>CP126898.1:0-382500 GCA_030440675.1 Furcifer pardalis
ACCCTAACCCTAACCCTAACCCTAACCCTAACCCTAACCCTAACCCTAACCCTAACCCTAACCCTAACCCTAACCCTAACCCTAACCCTAACCCTAACCCTAACCCTAACCCTAACCCTAACCCTAACCCTAACCCTAACCCTAACCCTAACCCTAACCCTAACCCTAACCCTAACCCTAACCCTAACCCTAACCCTAACCCTAACCCTAACCCTAACCCTAACCCTAACCCTAACCCTAACCCTAACCCTAACCCTAACCCTAACCCTAACCCTAACCCTAACCCTAACCCTAACCCTAACCCTAACCCTAACCCTAACCCTAACCCTAACCCTAACCCTAACCCTAACCCTAACCCTAACCCTAACCCTAACCCTAACCCTAACCCTAACCCTAACCCTAACCCTAACCCTAACCCTAACCCTAACCCTAACCCTAACCCTAACCCTAACCCTAACCCTAACCCTAACCCTAACCCTAACCCTAACCCTAACCCTAACCCTAACCCTAACCCTAACCCTAACCCTAACCCTAACCCTAACCCTAACCCTAACCCTAACCCTAACCCTAACCCTAACCCTAACCCTAACCCTAACCCTAACCCTAACCCTAACCCTAACCCTAACCCTAACCCTAACCCTAACCCTAACCCTAACCCTAACCCTAACCCTAACCCTAACCCTAACCCTAACCCTAACCCTAACCCTAACCCTAACCCTAACCCTAACCCTAACCCTAACCCTAACCCTAACCCTAACCCTAACCCTAACCCTAACCCTAACCCTAACCCTAACCCTAACCCTAACCCTAACCCTAACCCTAACCCTAACCCTAACCCTAACCCTAACCCTAACCCTAACCCTAACCCTAACCCTAACCCTAACCCTAACCCTAACCCTAACCCTAACCCTAACCCTAACCCTAACCCTAACCCTAACCCTAACCCTAACCCTAACCCTAACCCTAACCCTAACCCTAACCCTAACCCTAACCCTAACCCTAACCCTAACCCTAACCCTAACCCTAACCCTAACCCTAACCCTAACCCTAACCCTAACCCTAACCCTAACCCTAACCCTAACCCTAACCCTAACCCTAACCCTAACCCTAACCCTAACCCTAACCCTAACCCTAACCCTAACCCTAACCCTAACCCTAACCCTAACCCTAACCCTAACCCTAACCCTAACCCTAACCCTAACCCTAACCCTAACCCTAACCCTAACCCTAACCCTAACCCTAACCCTAACCCTAACCCTAACCCTAACCCTAACCCTAACCCTAACCCTAACCCTAACCCTAACCCTAACCCTAACCCTAACCCTAACCCTAACCCTAACCCTAACCCTAACCCTAACCCTAACCCTAACCCTAACCCTAACCCTAACCCTAACCCTAACCCTAACCCTAACCCTAACCCTAACCCTAACCCTAACCCTAACCCTAACCCTAACCCTAACCCTAACCCTAACCCTAACCCTAACCCTAACCCTAACCCTAACCCTAACCCTAACCCTAACCCTAACCCTAACCCTAACCCTAACCCTAACCCTAACCCTAACCCTAACCCTAACCCTAACCCTAACCCTAACCCTAACCCTAACCCTAACCCTAACCCTAACCCTAACCCTAACCCTAACCCTAACCCTAACCCTAACCCTAACCCTAACCCTAACCCTAACCCTAACCCTAACCCTAACCCTAACCCTAACCCTAACCCTAACCCTAACCCTAACCCTAACCCTAACCCTAACCCTAACCCTAACCCTAACCCTAACCCTAACCCTAACCCTAACCCTAACCCTAACCCTAACCCTAACCCTAACCCTAACCCTAACCCTAACCCTAACCCTAACCCTAACCCTAACCCTAACCCTAACCCTAACCCTAACCCTAACCCTAACCCTAACCCTAACCCTAACCCTAACCCTAACCCTAACCCTAACCCTAACCCTAACCCTAACCCTAACCCTAACCCTAACCCTAACCCTAACCCTAACCCTAACCCTAACCCTAACCCTAACCCTAACCCTAACCCTAACCCTAACCCTAACCCTAACCCTAACCCTAACCCTAACCCTAACCCTAACCCTAACCCTAACCCTAACCCTAACCCTAACCCTAACCCTAACCCTAACCCTAACCCTAACCCTAACCCTAACCCTAACCCTAACCCTAACCCTAACCCTAACCCTAACCCTAACCCTAACCCTAACCCTAACCCTAACCCTAACCCTAACCCTAACCCTAACCCTAACCCTAACCCTAACCCTAACCCTAACCCTAACCCTAACCCTAACCCTAACCCTAACCCTAACCCTAACCCTAACCCTAACCCTAACCCTAACCCTAACCCTAACCCTAACCCTAACCCTAACCCTAACCCTAACCCTAACCCTAACCCTAACCCTAACCCTAACCCTAACCCTAACCCTAACCCTAACCCTAACCCTAACCCTAACCCTAACCCTAACCCTAACCCTAACCCTAACCCTAACCCTAACCCTAACCCTAACCCTAACCCTAACCCTAACCCTAACCCTAACCCTAACCCTAACCCTAACCCTAACCCTAACCCTAACCCTAACCCTAACCCTAACCCTAACCCTAACCCTAACCCTAACCCTAACCCTAACCCTAACCCTAACCCTAACCCTAACCCTAACCCTAACCCTAACCCTAACCCTAACCCTAACCCTAACCCTAACCCTAACCCTAACCCTAACCCTAACCCTAACCCTAACCCTAACCCTAACCCTAACCCTAACCCTAACCCTAACCCTAACCCTAACCCTAACCCTAACCCTAACCCTAACCCTAACCCTAACCCTAACCCTAACCCTAACCCTAACCCTAACCCTAACCCTAACCCTAACCCTAACCCTAACCCTAACCCTAACCCTAACCCTAACCCTAACCCTAACCCTAACCCTAACCCTAACCCTAACCCTAACCCTAACCCTAACCCTAACCCTAACCCTAACCCTAACCCTAACCCTAACCCTAACCCTAACCCTAACCCTAACCCTAACCCTAACCCTAACCCTAACCCTAACCCTAACCCTAACCCTAACCCTAACCCTAACCCTAACCCTAACCCTAACCCTAACCCTAACCCTAACCCTAACCCTAACCCTAACCCTAACCCTAACCCTAACCCTAACCCTAACCCTAACCCTAACCCTAACCCTAACCCTAACCCTAACCCTAACCCTAACCCTAACCCTAACCCTAACCCTAACCCTAACCCTAACCCTAACCCTAACCCTAACCCTAACCCTAACCCTAACCCTAACCCTAACCCTAACCCTAACCCTAACCCTAACCCTAACCCTAACCCTAACCCTAACCCTAACCCTAACCCTAACCCTAACCCTAACCCTAACCCTAACCCTAACCCTAACCCTAACCCTAACCCTAACCCTAACCCTAACCCTAACCCTAACCCTAACCCTAACCCTAACCCTAACCCTAACCCTAACCCTAACCCTAACCCTAACCCTAACCCTAACCCTAACCCTAACCCTAACCCTAACCCTAACCCTAACCCTAACCCTAACCCTAACCCTAACCCTAACCCTAACCCTAACCCTAACCCTAACCCTAACCCTAACCCTAACCCTAACCCTAACCCTAACCCTAACCCTAACCCTAACCCTAACCCTAACCCTAACCCTAACCCTAACCCTAACCCTAACCCTAACCCTAACCCTAACCCTAACCCTAACCCTAACCCTAACCCTAACCCTAACCCTAACCCTAACCCTAACCCTAACCCTAACCCTAACCCTAACCCTAACCCTAACCCTAACCCTAACCCTAACCCTAACCCTAACCCTAACCCTAACCCTAACCCTAACCCTAACCCTAACCCTAACCCTAACCCTAACCCTAACCCTAACCCTAACCCTAACCCTAACCCTAACCCTAACCCTAACCCTAACCCTAACCCTAACCCTAACCCTAACCCTAACCCTAACCCTAACCCTAACCCTAACCCTAACCCTAACCCTAACCCTAACCCTAACCCTAACCCTAACCCTAACCCTAACCCTAACCCTAACCCTAACCCTAACCCTAACCCTAACCCTAACCCTAACCCTAACCCTAACCCTAACCCTAACCCTAACCCTAACCCTAACCCTAACCCTAACCCTAACCCTAACCCTAACCCTAACCCTAACCCTAACCCTAACCCTAACCCTAACCCTAACCCTAACCCTAACCCTAACCCTAACCCTAACCCTAACCCTAACCCTAACCCTAACCCTAACCCTAACCCTAACCCTAACCCTAACCCTAACCCTAACCCTAACCCTAACCCTAACCCTAACCCTAACCCTAACCCTAACCCTAACCCTAACCCTAACCCTAACCCTAACCCTAACCCTAACCCTAACCCTAACCCTAACCCTAACCCTAACCCTAACCCTAACCCTAACCCTAACCCTAACCCTAACCCTAACCCTAACCCTAACCCTAACCCTAACCCTAACCCTAACCCTAACCCTAACCCTAACCCTAACCCTAACCCTAACCCTAACCCTAACCCTAACCCTAACCCTAACCCTAACCCTAACCCTAACCCTAACCCTAACCCTAACCCTAACCCTAACCCTAACCCTAACCCTAACCCTAACCCTAACCCTAACCCTAACCCTAACCCTAACCCTAACCCTAACCCTAACCCTAACCCTAACCCTAACCCTAACCCTAACCCTAACCCTAACCCTAACCCTAACCCTAACCCTAACCCTAACCCTAACCCTAACCCTAACCCTAACCCTAACCCTAACCCTAACCCTAACCCTAACCCTAACCCTAACCCTAACCCTAACCCTAACCCTAACCCTAACCCTAACCCTAACCCTAACCCTAACCCTAACCCTAACCCTAACCCTAACCCTAACCCTAACCCTAACCCTAACCCTAACCCTAACCCTAACCCTAACCCTAACCCTAACCCTAACCCTAACCCTAACCCTAACCCTAACCCTAACCCTAACCCTAACCCTAACCCTAACCCTAACCCTAACCCTAACCCTAACCCTAACCCTAACCCTAACCCTAACCCTAACCCTAACCCTAACCCTAACCCTAACCCTAACCCTAACCCTAACCCTAACCCTAACCCTAACCCTAACCCTAACCCTAACCCTAACCCTAACCCTAACCCTAACCCTAACCCTAACCCTAACCCTAACCCTAACCCTAACCCTAACCCTAACCCTAACCCTAACCCTAACCCTAACCCTAACCCTAACCCTAACCCTAACCCTAACCCTAACCCTAACCCTAACCCTAACCCTAACCCTAACCCTAACCCTAACCCTAACCCTAACCCTAACCCTAACCCTAACCCTAACCCTAACCCTAACCCTAACCCTAACCCTAACCCTAACCCTAACCCTAACCCTAACCCTAACCCTAACCCTAACCCTAACCCTAACCCTAACCCTAACCCTAACCCTAACCCTAACCCTAACCCTAACCCTAACCCTAACCCTAACCCTAACCCTAACCCTAACCCTAACCCTAACCCTAACCCTAACCCTAACCCTAACCCTAACCCTAACCCTAACCCTAACCCTAACCCTAACCCTAACCCTAACCCTAACCCTAACCCTAACCCTAACCCTAACCCTAACCCTAACCCTAACCCTAACCCTAACCCTAACCCTAACCCTAACCCTAACCCTAACCCTAACCCTAACCCTAACCCTAACCCTAACCCTAACCCTAACCCTAACCCTAACCCTCTAACCCTAACCCCCTAACCCTAACCCCTAACCCTAACCCTAACCCTAACCCTAACCCTAACCCTAACCCTAACCCTAACCCTAACCCTAACCCTAACCCTAACCCTAACCCTAACCCTAACCCTAACCCTAACCCTAACCCTAACCCTAACCCTAACCCTAACCCTAACCCTAACCCTAACCCTAACCCTAACCCTAACCCTAACCCTAACCCTAACCCTAACCCTCTAACCCTAACCCCCTAACCCTAACCCCTAACCCTAACCCTAACCCTAACCCTAACCCTAACCCTAACCCTAACCCTAACCCTAACCCTAACCCTAACCCTAACCCTAACCCTAACCCTAACCCTAACCCTAACCCTAACCCTAACCCTAACCCTAACCCTAACCCTAACCCTAACCCTAACCCTAACCCTAACCCTAACCCTAACCCTAACCCTAACCCTAACCCTAACCCTAACCCTAACCCTAACCCTAACCCTAACCCTAACCCTAACCCTAACCCTAACCCTAACCCTAACCCTAACCGGAAATCGAAATCGAAATCGAAATCGAAATCGAAATCGAAATCGAAATCGAAATCGAAATCTAAAACTGCATCTAAAACGAAAACGAAATCGAAATCTAAAACTGCATCTAAAACGAAAACGAGAACGAAATCTAAAACTGCATCTAAATCGAAAACGAAATCTAAAACTGCATCTAAAACGAAAACGAAAACGAAATCTAAAACTGCATCGAAAACGAAAACGAAAACGAAAACGAAAACGAAAACGAAAACGAAAAGGAAAACGAAAACGAAAACGAAAACGAAAACGAAAACGAAAACCAATTCTAAATCTGCATCTAAATCGAAATCGAAATCGAAAACGAAAACGAAAACGAAAACGAAAACGAAAACGAAAACGAAAACGAAAACGAAAACGAAAACGAAAACTAAAACTAAAACTAAAACTAAAACTAAAACTAAAACTAAAACTAACAGTTAAGTCTAAATCTAAATCAGTTACTACACTAAAGTACAAAAACTAGCGGACCACTCTGGATGTGGGCATTCTGCTCAAATGGCTACCTCTGGAAGGAAAACCGGTCATTGGCAACCCAGAGCCGAAACTCGCCACGATGGTCTACGCGGTGCCACAGCTACGGTACACGCCTCGAAGCGCAGACTTCCCAATGCGAGTTACCAAAGTGGACGGGGCCACAAAGGCGGGCAGGGACCTCCCTCATGCTATCTTTAACGCTAACTATAACACTGACCCTACACGCCCTTGAAAGCCCCACATGGTAACCACGGGATGACCTACGGCCATGAGTACGCGTTGCCGCTCTGGATGGCCCTGACGCATACACCGAAAACGCCCACGGCTCTGGGTTCCTCACAGGGCGCCGCCGCCGCCAAACGTTTCCGCCTCTACGGAGTGTGGACCCGATGGTTTCTCCTTGACCCCGCTCGGGCCGATCTGGAGATTAAAACCGGTCATTGACAACCCAAAGCCAAAACTCGCCATGATGGTGCTAGGCAGGGCCGGAGCCGCCTCGAACACGCCTCGAAGTGCAGACTTCCCCAGTTGCGAAGCGGATGGGGCCACGAGGTCGACCAGGGTCCTCCCTCATGCTAACTCCTAGACTAAGTCTAAGACTGACCCCACACGCCCTTGAAAGCCCCACGCGGCAAACACGGGATGAGCTACGGCCATGAGTACGCATTGCCGATCTGGAAGGCCCTGACGCAGGCACCGAAAACGCCCAAGGCTCTGGGTTCCTCGCAAGGCAGCGCCGCCGCTATCCTCCTCACGTGATTCGTTGGACAAATGTATCCTTCTTTGTGGAGTCGAGATCCGACATGGACTCCCCAAACCCTCTTGGGCCGATCGGAAGTTTGCTCAAACGGCCCGTGGGGACGAGGACTTGTGCCTTTGGCACTTTGCTCTGGAAGGAATCGCTCGCCGACATGCGGATGGAAACCTCCGAGAAGGACGACTGGTTAATAGGCGACCCAAAGCCAAAACGTGCCACCGTGGTGCTAGGCATGGCTGGAGCCGCGGAACACGCCTCGAAGCGCAGACTTCCCGACGCAAGTTGCTGAAACGGATGGGGCCGTAAGGGCGGGGAGGGACCTCCCTCGTGCTATCTTTAAGGCTAAGTCTAACGCTGACCCCACACGCCCTTGAACGCCCCTGTCGGCAACAACGGGATGATGTACGACAACGAGTAAGCGTGGCTGCTTCCGGACGGCCCTCACGCGGCCACCGACAACGGCACCGGCTCTGGGTTCCTCACAGGGCGGCGGCGCCGCTGTCTTCCTCACGGAATCCTTCATAAAAAAGTTTCCACCTCTATGGACTGGGGACACGATGTCTCCTCGACCCCGCTTGGACCGATCTGGAGAATTCGCTCGAATGGCCACCTCGAGAAGAAACGTTGGCAACCCAGAGCCAAAACTCACCACGATGGTGCTACGCGGGGCCACAGCTATGGTACACGCCTCGAAGCGCAGACTTCCCAATGCGAGTTACCGAAGCGGACGGGGCCACAAAGGCGGGCAGGGACCTCCCTCATGCTATCTTTAACGCTAACTCTAACACTGACCCTACACGCCCTTGAAAGCCCCACATGGTAACCACGGGATGACCTACGGCCATGAGTACGCGTTGCCGCTCTGGACGGCCCTGACCCATACACCGAAAACGCCCACGGCTCTGGGTTCCTCACAGGGCGCCGCCGCCGCCAAACGTTTCCGCCTCTACGGAGTGTGGACCCGATGGTTTCTCCTTGACCCCGCTCGGGCCGATCTGGAGATTAAAACCGGTCATTGACAACCCAAAGCCAAAACTCGCCATGATGGTGCTGGGCAGGGCCGGAGCCGCCTCGAACACGCCTCGAAGTGCAGACTTCCCCAGTTGCGAAGCGGACGGGGCCACGAGGTCGAGCAGGGTCCTCCCTCATGCTAACTCCTAGACTAAGTCTAAGACTGACCCCACACGCCCTTGAAAGCCCCACGCGGCAAACATGGGATGAGCTACGGCCATGAGTACGCATTGCCGATCTGGAAGGCCCTGACGCAGGCACCGAAAACGCCCAAGGCTCTGGGTTCCTCGCAGGGCAGCGCCGCCGCTGTCCTCCTCACGTGATTCGTTGGACAAATGTATCCTTCTTTGTGGAGTCGAGATCCGACATGGACTCCCCAAACCCTCTTGGGCCGATCGGAAGTTTGCTCAAACGGCCCGTGGGGACGAGGACTTGTGCCTTTGGCACTTTGCTCTGGAAGGAATCGCTCTCCGACACGCGGATGGAAACCTCCGAGAAGGACGACTGGTTAATAGGCGACCCAAAGCCAAAACGTGCCACCGTGGTGCTAGGCATGGCTGGAGCCGCGGAACACGCCTCGAAGCGCAGACTTCCCGACGCGAGTTGCTGAAGCGGATGGGGCCGTAAGGGCGGGGAGGGACCTCCCTCGTGCTATCTTTAAGGCTAAGTCTAACGCTGACCCCACACGCCCTTGAACGCCCCTGTCGGCAACAACGGGATGATGTACGACAACGAGTAAGCGTGGCTGCTTCCGGACGGCCCTCACGCGGCCACCGACAACGGCACCGGCTCTGGGTTCCTCACAGGGCGGCGCCGCCGCTGTCTCCTCACGGAATCGTTCATAAAAAAGTTTCCACCTCTATGGACTGGGGACACGATGTCTCCTCGACCCCGCTTGGACCGATCTGGAGAATTCGCTCGAATGGCCACCTCGAGAAGGAACGTTGGCAACCCAGAGCCAAAACTCGCCACGATGGTGCTACGCGGGGCCACAGCTGCGGTACACGCCTCGAAGCGCAGACTTCCCAATGAGTTACCGAAGCGGACGGGGCCACAAAGGCGGGCAGAGACCTCCCTCATGCTATCTTTAAGGCTAACTCTAACACTGACCCTACACGCCCTTGAAAGCCCCACATGGTAACCACGGGATGAGCTACGGCCATGAGTACGTGTTGGCGATCTGGACGGTCCTGACGCAGGCACCGAAAACGCCCAAGGCTCTGGGTTCCTCGCAGGGCGCCGCCGCCGCTGTCCTCCTCACGTAATTCATTGGACAAATGTATCCTTCTTTGTGGAGTCGAGATCCGACATAGACTCCCCAAACCCTCTTGGGCCGATCGGAAGTTTGCTCAAACGGCCCGTGGAGACGAGGACTTGTGCCTTTGGCACTTTGCTCTGGAAGGAATCGCTCGCCGACACGCGGATGGAAACCTCCGAGATGGACGACTGGTTAATAGGCAACCCGGAGCCAAAACGTGCCACCGTGATGCTACGTAGGGCCTTGGCCGTGGTACAAGTCTCTAAGCGCAGACTTCCCGACACGTGTTGCTGCAGTGCATGGGGCCACGATGGCGGGCAGGGACCTCCCTCATGCTAAGTCTAAGTCTAAGTCTAAGACTGACCCAGCACGCCCTCGAAAGCCCCACACGGCAACCACGGGATGTGCTACGGCCACGAGTACGCTTTGCTGCTCTGGACGGCCCTGACGCAGGCACCGAAAATGCCCATGGCTCTGGGTTCCTCACAGGGCGCCGCCGCCTCTGTCTTACTCGTGGTATCTTCTCACAAACGTTTCCGACTCTCTCTGGAATGGGGACCAGACGGTTTCTCCACGACCCCGCTCGGGCCGATCTGGAGATTTCGCTCAAATGGCTACCTCTCGAAGGAAAAGCAGTCATTGGCAACCCAGAGCCAAAACTCGCCACGATGGTGCTACGCGGGGCCGGAGCCGTGCGACATGCCTCGAAGCGCAGACTTCCCGAGTTGCGAAGCTGACTTGGCCACAAGGTCGGGCGGGGTCCTCCCTCATGCTAACTCCTAGACTAAGTCTAAGACTGACCCAAAACGCCCTTGAAAGCACCACAAGGCAACAACGGGATGAGCTACGGCCACGAGTAAGCGTTGCCGCTCTGGACGGCCCTGACGCAGGCACCGAAAACGCCCATGGCTCTGGGTTCCTCACAGGGTGCCGCCGCCACCAAACGTTTCCGCCTCTACGGAGTGGGGACCGGATGGTTTCTCCTCGACTGCGCTCGGGCCGATCTGGAGATTTCGCTCAAATAACTCCCTCTGCATGGAAACCGGTCATTGGCAACCCAGAGCTCTGGGTTCCTCGCAGGGCACCGCCGCCGCCGCCCTCCTCATTGAACAAATGTATCCTTCTTTGTGGAGTCGAGGTCCGACATGGACTCCGCAAACCCTCTTGGGCCGATCGGAAGTTTGCGCAAACGGCCCGTGGGGACGAGGACTTGTGCCTTTGGCACTTTGCTCTGGAAGGAATCGCTCACCGACACGCGGATGGAAACCTCCGAGAAGGACGACTGGTTAATAGGCGACCCAAACCCAAAACGTGCCGCCGTGGTGCTAGGCAGGGCCGGAGCCGCGGAACATGCCTCGAAGCGCACACTTCCCGACGTGAGTTGCTGAAGCGGATGGGGCCGTAAGGGCGGGGAGGGACCTCCCTCGTGCTATCTTTAAGGCTATGTCTAACGCTGACCCCACACGCCCTTGAACGTCCCAGTCGGCAACAACGGGATGAGGTACGACAACGAGTAAGCGTGGCTGCATCCGGACGGCCCTCACGCGGCCACCGACAACGGCACCGGCTCTGGGTTCCTCACAGGGCGCCGCCGCCGCTGTCTTCCTCACGGAATCGTTCATAAAAAAGTTTCCACCTCTATGGACTGGGGACACGATGTCTCCTCGACCCCGCTTGGACCGATCTGGAGAATTCGCTCGAATAGCCACCTCGAGAAGGAACGTTGGCAACCCAGAGCCAAAACTCGCCACGATGGTGCTACGCGGGGCCACAGCTGCGGTACACGCCTCGAAGCGCAGACTTCCCAATGCGAGTTACCGAAGCGGACGGGGCCACAAAGGCGGGCAGGGACCTCCCTCATGCTATCTTTAAGGCTAACTCTAACACTGACCCTACACGCCCTTGAAAGCCCCACATGGTAACCACGGGATGACCTACGGCCATGAGTACGCGTTGCTGCTCTGGACGGCCGTGACGCAGACACCGAAAACGCCCACGGCTCTGGGTTCCATACAGGGTGCCGGCACCGCCAAACGTTTCCGCCTCTACGGAGTGGGGACCCGATGGTTTCTCCTTGACCCCGCTCGGGCCGATCTGGAGATTAAAACCGGTCATTGGCAACCCAAAGCCAAAACCAAAACTCTCCATGATGGTGCTAGGCAGGGCTGCAGCCGCGGAACACGCCTCGAAGCGCAGGCTTCCCCAGTTGCGAAGTGGACGGGGCCACGAGGTCGAGCGGGGTCCTCCCTCATGCTAACTCCTAGACTAAGTCTAAGACTGACCCCACAGGCCCTTGAAAGCCCCACACGGCAAGCACGGGATGAGCTACGGCCATGAGTACGCGTTGCCGATCTGGACGGCCCTGACGCAGGCACCGAAAACGCCCAAGGCTCTGGGTTCTACACAGGGCGCCGCCGCCGCTGTCTTCCTCATGGAATCTTTCGCACAAACGTTTCCGCCTCTTTGGAGTGGGGACCAGACGGTTTCTCCATGACCCCGCTCAGGCCGATCTGGAGATTTTGCTCAAATGGCTGACTCTCGAAGGAAAACCGGTCATTGGCAACCCAGAGCCAAAACTCGCCACGATGGTGCTACGCGGGGCTGGAGCCATGCGACAAGCCTCGAAGCGCAGACTTCCCGAGTTGCTGAAGTGGATGGGGCCACAAGGTCGGGCGGGGTCCTCCCTCATGCTAACTCCTAGACTAAGTCTAAGACTGACCCAAAACGCCCTTGAAAGCCCCACATGGCAACAACGGGATGAGCTACGGCCACGAGTACGCGTTGCCGCTCTGGACGGCCCTGACGCAGGCACCGAAAACGCCCATGGCTCTGGGTTCCTCACAGGGCGCCACCGCCACCAAACGTTTCCGCCTCTCTGGAGTGGGGACCGGATGGTTTCTCCTCGACCGCGCTCGGGCCGATCTGGAGATTTCGCTCAAATAGCTCCCTCTGCATGGAAACTGGTCATTGGCAACCCAGAGTTCTGGGTTCCTCGCAGGGCGCCGCCGCCACTGTCCTCCTCACGTAATTCATTGAACAAATGTATCCTTCTTTGTGGAGTCGAGGTCCAACATGGACTCCGCAAACCCTCTTGGGCCGATCGGAAGCTTGCTCAAACGGCCCGTGGGGACGAGGACATGTGCCTTTGACACTTTGGAGTGGGGACCCGATGCTACGCGGGACCACAGCCGCGGTACATGCCTCGAAGCGCAGACTTCCCAATGCGAGTTACCAAAGCGGACGGGGCCACAAGGTCGGGCAGGGACCTCCCTCATGCTGACTTTAAGGCTAACTCTAACACTGCCCCTACACGCCCTTGAAAGCCCCACATGGTAACCACGGGATGAGCTACAGCCACGAGTACGCGTTGCCGCTCTGGATGGCCCTGACGCAGGCACTGAAAATGCCAACGGCTCTGGGTTCCTCACAGGGCAAGGCCGCCGCCAAACGTTTCCGCCTCTACGGAGTGTGGACCCGATGGTTTCTCCTTGACCCCGCTCGGGCCAATCTGGAGATTTCGCGCAAACAGCTCCCTTTGCATGGAAAGCCGGTCATTGGCAACCCAGAGCCAAAACTCGCCACGGTGGTGCTACGTGGGGCCGGAGCCGCAGAACACGCCTCGAAGCCCAGACTTCCAAAGTGGCGAAGCTGACTGGGCCACAAGGTCGGGCGGGGTCCTCCCTCATGCTGACTCCTAGACTAAGTCTAAAAATGACACCACACGCCCTTGAAAGCCCCACACGGCAACCACAGGATGAGCTACGGCCACGAGTACGCATTGCCACTCTGGACGGCCTTGACGCAGACACAGAAAACGCCCATGGCTCTGGGTTCTACACAGGGCGCCGCCGCCGCTGTCTTCCTCATGGAATCTTTCGCACAAACGTTTCCGCCTCTTTGGAGTGGGGACCAGACGGTTTCTCCATGACCCCGCTCAGGCCGATCTGGAGATTTTGCTCAAATGGCTGACTCTCGAAGGAAAACCGGTCATTTGCAACCCAGAGCAAAAACTCGCCACAATGGTGCTACGCGGAGCCGGAGCCATGCGACAAGCCTCGAAGCGCAGACTTCCCGAGTTGCTGAAGTGGATGGGGCCACAAGGTCGGTCGGGGTCCTCCCTCATGCTAACTCCTAGACTAAGTCTAAGACTGACCCAAAACGCCCTTGAAAGCCCCACACGGCAACAACGGGATGAGCTACGGCCACGAGTAAGCGATGCCGCTCTGGACGGCCCTGACGCTGGCACGCCCATGGCTCTGGGTTCCACACAGGGCGGCGCCGCCGCTGTCTTCCTCGTGGAATCTTTTGTACAAACGTTTCTGACTCTCTCTGGAATGGGGACCAGAGGGTTTCTCCACAACCCCACTTGGGCCGATCTGGAGATTTCGCTCAAATGGATACCTTTGGAAGGAGAACCTGTCATTGGCAACCCAGAGCCAAAACTAGCCGTGATGGTGCTACGCGGGGCTAGAGCATCAGGACACCGCTCGAAGCGCAGACTTCCCGAGTTGCGAAGCTGATGGTTCCACAAGGGCGCGTGGGGTGCTCCCTCATGCTAACTCCTAGACTAAGTCTAAGACCCGAAACGCCCTTGAAAGCCACACACGGCAACAACGGGATGAGCTACGGCCACGAGTATGCGTTGCCGCTCTGGACGGCCATGACTCAGGCACCGAAAATGCCCATGGCTCTGGATTCCACACAGGGCGCCGCCGCCTCTGTCTTACTCGTGGTATCCTTCGCACAAACGTTTCCAACTCTCTCTGGAATGGGGACCAGACGGTTTCTCCATGACCCCGCTCGGGCCGATCTGGAGATTTCGCTCAAATGGCTACCTCTCGAAGGAAAAGCAGTCATTGGCAACCCAGAGCCAAAACTCGCCACGATGGTGCTACGCGGGGCCGGAGCCGTGCGACATGCCTCGAAGCGCAGACTTCCCGAGTTGCGAAGCTGACTTGGCCACAAGGTCGGGCGGGGTCCTCCCTCATGCTAACTCCTAGACTGACCCAAAACGCCCTTGAAAGACCCACACGGCAACAACGGGATGAGCTACGGCCACGAGTAAGCGTTGCCGCTCTGGACGGCCCTGACATTGGCACGCCCATGGCTCTGGGTTCCACACAGGGCGCCGGCGCCGCTGTCTTCCTCGTGGAATCTTTTATACAAACGTTTCCGACTCTCTCTGGAATGGGGACCAGAGGGTTTCTCCACAACCCCACTTGGGCCGATCTGGAGATTTCGCTCAAATGGATACCTTTGGAAGGTGAACCGGTCATTGGCAACCCAGAGCCGAAACTAGCCATGATGATGCTACGCAGGGCCAGAGCCGCAGGACACCCCTCAAAGCGCAGACTTCCCGAGTTGCGAAGCTGATTGTTCCACAAGGGCACGTGGGGTGCTCCCTCGTGCTAACTCCTAGACTAAGTCTAAGACTGACCCAAAACGCCCTTGAAAGCCACACACGGCAACAACGGTATGAGCTACGGCCACGAGTGCGCGTTGCCGCTCTGGACGGCCCTGACGCAGGCACCGAAAACGCCCATGGCTCTGGGTTCCTCACAGGCCGCCGCCGCCGCCAAACGTTTCCGCCTCTACGGAGTGGGGACCGGATGGTTTCTCCTCAACTGCGCTCGGGCCGATCTGGAGATTTCGCTCAAATAGCTCCCTCTGCATGGAAACCGGTCATTGGCGACCCAGAGCTCTGGGTTCCTCGCAGGGCGCCGCCGCCGCTGTCCTCCTCACGTAATTCATTGAACAAATGTATCCTTCTTTGTTGAGTCGAGATCCGAAATGGACTCCGCAAACCCTCTGGGGCCGATCGGAAGTTTGAGCAAACGGCCCGTGGGGACGAGGACTTGTGCCTTTGGCACTTTGCTCTGGAAGGTATCGCTCTCCGGGACGCTGATGGAAACCTCCGAAAAGGACGACTGGTTAATAGGCAACCCGGAGCCAAAACGTGCCGCTGTGGTGCTACGCAGGGCCTCAGCCGCGGAACACGCCTCGAAGCGCAGACTTCCCGACGCGAGTTGCTGCAGTGGATGGGGCCACGATGGCGGGCAGGGACCTCCCTCATGCTAAGTCTAAGTCTAAGACTGACCCGGCACGCCCTCGAAAGCCCCACACGGCAACCACGGGATGAGCTACGGCCACGAGTATGCGTTGCCCCTCTGGACGGCCATGACTCGGGCACCGAAAATGCCCATGGCTCTGGGTTCCTCACAGGGCGCCGCCGCCTCTGTCTTACTCGTGGTATCCTTCGCACAAACGTTTCCAACTCTCTCTGGAATGGGGACAAGACGGTTTCTCCACGACCCCGCTCGGGCCGATCTGGAGATTTCGCTCAAATGGCTACCTCTCGAAGGAAAAGCAGTCATTGGCAACCCAGAGCCAAAACTCGCCACGATGGTGCTACGCGGGGCCGGAGCCGTGCGACATGCCTCGAAGCGCAGACTTCCCGAGTTGCGAAGCTGACTTGGCCACAAGGTCGGGCGGGGTCCTCCTTCATGCTAACTCCTAGACTAAGTCTAAGACTGACCCAAAACGCCCTTGAAAGACCCACACGGCAACAACGGGATGAGCTACGGCCACGAGTAAGCGTTGCCGCTCTGGATGGCCCTGACGCTGGCACGCCCATGGCTCTGGGTTCCACACAGGGCGCCGCTGCCGCTGTCTTCCTCGTGGAATCTTTTGTACAAACGTTTCCGACTCTCTCTGGAATGGGGACCAGAGGGTTTCTCCACAACCTCACTTGGGCCGATCTGGAGATTTCGCTCAAATGGATACCTTTGGAAGGAGAACCTGTCATTGGCAACCCAGAGCCAAAACTAGCCATGATGGTGCTACGCGGGGCCAGAGCTGCAGGACACCCCTCGAAGCGCAGACTTCCCGAGTTGCGAAGCTGATGGTTCCACAAGGGCGCGTGGGGTGCTCCCTCATGCTAACTCCTAGATTAAGTCTAAGACTGACCCGAAACGCCCTTGAAAGCCCTACAAGGCAACAACGGGATGAGCTACGGCCACGAGTGCGCGTTGCCCCTCTGGACGACCCTGTCGCAGGCACCGAAAACGCCCATGGCTCTGGGTTCCTCACAGGGCGCCGCCGCCGCCAAACGTTTCCGCCTCTGCGGAGTGGGGACCGCATGGTTTCTCCTCGACCGCGCTCGGGCCGATCTGGAGATTTCGCTCAAATAGCTCCCTCTGCATGGAAACTGGTCATTGGCAACCCAGAGCCAAAGCTTGCCACGATGGTGCTACGCTGGGCCGCGGTACACACCTTGAACCGCAGACATCCAGGGCCGCCCGGGGTGAGACCGTGTCTTCGCCCATCGACACGAATGAACCGACAGTAGGCCCGACGCTTGTTGCCGAATCGGACATGGCTACGAGGGTGTTGATGGTCGACTTTGAAGGCAACTCCGAGGCTGAGTCTAAGACTGAGCCAACACACCCTCGAAAGCCCCACACGGCAACCATGGGATGAGGTACGGACCCGAGTACGCGTGGCCCCTTACGGACGGCCTTCATGCGGCCAACGAAAATGGAACAAGCTCTGGGTTCCCCGCAGGGCGCCGCCGCCGCTGTCTTCTGCACGGAATCCTTAGTAAACGTTTCCGCCTCTCTGGAATGGAGAGCCGACGGCTTCTCCGCGTCCCCGTTTGGACCGATCAGGAGATTTCGCTCAAATCGCCACCTCTGGGAGGAAAACCGGTCATTGGCAACCCAGAGCCAAAGCTCGCCACGATGGTGCTACGAGGGGCCGCGGTACACGCCTCGAACCGCAGACATCCAGGGCCGCCCGGGGTGAGACCGTGTCTTCGCCCACGGACACGAATGAACCGACAGTAGGCCCGACGCGAGTTGCCGAATCGGACGTGGCTACGAGGGTGTTGATGGTCGACTTTGAAGGCGACTCCGAGGCCGAGTCTAAGACTGAGCCGACAAACCCTCGAAAGCCCCACGCGGCAACCATGGGATGAGGTACGGACCCGAGTACGCGTGGCCCCTTACGGACGGCCTTCACGCGGCCAACAAAAATGGCACAAGCTCTGGGTTCCCCGCAGGGCGCCGCCGCCGCTGTCTTCTGCATGGAATCCTTAGGACAAACGTTTCCGCCTCTCTGGAGTGGAGATCGGTTGCTGGGATCTCCCTGGCCCCGCTCGGGCCGATGGAAAGATCTCGCTCCGACGGCCCTTGTATGTGGTTCTGGCGAGGTAGGAAACGCTGCCCTGGGGACTTGCGGGATGCAAATCCCTGTCTCTGACTTCCCTGCGCAGGGAGTGCTGAGTTAGGGGCCGCCCTTGTTTGGAGACTACCCAGAAACGATGTTCTGGGCTTTCCTCTTGGCCCCTGAGAAGAAGAAAGACGTGATGGAGCTGAGAAGGCTATTATTGTGTCTTGCCTTGTCCGCTTTTGCACCTGTGAAAGTTTTGGAGCGTTTGCGTTAGTGCAAAGTAGCCTCCTAGCGTCCTAAACACGTTGCCACCAGAAATCTGCGGGCAGGAGCCGTCCGGGCTTGTCTGTTGCGCGGGGGAGAGGAGGGGGGTGAAAAGCGCGCGATGTATCCGGGCTCCTGGAGAGCTGTCTGGTCAAAAACAATGGCAGGAAGCCGCTGGGCAGCTCCGAGTGGCTGTGGAGGGAGGTCTACTTCCCTTTGAAAGGAGAATTGTCCTGGTCTGCCTTGTTTTCTCTGCCGCGTTTCGGACCTCCGTTCGGCTTCTCTAAGAAGCAAGCGCCGGCACGACCGCCCTCCCCCTTCTTCCGAGAGAAGGCGCCATTGGCAGCCTCTCAACCCGCCCTCCTTCTCCCCATCGGAGCCGGGTTGGCGGGACGCGTTTAGCTTCACGGGCAGGCACTCTCCCCAGCGAAGTCGGCCGCCTGAGGTTGACCACCCCCCCCCTCCGCTTGAGCCCCATAGACAACAGCGCGGGCCGCGGGCCCTCCGTGATGGGGACGGGAACCCGTTCCCTTTCGCTAAGGGCTGGGACTCTGTGCTGGAAGGGGAGGTTGGCGCCACCACCACCACCCCCGCTGCTGCGCATATAAGCACCCCACCCTGTGTATGATCCCAAAGCGTTTCCACGGCGGGAGACATCCAGGGCAGACTCGCCACACGCTCGCTCGCCCGTTCAAACCGTTCGCCCAGCACCCCGTGGGATGTCTCCGTGCCGTGTGTGTGTGTGGGGGGGAGACTCTCCCGTGGCTTGCATTGAAGGTGGTTTCCAAACCGTCCGGATCACTGGGAACACCACAGGAGGGTAGAATACTAGACACGTCAACGTCAGCATTGAAGGAAATGGCTTTATTAGGATTCGAACGAGCAGGGAAAATACCAAACAGGCAGCGTGGGAAAATTTGCGAGTGCTCCCCCCCCCTTTATACTGAGCATTAAAACAACGACGAAACGGCAAACACCGAACGGGGCTCCGGGTGGGAAAGGGAAACTGGGGCTTATTTTGTGGCACAAACTCCAAAGGTTCGAGCCCACCTCAGGGGAGGGTCACAGAGGAGCCCCCGCAACAGAAGAGAAAGGAACGCTTTGCAAAAGGGTTTCATCCAAATCCTCTCAGCACCTGGATGGGTCGGATCCGGCCGTTGTCGGTTGTCCCTTCCCTGGGGTGGGGGGGGGGGCAATAAGCGGGGGGGGGCAATAAGCGGGAGGAGGGGATCGGTCAGTCAAACACGCTGCTGGGCTTCCCCCGCAGCCTGGATTTTCGATTTATCTTTCGTGATTAGCCAGGAGGACGCCGGCTCAGTCCCCCAATCGTGCCCCAGAGATAGGCGGTGAGGGGCGGGGGTTTAGGGGCGGGGGCTGTCCTGGAATGAACTTTGTGGAGATTCGAACATGGAAAGGGAACATTAAAAAAAAAACCAGAAGGTTCCTCCCCCCAAATTCCCTTCTTTCAGCAACCAAATCGCTCCCTTTCCCATCTCTTTTGGGACTGGAAGCAGGAGGTGTTCGAGGAGGAGGAGGAGAAGCCCTCCGCGTTCCCAGGGTCAAAGCCAGCCAAGGGGAGGGGGGTCTGTTTCATAAAGGCTGTTTGCTTAGCCTGCTGGGCTGGGAGACCCAGGTCCCCTACTCCCCCAATTCATCCTGGCTAAGAAACCTCCCTCCGTGGGTGGCGGTGGGAAAGAGCGCTTTGGACATGCTCAGAGGCTAGACTTGGTGGCTTGATGTAGGAGGGGCACCTCCCTCAGGGACGGTGGGTGGGTTTGGGGGCCCTTCTGAAATATCCACAGTACAGGGTGAGGTCAAGGGACACCCTTGCTCAAAAGCCAGTCGTAGCTGACTCTAGGGTTCAGTGCTCATCTCTGTTCATAGCGAAAGAACCAGCGCTGTCTGCGTTTTGAAGACGTTTTGTGGACACGTGGCAGGCATGACAAGACGCTGGAGTGCACGGAATGCTGTTTTACCTTTACCGTCCGAGGGGTACCTATTTATTTACTTGCCGTTTCAAAACTGCTGGGTGGGCGGGAACTGGGACGGGGGGCAGGCGCTCGTTCCCTCCTGCGGAACTTGGGATTTGAACGGCCGACCTGCTGCCTCCCAGGCTGTGTCTTCGCCGCTTGAGCCTCTGCGGTCCCTCTGGAGTCAAGGGTATCCGAGCCTTATTACTATGACTCCAGATAAGGAAGCGTGGGGAAAGTTAGCAACTTGACTCTCCCTCTGGCCTTTGGGATGGATTTTGCCCCTCCGACAAAGGAAAAATTCCTCCCTCCCTCCTTTCCTGATGTTTTCCTTTCTTCTCCTCCTCCTCCTCCTCCTGCTTCAGGAAAGCCCCACCGTGGAGGGTTTTACTCCTGGCTTGGCTGACTTCCACCTGTCAAGTAAGACAAGTGTCACGGGGCTCCTGGCCCACACTGCAGGGCTGGCAGGCCATCGGTGCCTGGAGATCGCGCTCAAAGAGTTGTTGTTGTCGTGGTGGTGGTGGTGGTGGTTGCTATCGTTTAGACTTGTATGTCCCCTTTCCCCTATTTTATTTACTATAGTATGGAATTAGTGGCTAGAGTGATAAGGAGTGATTTAAATATAGAGGGTATAGAAGGGACAAAAATAAGTTTATATGCGGATGATACTTGGATCGTAATGAAGGATCCTATAAAAAACATGGATAGAATTCAAGCTCATCTGTACCAGTTTGAAGAAGTAACAGGCTTGAAAATAAACTGGGGGAAATTTGCAATATTTTGCAATTTAAATAATGAGGAACTAGGAAAAATTAAGGAAAAATATAAAATTTAAATTAGGAAAAGTATAAAATATTTTGGAGTAAAAATTACAGATAATAGGGAGGATTTTAAAAAGTTAAATTTCAGTGAGGTGAGAGGAAATTAAGTCAATATCAGAAGTCGGGGACCTTTTGGTTTGGAAGGCTTGCCATTTGCAAGACGAGTTTGCTCCCAAAAATTAATTTTTCATTTGAGGCTTTACTAGTTAAACAAACAGATAAAGAAATTGGGATTTTTCAAAAATTATTGAATAATTATTGTAATGGTGGGAAAAGAGCAGAATACCCAAAAGTACCCACTTGCAGAGCGACTCTGGGCACCAAACAAAAATACAAACTATACAGTTACAATTTTATTTATTTAATTTTTTCATTTATTTACTTAGATTTGTATCCTGCTCTCATGGGTAACAACCGACTCAGAGCGGCACACAAAGTCCTCTAATATCCTTATTAATGTGCAAAAAATAAAATACAATACAATAGCATACAATATAACAAAACAGTCTAGTACAGTAAATATCCTATACTGTAGTACACATTACACATCAATAGACATTACAGTACAATCGAAACACCCTGGCATGTGGTGCAAGAGAGCAAAAAAGTTCAATAAATATCATACAGTAGAACAAAACACATCATAGTTGAAAACATTATAATGAAAACATGTCCACTTGCCACTATAGTCCAATCACATTTATCATGATACAAAAACATTTCAACATACTGTATCATCATCATCATCACAAAGCACATAATCAAAAAGTATCAGTATGACAGCAACAAAGCATTAAAAAACCAACCCCTCATTTGCCAAGCCCCCTCCCCACTCCTAGGAGGACTCCCACAGAAAGTGTGTGTGTGTCCCTTTCTGAAGCCGCCTCTTCCCTCCTGGAGGTGGAGGAGGGGGGCCCAGGGGGCGGGTCTTATCTGCCCCCCCTCATTTTCAGCCCCCATTTCCAACCCAAGATTTGCCCCATTTTATCCAGCCATTACTTAATGACCATCCATCCAGACTCCTTCTCCTTATGCGGTTGCCCTCAGGTCACAGCCAGCTAACGTGATGATGATGATTAACCTTGGGGGGGTGGCATCCACTACCACCCCTAGCTTTCAGAAGCCGAAAGGAAGTGAAAACAACCCCCACAAATTCAGCATCTATGGGGCAGCATGGCCAGGCGACCCCCACCCCTATCTCCCTCCCACCCACCCAACCTCTTTTCCTCTCCAAGGGAGGGGGGAGAAAGAGAAAGGGAGTAATAGAGGCTCCCCCCCCCCAATCCAAAGGTCTTGAAGGGGGAAGGGAAGGAAAGCAGATCTCATCAAAAGCCTCCCCCAAAAGCCCCAGTTTAAACAGACGAGTGGGAAAGAGTGGCTGCGGGGGAAAGCAAGCCCAGCCCAGGCTAGGTAGCCGGCCGCAGGGGCGCTCCTCCACAGCCCAGGAGAGCTTCGAGGGAAGCCAAACCCAGCCCAGGCTAGGTAGCCCGCCCGCCGGCAGGCTCCGTCCAGAGCCCAGGAGAGCTTCGGGGTAAGGCACGCCCAGGCCAGGCTAGGTAGCCCTGCCGCCGGGGCACTCCTCCACAGCCCAGGAGAGCTTCGGGGGAAGGCAAACCCAGCCCAGACTAGGTAGCCCGGCGGCCGGGGGGCTCCGTCCACAGCCCAGGAGGGCTCGGGGGAAGCCCAGCCCGGCCCAGGCTAGGTAGCCCGCCCGCCGGCAGGCACCGTCCAGAGCCCGGGACCTTTGCGTCAGCGGCCACTGCTTGGTGAGTCCTGGAAGATTGGGGGAGGGGGTTCTGCCCCCCAGGGACACTGAGAGTTTGGGGGTTGACGCACAGCCTTGGGGAGGAGAGAGAGGAGGCTGGGTTGGTCCTTGGAGCATGCGAGGCGACTCCCCCTCCCTGCCCCGGGCAGCCTCAGATGTCCCTGCTTTGTCGTCCCTGCCAGCGTGCTGGCTGGGACGGGATCCTGGGCTCGGAGGCTCAGGCGGAGGCGGACGCTTGCGGGGGTCTGTGGCGGCCGGAACGCTTCCTGCCTCCTGGTGAAGGAGCTCTCCCCCTCCCCCTCCCCCTCCTCCGAGGCCGCCGACCCCACCACGGGGAATTGGCGAGGCGGGCAAATGTTTAGGGCTTTGGGCTTGGGCACTGGTCCGGCCTCTCTCCCTCGCTCAGGGACCCCTTTTACTCCTTTTTCTCACCCCCCCCGCGGGCCCCCTTTCTCCCTTCTGCATCTCCACATTTTGCATCTCCCCTCCCCCTTTTCACCTCCAAGGCAAAGCGGGGGTGGTGGGGTGTGAATTGGGGGAGGGGGTCTCCTCTCTTTATGTAACCCCCACAAAAGCAAAGCAATCTCCACTCCCCATGACTAACCTCGGAAGGATGGAAGTGGCTGAGTCAACCTTGAGCCCCGGTCAGGGTCGAACTCACAATGTTCTGGCTGGCTTATATTGCAAGTTAATGACCATTCCCCCCCCCCCCTTTACACGCTGTGGACTAGGAAGGATGGAAGCTCGGTCCACCTTGCGCCCTGGTCAGGATCAAACTCACAACCTTTAACCCCTGTGCCACCGGTCGGGCTTGGGACCCACATTCTGGAGGAGGGAAGGAGGAAGATTGTGCCCCCCCATACGCCAGAGAGTTCCTGGCATTCGGAATTTGCCAAGAGGAAGTCTCTGCGACCCACGGGTGGAAGAAGAACCCCATAGACAGGGGGGCCTATTTGGGGAGGGGGGCAATGGTGGGGGAAACCCCATTGGCTGTGCCGCCTCTAGGGCAGGGATGGACAACCTTGGCACTCCAGATGTGTTTGAACTTCAGTTCCCAGAAGCCCAAGAACACTTGGAGTGCCAAGCTTGGCCATCGATGCTCAAAAGTCACAGAGGCCATAGGTAGAACTGGAAGATGATGGGGGATTTTTTTGGGGGGGTTTCCTGTCTCCCTGCTCTCCATCTCTGATGGGGTGTCACCCAAAAGCCCTTTTGGAATGAGGAAAAGACCCCACATAGTTTAGGGGACCCCCTGACCGGTCCTGGCCATCCTCCCCACCACCACCGTGCCCTCTTCCCTTTCCCAGACCCACCCAACCCCTCCGTCCCTTTAGGCCTGACCCATTCTGCTCTCTGCCCTCGGGGACAGGAACGTGACCCGGCTCCCGCCATCTCCAGGTGACAGATGACAGCTGAAACTAATTAGGTAGGCGTGGAAAGGTTACCTGTCCCGGTCCTGTGTCAGCCAGTGGGGTGGGGATCGAGGGGGAGGCCCCCGCCTCATTCTGTCTCTCTGTCCAACCCTGTCCAACTCTGTCTCTCCCCTCCTGACATTATGGGAACTAGACGGACCCGATCGCGGTGGAATACGTAAGAGTTTCCTTACTCTTTCTAGCTGTAGTGCTTGTTCACAGGTACACGATTAATCTAATTTAAAACCTGAAATCACGCCTAGCGGACAGGACAAATCACAATTACCATTGATGGGTATTTTTTTGGGGGTATTTATTTTTTGGGGGGTCAATAAATACAGAGGAAACAATGGATAGAATATATATTTGGAGGGGTAGCTGTGTTAGTCTGTTTTCAGCATATCGAAGAGTTTAAAAGCCCCATTAAAAAAAACTACAGTTTGTTTTTAAATTCCACAACTTGTTTCCTTTTCTTTTTGGTTTGTCTATTCTTTGATATCTCTGCTAAATAAAAGTCAATGTTCTTCATTTTACACCTGGCAATACCTGTTCTTGGCCCTGTTGAGTTGCCAATGATTTCTGATGCCATCTGGTTAGTTTCTTGTACAGTACTGTATGTTTAAATTGGTAATTGCAGAATTATTTTCTTCTCGCGTGCACGCAAACTACCATATATATTTCCAAGATCAGATTAAAATCGTACAGCGATAACGAACAAGCACACAGAGAATAAGGAAGAAAGACAGCTTTATTTGTCCTCAATTCAAAATGACGGGGTATTAATGTAAATTTAAAAAGAAAATAAATAGCAGGCTGGTGGTCTTATGTGTCTAAGCTACGTGTGAAATATCCAAAACGAAGGCGCCTTTTGGTGAGTTCATTCTGTCCTTCCCTCTGCCTGCCCAAGGTGTGGTTCAAAAATTCCACAGTCTTCAAGGAGGATCTTTCTCTGCACCTCAGTCGATGAATGCAAGGCACACGCTGTGGGTGGGATGACAACATGTATGCTACCGAGTATGTACTTCTGGGCCAGGCCACTCTCCCCATCTGATGCCCCAACTAATGCCCGCCCTTCTGGGACCTTTCGGTAAGAAGTGGACAGGCTTCTTGTATCTGTTCGTGCCACGACCTGTGCACTGGACCCTTGCCCTGCCTGGTTAATTAAAGCTTCCAAGACTGTGGCAGGTGGCTGGGTCGAGGCGATCATTAATGCTTCATTAAAAGACGGGCATTTTCCAGCACCTTTGAAACACGCTCTAGTGCTTCCCCTCTTAAAAAAGCTGTCCCTCGACCCCACGGTAATTTCCAACTACCGTCCAGTGTCCAACCTACCTTTTTTAGGTAAGGTTCTGGAAAAAGCTGTGGCGCAGCAGTTACAGGAAGTCCTGGATGAAGCGGATTATCTGGACCCGTTTCAGTCAGGATTCAGACCCGGATATGGTACTGAGACTGCACTAGTCGCTTTGGTGGATGATATCTGGAGAGAGCGGGACGGAGGGGAGCCGTCTGTCCTTGCTCTCCTCGACCTCTCAGCGGCTTTTGACACGGTCAACCATGGCATCCTTCTGGGAAGGCTCCAGGGTCTGGGGATCCAGGGCACAGTGTTGTCCTGGTTTTCCTCATTCTTGAGGGACAGGACCCAGTCGGTGTGCCTGGAGAAGAAGTCCAGCCCTAGGCCCCTGCAATACGGGGTGCCTCAGGGCTCGGTACTCTCTCCTCTCCTATTTAACATCTATATGAAGCCGCTTGCTGGGTGAGATCATCCGTTCCCACGGGGTAAGGTATCATCAATATGCAGATGATACCCAGTTATACATCTCCGCCCGTGGGGACCCAAGCGGTGCGGTGGAAGTCCTTTCCAGGTGTCTGGAGGCTGTTAAGGTCTGGATGGGGGACAACGGGCTACAGCTGAATCCCGGCAAGACTGAGTGGCTGTGGGTAAGGGGTCCTGTGTTAACTCAGGAGTTGCCACCTTTGGTCCTGGATGGGGCAGTCCTGCCCCAAACAGACCCAGTGCATAATCTGGGGGTCCTCCTGGACTCACGGCTACTGTTCGAAGAACAGGTGGCAGCCGTGTCCAGGAGGGCTTTTGCACAACTTCATGTAATACGCCAGTTACGTCCACTCCTAGACCGGGACGCTCTGCTTATGGTCACACATGCGTTGGTCACCATCAGACTTGATTACTGTAACGCGCTCTACATGGGGCTGCCCCTGATGACCATCTGGAGACTTCAGCTGGTCCAAAATGCGGCGGCCCGGGTAGTGGTGGGGTGTGGGCGTTATGCTCATGCTTCACCGCTGCTCCGGGAGCTGCATTGGTTGCCAGTATGTCTCCGGGTGCAATTCAAGGTGCTGGTCATTACCTTTAAAGCAGTGATGGGATTACAAAAATTCTACTACCACGCCATGAGGTCACGGACGTCATGGGCGTGGCCAAGGTCATGACATCATGACATCATGGGCGGAGCCAACGTCATGACGTCATGACGTTCTGGGCATGGCCAAAAATAAAATAAAAATAAATAAAATAAAATAAAACACACACACACACACACACACCTCAACCCACCCACAAAACCAGACAGCTACAACACAAACCCGTAAATAACTTAAAGAAATAAAGAAATAAATAAAAATTAAATAAAAATACACCCACCTACCCAGAACACAAATAAATCACCCACCCAACCCAAATACAAAACCCTCACTTACCTTCCTTGGGGCCGACGAATCCGTGGCCGGACGCCTGCAGCTTCCTCGGGCCGGTGCCTTTTCGGCCCAACTCCGGGATTTCATCTCGTGTGGCTTCTGTGCTGGGCATGATGGAGTTCGGCCGCCGGGATGACCGGGAGGCCAGCGGGGTCATGCTGAGAGCTTTCCTGGACCACGGCCACAGCGAGGTGGATACAGATCATTTCTACGCCGACGGGGAGTCCGAGCGCATCCTGGGCGACCTGCTCTGGCATCAGGAGGGCGGCGGCAGCAGAGGTTGGTAGAGCTCGTGCAGAGGGCGCCGGCTCCCGGTAGCCCCTGAGCATGTGCAGAGGGCACTTCCTCTCGCCCCTGGCAGCCCGAGGAGGCTGCCCTCCAAGCATTGGGTGTGTGTGTGTGTCTGCCGGAGCCAGGCCAAAAAGGCAACGGCCCGAGGAAGCTGCAGGCACCCAGCGGAGGAGGATGCGGTGGCGGCGCACCCCGCCGGGCGTACATCCCCAAGTCCCTGGGAGGGCGCGGCGGCGGCAGACAGCCTGGGCAGGCACCAATGTGCCCTTTGGAGCTCGGAGGCCCTAGGGGAGGTGCCCTCCTCTGAGGGCCGCTGGCGCCTCTGCCGGAGCCGCTCAAAAGGTGCAGCTCCAGCTCCGAAAGAATTTTTTTAAAAATCGGAGCCAAAATGGCTCCAATTTAGTCCGCATGCGCAGAAACTCAATCTGACGCATGCGCAATACGTCAGATTGAGTTTCTGCGCATGCGCACTAAATTGGAGCCATTTTGGCTCCGATTTTTTTTTAATTCTTTTGGTGAGGCGTCCGGAACCGGACGCCTTAAAAATGGGCTACCCTCTCGGAGAACACTCCGAGATTGTTCCTAACGGTTCCGGGGAACCGTATGGAACCGGGGACATCCCATCACTGCTTTAAAGCCCTATATGGTAGTGGGCCAAGATACCTAAGAGACTGCGTCACCCCAAGAATATCTGTCCGTCCCACCAGGGCGGATCGGAGAGGCTCCCTTATTCCTTCGGCGAGGGAGGCGCACCTCGCCTGCACCAGGAGGAGAGCCTTCTCCGTGTCCGCCCCGACCCTCTGGAACCTCCTGCCCACCGAGCTGCGCCTTCAGACAGAGCTCTTACCCTTTCGAAAGGGCTTAAAAACCTGGCTGGCAGGAGAATATTGGAACGTGGGTTCTCACATTAAGTGGCTTATTTAATGGATAGTTAACCCTGGATCTGAATGTGGGATTCGTGTGTTGATTCTGTATTGTTTTTAACTTTTGATGACTTGTAACTCTTGTTGATTTTTATTGATATGGATTGTTTTTATGTTTTTATTTCCTGTTTTGATGTAAGCCGCTGAGAGTCGGTTTTCCCGATTGGGGCGGGGTAACAAGTGTAATAAATAATAATAATAATAAAAGAATCGCCCCACATGTGATCCTCTACGCATTTCCCTGGGAAGACCAGCCATGGGTTTTGCAATCGCCCCTGCGGCCTACAAGTACAAGGGGGGGCTGTGTGTGAATCTACACCGCCTGTCTGTCACCCTGGTTCTATTCATTTTGGAAAAGAGGTGCTCTGCTACTAGGAGGGCAAGTTATACCTGTAGAAATGGGATGAGACCTAAAGCTAGATTCAGTGACCTCCAAGTTCCTCGTGCAGAGATTGGACCGGCTCCTTGGACTCTGAGCGGCAGCCATTTCTCCGTCACGCCGACGGGCAGAGAGAGAAATGCATCATAGTCTGTAGGATGTTTTTATTCCACACTCTTATGTTCAACATGTCGTCTCCAGAAGAAAGAAAGAAAAAAAGAAAGGGCTCCTTCTGGTCTTCCTAGAAAGGCAAGAAAGAAGAAGCCCTCAGTGCGTTTCACCCTTTTGTTCGCCAAGAACATTGCTCCTCCCTTCCCCACCTCTTACATAACTACTGTTTTTAAGTGGGTTTACTTTTAAAAATAAAACCCGACAAAGCCTTCCCCGCCCCCTCTGTGTGTGTGTGTCTGAGATTCAGTTGGCAGGGGTTAGGCTACGTGATTTCCCGGGAACCCTTCCAAGAAAGACAGGAGACTTAAATGGAGCATTTATGGCCTCCTGAGCTGCACCTGGTTAGAGGTCAGCAACTGGGCTATTCCACGTTACCTGGGGTTTCTGTGCGTGTGTTTGTGTGTCATTCCTTTGGGTTCCCTCCCTTTTAGTCAGAGTTGGGATGATGGCTTTCCAAATCCATCAGGTGAAACCTTCCTTCCCTCCCTCTCACACACACACAGTGGTGGGCAGCAAAAATTTTTGCTACCAAACCGTGGGTGGACCATCATCATGACCCATCTAGTCATGCCTGCCATGTGGCCATGTATACATCTGCAAACACAAGCAGCACTGACTCTTCGGTTGTACATGGAGATGAGCACTGCACCCTTGAGTCGGATAGGACTGGGTGTTCAGCAAGGGAGACCATGAACCACTTGCAGGGACATAACCTGATGGGGCGGGGCAGGGCCTCCCAATTTTGCTCCCTCCCCCGCCCAGGGACCACCCAATTATACTAACCCCGGCGAACCTGTTGCTGCCCACCACTGCCCACCCCCACCCCGCAACACACCCCTGAGTAATCCGGATCTGAATATAAAACCCACGGGCGTCCCACTGCCATGGGCTCTAGGGGACGGTGGGGCCGCGGTCTCCTCCTCCTCCTCCTCCTCCTGGGGTTCCCATTAGGACACGGGGTGGGGTAGGGACGGGGTAAGGGCTCCCCGGGCGGCCCCCCTCCTACCTGCCTCCGTTCTGGAGGTACTGGATCACCCAATTTTCCTAACGCTCCTTCCCGGGTGGGTGGGGGGGGGAGATGCGAAGCTGTTGAATCCACCCCTAGGTAAACCGAATAAAATGACACCGTCGCCCCGCTGCCATTGCTTCCTGGGGTCGGTGGGGTGGGCGGTCTCCTCCCCCTCCTCGGCTTCCCTTGGACCTGGGCTGGGCTGGGGTGGTGGGGCCCGCACCCCCTTGTCAAGGGAGACCATGAACCACTTGCAGGGGCAAAACCTGATGGGGCGGGGTGGGGCCTCCCAATTGTGCTCCCTCCCCCGCCCAGAGACCACCCAATTATACCTGTTGTTGCTGCCCACCCCCACCCGCCAACAGACCCCTGAGTAATCCAATTCTGAATAAAACCACACGGGCGTCCCACTGCCATGGGCTCTATCTAGATAGGGGACGGTGGGGCCGCGGTCTCCTCCTCCTTAGGTCTCGGTTTGGCTTGCTTAGTAGGGGACTACAGGTAGGTAGGAACACCCAATGTTCCTAACAACCCTCCTTCGGGAGAGGGGGTGCGAACCTGTTGCTGCCCACCGGTAATCCGAATAAAACGACACGGTCGCCCCACTGCCATGGCTGCCCGGGGGCGGTGGGCCCGGCGTCTCCTCCCACTCCTCGTCTTCCTTTAGGGGGTGGGGCCCGCGCCCCCTTTGACGCTCTTACCTACCTCCAGGCTGGAACACAGCGCACGAACTCGTGTCCTTCGGGCAGCAGGGAACCGCGAGAGGGCGATGAATAGGACTCGGTCCGGCGCCGGGCAAGGCTTGAAACCTGCGGGGGAGACGCTCTAGGAGTTGAAGAGACGACGCTCTAGCGTTTGCCTTTGCAGTTTCCATGATGTGTCCGTCAGGGATGTTCCTCCCCTGCACCATTTCCGGGAAGTGCCCCAATGTTGACGCTCTAGCGTTTGGCTGTCGGAGTGTCGGTCCTCCGAACCGCCTCTTCCCGGAAGTGCCCCCATGGAGCCGCTCTAGAGTTCCAGTCTCATCTGCTTGCCAGCTCTGCTCCGCCTTTTCCTTTCTCGTTACCATGGGAATACTACAGCTTCCTGCAGGCCCCAAGCCTGGTCCATAGAAAGGAAAACGGGAGTCCTAGAGTGGCCGGTCCTCCGCCTGGGTGCTGCTTGTCAAGCCGCGGTTTCTTCGAGCGTCTTTCTCTCTCTCTCTCAAACACACACACACAGAGTCCACCCCTGGGTAATCCGAATAGGAGTAAAACGGCACAGGCGCCCGACTGCCATGTGGCCTCTCTCGGGGGGCTGAGGGTCTCCCCCTCCTCTTCTTGGGGTTCCCCCTTAGGACGGGGGGTGGGGGTGGAGGTGCCCCCCCCCACCTATCATCCTACACCTACCTCCAGCCTGGAAAATAGTGTTCGAACATTTAAACCCTCCCCCGCCCCTACAGTTCCGAGAAACGTTGGCGGCTTCTCCTTTTTGCGAGGCGTTCTCTACGGGTTGAAATCACAGTTCAGTTTAAATAAATAAATACACACATGCATCGATGTTAAGGTTACTTAAAGAACCCAAGACAATTCTTTGATTGAAGGCCCGCCTCCTCACCCCCCCACCCCCACCCCCGGTCAAAAAGTGGTGGGAAATAATTCTAAATGTGTGCGTAGCCGTAGATTGTGATACGCAAAAGGATTTTGTGTTTGGTGCAACACAGTTTCGGTTCTGTGGGTCATTCCTGGCCATTCTCCTTCACGTTCCTTATTAATATCTTCTCTTGACCTCCTGCTCAGTCTAAACAAGAGTTCCACATTTCAGGCTCCAAGAGAGGGTTACGCCAGACGGAGGGGGCGGAGCCGCGCCTTTGCCCCTCCCCCTGACGTCAGGAAGGCGGGGTTTGGGTGCAGCCGTCCCGCCCCCGTGGCTCCGCCTCCTCCTCCTCGCCCCGCACCCGGCAGGGATGGAGGCGGTGGCGGCGGCCTCCGCGGCTCCGGGGCTGTCGCCGCTGCCTGGGGGGGCGGCGATGGCGGGGGCGGCGGGGGCTTCTTCTGGCTCGGGGTCTTCGTCGTCCGCCTTCCGCGCCGCCCTGGCCCCTTCCTTCTCCCCGCTGCTCCCGCCGCCTACCGAGGCCGAGACCCGGCAGCACCTCCTCCGCAACGCCAAGAAAGAGGTGGCCCCCCCCCCGCGTCTGTCTGTCTGTCTGTCTGTCGGTCGGGGGGGGAGGAGGGGGAAAGAGCTCCCCGGGGGGGGGAGAAAGGAGGGGGGGCGTCTGGCTCTCCGGTGGTCTGCTCCCCCTCCCTCCCTCCCTCCCTGTCGCTATGGAAACGGCGCCTGCCGGGAACTGCCGGTTGGAGGGGGGGAGGGGCCAGATTAGGTCCGGAAGACACCCTTCCACGGGGCGGGGCGGGGCGGGGCGGGGGCGCCCGGGGCGGCCATTCACGGGACTCTCCCCCCCCCCTCCCAGATTGGCCGTAGCAGCGAGATCTGCTTGGTGGGGAAGAATCGCCCCCGCTCCCCCCCCCCCGAGGCGAAAGAGCCCCCCCACCCCCCCGGGGAAGACCGTGGCAGGCGTCATGGGTTGCCAAGAAGAACCCAACGCCCCCGGAGGGCGTCCAGAGCGCCCCCCCCTGTCAGTCCATGGCGTGGGAAGTTCTGGGCAGCCCCGGCCTATGGTCTTCCTGCAGGGACGGAATGGCAGGGGACCCCGGGGGGGGGGAGGGGGGAGGGAGGGAGCCCAGCGCGGGACTCGCCCTTCCCCCCCCCTCCTTCCCTCCAACAAGCCCAAGGCACGGCTGGCAAGGAAGGGCCCCCTTCTTTGGCATCGCCCCCCCTCCCCAGATGCTGATACCCCTCTCTATGAGGGGGGGGGGCTTGAAGGGGAGGAGCACCCCTGTTGTGGCGCCTGTGTTCAAAATGCTGGTTATATAAGACGCTGCGCTTGGTGTCCAAGGAAGGGGAGGGGGGGCTGGGAATGGGTATTGGAGAAGGGTGGGGGTGGGGGGGTGTAATGGAGAGCCCTGCCTGGTCTCCGGCATGGGCGTGGGGTGAGCGGGGGGCGGGTTGGATTTTACCTGCAAAACCCCTATGCGAGGGCTGGGGAGATTTTTGCACCCGGCATTTTGGCTCCTGCTGCTGCTGCATCCAGTCACCCTAAGAGTGCCATAATAATAAGTCAAAGTTGGACTGCTGAAACACCCCCCCCCCCATCCCCACCCACCCCAGTTTCACCTGACAGGCCTTTCCCCACCTGAAAGCCCCCCAGGTGTTCTGGAACATCTCCTCCTCCGCAGAGAAAGTTCCATGATTCAGGGTCTTCCATGCCCCACTGCCTGAGGAAGGCCAGTGCGTTGGGGAGGAAGTCTAGGTCAGGAAGTCTAGGTCAGGTCCCTTTTCATCCCTGTGCCCTCTTGCAACTGGAGCCCAAAGAGGGCTTTCCCTCCCCGCCACTGGTTCTGATGGGGGGGGGGACACCCTCGAACCTGGGCTTGAGTTGAGTTAACGGCTCTTGGGAATCAAGCTTCCCACCCCCCAAAAATTGCCTTTCCATGACCCACACAGACATTTTGCTCTTTTGTGCTGGTGATGATGACAGAACTGGGAGAAGTTCCTTTGGAGTTGGCTTAAACTGGGTGGTTGTGGTGGAGTCTGGTGGGCATGACTTAACATCCAAGAGAGAGGATAACCCCAATGGAATAGCAACTTCTCCCCCCCCCGCCCCCCAACTGTGCAATTCCCTTTGGATTCCTCAGTCTGATCTTTTTAGGACTTCTAATTCTGAAAGGTGTCTTTAGTGCACTTTAATTGTCTGGACTGAAGGCCGCCTTGTTTATGCACGAATGATGAAGAGCCTCGCATAGTGACGGTCTCTTCTGAGGTGGTGCTTTTGCCTCCTAGCGAGGGATTGCCTGCCTGCCTCCGTATGACTCTTCCGCGGCCGCTGATAAGGTCCAGAGGTGCTCTGGCATTAAACCCTGTAGATTGATTACTTGTGTATCTGGCGGTATCTCTCGGAAGCAGAGCACATCGTGCACAGAAAGCCTTTTCGAAATGTATTTTTTTGACCTTAATACAGAGCTAATTTTAGTGGAGTTTATGTGAGTCTATTGTGTGGGTAGCAAATTCTGTCCCGGAAGGACTTGGGCCTCCCTCCCTCTGCAGATAAAACAGAAGAAAGCTCTCCGTCCGCCAAGGTGGGCTTGCAGGGAGAAGGAGGATGGAGGAGAACCTCCACGAACACAGACATTGGCCTGGCTTTGACCGGGGTGGGTGGGTGGGTGGGTGGTTGGGGGCTGATGTTGGGTGGTGTCGCTCCTTAGATTTGAGAAAGAGAAGAGCTGAGTAAGAGATGCTGAAAGCATGCGTTTCATTTACCCATCCCGCAGAAATAAGCCAAAAAAAGGGGGGGTTCTGCTGTGCCCGTCCGGAAGAAATGAGAGAAGCTGCCTACCACCCCCCACCCCACCCGGCCCCCCTGCCAGATGTGCAGAGTCATCCTCCAGGGACCATTCATAGCCCTGGACTGTTTCTGTGGAAACAGCTGCCCCCTCCCCTTCTGATCGCAACATCACCACCACCACCTACAAGGGCTCAGAAGCGTTGGCGAGTGGCGTGGAGGGTGGGGGAGAATGGGATTAGAAGCCGCGTGCGTCAGTGTAACATCAGTGCGCGCTCTCTCTCTCTCTGTGCATGCGTGGAGGAGAAATCATAGCTACTTTCCGTACACCAGAAAGCCATCTTGGTTGACTGCTGGCCATTAAAGAGCGTTAAAAGCGAGAGCCTTGGCAATGTCACCCTGCAAGCATGAAACATTTTTCTTTGCCTTTGGGAGATGATTCTGGAGGGGCTCCTCATCTGCCTCTAGTCTAGACCCAAAGGGAAGTCAGAGGGGAGTCCTGGGGGAGGGGGGGCCCTGGGAAAAACCTCATGGCAAGAGATAGACAAGCACAGTTTTTTCAAAGAGCGGTTCCTGTCCTCCCCAACGTTGGCCAATGGGAAATGGAAATCCTTGCCCCAGAAATTGTACAGGTGGGGAAGTGGCGGCGTTTGACTGCCTCTTCCTCTGCGGTTCCTCTTGTCGTTGGCGGTGGTGGGGAGACCACAGCGACCCGGGGGGGGGGCTTTGGCTGTTTGTCACTTGTGGCTGGTTTATCGTTTGCAGAGGGTTGGCATCTTGTGGTTGCTGCGCTCCAGTCAATGCGCTCGCTGTAAGGATCCCACTGTTGGGACCAAGATTGTAGACTCTGAAATCCGGTGTAAGAAATTGCAGAACAAGAAGTGCGGGTCGGTCCCAGAGGCTTTTGGGCGGCCTAGATGTGGCCCGCCAGTGTCCAAACCTACCTGCGGGTTCAGTTGCATGATGGGGAGGGAGCTGAAACGTATCTCGTCTTGGAAGTCGTGTACGGCAAAGAAAGCTTGGGTTTACAGGGGGTCCCGAGGTTCCTACGTAGGAAAGCCATGGGTGGATGCTGCGGCCATGGAGAGGTGCCTCCCTCCTCTTGCCCATCGGTGGAAGGCCAAGAGCAGACTTTGTAGGCAAGTTTGCCTGGCAGGGATTTTGCCCTCAACGCAAGAGGGTCATTCTGGATGGTTTTGCAGGTGAAACAAATCATGGAAGAAGCTGTGACGAGGAAATTTGTCCATGAGGACAGCAGCCACATCGTCTCCTTCTGCGGTAAGAGCCCGACAGCCAGAAGTGGAAGTGCTGCCTGCCTGAAGGCCTTCAGGGAGGGGCCGTTTCTGGCCCCCTGGCAGGCGACCAGGGGTTTTTCCGCCTCAAGCCCAGCCCTGACTCAGAAGGGATATTTTGGCAAAGCAAGAGAGGTGGTTTTTTGGAAAGGAGCCCTTCTGAGTTGGCCTTTCCTTCCTCTTTACGAGCCAATTTGGTCCTGCAAATTTGTTGCATTATGTAATAAAGAAACTCCTGGCATTGCTTATTATTGTTATGATTTTATTACATTTTTTTAAAATAGAGAAAAACAGTCAAAGAACAGCAGAACATTTCAGAAGGTCAAATGCTCCTCAAAAGACAGAAAGCAACCCCCCAAAAAAGCATCTGCCAGGTTTCAGCGATGGCCTGGCCACCCTTCGGGTTCTCTGTGTGTCTCCCCCCCCCCCCAAATCCCCTCAGGAGAAGGTTATAGGCCTGGACTGCCCAAACTTTTTGGGCTGAGGGCCGGTCACGCGGATCCGGCTCACAAAGCCCTCGTCGCTCCCGCAGGGGGAAGTAAAATCCGATCGTGCTGGCGCACTTTACTTCTGCTTTATTTATTTTATTTATTTATTAATTCACACTTACTATCCCGCCCCAATCGGGCTTACACCCGACTCTGGGCGGCTTACAAGACAAAAATACAATCACAAACTCATCCAATAAAATGCTAATAATTAAAAATTTTAAAACTGTAAAAAATTCATAAAAAGCAAGAAGTAAAACCAGAACAAACAACCCCACGGGATAGAACCAACAGCAGGGGAGGCTATCCCTCAAATCAACCACCCTGTGTGGGATCCCACATACCTTGGTCCCCACACATGTCCTGCCAGCCAGGTTTTTAAGCTCTTCCGGAAGGGCAGGAGCTCTGTCTGTAGGCGCAGCTCCGTTGGGAGGAGGTTCCAAAGGGCCGGGGCGAACACCGAGAAGGCCCTCTTCCTAGTGCTCGAGAGATGAGCCTCCCTAGCTGATGGGATGACAAGAGAGCCCCTCTGCTTCTGGGAGTGACGACGGTTTCACGGATTGGATTACTTTGTGTTGGAAGCCAGATCCGGCACACTGGCTGCCACTTGGCCGTCCCTGTTATAGACCTCTGTGGACGTCCTTGTGGTGTCTGAACTCTGGTCCCTCATTGCAATTTCTACGGACGGGGCTGAGGCTTGGAGCCTCCTGAGTCCTGGCCTGTCTGCTCTCCTTTCCTCTCAGTCCCAGCTTGTGACATGAGGCTGAACGAGGAGACAAGGCAGGAGCTTCGTTTCTTCCTTTGGCTCTTTGTACCCCAGGCCAACTAGCTTTCCACCTGGGGAATGGAGAGGGGGTCCCTTCCCAGCTCTCTCTTGGGGCGGCCCCATTCCGGCCAGTTCCCTGGAGCCCCTAGACCAGGCCAGGAGGGGTGGGGGTCAGCCGTGGTGGGGTTTCCTCACCCGCCTTCTCTTCCCTCCCTCCCAGCGGCAGTCGAGGCCTGCATCCTCCATGGGCTCAAGCGACGCGCGGCCGGATTCCTGCGCAGCAACAAGATCGCAGCCCTCTTCATGAAGGTGGGGAGAAGCTTCCCTCCCGCTGAGGAGCTCTCACGGAAAGTCCAGGCCCTGGAGCAGCAGCTCATGGACAACACGTAAGTGGGAAGGTGTGTGTGTGTGTGTGTGTGTGTGGTGGGTTGGGCAGAAGCAAGCCCAGAGACCCCAGAGCCACTGCCTCATTGTGACCCCAGAGCCCGAAGCCTGCAGCCTGTGAATTGGGATCTCGGGGCCCCATCTTTGGCCCCTTGGAAAAGCAGAGTTCGGCCATGGATAGACTTCAGCCAAAGGCAGGCTAACTCCGGGGTGCCTTCGTCCCTCTCTGGCTTTCCCCTTTTTGCCTTCGTCCCGCTCTGGCTTTTCCCTTTTTGCCTTCGTCCCGCTCTGGCTTTTCCCTTTTTGCCTTCGTCCCACTCTGGCTTTTCCCTTTTTGCCTTCGTCCCACTCTGGCTTTTCCCTTTTTGCCTTCGTCCCTCTCTGGCTTTCCCCTTTTTGCCTTCGTCCCGCTCTGGCTTCTCCCTTTTTGCCTTCGTCCCGCTCTGGCTTCTCCCTTTTTGCCTTCGTCCCGCTCTGGCTTTCCCCTTTTTGCCTTCGTCCCGCTCTGGCTTTCCCCTTTTTGCCTTCGTCCCTCTCTGGCTTTCCCCTTTTTGCCTTCGTCCCTCTCTGGCTTTTCCCTTTTTGCCTTCATCCCGCTCTGGCTTTCCCCTTTTTGCCTTCGTCCCGCTCTGGCTTCCCCCTTTTTGCCTTCGTCCCGCTCTGGCTTTTCCCTTTTTGCCTTCGTCCCGCTCTGGCTTTTCCCTTTTTGCCTTCGTCCCTCTCTGGCTTTTCCCTTTTTGCCTTCGTCCCGCTCTGGCTTTTCCCTTTTTGCCTTCGTCCCGCTCTGGCTTCCCCCTTTTTGCCTTCGTCCCGCTCTGGCTTTCCCCTTTTTGCCTTCGTCCCACTCTGGCTTTTCCCTTTTTGCCTTCGTCCCGCTCTGGCTTTCCCCTTTTTGCCTTCGTCCCTCTCTGGCTTTTCCCTTTTTGCCTTCATCCCGCTCTGGCTTTCCCCTTTTTGCCTTCGTCCCGCTCTGGCTTCCCCCTTTTTGCCTTCGTCCCGCTCTGGCTTTTCCCTTTTTGCCTTCGTCCCACTCTGGCTTTTCCCTTTTTGCCTTCGTCCCACTCTGGCTTTTCCCTTTTTGCCTTCGTCCCTCTCTGGCTTTCCCCTTTTTGCCTTCGTCCCGCTCTGGCTTCTCCCTTTTTGCCTTCGTCCCGCTCTGGCTTCTCCCTTTTTGCCTTCGTCCCGCTCTGGCTTTCCCCTTTTTGCCTTCGTCCCGCTCTGGCTTTCCCCTTTTTGCCTTCGTCCCTCTCTGGCTTTCCCCTTTTTGCCTTCGTCCCTCTCTGGCTTTTCCCTTTTTGCCTTCATCCCGCTCTGGCTTTCCCCTTTTTGCCTTCGTCCCGCTCTGGCTTCCCCCTTTTTGCCTTCGTCCCGCTCTGGCTTTTCCCTTTTTGCCTTCGTCCCGCTCTGGCTTTTCCCTTTTTGCCTTCGTCCCTCTCTGGCTTTTCCCTTTTTGCCTTCGTCCCGCTCTGGCTTTTCCCTTTTTGCCTTCGTCCCGCTCTGGCTTCCCCCTTTTTGCCTTCGTCCCGCTCTGGCTTTCCCCTTTTTGCCTTCGTCCCACTCTGGCTTTTCCCTTTTTGCCTTCGTCCCGCTCTGGCTTTCCCCTTTTTGCCTTCGTCCCTCTCTGGCTTTTCCCTTTTTGCCTTCATCCCGCTCTGGCTTTCCCCTTTTTGCCTTCGTCCCGCTCTGGCTTCCCCCTTTTTGCCTTCGTCCCGCTCTGGCTTTTCCCTTTTTGCCTTCGTCCCGCTCTGGCTTTTCCCTTTTTGCCTTCGTCCCTCTCTGGCTTTTCCCTTTTTGCCTTCGTCCCGCTCTGGCTTTTCCCTTTTTGCCTTCGTCCCGCTCTGGCTTCCCCCTTTTTGCCTTCGTCCCGCTCTGGCTTTCCCCTTTTTGCCTTCGTCCCGCTCTGGCTTTCCCCTTTTTGCCTTCGTCCCTCTCTGGCTTTCCCCTTTTTGCCTTCGTCCCTCTCTGGCTTTTCCCTTTCAGGTCAACCCAAGTCCAAATTCAAAAGGGAATAAATGCATTTCTTCCTTTTGAAGAAAGGGGGCCTTGAATCCGGCCTCTGGTCCGGAGGAGCCGCCCTCTGTGTGGGAAGTTCATGTCAGCTACAGAGGCGGCTCCTCTCCCTTCCCTGTCCTCAGGCGAAACCAGGGCCCGGGTCCCCAGGAGAACGCCCGCAAAACCCAGAAGCCCCCCAGCTTATCCCCCCAGGCCATCCGGCACCTCTGGATCAGGACGGCACTTTTTGAGAAGGTCCTGGACAAAATCGTTCATCACTTAGTCGAAAACAGCAGGTGAAGATGCTGGGGGAGGGGTGGGGCGGGGGGCCCCCTCCCATTAACTACCCAGCTGCCCTGGCTGTTGTTGCCCTGCCCCAGGTGGCATGTGGGACTTCTGAGTCTCTAGGGGGCAAGAGTCTCTGGCCCAGGCAGGCCTCTGGGTGGATCCGGTGCAGGTGCTCACCCAGGGCCACCTCTTTTCTTCTTTGCAGTAAATACTACGAGAGGGAAGCGCTGCTGATGGATCCTGTGGATGGCCCCATTCTGGCCTCTTTGTTGGGTAAGGCAAGTTCTTTCTGAGCTGCCTTTTGAGAGCAAACCCCTGGGAGCGCATGGGACACAGGGCTTCCTCTGAGGGCGCCTCTGAGGGCCTTATCAGCAGGGCCGCCATGTGCGGGGTTTGGCCTTTTTGGGGGGGGGGGGCACAGGCTCATAGCTTGTGAGATTTGTAGCTTCTCTAGGCCTGCGCTTGTGCAGCTGGGGAGAGACAGGGGTGCACGTTCTGGTCCCTGGTCCGTTCTTGCATCGTTTCATGGGTCAAAGGCACCTCGTGGACCTTTAGAGCTGGACTTCTCAACCTTTGAAAACCGGGGGAGGGGGGCATTTTGCCCTTCCTCCGCCACGTGGCACTTTCTGGTGTGGTGGAGGCAGTTGGGGGTGGTGGCTCAGGCCGCATCCAGCCCACAGGCCCCAGGTTGAGAATCCCTACTTCAGATCCTCAGCCTCTTTAAATGAAGGAGACAGAATTGCAGAGAGAGAAGCAACCAGCTGATAGTGTCACGGGGGAAAGAGCACTATCAACCGGGGGGGGGGGGGCAGAATGGGACCAGCGTCTGTTTGAGACTCTCTCTCTTGCAATCCGCTGCTAGATGCGCTGGGCCAGTCCTGATTCTGTGGACGGGTAGGGTGGGGGCAGGCCGGCTCCCCTCCCCCTCCCCCCCTGCCTCCCCCTTTCTGACCGGCCCCCTCTTCCCCTTCCCTGCACAGTGGGGCCTTGTGCTTTGGAGTACACCAAGATGAAGACAGCCGACCACTTCTGGACAGACCCTTCGGCCGACGAACTGGTCCAGCGCCATCGCATCCACAGCTCGTACTGTCGCCAGGACTCGCCTACGAAGCGCCCAGCTCTTTGTGTCAGTTGCGCCAGATGTGGGGCTTAGACTAGAGGCCCAGGGGGGGTGGAGGAGGAGGAGGTTGGGGGATGCGGTGGGGGGGCACAGAGACGGAGCCTATGTCCACCTCTTCCAGATCCAGAAGAGGCACTCAAGTGGCAGCATGGATGACCGCCCGTCTCTCTCGGCCAGGGACTACGTGGAGTCCCTCCACCAGAACTCCAGGGCCACCCTCTTGTACGGCAAGAACAACGTCTTGGTGCAGCCTGTGAGTCTCCAGCAAGTAGCTGAGCCCCGGCCCTCTTCCCTTCCTTCCCATCTGTCATTTCCTTCCTTCCTTCTTTCCATTGCTTCCTTCCTTCCTATCCATCATTTTCTTCCTTCCCATCCATCATTTCCTTCCTTTCTTCTTTCCACTCCTTCCTTCCCATCCACCATTTTCTTCCTTCCTTCCTTTCCATTGCTTCCTTCCTTCCTATCCATCATTTTCTTCCTTCCCATCCATCATTTCCTTCCTTCCTTCTTTCCACTCCTTCCTTCCCATCCTCCATTTCCTTCCTTCCTTCTTTCCATTGCTTCCTTCCTTCCTATCCATAATTTTCTTCCTTCCCATCCATCATTTCCTTCCTTCCTTCCCATCCATCATTTCCTTCCTTTCTTCTTTCCACTCCTTCCTTCCCATTCATAATTTCCTCCCTCCCTTCCTTGGGAGGAGACTGGTTGCTATGGGGTTTGTGGGGAGAATGGAATTGAGTGATTTCAGCGAAGGAGTCTGCCTCCCACCCCACTCCCAGTGACCCCTTGGGTAGTCACATTTGGGGGATTCCATGGGCTCGGCTACTGCCTGGGCTTCCACAGTGGCCATTGAAATTCCCAGATTGGTCCTTGAGCCACAAGAGCCGGATTCTCCTCCCTTAGAGACTCCCGGACAGTGCCCGGTGCCTCTTCTTCTTCCCAAGCCCCATGGACTGAAACGCCTTTTCCTGTTTTTTTGATGGAAGGGGTTGCAATAGGTATTCAACATGGAGTCTCTATGGCTCCAAAGCACAAGAGTCCCCCGGGGGGGCTGGGCCGGGACAAGGAAGCCCTGGAAGGAACAAGGGGTGGGGGTGGGGGTGGGGAAGAGGCCGAGGGGAGGGCCGGGCGGAAACCTCCCTCTCATCCTGTCCCTTTTTCTTTCCTAGCGTGACGACATGGAGGCCATCCCGGGCTATTTATCTCTCCACCAGACAGCCGACTTCATGACTCTGAAGTGGACCCCAAACCAGCTGATGAATGGCTCTGTGGGGGACCTGGATTACGAGAAAAGGTGACCCCCCCAGCCCCCCTCCCCCACGGCTTTGGCCTTGTGCCCTCTCTCTACTTGTCAGAGCAATGCAGCTGCTGCTCCTTGGGACTTCTTTTCCCCGCCAGGGCTGGTTGGCCACATCTGGTCGCCCTTCCTGTGGGCCAAAGGGAACATGAAGGGGGAGAGGGAGGAGGAGGAGGAGGAGGAGGAGAGCCAGAGGCTGAAGGCTCCTGCCCTTTCTTCTCTTCCCAGCGTCTACTGGGATTATGCCATGACCATCCGCCTGGAGGAGATTGTCTACCTGCACTGCCACCAGCAGGGTAAGAAGACCCCCCTCCCCCGGGTGCGTGCGTGCGTGTGTGTGTGTGTGTTCCAGAACCTTCCTTCCGTCCAGGGTCAGCCGAAGCCCAGACCCAAAGGGGGCCTCCCACCTTCCTTCGTGCCCCTCTCTGGGATTGTCACGGACAGTGGGGTGTATATATAATATATATCTATATCTCCAACTTAGCCATTCAGGGGAGCTGCAGCCTCTGACCCCCCCCCCCCAGTGCTGTGTGTGTGTGTGTGTTGGCTGTTTAGGGGGACCTTTGTCAAAACCTGGGCCTCCCCCTCCCCCTTCTCTCTCTCTCTCTTCCCCTTGGCAGTAGACAGTGGGGGTACCGTGGTCTTAGTCAGCCAGGATGGCATCCAGCGCCCTCCCCTGCGTTTCCCCAAGGGGGGGCACCTTCTGCAGTTCCTCTCCTGCCTGGAAAACGGGCTTCTGCCCCGGGGGCAGCTGGACCCCCCGCTTTGGTCACAGAGGGGGAAGGTAAGGCCATTGGGGGGGGGGAAGGACGCCAACGATCGAGCCCCTGTGCCCCCCCCGAGGGATTTCTTCCCAACCTCCTCCTGGAGAAAAGGGATCGTTTCGTAGCAGGATCCTGGTGGTTTTCCTTCCCTTCGCCTGCCTTTTAAAAGCTTCTGCTCCAGCTCCACTTTATCTTATCCCTCTCTTGCCTGGGATTGTTTTTTTCTTTAATTGCACTGGTTTTCCAGTCTTATTTTTACTGCCCTGGAGGCAGTTGGGGGGGGGGGCTCCTGTGTGAAAAGGGGTCTCCTTCGGGGCCCACACCCCACCGTGTGGCCCTTGGAGCGCGTGGGCCGGGAGCCGCCCCTGCCCTGTGGCTTTCCACTCCCACAGGGGAAAGTGTTTCCGAAGCTGAAGAAGAGGAGCCCCCCGGGGGGGTCATTGGAGTCTACCTCGGAGAAAGAAGAGGAAGAAGCCACCGATTACGTCTTCAGGATCCTGTATCCTGGCATGCCGGCCGAGTTGGGTACGTGCGCTTCCCCTGCAACGGACGCTGGAGCAAGCCTTGGCGCCTGGCCTTTGGGGTGGAGAGCCAGGGTGGCTGGAGGCGCACCCGCCTTTTGGCATGAGTGGTGCAGAGTGGAGGAGCCGATGTCCCACCTCTGGCAAAGGCGGGTTTCCCTGCACGTCTCCCTGGGAGGCCAGAGGTGTTCCTTCCTGATGGGTCTCTCTGGCCAACCGTCTGCCCGTATTTGCCTGGGTGGGGGCCCTGGGGCTGGGTGGGCCATGGCTTCCCTTTGCTCCAGGAAGAGCCTCTGAACTCGACCGGCTGTTCTTCCCCCCCTCCCCTGCAGCCCCCCAGGACTTGATCGACCCCCCCGGGAGTGCCCTTCCTTCCATGTGGCAGCCCGGCATGCTCAAGTCTTCGTGCTCCTCCTGCTCTCGGAGTGGCTCCACTGAGAGTGACTCCGCCAATGGCTGCAGCCATGAACGGTGAGGGGGGGTGGAGGAATCTGACTGTGGGGTGAGGGGGGGCAGAGGGCCCCCTCCTGCCCCATAATAGCCTGGAAGGAATGCAGGATTGGAAGGGAATTCTGTGCCCAACTTCTGGGCTCTGTTCTGCCCTGACCTCCCCCCCCCCAGCCATGCGCGGCTTCCCTGACTCCAGCCCCCCTTTTGCTCTTTCCCAGGCCTCCTTCCAGTGGGGTGCCTGGAAGGGAGGGAGGAGCATGGGGGGGGTGAGGAGGGGGCTTCCTCCCTCCTCCTCCTCCTCCTCATCCTCTTCTTGCTCCCTTTCCAGAGCTCCACTGAAGCTGCTGTGTGATAACATGAAGTACCAGATCCTCTCCCGAGCCTTTTATGGATGTGAGTCTTGCCGTATTTCCTCCTAAAGCAGAGCCTTCCAGGCCGGGGGGGGGGGGGGGGGGCTGATGGGACTTGTAGTCTGATGCACCTCAAGGACGGAAGGTGGGGGGCTGTGCCAGGGTGACGTCTGCCCTGGCTGCCTCCCCCTCCTCAATCGCCTCTCTCCGCCTGGCAGGGCTGGCTTACTGCCGGCATCTCTCCACGGTGAGGACCCATCTCTCCGCCCTGGTCAACCACCAGATCGTCTCTCCTGCGGTGCCGTGCGACGCCAGTGCGGGCCTGACCTTGGCCGTCTGGGAGCGGTTCCTCCAGGAGCCCACGGTATCTGGCCAGCTCTTCCCTGCTTGGGCGGGTGGGGGCAAGGGTGCTGTTGCCAGGGAAGGAGGCTGCCATCCATCCATCCCCCCCCCCCCGCTTGGCCTGGCAGGGGTCTTGCCCCGTTGTGGGCAGAGGAAGGAGGGCCTTCCGGGCCGCAGGTGGGCCGGAGCAGCTGGCCAGCAAGAGACTCTTGACTCTGCCCGACTGCTTTTCCCCTCAAGAGGAGCTGCTTGTCTTTCATCTCCCCTCCTTTTGTTACTTTCCTTTTGTGGTCTCTTTGTATCTCCTTCAATTGTCAAACGATGCAGCTACCTTTTCAGAGCAATCGCTCTCGCTCTCGCGTGGGCGTCCCTCGGTTGTGCCCAAAGGCGGCTTTTCCAGCTGACCTTTTAGGGTTAGTCTTCCTCCAGGAGAGCCAACCTCCGTCCCCCCCCTCAGAGCTCCCCCCCCCCGGTCTGTGCCGTTGCCCCATTGGGTCTCCCTTTCGCTTGCCTCGCAGAGTTATGAGGAGAAGGAGCTGCTCCGCCTGGTCTACTTCGGAGGAGTCCAACACGAGATCCGCCGCGCCGTCTGGCCTTTCCTCTTGGGCCATTTCAAGTTTGAGATGTCGGAGGCTGAGAGGACGGAGGTGAGCATCATTCAGGCGCATGGATGGGTGTGGGTGTGTTCTGAGGAGGGGGGGGAAGACTCATGTGTCTTATGCCTCCCCACCCCCGAGCTTTGTCTGTTTTCTCCTGGCCCCAAATGTCTCCTCCCCTCCCCCTCCTCTCCCCTCCCCTCTTCTCCTCCCCTCCCCTCCCCTCTCCTGGAGGGGCGACATCTAAACCAAAGAGGCTCCGAGTCAACCGATAAAATGCCAGGTTGCTGTTTTGATTTGTGATCCTCTTTTCTAACACATCTGGAATGGAAAATGAAGTTCAAAACATGGTTAAAAAATAGTTTCTAGGGAGACACAATTGATAATGGTGATTTAAACATTTATCTTTCTTTAAATGTGTAGTTTCAGTAAAATCACATAATTTGGGCATCCACTGAGTAGAGTTTCTCCAAGAAAAAAATCCTTTCTACCTAGAATAATTTCTGACATACAGTCATACCTCGCAGAATGAATTTAATGCGTTCTAAGAGGTTGCTCGTTATGAGAAAAATTCGCTATGCGAGTCTGACTTGCATAACTAATTTTTCACTATGCGAGTCGGAATTTTCCCTATGGAAAAACTCGCATAACGAGCGTTTCTATGGGGAAAACTCGCATAGCGAAAAATTCATTATGGAAGTCAGACTGCTTAGAGAAAAACTTGCTCGTTATGCAAGTTTTTCGCTAAGCGAAATGCTCGTTATGCAAGGTTTGACATTATCATCATCATCATCATCATCATCATCATCATCATCATCAAACGCTCAGCCCCGCCCACCCATGCGAAGCCCCTTCTGGTCAGCTGGAAAGGAAGCCCCCTGCTTTCTCCCTGACCCCTCCCGGGCTTCTAGCCCTCCCCCCAATGTCCTTGTTTGGATGGGGAGGGGTGTCTTTTCTCTTCCGGGTGAGAGGGAGACCCTAGCATGGCTCTCTGTGCCACCAGGTCAGCCGCCAGACCCGCGCCTGCTATGCGCAGACCATGGCAGAATGGCTGGGCTGTGAGGCCATCGTCCGGCAGCGGGAAAAGGAGCTGCACGCAGCGGCCTTGGCCAAGTGCTCCTCAGGGGCAAGCCTTGATTCCCCCCTGGAGCGTGTCCTGCACCGGGACTCCACCATCAGCAGTGAGGTGAGGAGAGGGGAGGAAACGCCAGGGATGGGGATGGGGATTGCGACCGGGGGGGGGGGGGGAGTAGGCCTTAAATGGCCTTCGTCTTAGAATAGCAACACCTGCTCTTCTGGACAAGCTCCGGCCCCCGTCCTTCTTCTTCTTCTTCCCCTTCTTCCCCTCCTTCTTCTTCCCAGAGCGTGAGTTCCAGCCCCCAGAGCCTGACCCGGCTGCAGAGTGACTCCAGTGGCAGCAGCGCCCAGGTAAGGGCCGGGGGCTCGGCTCCAGGTAAGGGTTCGGGGCGCAGGACCGCCAGCTCCATATAGGCTCCTCCTTGTCTTCCAGGTGTTTGAGTCCGTGGAAGACCCGGAGCAGCTGGCCGTGGAGTCCAGGTCAGAGGAGGAGGAAAGCGGGCCAGCCAAACTCTCCAATGGGGCCGTCCTGGCCTGGGGGGGCCCCTCCTCCACCTGCTCCGCCCTCCTTCCCTCTCAGGGTTTCCCCATTGCTCCGGCCACCTTGGAGCACAGCTTCAGCCCTGCAGTGGGGAAGGCAGGGGCATCTCAGACCAGCGTGGGGGCCGCCTGGGGGTCCCTCGCCTCACAAAGTGCCCCCACGGAGCCCCCGGTGCAGGGCCAAGAGCCCTTGGAGGAAGAGGAGGACTTCCATGGGGGGCAGGAGGAGGAGGAGTTGGTTTTGACAGGCAAGGAGCTTTCCAGCGGGGAGGGCCCCCCCCTCTCGACTGGGGACGGGTTGGACAGCTGGCTTGACCACAGCACGGGCCTGCCCAACTCCCTGGCGAGTGACAATGACGACGACGACCTCTCGGAAGAGCCAGAGATGGAAAGCCTTTACCCGCCACAGCTGGGCGCTCCCCCGCCAGCCGTCACCGACCTGACCGTGGGCCACATTTCGCCCTCCTCCGCCTCGGGGGTGACTTATTCTGTGAGCATCTTTGGGCAGAAGGGGCCAGGGTGGGGTGGAGGGGCTGGCTGCCGTGGCACAACCAATGCCTGGAACTGAGGGGTGCGGGTGTGAATTCCTTGCCCCCCCCCCGGCTGACACCCCTTCCCCCAACTCCTGGCCTGCTTCTGCAGCCGGAGCTCCTGGACCTTTACACAATCAACCTGCACCGTATCGAGAAGGACGTGCAGCGGTGCGATCGGAACTATTGGTACTTTACACCTCCCAACCTGGAGAAACTGCGCAACGTCATGTGCAGGTAACGGCCCACCTGGGTTGTGTCCAGGCTGATGGAGACCGGAGGAGTCCCTGCCCTGGGCTACGGCTTGCGGAGTCAGCCGGGCAGTTTCCCTGGGAACAATGGCTATGCATGGGTGCTCCGCTGGGGAAGACTTTCACGCTTCCCGCTGAGCTCGTTCCCTTCCTAAAGAGCTGCTTTGAGAAGTTCTGCCTTGGCAACTGATGTACCTTTTCTGTGGTGCTCAGAGCAGGTGTTGCTATTCTCTGGTTCTCTTCTTTCGAGCTGCTCAGATTCGGGTTTGGGTTTTGATTCAGTCAAGAAATGGTGGCCGCCCCGTGTAGCAAAACAGAATTGTCACTCGGACGTGGGTGGGTGGGCAGTTCACATGGAAGGAGCACTGGGAGGGGGGCATTTCCCTCTTTGTCCCTTGTCTACAGTTACGTCTGGAATCACCTTGACGTGGGTTACGTCCAGGGGATGTGTGACCTTCTGGCCCCTCTGCTTGTTGTTCTGGACGATGGTGAGTGCCTTTGGGCAGAGGGAGTCGGGCTGCCTGCCTCAAGCCCTTGGGGGGGGGGGAGGTCCAGCAGGGGCCATCCAGTCCATGCTCTGCAGCGCCCAGAGGGAGGGATTCACAGCGGCCCTGGGTGGTGGTGGTGGTGGTTCCTCCTCCTCCTCCGGCCTGCCAGGCTGGGATCCCCGCTGACCCTCTGGGGGCCACCCCCTCTCCTTTCCCAGAAGCCCTTGCATTCAGCTGCTTCACGGAGCTCATGAAGAGGATGAACCAAAACTTCCCCCACGGGGGCGCCATGGACACCCACTTTGCCAACATGCGCTCCCTCATCCAGGTGTGTGTGTGTGGGGGGGGACCAGGGCTGGCTCTACCAGAGGAGCTTTGGAGGGGTGGGTGGGCTTTATGGTTATTAAGAGCCAGTTGGGAGGCAGCCAGTGTCTCCCCCCCCCCCCCGGGTTCCTCTCTCTGGTTGCCCAAAAGGGGGGGGGGACAGATCAGTGGGGAAGAAAAGGAGGCAGGATTTTGCCTGCCTGCAACCCAGCAGCTGCTCTGAAGGCAGGGGGGACACACACACCCTGGTTGCCTTTCTGGTCTTTCTAGTGCAGAGCACCCAGGGGCCTTCCCAGCCTTATCCCTCCGTTCCCCTCCTGGGGGGGGGGGCTCTAGAGGGAGGGGCTTCCCCTGGGAGAGGGGCTGGGGGAGGCCAGTGTGTTTCCCTTTGGTCCCAGGAAGAGCCTGTGGTGGTGGTGGTTCTTCTTCTTCTTCTTCTTCCCTTGCAGATTCTGGACTCTGAGCTCTTTGAGCTGATGCACCAGAACGGGGACTACACCCACTTCTACTTCTGCTACCGCTGGTTTCTCCTGGACTTCAAGCGAGGTCTCTGGCCGAGGAAGTGGCGCTCTTGGAGGCCAGTGCTGGCCTTGGCGGCTCTGAGGTTCCTGGGAAGGAAGGAGGCCTGGGGGTGGGGAGGGGGTTCACATCAAGAAGCCCCCCCTCCACTGCCCGGAATCCTCGAGGCTGGTTTTCAGAAGGGCAGCCCCCCTGGTCTGCTCCCTTGTGCTAAGCTCCAGTCTGTGTGTGTGTGTGTGTGTGTGTGTGTGTGTGTGTGTGTGTGTGTGTGTGTGTGTGTGTGTGTGTGTGTGTGTGTGTGTGTGTGTGTGTGTGTGTGTGTGTGTGTGTGTGTGTGTGTGTGTGTGTGTGTGTGGCCCCCTCCCCCTTCTGCTGCGACCCCAAACGGCTCCTCCTCCTCTTCTTCCTTGTAGAACTCATCTACGACGATGTATTTTCTGTCTGGGAGACCATCTGGGCAGCCACTCGGATCTCCTCGGCGCATTATGTGCTCTTTATTGCTCTGGCGCTGGTGGAGGTTTATCGGGACATCATCCTAGAGAACAACATGGACTTCACAGACATCATCAAGTTCTTCAACGGTACGGTTTGGGGGGGGGACACGCGCCCTTGGGGGGCGGGGGGGAGGCGGACTTTGCACTGCCCTGAACAGACATGGTCAGCTGCAGAAGACCCAAGGGTCAAACACTTAAGGCAGGGGTGCCCAAACTATGGCCCGGGGGCCACATCTGGAACCACACGGACAGTTTGGGCAGCCCTGGCTTAAAATGTTGCCCGTTTTCCTGCTTCCTGAACCCACCTTGGCTGGCAGACTTGAGGCCCCCAGAGGCCCCTTCCCAAGGCTCCTCCTGGTGGGGGCCTCTAAGCGCCAGGGAGGTGCGACTTTAGTGCAAGAGAGACTGGTTAGGAAATGGGTCTCCTCTTCCTCCTCCGGCTTTGGCTCAGCAGTCCCCCCCCCCCTTTTCCTGTTCCTTCCAGAAATGGCTGAGCGACATCACACCCAGGAGATCCTGAAGCTGGCTCGGGACCTGGTGTACAAAGTCCAGACACTGATCGAGAACAAGTGATTCCGGGAAAGACCCTCCCGGGAGGGAAGGAGGGAGGGTGGGAGGCGCCTCCTCCTCCTCCTTCTCCTCCTCCTGGCCATTGTCCTTCAGGCTGAACGTGGCGCACAGAAGGGGAAATCCAGCGCTCTGAACAGTCTCAAGGGAACTCTTGAATGGTCTGTGTGTGTGTGTGTGTGTGCGCGCGCGTGTGCGTGCACATTTCCCCACCCTGCCATTAGGCTGACCTCTGCCTGTTGTGGTAGTGAACCAAAAAATTCACGTGACACACACTTTCACAGTTGGCATTTCTGATGGTGCAAATATTGTCTTCAGAATGGAGCGAGAGGTGAGAAAACCAGGCCCTGCCTAGACAAAGGTCCAGTTTTATGAACACATTGTTTCTTTTTGGAAAAGCAGGGCGAGGCTTTGAACAGCACAACTGGGGCATTATTGTTATTATTATTATCATTATTTCAGGGGGCGGAGGGGAGAATATGACTTTAAGCCACCAGCATTACTTCCATTCCCCCCATCGCCCACCCCTTTGTCTCCCAAACCTGCTGGGTCCAGATCTCGCCTCCAGTAGAAAAGGTTTGCATGGCCTCAAATTGAAAGGCAGCGAATGCCTTCCGGTACTCTTGGGCACCTTTTTCTCTCTCTGATCATCATCATCATCTTCATCATCTTCTTCTTCTTTCTTTTCCTTCTCTAGGCTTCTTTCTTTAATGCAGCCAAGGTGAGGAAGCTCTTTCCCTCCCCCCGTCCCTCTTCTGCACACACCCCTTTTTGCCTCTTGCACCCACCGGCCTGCAACCAAGGCAGGGGTTCTGGTTTGGGACCCCCGCAAGGCTCTCCTCAGTAGGCCAGCCCTGGTCCTCCTCTGGGTGGGAGGGGCACCCACTTTAAGGCACAATGGCTCACTCCGGATGGGCCCCAGCAAAGGGGAAGGAGGGGGCTGGGAGCCCTGGAGGAGGAGGAGGAGGGAAAGGGGGACCCTCGTGGAGTCCAGGGTGGTGGTGGCGCCTCCTCCTCCCTCCTCCTCCTCCTCTCTTGTGCTTTTTAAAAATTTCCCTCAGTGAGAACTGCTGCCCATACAAGAGAGAAATGTCCAAGGAAGGAGAGGGTGAAGAGTTGGCAGTGCATGTGTGTGCGTATGTGCGTGTCCATACACATGGATTTTAAATGTGCTGGATGTTCTTGGAAGATGCGTGTCTGTCTGAAGAGCACAAGCCTTTGCCTTGGTCAGCAGGGCAGGCCTCAAGCGCCCCACCCCCACCCCCCGCAGCAGCTCCTGAAACACCCAAACACAAAGCCCCAAAGCAGGCAGCCTGGCCTTTCAATGCGGGGGTGGGGTGGGGGTGGGGGGTTGGGGCCCTAGGGGGTGGGCCAGGGAGGGGGGGGGAGAAGAAGACAAGCAAGGCACTCGTGGCCTACCTGGCTGTGGAGTCGAAGCAACCCAGGCTGAGCTGGGCTTGGCCTCTTCCTTCTCCTCCCTTCGGCATCCTTGTGGAATTCCCTGGGGAAGGAGGGCCAAAGCCCACCCCCAGGCCGTAACAACAGGTGGGCCAGAGCCTGTGCCTCTGAGGGCCTCGGGACGGCTTCCTGTGCATGGCTTCCTGCACATAACAGTCTTTGACACCCTGAGCACAAGGAGAGGAAGAGCCTCTCTGCCTCCACCCCCCCCAGGAGCCCCTTCCCCCCCCAGGGGTCTCCCCCAACCAAGGTCGCTGGGCTCAGAGCATCACAGCTTCTTAGAGGAGTCTTGCCACGAGCTTAGCCAAAGCACTTGAAGTGTTTCTGGAGCCATGGCCAGCCACGGCACACAGACCTTCTCTCTCCTTTTCTTCTTCCGAAAACTCCGCGAAGCGTCCTGCCCAGTACGTGCTGCCTCTCTGGGGCCGGAGAGCCCGTTTCCTGCCCCTCGTGACCAGCCCTGTTTCCTCGGTGTGTGTGTGCGCTGCGGGCTTGTGAGAAGCATTTCCCATGCAAAGAAAGTGTTATTTATTGACTTGTATTTATGGATTCCGTGTTTGTGCGTCTTGAACTTTTTCTGCGCGTGTGAATCGTTATGCAAACTGAGATGTTCCAGCCGTGGCGTTGCCAAACATGTCTTGTAAACATTTTACCAGGAAATTGTTGTTCTACACATAGCTATATATTGTATAGATTCAATATCTTGTTTTATATATCCCTTTCTCTCTATTTATATCTCTATACATAGCCAATAGACCATGTATAGAGGTGAATTAAGCAGGGCATCAAGTGGGCACCATGGAGAGGGAGGGAGGAGGGCCACAAAGGCCAGGCCAGGCCCACCTTCCCTTGGCAACTCCGGGGTGGGGTGGGGTCATCCTGGCAGCCATGGGAAGGGAATTGGGGGGGGGGGATGACACAGCCATGGCATATAGCTTACCTTCAGTTCTGCCTGCCTGGTGCCTCTGGGCCGCAGGGGTCTCTCCAAGCACGCAGGTCCTCCTGGGAAGGGACGGCCAGGGATCCGCCTGGCAGGGATTTGGCCAAGGATGCACACCTGCCTGCCTGTCTCAGCATGTTGCCAGAATTGAAAGAGGGTAGGATGTGAGTATGTGTAAGGCAGGATTATTTTGATCCACAAAAGGGAACGTTGAAATGAACCTGTCCATTTTTAAAGTATTACAATATTTTGCCTTTTCTTCTTCTCCTCTATCTCCCCCTCCCCCAGGTTTCCCAGTCCACGTGGCCTTTGCATCTCCCACAGGGCTTGAGTTGGGGTCATTAAAAACCCCATCCCCCCCCACTCCACCCCACCCCGCCTTCCCTGGGTTTACAATGTGCCTTTTCTCTCTCTCTCTCTCTCTCTCTCTCTTGGGTAAAGCACAGTCCCTTTCTTACCGAGAGCCACTTTACAATCCCTCCCACTCTGGCTCTGACGCCTCTTCTAGTCGGGCCTCCAATGCCTGGTATATTCAGCTTTGCATTTTGTGCTACAGGTGTATCACTGACCTGTTCTGGCCTCTGGTGCCAAGCTGGGCAGAATCCCTCTGGGCAGGGTTGCCCAAACTATATGGGCAGTGGGCTGGTCATGTGGTTCAGGTGGGCCAGCCACTATGGCCTGGGGCCCAGATCCGCCCCCTGATGCTAATTCATCCAGCCTATGAACCCCTTTTTGCTCCCGGAAGCGGAAGTAAAACGTGCCTGGATGGATGCGTTTTACTTCTGCTTCCGGGAGCGACGAGGACTTTGTGGGCAAGATGAATTGGCATCAGGGTTGGATCCGGCCCCCTGGCTGTAGTTTGGGCACCCCTGCCTTGGGAGGGGGGGAAGTCTTTGTCTCCAGTGTCCCCCTGAAATGGGTGCTCCTCCTGTCAGGAGAAGTCTTGCGGGGGGTGGGGGTGGGGGTGGAAGGACCAGGCGGGTCCTTGGCCCGCGTGGTTGCCATCCCGGCAGCTGCCCAGCAGAACATGCAGCTCACTTGGGTGGGTTTCTCCCTTTGGAAGCCCATGCTGCCCCTGTTCCTTCATCCTGCGCCTGTATCCGTCCCTCGGCCTGTCCGTCCGTCCCTCTGTCTGTCAAAGGGCCACGGCGGCCTGCTTTGACTCCTCTTGCCTGCCGTTGATGTCTTGATCGGCACTGTCCTGTTTTGAGAATGTTTTAATGAATATCCCTTATTACCACTCATTTCCGTGGGGCCAGACAGAGCAACAGAAGGAAGTGACAAATATAGATATACAGTATATATTCTCTATGGTTTGATGTATTTTCAAAATAATAAACAGTTACAAACAGAGAAAAGCGGTTGTGGCTTTTTCCCGGGAAGAAACTGTCATAACGAGGGCCTTTGGGACGGGCTCCGGGCAGAAGCGCCGGCGGCTCCCAGGCGGGCGGGACTCGAACCCGCCACCTCTTCGGGCCCAACCTCTCTCGCGCCGCCATGGCCTGGAGCTGGAGCCCCCACCGCTGGAGCAGGATGCACGGTCGCCGCGGCAACGGAGGCGCGTCTTTAGCTCAGCCACGCCCCCTCAGCCAGTCACAGGCCCCGCCCCTTCCCGCCTCCCGAGCGAGGAGGCCACGCCCCCTGCGAAGCCCAGCTCGGGCTGCGAAGCCGAGCGGAGGCGACGGACGGACCCAGGTGAGAACCGCGAGCGATGGTCGCGGCGGCGGCGGCGGCGGGACTCTTTCTCCCCCCCCCCCCGAGCAGCAGCAGCAAACTACTGCGCCCTGCTTTGCACGGCCGGCCGGGGAGTTTGGGACTTGTAGTAGTAGTAGTAGTAGTCCACGGACTAGTAGTTGCACTCCCTCCTTGCTCCCGTCCGTGGCCCCGGCCAAGCCTCCTCCCCCCGCGCGCTCCTCCTCCTCCTGCGCCCCCCCCGTCCTGCTCGGGGTGGGGGTGGGGGTGGGGGTGGGGGGGTCTCCTCCTCCTTGGCCCCTTTTCTCCCCCTTTTGCAAAAGAGACGGTAGAGGGAAAGGGGGGGGGGAGAGCAAAAGGAAGGTGGGGTGGGGGGGAGGGAGGGAGGGGGGTCCCTGGGGGGTGGCAGCAGGAGGACCCGGTCGGTCCCTCCCCCCCCCCCCCAAATACTACCACTCCTCCTCCTGGCTGGCCGGTCTGTCTGTCTGTCTGTCTGTCCCTCCCTCCCTCCTGGGACTCTCCCTTTCCGGCCTCCCTCCCTCCCTCCCCCCTTTCCCGCAATCCAGGCAGGCCCTTTTGATGAGATTAAAGTCCTGGGAGAGAAGAGGAGGTGGCGGGTGTGTGTGTGTGTGTGTGTGTGTGTGTGTGTGTCCTTTCAGCCCCCTCCCCCCATCAAACCCCATTAATTACCCGTCAGCCTGACAAAGAATGAAGGGCCCCCCGCCCCCCCTGCCCTTGCTTTGTGGCTCCAGCATCATCTTCTCCTGGTTAGGACCTGGCTTTGTAAAATAATGACATAAACCGCATTTCCATGCTGTTCCCAAGGTCTCCTCCTCCTCCTTCTCTTCCTCTTCCTCCTGCTGCCCAGTCTGCTACCTGTCGCCTTTAAACCTCATTAAAGCCTCCTCACGGGATAATTAAAGTGACTTCTGACAGAGGTAATTTGTCTTTGGGGCTTTGAGACGATTACACTTGCTCTCTCTCGGGCTCTGACGGTGCCTTGACCCGCCCTTCTCTTTCATTCCCTATGAATGGGGTGGGGTGGGGTGGGGGGTGGATCTGGGGGAGCCCCTAGTACAGTGCCTGCAAGTGGGGGAGCAACACCTCCTCTGTGTGTGTGTGTGTGTCCCCCCCCCCCAAACAGGCTTAAGGGAGGTTTCTCTCTGCCCAGTTTGCTGGGTAGCTGCAAACTTTAGCCCAGGGGTGCCCAAAGTTTTCGGGCCGTGTGCCAGTCACGTGGTTCAGGGGGCCGGTCACTATGGCCCAGGGGCTGGACCCAGCCCCCGGTGTCAATTCATCCGGCCCACAAAGCCCTCGTTGCTGCCAGAAGCGGAAGTAAAATGCACCCATACATGGAACATTTTACTTCTGCTTCTGGGAGCGACGAGGGCTTTGCGGGCTGGATGAATTAGCGTCGGGAGCCGGATCCAGCCCGCGGGCCATAGTTTGGGCACCCCTGCTTTAGTCCAAGGGGCAGTTCCTTGGCATGCCTCCAGCCCAAAGAAGGTTGCCCGAGTACTCTGCGATCCCACCCAGAGAGCGAAGAAGCACAATGAGGCAGGAGGCAAGAAGTGGGGGTGCCTTGGTTTTTCTCCCCAGGGAAGGGTTGGAAACTAGGGTCCGTTTGGCCGGGCGGCCTCACACTGGTCAGGAGGCCTCTTCTGGCACCCTTGGCGGTGGTTTCACTCTGGCCATTGACCCACTGATTTATCATTGAAGAGCCAAATGACTTCTTGGCTTAGGTTTGCTTTGGTTACTTCATTGCCCTGTGCAGTGTCTGACTTGGGGGGGGGGGGGCTTCTTGGCTTTAGGAAGTGGCAGCTGGATGTTGAACAGTCCTCAGTCTTGGCCCCATGGATGCCCCCCCCCCAAGAAATAATAATAATAATAATCTGGTGTATTTCAGCAGGAAGAAGGAAAGTGTCTTAGAAGAGGGATTAATCTGGGCGCTATTTAGGGTCAGCAGAGATTAAGGCCTCTCTTCTCTCCCCCCCCCCCCCAAAAAAAAAATAACGTCCTGTGCTGCTCTTGGCCTTTGTCTGCCTCCTCTGCTGCTTTGCTTTGGTTTGTGTCTGACTTCCTCTGTCCTGGCTTCATGTGGGGGGGGGGAATGGGGGGGAAGGGGCTCTTCTGGATTGTTTAGAAACCCCCAGAAGGAGCACCAGGCAGACTCTTGGCCTTAAAGGCTCTCTCCCTCTCTCTTTCTGAGCAGAGATGATGCTGCCCGGGGCAGGGAGGCAGGATTAGGCTCAGGGCCTGTCTGATTTTGTCAATGAAAAGCATTTCCCTGTGATTTAATCTGCCTGATCTTTCTCCCCCCGCCTCCCAAAATAAATGGAGCTTAATCCGGGGGGCAGGTGCTCCTATGATTGCTGAAGGTTTTGCATGCTCCCCGCTTTAGGTAGGCGTGTGGGGAAGGACTTTGGCAGGTGGCAGGTGGGTGTGAACTGAGCCCTCTTCCTCCTCCTCCTCCACTTCCACTGGGGGTGGTGTGTGTGTGTTTCCCCAGGTCATGTGATTTGACTCCCTACATGACGCGTCTCTGACAACAACTGGATGCAGAGGTTGTCTGTCTGTCTGTCTGTCTGTCTCTTTCTGTCTGTAAGGTACCTTGAAAGACACAGCTCTGTTCAAGATAAGCCCTGGAAAGCAATAATTCAACTACAGCAATTCAGGGACTTGCAACACATGTGCCATGCTCAGGAAGGGTTCCTTCCTTGGTGGCCATTCCGTGGCTCAGTTGGGTGGTGGGCGGGAGTTTCCAGGGGGACCCTAGAATTGTGGAATCTGGGAAAGACAGCCTTTCCTTTTTCAGCTATAGCATGTTGCCTGTGTGTGCATGCAGGTAAGTGCATGTGCGCACAGATACACACAGACACACATACATAGGTGAGTACCACTGGCTCATGGCTTTTCTGCCTCAACCAGCTGCATTTCAACTAATGCAGCCCCCAACCCTGGTGGTCTCCTTACAAAGTGCCACGTGGCACACCACAGAGGTGCTCCGTTGTCCTCTCCCAAGCCAGAGTGATACCAAGTACGTTTTAGTAGCTAAGAGCAGAGAGAGAGGGAAGGCCGGATCCAGCGGGTGAATAGGCAAGTCTCACTGCATCCACGAGCACAGACTCTACCAGCAAGCGAGGATGGCAACCTCCTCGGTGGAGATGTTTCCGGAGCCAGAGAGGTTGTGGGCAAAGAGAGGTGGACCCTCCAGGCGCTCCTGGTCTAGGTGTTGTGCCCTCCTCCTCCGACCCCTCTTGAAAGACCTTTCGTTTTTGTGGAGAAGGAGGAACCCAAGGGGTTTTTAGAAACGGAGTCCATTGGCCTGCCATGGGGGTGAACCGGGTTGGAGGGGGGCGGGCGAATGGAGTGGAGAGGGGGAGCCCCTGCCACGGGGGGGGGGGGTCGTCTCCTCCTCCTCCTCCTCCCCTTCTTGCAACCTCGGGCAGGTGCCGGGAGTTGCCTTTCCCCTTGGTGAGCAAATGCCTTCCCTCCCACAGTCTCTGGCTTTTAAACCCTTGCTCAAAATTTCAAAACCATTAAAGTGTTAAAAATGGGGCTTTAAGAAAGACTCCAGTCTTCCTCCAGGCGGTCAACCCAGGGTAGCTCCCACCAGGGGGGCAACCGTGGAATTAATAATAATAATAATAATAATAATAATAATAATAATAATAATAATAATAATAATAATAATAATAATAATAATAATAATTATTATTATTATTATTATTATTATTATTATTATTATTATTATTATTATTATTATTATTATTATTATTATTATTCAACGGCCTCCTGCTCGCAGCCCCGGCTGGGCCCACCTTGGCCCGGAAGCCCTCCGTGGGAGCCGAGGCCGAGGGCTTAATTGGGGGATAAAAGGCGCTTCTGTCCGCAGAACAAAGGCTGGCTTTGCAGGCCCTCCCGTCCCGAGGGCTTCCTTCGGAAAGACAGAGAGAAAGACGGCGGGCAGAAAGAGAGAAAGGCAGCCGGCTCCCAGGGGCTTGGCAAGGCTTCCTGGCCAGGCAAAGGTTGCTTGGCTCAGGGCCAGGCGGAGGCCGGGGCGGCTTTTGGTGAGGAGCTGCAGGAGTTTCCCCCGGTGGGCCAGATCAGGGCTTTTTTTTCTTTGGCACAGCCACCACTTGGATGCTCTTCTGCTTATTACAAAGACTGGTTTCTGGCCCTCCCTGCAGTTGGTGTGTCCAAAGAAAAGAACAGGCAAGGGAGCATCCCAGCAGGCCGTCCTCAGCCTGGGCCATCCTGAGCCTCCGGGTCTCCTCGGAAGGAGAACTTGGGGAAATATCTTATTGGGAGTCTTGTTACCAGAGGAGGAGGAGGAGGAGGAGGAGGAGGGAGTCGGGGGTTTCTGTGCTCCCTAAAGAGAGCCTTTCTGCCTCTCCGACCTGGCAGAGGCCCTGGGGAGGCCGGAAGTGCCTCCCCCCCCCGCCCCCAGGGAAGAAGCCTTGGCTGGAGCGACTGGTTTTTCGGATGCCCTTGTTTCCTGGAGTCAGTGTGAAACTTGTGGAGTCACATTTCACAGGCCCCCCAGTTCTGAGAGCAGACCCCCCCTCCCCCCCCTCTGTCTGCTCCTCCGTTGTTTTCAGCCATCTCTTAGCGTTGCCCCTTGGGTAGGCCAGTTAGGGGGGGAGGGGAGATTCCCTTTGTTTTCTCTCTCTCTCTCTCTATCTCACACACACACACACATGGTGCGCTGGCTGCCTATCAGAGCCGGGCCAGCGACGGACCGTAAAGCTGTGGATGATGGTGATGGTGATGGGGGGGGGGGGAGCATGTCTGCCAGACTCTTGGGAGTCCAAGTGGGCCGGAAAGGGTGTTTCCCAGCCAGACTGCCCTTCCCCAGGATGCGGCCCATTGTTTCCCAAGAGGAAGCTGCCTGTTGTTTTAATGCTCTCCTCTCAGCTCATGGCCACAGGCTTTGGGGCGCCACTTTGGCCAAACAGCTCTTTCCAGTGTGTCTGTGCAAAGGACGGGAGGGGCAGGTGATGGGTTGTTCCGGGTGGCAAGTTCTGGACCCCCCGCAGCCCCCAGGACGGTCCCCTCCGGGGAGGCTCTCCTGTCCTAGAGGCCAGCGGTGGTGGCCAAGACTTCTGGGAGTTTGAGTCCCGAGGCCTCTGGAGGGCTGAATGGGGGGGGGGGGTTGGGGCTCTCCCTGGCCTTGAAGAAGGGATGAGGAGGATGTGTTTTGTTTTAGGTCATGTTCTTGGCCTTTTTTTTTGCCCCCTCCCTGCGGTGGAGCTTCTGGATCCCTGAAGGTTGAGGAGGATTTAAAGGGGAGGGGGCGGAAAGCCCTCCTTGCCATCATGAACTTAAACAGGGGCACCCAAACTACCACCCAAGGGCCGGATTCAGACCACGGGCCATAGTGAGCAGCTCCTTGAACCATGTGACTGGCCCACAGACTGAAAAGTTTGGGCACTCGTGAACTGAAGCTAGCTAGAAATGTTTGTCCTCTTTAGAGCTGACAGGTTTCTCCCTGGGTCAGATTTGGTGCACTCATAAATGCTGGAAAGTGGAGTAACTGTGGGCGGTTTGGCTTTCCCTTTGCCTCCCCCCTCCCTCTCTCTCTCTCTCTCTCTCACACACACACACACACTCACACACACACAACCAACGGGTCTCTCTTCCTCTCTCTCGCCATTGCCCTTCCTGGCAGTCGATTGGTGCGGGCTCAGTTCAGCCTGGGCGACGCTGGGCAGCAGCAGGACCCATGTGCCACAGCTACTCTGGGGGTAATGGTGGGTGGTTTGAGCACCTGTCAGCTTCGCAGGCAGTCCTTCAGGAAGTTAAATCCACCGCTCCTGGGGGGGGGGCAGGGGAAAGTTCCTGAGAAAATGGGGGGCCCTGTCCTGTGACCCCCCATATGCGCCCTGCCTGTCGTTCCGGGCATCCTAAGCGCCAGCCAGAGTGCCAGGGAAGTTGTCCGGAGGGCTGGCAGAGGTGCCTTTGAAGAGGCCCTACCTGCCATCCAGGTGACCCCTTGGGAATGTGGGGCGAAAGACGAGGCCCCTTCCCTGCCCCTTCCCTGTGGGGCTCTTCTGTCGCTTTCAGTTCCACAGGGTTACCCTAACCCTGTGCCACGCTCTGCTTCCGCCTCTCTCGCTCCACCCTTGGCCGGGGCCCCCAGCCAGGAATACTCCGTATCCCATGCTCCAGTTCCCTTGGCACAGCGTTCCAAAGTGCTCCCTGGGTGCCAAAAGCACCTGGGTGGCCAGGATTTCTGTTCAACCCAGAACCTGAGTGGATCGTCTTGTTCTGCCCGATTTCACTGCTGGGCAGGCAGAGAGGCCTTGAGTCACGAGGAAGCTCAAGTCTCGAAAAATCATTAACTTGGCAGGTCGTCCCTTCTGTAGGGAAGAGCCAGAGTTCAAGGGGAGAGTCCGGGGCAATCTGTCCGTCCGGGCCGTGTGGCTGCCTTTTGAAATGCTGCCGGGCGGGGAGCGTGGATTGCTTTGCAGAATCCGGCCCTCCTTTGCCTAAGCCTATAAACCTCCGGAGCGCAGCATAGGAGACCCAGAATAATCAGGGCAGTGAATCAGCCGTTGCCAGGGAACAGCTGCGCCTGCCAGGTGACCCTTGGCATTCCTGGGTGGCATTTATGGCCCACGCCTTGGGGCCATTGGCTGCCACAGAGGACAAAGGGCACTGTTCCCTGGTGGGAGTGCCGCCCCGGCCCTGGCAAGGAGGATGCTCTGAGGGAGACGGGCAGGCAGGCAGGTGCCCGGAGAGGTTCCCTTGGCAGGCAGGAGGGGAGGCCAGAGAAGGAAATGGTTGAAAGTGGGGAGGGGAGGGCCGGCCACGGGGAGGCCCCCGCAGTGCCAAGGAACTGCCCTTTGCCAACCAGTTGCTGGGGAGGGAGGCCCCCTCCTCCTCCTCCTCCTCCTCCTCAGTCAGCCCGAGTAACTCATGGGCCATAACAGGCCGTGCGCCCTTTGCTTGCGCCCGACCTTCCTCTCTCTCTTGCTCATGTCCAGGAGCCACAGACGGGCCCTTGCCGTCCAGAGCCAATTGTGTTGGACTGTCCGGAGCAGAGGCCGTCCAGAATGACTCCGGGAGGCTACCTTTGCCCCTTGGTCCGGTGGAACTGCAGTCCGAGGGCCAGAGAGAACCAGGTAAAAGATGGGTGTGTGTGTGTGGGGGTGTGGGGCTTTCAGTGGGGCAGAGGTGCCCGTGGACCAGATCGAGATCTGCTCCGGGGATTCATCCCTCTTCCTGCACCGTGAGGAGGAGATATGGCCCTGGCCAGGGCCCCCCATAAAGGGGGCAGGGCAGACACCAAAGGGAACCCCCCCCTTCCCTCAATGCCTTTTGCAAGCCAGACCAAGGGAGGGAGGGAGGGAGGGGTCCCTGTTGAAGACCACGTTTCTCTGCATGGAAGCTATTGGGCTGGGAAAGGGAAGAGGGAGCCCCTAGGACCCCCCCCCCAACCCCCACCTGCCTCTGGGGACCCTTGAGGGCTGCCTGCCCCCCCCCCCCGGGCCAGGCCAGCTGCCTTCCTTGTGCCCTTCTCAGACTGTGAGGACAGTCCAGGAGAGGAGGGCCATAGAGAGGAAGGGCTCTCCTCCTGTGCCGGTGGGGGGGGGGGCATTGGGCAGGCTATGGCCCCGACCCCAAGCCCCGCAGTTTGCCCTCCTCCTCCCTGGTGGCACACTGACCCCCCCTCCCCACCCCATTTATCTTGCTCTTGTGAACAGGTTCCTCCCGGCTGGGCCTTCCTGACCCTGCCGAGGGTCTAAGGGCCCCCATGGCCACCCAGGTGGAGCGGAGCGCCCCCCTCGCCCCCCTGAGTCACCTGGGCGAGCACAGGAAGAGGGCCACCACGGCTCAGCAGCGCACCTTCTTCACTACCCTTTCCGAGCCCAGCAGCAAAGCCAGGCAGCCTCCAGAGGAGGAGGAGGAGGAGGAGGAAGAGAGGCACCCTGCCAGGCCGGCCACTATGCCTCCGGCCACCTCCAGGCCCCGCTTGACCCCGCGGCCCTTCTCCCGGGACCAGCCCTCAGACACTTTCGCCCTGGTGAAACCTCCCCTTCCATCCCTCAAGGACAGCCTCTCAGCACCCAAGGGCCCAGTGCAGGGCAGGATGTCAGGGGAGGACGTCCCGCCACTGGTGGGCCAGAAGAGTGTTCAGGGCAAAAGCCCCCAGGGGGTGGGGGTGGCCAACGTGCCCTTCTGCCCCCATTCCCAGACCAACACCGTTATTCTGTTTGAGAGTGGCCAGCTGACTCGGACCCGGGAGAAGGCCCCTGGCCCTTTGTGGGACCACAAGGAGGGGCTGCCGTCCGAGGCCCCCCACATGAAACACTTTGGCCGAGGGTCTAGCGCCATTCACAGGCAGCGCTCTCTGTCCTCCGAGGCGCGGCCGGACGCCTGGACCCCTCGCCCGACGGTAGAAAGGAAAGGCACCTTCTCCGGCGTCCTTGAGGAGAAGTTTGCTAAGGGCCCCCAGGAGAGCAGCCGTCACTGCAGCCGCCAGGCAGGGGACGGGCCGCCCAGGGCCCGAGAGCGGCCGGTGTCGGCCATCTTTCTGGAGTCCTTAAAGGATCACCGCCCCGGTGGTCCGGAGGCATCCAGTGAAACCTCCGTGCCGGAGAAGGCCTGGGGCAAGAAGCCTGGGCCTCTTTCCATAGACCTCACCGCCCGGTTTGAGAACCACGAGCTCTCCGTCCCGAGGAATCCTTGCCCCCCGGAAAGCCCCGGAAGAAACCCCGGCGTGGCCCACTGGGAGGGCAGCACGGCAGGCCAGAGGGGTCTCAGGAGTGAAGCCGGCGGTCCAAGTCAGGCTTCAAGGCCAGGCTCAAAAAATGGAGCTGGAGCTGCCATCTCCCTTGGTGCCCAAAGTGAAGGCCCGCCACAAATCCAGAGGCTCCCTCCAAAGGACGGCGGCCCCCCTCTGGGCCAGAACGACCCCCCCAAAGACCCGATCCAAGTCTCGGCAAAGGAGAGAAAGTCCCTGTGGGAGGAGAGGCTGAGGAGACCAGGGGAGGCCAAGGAGAGGGAGAGGCTCAGCGCGGAGGCCCCTTCTGCCACCCCCAAGAGCCCCTCGGGGACCAAAGTCCGGCCCGCTCAAGACAGGGCAGGGTCAGGCCAGATGGAAACCTCTGCCGCGAGTGCAAGGGCCACCGGGGCCTCGGGCGTCGAAAGCAGGAGCCTGAGGGGAGGCAGCTTGAGAAAGACTCCGGACTTCCCTGGCCGAGAGAGATGGAGTCCGGCAAACACGGAGCTGCTTCCTCCTCCTCCTCCTCCTCCTCCTCCTCCTCCTCCTCCTCCTGCTGCCGCCGAAAGCCACGGGAAGGAGAACAGGACGATGAACATCCAGCAACGCATCCGGGAACTGACGGCTGAAGGTCCAGAGGCCAAACCGGGCAACCTGCGCGGCTCCTTCCGTTCACGGCCTCTTTCTGCCGACTTGAAAAAGCTGTAAGTGGCGGAAGAGTTTGTGGCAAAGGTGGCACTTTTGATTCTTTCTTCCACCCCTTCACTGGGGTTTCCCCCCTCCTTTCCCAAGCTTTAAAGAAGCTTCTTGAAACTTTATCCAGCCGCATGCATCTAGAGCCCATACTACGGCCTGGGTGCTGGATCCGGCCCCTGACGCCTCTTCATCCGGCCCACAAAGCCCTCATCACTCCTGGAAGCAGAAGTAAGACGCACCCATATGGGCCTTTTGCTTCTGTTTCTGAGAGTGACTAGGGCTTTGTGGGCCGGATGAGTTGACGTCAGGGGCCAGACCCCTGAACCACGTGGCGGAACCGTGGCCCACAAAGTTTGGGAACCCCCCGACCTAGAGGTGAGATGTTGGAGCAGCTGCAGTTTTACAGGGTTGTGGAGTGAGAAGGGGGGGGGCTTTTAGGACCATTTCCTCCTCCAGCCCCCCCCCCGCCAGCTGCAAGATGGCATCCAAACCCAAGCCCCTCTAGCCGTGCCCGTTGGGAGGGCTGAGAATCAGGAGAAGGCGGGGCATTTTTTTTGGAGGGGGGGTCCTCTTGGAGGATAATATCCCAACCCAACCCCCCCCCCCCCGCACTGGCTCAGCCCTAGCTAGGATAATTTCCCCAGAGACCTTGAGGGAAAGGAGTTCTTAAAAGCTTTGAAGCCTCTGGAATAATAATAATAATAATAATAATAATAATAATAATAATAATAATAATAATAATAATAATAATAATAATAATAATAATAATAATAATAATAATAATAATAATAATAATAATAATAATAATAATGCAGAGAGGGAGGGCCTGGGCTGTCCAGGGTGGAGGAACATGATGCCTGGCCAATGTGCCTTGCGCTCTCCTCCTCCTCCTCTTAATCCTCTCTGACTAACCAGGTGGAATCTTTGCAAACAGGTTTTCCAGCTCCTCTGGTGCCGCCACCGCCAGTGAAACAAAGCCAGTGACGGGAGAAGGGCCTGAGCCCGGCCGGAAGTTGGCCAGCGAGGGGCCGGGAGCCGCCGCCGCTGTGGAGGTGAGGCGAGGCCTGCCTTGCCAGGCGTGGCTCTGTTCCCTTAGCGAGGGAAGGCTCTTTAGCAGCCGCCCATCTGGCAAGGCAAGAGGTGGGCCGGGTGTGTGTGTGTTGAGGGTGTGTGTGCAGAAAGGCCTAATCCTGAGGCGATTAGGTGGCCTAATGCCTAGGCTGAAGGGGAAGTGCTGGTCCCTTCCCCAGGCAGAGTCAATGGTGGCCTCCGTGACCCAAAGGGATCCCTACGAAGGAGGAGGAGGGTCTTCCCCGTTTCTCCCCCCACCCCCCCCGGCCCACTTCTCCCCTTCCTCTGCTCATGAGAGGCTCCCTGCCCTTTCTCTCTCTTTCGTGACCTCCCCACCCACAGGGTTGGCCCTAGTGGTGCAGCCCTGTGTGTTTCCGTGTGTGTGTGCGCGCGCACATGCATGCTCCATGCCTGTGGAAGTGGGTGTGGCTAGACGAAGACCGGCATGGGAGCTTTGCCTTCCAAAGCACCGCCCTGCCAGCCCCCCCCCTTCGGCCTTGAGTTTGCTTCCAAGGTGTGGGTGGGGGTCTTGGGGTCTCAGGCCGGCCTCCCTGCTGGATGCCTCGCGTGGAGCTGCCCCACGGCAGAATGGGGGCCCCTTTCCCTTTCCCTCTGAGACCTCTTGGCAGGGGCGCAGGTTGGCCTCTTTGCATTTTTTATTTTTTTAAACCCCCCCCCCCCCCGGTCAAAATGCTAGGAATGTTTCTTTCCACACACGCAAAGCCCCGCCATGAAGGGAGACCTTCCTCCTAGGATTTTGGCAGGGCAGCTTCTTGCCTGGAAGGGGGGGGGCTGGGGGTGAGGTTTCTGCAGGAGGGGGCCTGGCAGGGGGTCCGTCCCTTGGGAACTTTGGCCAGTAACCGCTTCTCTTTCCTGGTCTTTCAGAAGGAAGAGGCCCCTCCCCCGTGTGAAGCAGACCCCAAAGGAGGCCCGTTGGCCGGCCGGCCGTGGAAGCCCCCTCCTCTCCCAACCATGTCTCTTGCCGGGGGGCTCCCAGAGAGAGAGAGAGAGCCGCCCCCGAGGGGCTCCCCACAGCCAGGGGGCGGACCGCCTTTGGCCGTCAGCCACGGTGTGCAAACACCTTCCACGCTCCACACAGAAAGTGGCGGCCTTCGGACAGTCAGGGCCACAATGTTTGAACACACTGTGCAAAGGCACCATGTGGCTGCCGGGGCCCCCCAGCCACGGAGTGAGACCACAGGGGGGCCGCCGGCATCTCCTTGGGCATCAGGGGCAGAGAAGGAGGCCGGAGGGAACCCCCAGATTGGGCCTTCCAGGCAGGCCGGAGGGTCAGTGGTGTCTGAGCAACACAAAAAGGCCAGTGGGGAGCAAGACCGTCCGTCTTCCACACAGGAAAAGTGGGAGGCGTGGCACCACGAGAAGCCCAGCGCCAGGCACGTGGAGGACTCCTTGGCCTACCAAAGGATCGAGCCCAGGTACGAAATCCTCCAGACCGTGGGCAAGAGGGTGCGGAGCGAGGCGGTGGCGGCCGTTCCCGAAGAGAAGGCAATCACTCTGCACAGCCGGAGGTCTTGGAAGGAGCTCAGGGGAGGCCACGGAGCAGGGAAGGCCACGGAGGCCGCCCGGCCACGCAGCCTGAATGCCAGGAAGAATGGGGAGGAGGAGGAGGAAGGCTCCATTGCCAAACGGAGCAGCGTGGGAGGCTTTGCCCACCAGAGGAGCCCTTGCAAGGAACTCAGTGCGCCCCACGGGCAAGTGGCGGAAGAGAGCGACAGTCGGACGGGGCATCAAGTGCCAGCCGCCCCGGTGGGGAAGAAGGACCCAGAGGCCACCGAGGGCAGCGAGTCTCGGCCGCCTCCGGGGCCAGAGAAAGGGCCACGGGAGGCTCTCCTCTCTGGCCCGGGGGATGGGCCTCCGGAGGCGCTGGAGCCGCTCTCTGGGCGTCCCTGGGGGGCATCTCCGGCAGGGGAGGCAGAAGGCTCCAGCGGTGGGAAAGAGGAGGGGCTGGCCCCCTTCCTCCCCAGGAGGGCCCAAGGGCAAAGCGAGGAGGCCAGTGACAGGCACAAGGCGGGCCAGGACTCTGGCGGCTCAGGACGCTGGGGGGCTGCTGCTGGTGGGGGCCCTGAGCTCCCTGCTTCGGGATCAGGAGGAGGAGGAAGAAGTCAAGTGCCGCCTCCTGGGGGGGCCGGCGAGGAGAGGCCGAGGAGGGGCCTCCAGGCCGTCCCTTCGCCCAGAGCGCTGGACAGGTGGCGGAGGAAGACCTTGCCTCATGGCTCTGTCGGTGGCTTGGAGGCGGCCAAGGGCTTCCTGGCTCAAGAGAAGACCCGCCCTGTCAGCCGGCGGGACTCCCTGCAACTCTCCAGGAGCGCCAGGGGCCGGCCTGGAGCAGAGCCGGAGGAAGGGGGCCTCAGCCCCTCCGGCCGGCCGGGCAGCCAACTTCAGAGCCAGCCTGAGCCGAAGGCAACCTATTTTGCCGTCACGTACCACGTGCCGGATGAGAACGTGCCGGAAGTATCCAAACCGCCAGGGGACTTGCTCAGGACCCGTCAGGCAGACAAGGCCCCGGTGGCCGTGGGTGCCCTGAGAGGCCATCCTCGCTTCGAGGCTTCGCCCAGGAGGGCCTTCCTGGGGATTCCTGGTGATGGCGGCTCCCCTGACGGGCCGCTCGGCAGGGCCAGGGCCGACGGAGCCCCCCCAGGACGGCCCGGGAGGGAGGCCTTGCCCTGCCCACCTGCCCAGGGGAGCGCAGAGAGCAGGCGGCAGCTGGACGGGCCAGAGGGGAGGGCCACAGAGGTGGAGTCCAGGTCTCCGTCCTTCCCGAGGCCAAATAAACACGAGGAGGGCAGGATAGCCGGGGCCACGGAGCCAGGCCACGGGGGCAGCCACAGGCTGGCTGCGCAGAGTTACCGGTCGAGGATCCTGGACCTGGACCTACTGATGGCGGAATATCCGGAGGTCTCCCGGAAGGCCTCCCGGGCCCCGGAGGAAGCGGGTGGCCAGGGGCCCCTTCCTGGCGCTCTTCCTTGGGAGAGGCTCCCCCTGCCCACGAACCCCAGAGGGAGGCAGCAGCAGCAGTGGGCCACGACACCCGAGCCACCCTCGGGAAACCACCAGCAAGGGGACCCCCTGGCCGGAAGTGGCCCTCCCGGGGCCATACGTGCAAAGGATGGAGAGGGGAGGCCAGGGCCCCACAGCCTTCATCCGAGTCCTACCCAGGCCAGAGAGTCAGCGTCCGGCCCTCCTCAGGGGGGGAGGCCGGTGGTGGTGGAGAAGGCCAAGGGCCTGACCACAGACCCCTGCCTTGGCGTGAGGAAGAAAACGTTTCTTCTGGACGCAGAGCCAGGCTTCCTGGCGCGGCAGAATCAAAGCCTATGGGCCCCACATCACGGAGCGCAGGATCTGGGCCCATTTGGCCTGGCGGGGGAAACGGGGGAGAGGCCGCCTCTTTCACCCTCCAAGCGGTCTGGCCATGGGGTCTGGCCGAAGGAGGGGAGCCCCAAGCCGGGGCCGGAGGAGGAGGAGAAGAGCCAGGATTGGGGCCTCCAAGGGAGCAACGCCATCAGGAAAGGAGGCGGCAGGAGCGGACGTCCCCCTGAGAAGGATGCGCCCGTGGCTCTGAGCAGGGCCACACGGTCCCACACGGACTTACGGCCCACAGAGAAGGTCCACCCGGCCAGAGCAAAGAGCAGCCTGCCTTGTGAGGCGCCAGGGAAGGAGCGGCCAGTGGCGGATCAGGGCCTCCCCCTGGGGAACACGCTGGCCAGCGGGCAGCCGAGTGGACGGAGGGCATCGCTACACGACCCCTTTGCCTCCAAGGAGAAGGGGGTGAGTAGTACGTGGCCTTGGGGGTCTGAAGGGAGGCTGTCAGAAGTCCAGAAGAGTGTGTTTGGGTGGGTGGGCTGCAGAGTCTCCCCCCCCTCCAGGGCCCAGGAAGGCCGGTGGCCGTGAGGTGGCCAGAGCAGCCTGGCCTTCGAGGGCAAAGGGCAGCCGGTGTGTCTCAAGGCTGACGGGTTGGGTTTAGTTTGTGGCCCCAACGTAGGACTCAGGGCAGCCGATTAATAGGAGGAGAGCAAGATGATGATGATGATGATGATGATGAGATGCCCCCTTGGTCAAGTGAAGTTGAGGAATGGGGGGAGGGGAGGGGGCGAAAGAGGTGGGGTCCTTGCCCCGTGGGGTGGTGGCCTTCCCTCAGGGGAGACGGCTGTGGGTGGGGGCCGCTTCCTAGGCTCCCCCCTCTCTTTCTGGGCAGGACTGTGAAGAGGAGGAGGAGGAAGAGGAAGAGGCCGGCCTGGGCCGCGGGAGGAGGCCGGGGGCCAGGAGCGGCCAGCGGAGGAGGAGCAGCAGGAGCAGGAGTTTGTACCCAGAGCCAAGGGCAGGGCCTGCTTTGGGCGGGGTGGGGTGGGGGCCCCCATAGGTCCTTCCTGCCCTTCTCTCCATCCTCTGTGCAAACCCAGCAGCAGGAGGGGAAGGTGGAGAGAGAGTGAGGATCTCACGCATGCACGCACGCACACGCATGTGCACCCACCCACACCCAACCTTGGCCCAAGAGTCCTCCTCGGCTGGCAGGAGTGTGCGTGCGTGCGTGCACAGGGTGGTTGTCATCATCATCATCATCCTCTGCCTTCTTTGGACTCAAGACTCCAGGGACTGCTTTGTGACGGGGGACCTGTTTGTAGAGGCCGGGGTGGTGGTGGTTGTGTGCTTTCCAAGCCCCCCTTCCTTAGTCAGATAGAAAGGACCCCCCCTCCCCTCATTCCAGGCCTCTCTTAAGAGGTCCTTGAGAAGCCCCCCCCCTCAGCCCCCCCTCTCCTTCCTCCCCAGAGGCACAAGTGGGGAGGCTGACCCCTCCTCCTGGGAGGACAAGGGGAGCCCTTTGGAGCGAAGGTTGTTACTGTTCCTGCTATTCTTCGCCCCTCCGGCTCTGGTTTAATTCCAAAAGCATGTTTATGCAGCTAAGCCGTTTTCTCCCCCATGGCTGGGAGTGGCCAGGGCTGGAGGGGAAATGGGGTCAAGTCCCTCCGTCCAGCCAGGCCTGGAGCATTTTCTCTCTCCCCCCCCCTCGTGTGCAGCCCTTCAGCCCCCCCCCCTTTTTGAGCAGATGTGGGAGTCACATGATCCCCCCCCACGTGGCTCCCCCCCCAGAGTCTTTCCTCCTCCTGATCAGTAGAGATTCCCTTTCCAAGGGTCTCCCCATGAGGGCCTGGGAGTGACGCCAGGGGTCTCGGGACCCTCCCCCTCTCCCCATGGAGTTCTACTATTGCCCAGACTTAGCCAAGTCCTGCCAGGCCCTGTGGGTGAGTGTGTGTCGTCCCCCCCCCCGCCTTTCCTGGGAAAAGGTCCCATAGCTTTGACCCACAGCTGCCCCAGTGGAGGGAGGGCCGGAGGGTCCCTTGGAGGCTTGGCTTCCAATAGAGGGGGAGGGGGGGTTGAGGGCTTTGATGCTCCTGGTGGCACTTCATGCCTGGGGTTGAGAGAAGAGCCTCTCCTGGAGCAGACCTTTGAAGCCTTGGCAAGGATCTGCTCCTCCTCCTCCTCCTCCTCCTCCTCCCTCAACAGGGGCAGCAGCAGCAGCAGCAGCGCTTCCCCCCCCCCCCGGCCCTCCCCCCTCCTCCTCCTCCTCCTGGAATCATTTTTATTCCTTTCCACACGTGGCCTGTGGTGCCTGAGTCCCTCCCCAGTTAAAGTGAGTGCCTGTGCCTGTGGCCCTATGACGTTCACCCAGTGGCTGCTTCTGCTTGTAGGGTCAGCGAGGGGGGGGCATGTCTTGCTCTCCCTCCTGGGGGTGATGGTGGCTCATTTTCTAGGGCAGTGGTGGCGAACCGGGGCACTCCAGCTGTTCTTTACTGCGGCTTACGCGCACTAAACCAATTCTGTGTGGATTCACAGAGACTTGGGCTTCTGGGAATTGAAGTCCCAGAACAGCTGGAGTAGGGCCAGAGTTCGCCATCCCTGCTCCAGGGCGCAGTTGCGCCTGGTGCGCCCGGAGGCTTCAGGGATAAAAAAGAGCAGGGAAGAGAAGGGCCTGGAAGGGGTGGGGAAGGTTGCCTGCCTTGTCTCCTCAGAAGCCCCTTTGATGCACCCCCTCCCCCCCCCCACTGGGCAGGCCTAACGTGGGCCCTTGGTGCACCCCCTTCCCCCCCCCCCACTGGGCAGGCCTAACGTGGGCCCTTGGTGCAGATGCGTTTACTCGCAGGGAGGACAGCAGAGAAGGCCCCACTGAGGAAGTCCTTCCTGTGAGTAAACTCCCTGCCTTTGATAGCTCTGAGGTCAAGGCTGCCTTTGTGGTTCACTCAATGGACTTGGGCATGGCAACTGGCGGGTGACCCTGTGGAAGTGACTTCCTGGTGGCGCCACACGGGGGCGCCCTTGCCAAGCCCTGGGCCCAGGCTGCTACTGGCCGTGGGGAGGGAAGAATCTGGACCCGCCGTAGGGCCTGGGCTGGGTCAGGTGAGCATGGAAGGTGGGCCTGTGGTCGGGGTGGGGGGGTCACCCGCCTGCTAATAGAGCCCCCCCCCCCGGTGGGGTGTTTCTAGGTATTTGCTTATCCTATATGGCAATGGTGGCCAACCTTGGCACTCCAGGTGTTCTTGGACTTCAATTTCCAAAAGCCCTCCCTGATCAGCAGGAGTGGTCTGACTTGGCCTTCTGGGAATTGAAGTCCAGGAACACCTGGAGTGCCAAGGTTGGCCATCGTGGCTCTAGGGCTACATCTAGAGGGCTTGTCTTGTCTCTTTGTGGCTTTTTGTCCCATGGCCTCAAGTGGCAGCGGAACAGCAGTGGCAGAAGAGAGAGAGAGAGAGAGGCATGATGGACCATGTAGTTCCTGGACCACTCTTTGTTCCTCTTCTCCTGCAGCATCTCAAACCTCAGCCATGGCAAAGTGGGAGGGTGGCCTTGCATCTCTTTGGATCCAGGCCCCTTCCTTCCTGTCTGTCTGTCTGTCTCCCCCCTCCCTCCCTCCCTCCCCACCCCCAGGGAAGTCCAGTGGGAGACCTTTCGGAGAAGTCCACCTTCCAGGACGAATTCTTGGCTGGCCCTTGTTCCTTTGGGGCCCCTGAGAGCCTTGGTCCACCTTTGTTCATGCGCCACCTTAGCCTGTGTGTGTGTGTGTGAGAGAGAGAGAGAGAGAGAGAGAGTGATAAGGTGTGTGGACCAAGCAGCAGCAGCCGGTGAATCATGCGCCACCTTAGCCTGTGTGAGACCTGAGAAGGTGCGCTCTTGTTCTGGTGAATCCCTTGAGAGGAAGGCCAGAGGAGGAGGAGGAGGAGGAGGAGGAGGAAGGGTGCCATCCACTCGCTCCACAATTCAACTCTGCAACAAGCGCACACATATGTCCAGTAGTCTGGGCAAAAACAGACATGGGTTTCTTTGGCCAGTGGCTCCTGGTGGTTGTCGTGATGGTCAAGTGGGGGGGGGAAGGCCCCCCGCTTCCCTTTCTCTTGGGGGGCTCAGATTGTGTCGGCCCCTTGGCCAGAAAGTGGCCTCGTTCCTGTTTGTTTGCTTGTTGAGCTGGTTCCCCTCTTTGGCCGGTGGTTGAAAAGGAGGCCTGGACGGGCTCCCTCCGGCCCTCTTTCCCCTCCTAACCCCAAGAGAGGCCGGGTGTGGATGTTCCACCCCATGGTTTGTGTGGCCTTTGGCGTGGAGCAGGCCGTGTTCAGGAGGGGGCCGGGGGGGGCCGGGCGCAGGTGTTTCCTGGCCTCTGTTTGTGTTTTGTGTTCCCTGGGAAAGTGGGGCTGATTGGACGGGGGGGGGGGAAGTGGGGTGTTGTTTTTGGAAAACAGAAGCAAAGAGCCGTGTGCGCGTGTGTGTGCGTGTGTGCGTGCGGCACTCAGGGGAGCCACCCAGTCAATGGGGCGCCTCTTCCTCACCACTGATGCTGCCTTCCTGACCCACAGGGTGGGGCTCAGAGCCCCGCTCAAATGCTCGCCAAGGCTTTGGGGCCTGGGGAGCGGGTGAGGCCGAGCACCCCAAGCCCCATGGCTGCCGCCTCCCACCGGAGGGGAGGAGGAGCCAAGGCCGGGCCGGCTCAGAGCCAGGGAAAGGCCCCCAGGAGTCGTCGGCCTGGCAGGGAAGGAAGCTGCCCCCCCACCCCACCCCCACCCCCCAGGGAACAATGGGCTTTTCTTGAGCTGAGCCCCCCCACCCCACTCCCTCCTGCCTGTGGGCTGCTTTGCTTGCCTCTGTTAATTGCTGCCTGGGGGGGGGTCTCTTTCCATGGCCGGGGGGGGGGGGGGGGTTGGCACAGATGCCAAGAGAGAGAGAGAGAATGCATGAAGGCCTGGGATGGGAAAAGGGGGGAGGGGGGCCGGAATCCGTGCCTCTCTGAGAATAAGCCCTTCCAGGGTGGGGAGCTGCGGGCCTTCCTCCCCCCCTCTTCTCCCCGCCCCCCTTCTGCCCATGGCTCTTCTCTGCCCCACCTGCTTCCTGGTGCTGCTGACCATCCCTTCTTTCCCCCTCTTGTCCTGCAGTACCAGGTGAAGGAGTGTTTTGGGAAGGGTCCTGCGGAGGCCAAGGACACCGACAGCCTCCTCCTCGGGCCAGAGTCCAACAGCCCGTACGGCACCTGGGGCAGCCACCCGAGGCACAGCGGGGACAGGTGAGGCTCACCTGGGGCAGCAGAGCCAGAGGGCGGAAGGGATGGAGAGGGAGGCTTAGGAGGGGGTCCCTCCAGTTCAGGGGTAAGAGGTCAAGGGCTCCTGGGAGGTGGGGCTGGGCAGGGGGTCGCACCTACCCTCCTCCCTCTCTCTTCTGGTGGGCAGGGGAGGGGGGCTCGTTAAGCAGTGCTCTTAATTGAGGGGAAGGGAGCTCAAGGGATAGGAGCTGGGAGGAACCCTCTCTGGAGCTTTGGGGAAACAACTTCCTCTGGCCCGCTGGCCGGCCCTGGCCCTTGGGTGGGCCGTGATCTTCCTGGGCTCCCCGGGGCTCATTCAGAGGGCAGCCCAGCCATGGCAAGGGGGAGGCGCAGCCCAGATCTCCCCCCCTCCCCAGAAGGAAGCTTGCTGTGCTGTGGTCAGCCCTGGGGGAGGGGGCGTTCCCCCTCTTGGCCCTGAAAGTGGCCTTGCACATGACCAGGGGTCAGAAGGCCAGCCTGCCAGGACAGGTCACACAGAGGAGGAGGAGGAGAAGGAGGAGGAGGAAGGCAGCCGTTCCTCTCTGGCATCGCCCCTGACACTGCAGGGGTGCCTTTGGGGTTGGAGAGACGGTCAGTTGGCCAGCCTTTCCCCCAAGGAAACCCACCCCCTTGCAGCCGCTGGATGATAATTCCAGGCAGCGGCCTTTCCAGCCTGCATGTCCATTTCCGGCCTCCCAGTTTCCCTGCTGCCGTTCTGCTTCCGGCTTCCTTTAGGCAAAACCTGGAAGGCTTTGGGGGGGGCCCCGTTTCCAGCCCTTGCTGGCCTCTGGTGCTGCCGGCCTGGACTTCCGCCTCCTGCCCTGTTTTTCCAAGAGGGAAACGGAGTAAAGAGTGTCTTTGCCCCCCAAACTCACCTTTATTCGGCCCCTTTTGAGCAAGAGGTGAGGAAGGGGAAGGGACTGGCCTTCCTTCTTGCTAGGGGGTGGACAGGCTGCAGAGCTCCCCCCTACCCCCCCAGTTGCAACTCAAGGGCCCCCCCCATCCAGCCCTAGAAAGAGATCAGATTGTGTGTGTGTGTGTGTGTGAGAGAGAGAGTCCTGGCCCACCTGTGTGGGATCCTGGCCTTGCTCACCTGTCTCCCCCCTCCCCCTGGTTCCTCTTCTAGTTCTGGGCCAGAATCTCCTTCCTCGGAAACCCACCCGGATCTTCCGCCTGGAAGGCAGCTGCCTGACGGCCGTCGACTCTCATGCTTCTCCTCCCAGCTGGACCCCATCTTGACCCATGACCCCCCAAGGGACCAGAGGAGCCCCTGTGGCTCAAGCCCAGAGGCGGAGGGGGTGGCCGGCGCTTCCAAGGACCCCCCTTCGCCTGCCGTGGCCTGCCTGGACTTCTCCTTCTTGGATGTAGGTGGTTGGTGGGCCGCCAGTCCCTCCGGCTTCTCTCTCGGAGCTCTTTTGGACCTCTCCCCCCCTTTTTAATCTCTCCCCCCCCCCACCTGGGTGATGTGTGTGTTTTGCCTTCCTTTTCTCCCAAAGCAAACCCCCGTCCTGGATTCCAGCGCCCTGAAGGACCGGGTGCAGCTCAGCAAAAGGCGGAGGCAGAAGCACCCCCACCACCCCCGGGGGGGCTCCCCTGCCCGTCCCCACGGGAGGAGCCCCACCCGAGGAGGAGGAGGAGGAAGAGGTGATGGGCAGCTCCAGGTGGCGGAGGAAGGGACAGAGAGCACCTGGATGTTCAGGGATGCCACAGGTAGGGCAGGGAGACCCTGGGGGGGGACAGAGTTTGAGGATGGGGAGGGGGCAAAAAAGTATTTTCTATGTGTTTAAAACACAAAGAGAACAATGACCCAGTGGGGGTGGAAGGAGGGGGGGTGAGAGGGGGGACATCCCCAGCCCCCCCTCTCTCTCTCGGGACTGGGGACCCCAGGAGGACCTCTGGGGCTTTGGATCTCCTCAAGAAGTGTGTCCGGGTGGGTCCCAGAGGCTGTGGTTCTGGCCAGCCATAGCTGGGGGTCCCGTGTGTGTCTCTGGCCTTCCTCTTCCTCCTCCTCTCACTTCACCTCTTCCCCTCCCACCTCCCCAGGAGAAACTTCCACCCCAAAGGAGGAGGATGAGTCGGAGGGGGAAGGAAAGACCCCTCCCCCCCAGGGCTCGCCTGTCGCTCAGGGCCCCCCAAGGCTCCCCGTCTTCCCAGGGATGGACCCCTCAGCCCTCAAGGTGAAGGATGGGCTCTTTGGGGAGGGGGATGATGGGTCCTCTTCTGCTCTTAGCCTTTGGGGGTCTCTCTGGAATGGCTTCTCCCTCCCCCCCCCGGGTCCCTGCTTTGGGCTGCCAACCGGGGGAGGGTCCAGACACCCGGGCATTACGGGTCAAAGCCTGGAAGCCCCCCTCCCCCCCAAGGCGTGGCTTGACCCCTCTTTGTGTTGCTAGTGGCTGGCGCTTGACGTTTTGGGTCGAACCCTTTGCTGACCCCCCCCCCCAGATGCCACCTGAGGGTGACGTACGTGTGTGTGTGTATCTCACTCTGACGCGCCCTCTTCACACCCACCCTTGGCCGACTCAAGGGCCCTCGGGGGGGGGGTCTCTGGCGCGAGACAGCCTGCCGGCCACTGAGGCCTTCCCTGCCTCGGACTCACGGACACGTTTCTCCCCCTCTTCCGAACCACCCCAGGCTCAGCTCAGGAAAAGACACGATCCGTCCGGGCCGGCCGGAGGGCCTCCCGCGCAGCAGCAGCAGCAGCTGCAGCAGCCGCCCAAGTCCCCCTTCCAGGCGGGCCTTCCGGGGGGCAGGATGTTTCCCCCGGGCACCCAGGAGGAGGAAGAGAGGTAAGGAGGAGGAGGAGGAGGAGGAGGAGGAGGGTCTGTGCCTTGGAAAGGCCCCCTGATCTGCGCAGACAGGCAGGTGACACGGCTGTGGCTGATGGACTGTGTGGTGGGGGTGGGTGGGTTTTGTTGTTCCTGTTGTGCAGGGTGGAGGATCTGGCTTCCCCCCCATGGCTGAAGGAGCTGCGGAGGAAGAGGAGGCAGAGCCAGTATGAGAACCAGGTGTGACACCTGCAACTGGAGGTGAGGGGGAGGGAGGGGGGCCAGGGGCGGGGGAGGGACCTGGACTTTACCTGCTGCTGCTGCTGCTGCTGCTGCGTAGAGCCCGACAGTTAGTTTATTTTACCTCCCAAAACCGCAAGACCTGAACTGCAAACTGAGCCGAGAGTGAGTTCAGCGTAAAGGCCAAAACCTCTCGTCCTTCCTGGGGATTTAACTGCACTTTGGTTTTCGTTTCAAAAGTGTCTCTTGTTACAGCTCAATACTCAGTAAATGTAAAAATCTCTTCTTTACCAGTAGCTAAAGTGCCACGGAAAGGGACGAGGGAACCGTGAAGAGCGAAGCAGGTGCAGGGACTGAAAAAAGACCTCCCAAAGGGGTTTATCCGGGAGGCGGAAGAGGGTTAGGGACCAGGGGAGGCTCCCATGACCTTTGGCTTTCAAGGGGGGGGGCTGGGGGGGGCTAAAGGCACCCGGAGAGTTTGAGGGCTCCCTCTTTGCTCTGCCTGCCAAAGTGAGGGATGGCTTTGACATTTGGACTTGAGCCAAACTCCTCCCGGGCGCCTGTTTTAGAGAGACCCGGCCGGACTTTCCCCATGGGAACAGAACACGTGGGGAAGGGCTGCGGGGTGTGTGGGTGACCTTTTGTGTGCAGGTGTTGCCTGCAGGAGGGGGCCATCAGGTGGGTCCCCCCCCCCCCACACACACACTCCTTCTTCCAACTGGGAGGTCTTTGCGGTAACTTCCTTTTCTGGCCTTTGGCTTCCCAGGCAGAAGCAGCGGGGGACACGCGGAGGGCGAGGGCGGCCCCCATGCAAAGAAAGCCTTACCCCTCCTCACCGTCCCTCCCGCCAAGGCCGCCAGCCTCGGCCTCTGTGCCTTCCGCACACGCCTCTGTGCCTTCCCACCCGGGGCTAGCTGTGGCCGGACCCACCCACGGAGGAGGAAGAGGAAGGCCAGCCCATCGTCCACCCCTGGAGGCGGGTGGCAAACAATTGGGACTGTGCCTGTTGGAAGAAGGGATGGGAGACGGAGAGAGAGAGAGAGAGAGATGGGGGGGGAATCATAACGCTGACACCCCCCCCCCCCATACTGATAAAAGGAAAACCTGATGGATGATTATTTTTAAGTATATCTTTGACAAATTGTTAACTTTGTAGGCCAGCTTTGTGGGCCAGAAGAATGTGGTTTTCTTTCCTTCCCTCCTTCCTTCTATTCCTTCCTTGTCTCTGAGCATTGCACAGTTGAAAACTATGGACTTATGTGAAATATAGATAATTTTTTAAAAGAAAGAATTAAGATGTCAAAATAACTGGACTATTTTCGGACTACAGGCAGGCTTTCCTGCTTCAATGGCATTTCTCTGGGCCGTCGGCCTACGGGGTCTCCTTCTGGACCTGCACGTGGGAAATACTTGCTGGGATGCTGCATTTCTCCAAAAGCACATCTCTCTCTCTCCCCCCCCCCCGGCATCTCAGCCCTCTTCTTTGGGGAAGGCCTTTTGCCGCGGCCACCCCACCCGTGGCCACCTTCTCCCAGGCTGTTTCTGGGAGCTACCAAGAGCTACGGATGGAAGGAAGGGCTCCTGGCTGATGCATGGGCTTCTCTCCCCCCACCCACCCCCACCCCCAGGAGGTTTCTCTGCCTCTTTGCCTTGTCAAGTGCCCCCCCCCATGGGTGACCTTCTAGGGAGAAGCAGGATATTCGAGGGCCTGTGGTTTGCTTCCTCTCCTTCCCCCCCCCCCAATAAGTGCTCTTCTCTGAAATGTCCTATTTTTTCCAGAAAGATAAATCTTTTATATATTGAGAAAAGAGATTATTCCAGTCATTTGGAGGTCCCCCCCTCTCTCTGATGTCCCCCAGGTGGGGAGGAGGAGGGGGGGCATTTGGGGACACAGGAGGGCCTTTTCCTCCTTCTCAAATCCCCCCCCCGGGCCCTTTTTCTCTCTCTGGGCTCCAGGCTGAGTCCCACAGACGGTGTCGAGCAAGCAAAGGTCCTTGAGAAACCGGAAAGAAGCCCCCTTTCCTCCCCCACGGCTACACCTGCCTCTTGCTGCCCCCCTTCCTCAAAATCTGTAGCTCAGACTCTGCTTTGTGTGTGTGTGGGGGGGTTTCAACGGGGTCCTGGGCAGGGTGGCCTGGGGGGGGGTTGCAGAGGCAGGACAGGCCCCCCAGGGGCACCGCTTGGCCCCAGGGCATCCTAACCTATGAATATTCCTGTTTTTCAGAGGAGTGGTGGTGATGGTGGGGTTGACCAGCCCCCCTTTAAAGCCTTTCTTCCAGGCTCGGGGGGGGGGGGGCAGGAGGGTGTCCGGGTGCAGTGTCCCACCCCCACCTCATTTCTTCAGGCCTCCCTTCCTTTGGGCCTCCCTGGACCACCTGCCCCCCCACCTCCAAAAAAAGAGCCTCTCCATCTGCCACCTGGGCCGGGAGGGGGCCGGGTCGGGCTGCCCGCTGGTGCCAGGGGGATGTTTACAGCTTTTTATTTGGGCAGTGAAGGGCTGGGGGGGGGGGTTGGGGGGGGGCAACTGAGTCCTGGTTTTGCTCCCTCCCTTCGTCCGTCCGTCATAATAGCCTGGGATTACGGAGGGAATCTGGGGAAATCCACACCCTTTGTCTTTGCCTGACATTCGGCACGGAAATGCCAGAGTTTTTACTACTGGGAACTGTTGAAACTGAACAATGTAATAAAATGAATTTAAAAAGACTGACTCAGACTGACACAGCCTGGGAACCTCCCTTTCTTTCTCCTCTGTCTGCGGGGGGGGGGGGGTGTCCTTTGCCCCCCCTCGCCTCCCAAGGGGCTTTTCCTCTCCCCCCCCCCCAGGAAAATGGGGCAGCCATCTGCCGGGCAGAGTTGGAATTGGATTGGGCCGGATGGACCCATCCCAACTCCAGCCTCCTAGGAGTCTACAACGAGGGAGTGGAGGAAATCGTAGGGGGGGGGGTTACAAAAGCCCCCCCCCCCAGGTTGCCTTCTGGCAGGTAAGCCTCTGCGGGTGGGGCCACGGCCACTCCCCCCCCCCCCCAAGATCATTTGGGAAGGGAATGAAACCTCTCAAAGCCAATCGTCCCATTAAAACCAGCCTCTCTTTCTCGGGACATCTTAGGCTCTCCGCTGGTTTTGCTGCAAGAGAATTCATGTGGCTGCAAATCCTCCACAAAGGCATCTCAGGAGGGTGCGCACACATGCACGCACCCCTCCATGTGATGCGCATGCATGTAAATTCTGTGTAAGGCAAATTCTTGCCCACCCACGGAAGGCCCTGGGCCTCAATCCCAGCCTCGGTGGCAGGTTTGGGGTAGATGGCCTTTGGGCCATGAGGGGTGGGTGGGTGGGGGCATGTCCAAAGCCCCCCCTCCGCTTCTAAGCCAGACCAGCTTGCAGTGATGCCTGTGAGTTTGGCCACAACCAGTGGCCCCGTGAGAGGCTCAGAATGAGGGCGGGAGTTTCCCCAGCGCACAAGTCACAAACAAGCATCACTGCCTCCCCCCCTCTTTTTTTTGGACCCTGAAATGGTGTGTGTGTGTTGGGGGGGGGCTGTGGTGGTGGGGCCTCAGGGCTGTCATGAGGGTGGAAAACTGCTGAGCCACAACATCTGTGAGCCTCTGGCAAGGAGCATGGCCTGTGTGTGGCTGGCTGGACCCCGGGGGTGGTGGTGGTGGTGGTGGTGGGAGAGGATAATCTTCCTAAACCATCCACCCCGGGAGACCCTGGGCAGGATAATGGGGCCACCGCGTGGGGGGGTGGAGCCCTTTGCTATTGAAGCCAAAGGCGTGAGAGGTCGGGGGGGGGGGGTCCGGAATTGGCTGCTGCCTCAGCACCCCTGAGAAGCCTGGGATGCCCACAGCGAGAGAGAGAGAGCGCATGGCCCATAAATAGCCCCGTCCACTGGCCCTCCTGGCCCACCAGTGCTTCCAACACCATCCGGGACAGGAGGTAGGGAGACACACACACACACAGACAGACACGCACTCTTCCCCTGCAAAAGACAGAGGCAAGTCCTTTCCTCAGCCAGGCAACCTCTGTCCGGAGACCATGTGTGGGCCAGACAGATCCGGCACTTTTGTCCTTGGGAAGAAGGGGATCTTTTGGGAGTGGGGGGGGGGGAGAAGGCCAAACCTGCCCCCCTCCCCAGGATGGATCCTGTCCTTTCAGGGAGGGGGGATCTAAGAGGTTGGGGATTGGAAACAGAGTGGGCAGGACTTAATCTCATTGGAAGGGGGGGTTGTGTGGCTTGTGTCCCTCTGAGGCTCTGCATCCACCTTGTGTGTGGGGGGGAGGAAGGGCTACAAAGATGGGGAGATGTGGCTCTAGCAGTATTGGTTTGTTCAGATTTTGGACTACAGAGCCCAGAATCCTTTGCAGAGGGGGCCCTTTCTGAGCTGTGCTCCAAAAAGGTGTCCTAATGCTGTTTAGGGCCATAACAATCCCCTCCCCACCCCCAGTGCTCCATTTCCCATGAAGAACAAGGAAGTGGGGGGAGGGAATCCCACCCCCAAGAGATGCCCCAGAGCATCACCTTCCATCTCCCAAAGATTCACTGCCCCAAACCCACCCATTGCTTGCCCTCTTGAGTCTGGCCTTCACCCCCTGGGGGGGGGGGAGCTTTGGCTGCCAAAGGTTGGAGGGGGGCTGAGTAGGCCTCCCGCCGCCCCCAGTCAGGCCCTCCAAGATGCTGCCTGAATCCTCTCCCAGGTTGCCAGGAACAGGGATGGAGGCCTTTGTGGCACTACCTGCAAGAAGACCAAAGGAAAGGTGGGGGCTTTGGGGAGGGGGGTGTGTTGGGGGAAAATAGAGTCTTCTTTCTTCCTTGGCCTGGTAACCAACTCTCCCTGGGGGGGGTTGGGGGTTGGGGGGCGGCCAGGGTTGCAGCAGGCGCCATGACCGAACAGCACAGCCCGCCAGAAGAAATGGCCACTGCCGAGAGCCCCGAGGAAGTGGGGCCCAATTATAAGGTACGTCACTCGCCAGGTCCTGGGGGGGGGAAGGCTTGACGGCGGGGGGGGGGGCAGAGAAACTCCCACTCTCTTCCAGGAGACACAACACTTCCCTCCCCCCCCCCTCTTTTCTTTTCTTTTGCTGGACCACTTGGTGAATTCTGGTCCAGGAGGCTGTTTTCCCCAGGCTTTGCCACCAGGAGGCGCTCTTGGCCGTGGGATTGAATGGCGGGGAAGCCTCTCGCCTCCCAGGCTCTGGGAGCCCCCAAGCTAAAGAAGATGCCAGGGAGGGAAGACCCCCCCCCCACCCCAAAGGCAGGCCGGGGTGAGGGGGGGGGAAATTGGGGGCCCCCTCAAGGCAGGAAGGGCTCTGGCCTCTTGCCCCCGCCCCCAAGGACCCAAATCCCCAGGGAAGAGGAGGCAGCCTGTGGGGCGTTGGTTAAGCTGCTGCACATCCCCAGGCACTGAGTCCGGGGGTAGGAAGGAAAGGAAACCCCCCCCTGGCCTGGCCTGGCCTGGCCTGGCCCAAGGAGGAGGCTTCCCTCTTCCCTCCCCCTTGCCTTGCCCTGGGGACGCCGCCGTGGCCTCCCGCTCTCCCGCTCCTCCTCTGCTGCTGCTGCTTCAGCTTAACCCTGGAGAAGTCCCGGGAGGAGCCCCCCACAACCCCCCAAGGCTGTAACTGGTGGAGAAGCCTTAGTAGGGAGGGCAGGAAAAAAAGAGGGAGGGAGAGAAAGAAAGAGACCCCTCTGCGCCCCCCCTGCCCCCCCCCGGATGGAACGAAAGAAGGAGAGGAAGGAAGCTTTGGGAGCCAGGCCAGGGTGCTGCTTCTTCGGCCACTCTCCTCCCCTCCCTCACCCCCTTTGGCCGGTGGCCACTTCCAGGGTGGCCACTCTGGAGGTCCCGGGAGGAGTTTGTGGCCTGGAAAAGGAAAACCAACATCCACCTCCTCCTTCCTCCTCCTCCTCCTCCTCCTGAGGGGCCATAAAACAGCACATCAGGCTCCTTGTGGGCAAAGAAACCAGCTGCCTTGTCTCCTCTTGTGAGACCAGAGCTCTGTGTGCGTGGGTGCGTGTGTGTCTGGCCCAAGCCCTCATCCTGAAATCCCTTTTTAGCTGCCCCCACCCCCACCCCCGAAAGTCTCTTCTGAGCTTGAGCCTTCCTTCCGGGCCACGGCTGTGGCTTCCTTCCTTCCTTCCTTCCTTCCTTCCTTCCTTCCTTCCTTCCTTCCTTCCTTCCACCCTCCAGGTCACCCTCTACGAGATGGAGAACTTCCAGGGGCGGAAGTTTGAGCTGACGGAGGAAAGTCCCAACATCCCCGAGAAGGACCTGGAGAAAGTGGGCTCCCTTCGGGTGGAGGCCGGGCCGTGAGTGTCGTCTCCGCTCTGTGTGTGAGTGTGTAAGAGGGAGGGAGGGAGGTTTAGTGTCCCGAAGGCTGCGCCTCCGCATGCATGCCTCCCTTCGCCTAACAGGGCTCCACAGTCACCCCTTTTGAACTCTACCAGAAGGCAGCCAAACCTCTACATAGGAATTGAATTCGTTCCTCCAGGTTGCTTGTATCTTGAAAAATTCTTATCTTGGATTTCCCATAGGGATGCATTGGATTTTTGTAGCTCGAAAAAAATATCCTTTTAAAAATTTGTATCTCAAACCTGACCCCCCCCCCCAGATGTATCTTGAATTTTTCTTTTTTTTGGGGGGGGGAGTCTTCCCGTCAAAACTACCTGTCCAAAGGAAACCAGTACTACGCACCCGGAGTGTGTGTGTGTGTGTGTCCTTCATTGAGAGTACTATCCACTGACTCTGTCCCCCCCCCCCCCAATATCCAAACACAGCTGGCTTGGGTTTGAGCGCCAGGCCTTTGGCGGAGAGCACTTTGTGCTGGAAAAGGGCGAATATCCGCGCTGGGACTCCTGGTCGAACAACCACGGCAGTGACAGCCTCCTCTCCTTCCGGCCCCTCCTGATTGTGAGTAATATGCTACCCGTTGGAGGAGGAGGAGGAGGTTAATGGGGGCAAATTGGCACCCAAAGGGGCAGGAAGTGACTTCGGACCCCAGGGAGAATGCCCGCCCGGAGGGTGGGGTCAGCGCTCTTGGTGTGCACTGCAGTCATGCCAGAGGGGTGTGTGTGTGTGTGTGTGTCTTTGCACTTTGAGGAGGACTGAGGTGCCCCCCAACCTGTGTGTGTGTGTGTGTGTGTGTCTTTGCACTTTGAGGAGGACTGAGGTGCCTCCCCAACCTGTGTGTGTGTGTGTGTGTGTGTGTGTGTGTGTGTCTCTTTGCACTTTGAGGAGGACTGAGGTGCCTCCCCAACCTGTGTGTGTGTGTGTGTGTCTTTGCACTTTGAGGAGGACTGAGGTGCCCCCCCCAACCCCACTTCTCCCCTCGTCGGCAGGACGGTCCAGACCACAAGATCCACCTGTTTGAGAACGTCAACTATGGGGGCAGGAAGATGGAGATAGTGGAGGATGATGTGCCCAGCCTGTGGGCTCATGGCTTCCAAGACCGCGTGGCCAGTGCCAAGGCCCTGAGTGGAACGTAAGGAGGGGGCAAGGGTGGGGTCTGGGCAGGGGGTGGGTGGGCAGACTGTGATAAGTGGACTCCCCCCCTCCCCCTGCACCCATCCAAAAGGAAGGCTGGGTTTGGAAGGGAGAGATAGGGGGGGTGTGTGTGTGTGAGAGAGAGAGAGAGAGAGAGAGAGTCGTTTCCCCCCCCCCCCCCCGGTGCCTTCTTCTGAACCCTCCCCTGGAATCTGGCAGCCTGAGGCCCATAACAATCTCTGCCTGGCCTTCCTGGCAGGGCTGATGAGAAGAAAAGTCTGAAAGGAGGTTTTCCTCCCCTGCCCTCCACTCTCGGCCGGCTCGCGCCCACCCCCACCCCCACCCCCACCCCCGAGGCAGTCCTTCTGCCGGGGATGTTTGTACCAAAGGCCTGCAGGCATTTCTATCCACGAAGCCCAAGAGTTGCCACAGAATAGGTGCTGCAGTTCCTGCCTTCTGGCGGGACTCTTTTGTGGGCTGCGCCCAAGTCTCCTCTCCAGACCATCGTCATTCTTGTCCGTCATGCTCCCCCTTCCTGCACATGAGACCTCCATACCTCCATGCCAAAGGGGGTCCTTTGCCACCTTCCTCACTGCCCCCCTTCCCTCCCTCTCTGCAGGTGGGTGGGCTACGAATACCCCGGGTACCGCGGGCGGCAGTACGTCTTCGAGAAAGGAGAGTACCGCCACTGGAACGAGTGGGAGGCCGGCCAGCCCTTCATCCAGTCCATGCGGCGCATCCGGGACCAGCAGTGGCACAAGCGGGGCTACTTTGAGGAAGGCTAGAGGAGTCGGTGGCCACCCAGGCTTAGAAGAAAGCCCACCCGGCCGGGGCCCCTGGAACAAGAGGAGGTGGCGGAAGGAGAGACGGAAGGGAGGGAGGGAGGGAGGGAGGAGGTGTGTGTGTGTGGGGGGGGGGAAGAGGTGGCCTTGGTTTCTCCCTGTAGAAGATGATTGGACGCTCTCAATAAAAGTCTGAACTGCTGAGCCTGCCCTCCTCGTTCTGTCTCTTGTCTTTCCCTAGACCGGCCAAGGGGGCTGGTGGTGTTTGGGGTGGGGCTCATTGCAAGGGTGGGGGCTTTGCACATGGCAGATCTCTCCCCCCCCCCCCCAATCACTACATGCACCTCCACATGGTCAGCAGGGCGTCATTGAGGGAAGCAGAGGAAAGATGCTTCTCCTAAGCAATTCCGGGCGGAGTCTTTGTCCAAAAGAGGACCTTTCCCCGAGCAGAGAGAGAGAGAAGCAGGGGGAACAGAAGAGGCATCAATCATCCTCAGGGGTCATTAGCCTGGGGCTCTCCAGGAAAAGAGGGGTCCCCCGTGGCACCCTTGGGTGGATGGCTTGGGTGGCCCTGGGGGACCTTCCAGCCACCGAGGAGGAGGAGGAGGAGGAGGAGGAAGGTGGTGGCTTTTGGGAAAGGGAAATGAAGCTCTCTGGGGAGAATGGACCCCGGCCCTCTAGGGCTGCTCCCCTCCCCTCCCTTCCCTCCCCCCCCCTGGGCAGACCCGACCAGTAGAGCCCACAGCGGCACGTGAAGGGACCAATGGTCCACCAGCAATGAGAGGAGGGCACGGCAGGCCCCCCCCCCCGCCTGGAATAGGGGCAGTTGGGGTGGGGCAGTGGCTTGAAGCCTAGCAAGGGCTTGGCCCCCAGGGCCCCTCCTGAAGTGCCCCTCAGGCCCAGTGCGGGTGGGGTGGGGGGTCCCTAATGAGGCTGAGGAAATTGAAAGCAGCAAAGGACCAGAAAGTCAAGGTCAAAGGTCAGAGGCCTCCCTTGTTCAAAAGCCAGTCGTGTCGGACTCCAGGGCCCTCAGCTCCATTGATAGCCAGAGAGCCAGCGCTGTCTGCCTCTGCAGACGTTTCCGTGGACACGTGGCAGGCATGAGTAGACACACAAGTACACAGAATGCTGTAACCGTTCCTGATGAAACAATACCCGCCATTTATCTACTTGCAACGTCCTCCGACTGCTAGGTTGGTAGGAGCTGGGACAGGCGAGAGGAGATCAGTCTGTCGCGCAGCACTCGAAGTGCCAGCCTTCTGGCTGTCATGTTCAGGATCTTGCCCACTAAGCCACCGTAGCCCCACCCTGAAGGCCACGAGACAGACAAAGCCACCCACTCGGCCCCATGGACTTAAAACCACAGCCGGAGGCCAAAGGAAACGTCTCCCCAAAGGAGAAATCCACTCCTGCTCCACATAGACAAGCGACCCACGGAACGAGGCAGGAAAGGCCTGCGCTGCCCTATTAGCCACCCACGGGTCCAGATGTGGGCCATGTCCAGGCAGCCCATGACCCCCACCTGCGCCCAATCATCTTGGGCTGCCAATGCGAGGCTTGCTCAGAGAATCCAGCCAGGCACATTTTCCTTCTGGCCTTGTGGAAGGAGAGGAGCTTCCTTGGCAAGACGGGTCATGAATCTCCGGGCTGGGCTGGGCTGGGCTGGGCTGGGGGCCAGAAGGCCTGGGAAACTCTTTCTCTTGAGGGGGGGGGGAAGGACACCCCGGGCAGCTGCTGGTCACAGTGGGACATGATGGGGGGGGTCACTCTGTCTCGAAAGCCAGTCCTATCCGACTCTAGGGTTCAGTGCTCATCTCCATTTACAGCCAAAGAGCCAGCGCTGCCTCTGCCTCTGCTCCCATGGTCATCTGGCAGGCATGACTAGACACCAGAATGCTGGTACCTTTCCTGCCGAAGAGATGCAAAGATCCCTGCTCCTGCACAAACTGATCTGGTCTCTTGCTCATTCGTGAGGCAGCCTCCAAGGGCAGGAACCCGAAAGTCCCCAGGAGAGGCTCTTTGCCCACAGGCCTTCGGGGGGGGGACAGGGGACCCCATGACATGGTCCTCCAGCGATAAGGCGGGCTGAGATGTCTGACGGGGTGACTTGCTCACAGATCCCTTAAGCCAGGGGTGCCTAAACCATTTTGAGCTGCAGGCCAGGCATGTGGTTCAGGGGGCCGATCACTCTATGGCCCAGGGGCTGGATCCAGCCCCCGACACCAATTCATCCGGCCCATGGGGCCCTTATCGTTCCCAGACGCGGAGGTAAAACACGATGAGGGCTTTGTGGACCAGAGGAGTTGGTGTCAGGGCCAAATCTGGCCCCCGGGCTGTAGCTAGGGTACCCCTGCCTGAAACGAGTCTCCTTTGAAGCATCCCATGAATTATGCAGAGCACACCATGGCTGCTCTTGAGGACCAGACAAACAATGACGACATGAGGAACACTTGAGACCATTGCGATAAACAGAAGCATCATCATCATCATCATTAGTCTGTGCTGTCAAATCAGCCCTCCTGGAGACCCTTCCCAGAGAATACAAAGAAGTGCCTTTGCCTTCCCTGGGGGTGGGGGGGGGGGAGAAGAGGTGGCACAGCCTGCCCAAAGTCGTCCCCCCCCCCAGCCTGGCTCCTTGTCCCAGGCGGATTCTCCCTGCAACCCCCCCCCCCCAATGCCTTCCCCTGGGGGTGGGTGGGGGGTGGGCTGAATGTCCCCCCTCCTCCTCCCTCCGGCACGGCAGCCAGAGAAGGGAAAGTGCTGAGCTATCCAGCCGGCTCAACGCTTAGAATAACACCCGCTACATTGGCAGCTTAAACATCTTAATCAGCCAACACAACAAACGAATGCTTAACCAGCCATTCCCAAGCTCTGCCCGAAAGGGCAACACCCCCCCCCTTCACCTCCCCCCCCCCCGGGAAACCACTGCCGCTCCTGTGCCAATTGCCTCCATCCAGGCCCCCCCCCCCTCAATCAAATAAAGGTGTTCCCGTGATATTCCTTCTGGTGGGACGGCTGGGGCCTGGGACAGGATCCGGCCCCTGTGGTTTCCCTGAGCAAAGAGGGGAGAGGGAGCGAAAGACCTCCATACTGGGGGGGGGGGGAGGGGGGCTCGATCCACCCCTCAGTCCTGACTAGAGGGGGGGAGGAGGGGGGCTTCCTTTGGAGGCATGGATGGAGGGCCTCCCCCCCCCCCGCAAGTGTGGCTTTCAAGAGGAAGGCCCAGGGGGAGAGGTGCGCACTGTCGCTGGCCAATGGAAGGCAATGCGTGGCTGCCAGGCTCAATAGGGGGCCGTCAGTACCCAAAGCCAGTGGTGGGGAACCTACGGCACGGGAGCCAGAGCGGGCACCCCCAGCCCCCTCTCCCTTGGCACACACTGACACCCAGCACAAAGTTGGCCCCACCCCTCTGTCCTGCCACCCAATGGGAGCCAAGCATAGCTGAAGGAGGGGGAGGGGCTGTCCAGGGAGGGCGGATGCCCCTCCCCCAGCTCTGCTTGGCTCCTCCTTCTTGGTCGCTCCAAAGAATTAGCACTGTCGGGATATGTTTCTGTGGTCATGTGGTAGGCAGGACTAGACAACGGAGTGCCCCGAACACTGTTACTTTTCCCGCCAAAGTGGTACCTATTTATCTACTTACAAATTCTTGCTTTTGAATGGCTAGGTCAGCAGGAGCTGGGACAAGAGCTCACTCGGTCACGCAGCACCCGGGTCTCATCCTGCTGAACTTCTGGTCACCAAGCGTAGCATCTTCTTAACCCTGAAGCCACCGCAGCCCACCCAACGTACGCAGGGCTTCCCCTATAAGCTCTTGAGGCATGTATGACTTTTAAGAAGGGCTTTTCCCCCCACGGCCAGGGATCCCCCCGGGGTGTGTGTGTCTGTGAGCGGATGAGGTGAGGCATGGGACCCCACCCCCCCACCCCCCGGGGCCTGAGTCACCCTCCCTCTGTCCAAGGCAGGTTGAGGCTGGCTCTCTCCTTCTCAGCTGCAGAAGTGTCCGGATCCGTCCGCACAGGCTCCAGAGGTCCCTTCGGCTCCCCCTCGGCCGCTGGGTCAACCCAGGCCAGGTGGGTGGGTGAGGGTCTTCAGTCCAGGGGCTTTGGCTTCTCTCCCCCCCCCGTTTGCCAAAACAGGCCAGGGGGGCTCCCAGGGCGGGTGCAGAGCGGGACGGGCTCCTCTTCCCTCCTCCCAAAGGAAAACAAAGCCCACTGCCTCCTGCTCGGGCTTTGGGGGGTTTGTTTTCTTGGGTCCCCGGGGCATGGGGGGCTGGGCTTGGTGGTTGTGTCTGTTGGGTTTGCCATGGGGCGACAGTCTCTGGGTGACACGGCCCTCCCTCCCTCAGGCCAGATTGGGCCGGGAAGGGCATTGTTCCCGCCAGCCAGCTGCCCCGGAGGCTTGGCACACACAGGCCCTGCTGAGCTGGACAAAACCAACCCTCCTTGCCCCCCGCCCACCCCGACAAAGCCCCGGGGGCAGCAAAGTGAAAGCTCATGAAATAACTCCGCTCCCTCGTCTTTCGCGGGACAAAAGGCGGTCCGGGGTCAGCTGACCCGGGGTTTTCATTGGCCTTTAATCCAGTATTCTCGGGGGTTTTGATCACACTTTCGTGAGTTTGATCAATACCGCCGCCGGGGCGGGGACCATCCCGGCGCCTATAAATGGGGCAGCTCAGCCGCAGCGGTTCCAGTGGCATAAAAGCAAAGTCTGGTGCAGCCGGTAAGAAGGACCCCCTCTTCTTCCTCCTCTGCTTTGCCTTGTCTTCTTCCTGCCTGCCTTGACCGCTTTTTCTCATCCTCATCCAGGTTTCAACATCCTGTAAGAAAAGATGCCCAGAGGTGTAGCCTTTAGGGAGGGAGGGGGAAAGTAGGTTTATTGGAGTAAAAGAGAGAGAGAGAGAGAAAGCGAGAGAGGGAATGATGTCCGAAGGGGCCTCCGACCGTCCTTCCTCTTCCTCAAAGCTTTGGGAGCAGCCGGTTCTCTCCCCCGGAGCTCGGCTGGGCTTCCCCGGTGGATCCACCTCAGTCCTGGTTCTCCACTTCCTGGAAGAAAACGGGTCTTTTGTCCTGTGGGATCCAGACGGCCAAGCCGGGTGCAGGGAGGAGAGGCCTTAATTAAGAGGACCCCCAAGGAGGCTCCCTGTGGTGGGCAGGGGGCTTCTCCGCCGCTTCCCCTGAACTGGGCAGCAGGAGGAGCTTCGCATCTCAGCTCCTTCATCTCTTAGCTATTTGCAGCCCCCCCCCCCCGTTTCCTCCTTTTTATTTTGCTTTTGCAACATGGTGACTGTCTCTTCCTTTTTTGCAAACCAGACACCCCTTGGCTTGGCCTTCATTCTCTCCCTCTGCCTTTGTGACCCTCCCCCCAATAAGGGGTTCCCCCCCCCCCCCAACTGAACGTTGGACCACCTTGTTGCCTAGTTGAAAGTCCTGCTGGACTTCCATAACACAGTGTGGCAAGAAGTGGAAGTCCAAAGCGAAGCAGGGACACCCCCCCCCCCGGGGAGCCCCAGACTTGGTCCAAGGCTTCCCCCCAGGCAGGGTTGGCCCCAAGCCAACACCCATCTTGCAGGGTGAGAGGAGTCCTATCCACTCTGGTGGGGGCTCAGTGCCCCCCCCCCCGGCAGACAACCAGGGCTCCCTTGCTGGGAAGGGCCACCGTAGCTTAGTGGCCGAGTCTGTTCCCAGCGCCTGAAAGGCAGGATCTGGGCTACAGAAGCTGCTCACCTGTTTCAGGTGTTCCTTTAGGGCACCTTTGGTGTCTCTGTGTGTGTGTGTGTGTGTGTGTGTGGTTCCCATGTAACGCAGGTTCTCTCTCCCCGAAGGAGCAGCTCTCCTGCCGCCTCCTCCTCCTCAAGATGGCTTCCGATCACCAAGCAGCAAAGCAGGCCGGCTTCAAGGTCAGTGTCCTCCGGCAAGACGAGGGCCAAACCTTTGCCCCCACCCCACCCGGCAGCAGAAGCACCTTCTGGAGAGGAAACCCAGTCCTCTTCCAATGGGAGCCCAAACCAAAGAGATTTGGTCCTCACTGGACTTCCCTGGCTCCATTCTTCCCAAAACCCACCTGGAAAGGGTGTGGAAGCTTTAGAAGCAGGTGCAGAGGCCAAACCGCTCCTCCGTCCTTCGCTGAGGGGCTGCCAGACCAGACCCTCCCGGCCCTCCCCACTACATCACCGTGGGCTGTGCTGAGTGAGGCCCTTCTCACCCCACCCCACCCGGAGGTCCCCCCAAACCCAAAGGGAGAAGCAGACTCACCAACACAGGGGGTGTAAGAGCGACTGCAGGAACCTGTAGTGCATCCGGGGGGGGGGGAGGAAGCCGTGGGTTGGGGGCTCCGATCCATCCAGGGCTGCTCCAGGTTTCAGGGTCAGCCTTTCCAAGGGGCCCAAATGCCCCCCGGGCAAGGCCTGGCCCTCCCTCCCTCGGGCTGGACCCAAACTTGCCTTGGGCTTTCCAGAAGTGTGGAAGTGGGACAGGGCATCTCCTGGTCTCAACCTCTCTCCCCCCCCCCCCGCTTTCCAGATCATGATCTTTGAGCAAGAGAACTTCCAGGGCCGATGCCATGAGCTCAACGCTGCTTGCCACAACTTGAAGGAGGCCGGGCTGGAGAAAGTGGGCTCCATCTTGGTGTATTCGGGGCCGTAAGTGGGGGTTCAGGGGGCCAAAATGCCATTGGGGGAGAGGAGAGGGTGTCTGAGTCCCACGCTTTGGGAGGGCCCCCTCTTCAGCCTCCCTCCCTCCCCGGGCTCTGGGGGGGGGGGAGGACAGATGCACGTCCGGCCCCTGTCTTGTGCCGGAATGCCTGCTTCCTCCTCCTCCGCCTCCTCCTGGGCCACGCAGGGTCTCTCCTCCTTGTGGCTTTTTTCCACTGAGCGGGGGCTTCTGTGCCCCCCCTTCTGCCTTTGACAGGTGGGTGGGCTACGAGCAGCCCAACTGCAAGGGGGAGCAGTTTGTCTTTGAGAAGGGCGAATACCCTCGCTGGGACTCCTGGACCAACAGCCGGAGGAACGACTGTGTCTGGGCCTTCCGGCCAGTCAAAGTGGTAAGTGGAGCTCTCCTGGGAGGGTCGGGGGCCGCACGAGGAAAAGACGGGCCAGACGGGGCCAGGGCGGGTGTGTTTCTCTCTCTCGCTGTGTAAATGTTGAGATTGAGGCCCAGGTGGGAGATCTCCCATCTCCCGCTCACCCTGTGAGGTGGGCCATGCTCAGGAGAAGGGGGCTCCCTTGCCAGGTCCCTGGTGCACTCAGGACTTGCACCCGGGTCTGGAATCCCCTTCCTCTCCTCCCTGCCCTGCCTGCACCGCCAGCGGCTGTTTTGGAGCCCCCCCCCCGAGTGGCATTTAGGAGGCGGAGGCTGCCCCGTGGCTCCCCTGAGCGTGGCCTGGCGTGGCTTCCCCTTTCTAGGACAGCCAGGACCACAAAATCGTCCTCTACGAGAACCCCGGCTTCACTGGGAAGAAAATAGAGATCATTGATGACGACGTGCCTAGCTTCTATGCTCACGGCTACCAGGAGAAGGTGTCTTCTGTCCGCGTCCAGAGTGGCACGTGAGTTGTCCCCACCCCACCCCAGTTTGGAATGGTTTGGACTGGGCCCCTCCTGCCCCCCCCCAAGACAAACCCACTGATTGTCCATTGCTGGGGAAATGACCTTGGCCAAGGAAGCCGGTTCCTCTGGCTCAATGCAGGAAACCTTTCAAAAGCCCTGGTTGGTGCCTGTGCTTGAAGGGGGGGGGGGCGGCTGGCAGAAGCCCCCCCCCCAACCCTGACCTCTGGGTGCTTGGCTTGGTTTCTTGGGTATTGAGGCCTCGAAGGCAGTGCTGGGAGTCTGGCAGGTCAGACGTGGTCATTCTAGGGCAGAAAGCGTGAGAGTCAGACCAAGGGGAGCAGAGCCAGGAGGGGCCTTGGCGTCTCGTGGGGAGGGGGCTGCCATTGCGTGTGAAGATGACGGGCTTCTCTCTCTCTCTCTCCCCCCCCCCGGTGGCAGGTGGGTGGGCTACCAGTATCCCGGGTACCGTGGCTACCAGTACCTGTTTGAGAAGGGCGACTACAAGGACAGCGGCGACTTCGGAGCCCAGCAGCCCCAGATCCAGTCCGTGCGCCGCATCCGCGACATGCAGTGGCACCAGAGGGGGGCCTTCCACGCAGCCAGCTAAGCCGCCCCCCACGTCCACTGCTGCCTCCGGCTGAAGGGGGGGATAGGCGGGAGGGGGACCCTCTCCGTCTGGTAGCTCTTGCCCCCACCCCCACCCCCCTGCCAAGCCAGGGCCCATTAAACCTCCTCTGCTGCGCAAGAAACATTCCTGCCCCCCACCAACCCCCCACACACCGCTGTCACCAAAAAGCCTGAATAAATAAACGCTTTTGCCATTCCAACTCCCTCGTGTTCTTGGTCTTCTTCTTCCGCTGCAGCCGTGCAACAGGCACCGGGAAAACAGCCTGCAATTGGGGGCAGGGGGGTGTTTCACGACCACTTTGCAGGACAGAACGCGCGCATGCGTGCACACACACACTTGGAAGTCTCAGGGGTTCTGGGGTGGGCCAATATTTAACTCCCCCCCCCCCCAAAGTTGCTTTGGAAGGGATTTATTTATTTATTTATTTATTTATATTTATTTAGATTTATTATCCCACCCCAATCAGGCGAACCCGACTCTAGCCGGTTTACAACATGAGTGCAAAACAACTAAACAATGCAAAATCCCACATGAGTGCAAAACAAACTAAACAATCCCACTATACCTCTACAAATTCAGCAATATGGTTTAAAATTAATTTTAAAAAATTAAACTGTAATTTACAAAATACTCTCCCCTCCTCTTTGGAAATCAGCTCTTGGGACACAGGAAGCCCCGCCCACCCCCTGGGATGAAGGAAGAAACCGTCCAAAGGGGGGTGCGTGGGGGGCCTCCCCCTTCCTCTTTCCTGGGAAGACCTGAGAATACAAAAGCCCCCCCCCCATCCCCCCTACTAGGCCATTCCCCAGAGAGTGCTTACATTTTATTCTTCTGGCCCCACAAGGAAATCCACAGCAGCCCCCCCCCAACTCCCATCCTTATTGACTGGACCCCTCCGAGGTAGACTGCCCTGGAGCCTGGAAGGTCTGCCCTGCAGTCCTGGCCACACACTGCTGGCTACTGGTCAACCCAGGAGTAAACGGGCCTTGGGACTTTCCCCAGGCAGGATTCAGGGCAGCTCCTGGCTGGATTTCGCTGTGTGCAGAAAACCGATGGGTTTTATTGTCATCCTCATCATCCTCATCATCCTCATAGGCAAGGATGAAGAATTGCGACTGGTGTTTCTACACCCTCTTTCAGTCAAAGGAGATGCAAAGGGAGGCTTCAGCTGCTAAACAAAAAACTTCCTTTCCCAAACAGAAAGAAATAAAGTTGCCATCGTTGTTTAAAGCCCCTTCCTGGAATGTCCAAACACCTCCGTAGCTCAGCCCCCCCCCCCCGAGTCCTGACCTTAAGGCCGAGCAAAGGGACCCCAAAGTGGGGCGATTTGGGGGGGGGGGTTGAGGTTTGCAACCCCCAGTCAATCCCAGGCTTCTACATCTCCAATGGTTCCTGTCCGTCCGTCTGTCTGCCCGTCCGTCCGTCTGGGACTTCTCCTGCTCAGATGGATGTTGGGCCCCCTTTTCCATGCCAGGTTCTGGCCTGGGCCCAGGAGGGGGTCCGGCTGTAGGAAAACGGTTCCGTGACGTCCTCGCAGCGTCGTTGTTGTTGTGTGTTCCGGGGCCAGGTCTATTTTTGCAGCTCTCCTCCTTGGCTTACGGTTTGTTCCTTTCTTCCTCTGGAAGGTATTTTTGCCACGCCAATAATCTCTCTCCCCCCCCCCCCATTTCATGGTCTGAGGGTGGCAGCCAAGAAACCAGATTAACATGGAGCAGGAAACAAACTGCGCTGAAGACAGCGGGGGGGGGGGGGAGGTCGTGGCCCTGGGCTGGAACAGAGGCTGGAGTGAGTGGGGGCCCAGTGGACCCCCCCTCCCTCCCTCAGGCCACCAGTCCCTGCTCTGTCTCAGCCAAACCACACTGTCTGCCCACCTCCACTATTGAACCACCATGAAAAGAGGGGTGGGTCCTGGCTGGGCCCACCAGAACCCCATGTGGGGAGAGATTATAGAGGACACCTGGAGGCCAGGAAACTGCCATTCGGCACCCCAAATCCTTTGCCAGGAGCCGCCCCCAAATTTCTGGCAGCAAAGATAAGTGGCCAGGATTTCTCAAGGAATGTCACTGATGCAGGAAGAAGCTGGGTGGGCCCCCCAGCCCCCCCCCCCGGCTCAGGATGTCCAAGTCCCAATTAGGAAACATCTGTTCCTCCCAAATCTGTGCTTAGCAAGAGCTCAGGATGAATAGCTAGCCAGCCACCTGCCAGCAGTTGCTCTCTTCCAGATGTGCAAGAACACATCCAGAGGTTGGCATTCTTCTCCAGACCAGCCCCCTATAGCCCCCAGGTGGGCAATGGCCACCAGTGGTCTGGCTGGATTAGACATAGACAAACCACACTTTCACCGCCTGGATTCCCATGGCTGGACAGACCTTCTAGGGCTCTAGGCCTGTGTGATGGCCATCCTTGGCACTCCAGCTGTTCTTGAACTTCAATTCCCAGAAGCCTAAGTCTCTGTGAATCCACACAAATGGGTTTACTGTGGATTCACAGAGACTTGGGCTTCTGGGAATGGAAGCCCAAGAACACGTGTACATACTGTAAACCCATTTGTGTGGATTCACAGGGACTTGAGCTTTTGGGAATGGAAGGCCAAGAACAGCTGGAGGGCCAAGATCCGCCATCATTGCTCTAGAAGACGATCTCCACCGTTCACGAGAGGGGGTGGAATTCTTCCTTGTTCCCAGTGGGTTGGAAACTAGCAAGACCCCCTTCCTTCCTGTTCTCTCCCTCAACCCCCCCCACCCTCCTTCCCAGGCAACCCCCCACCCCGTGTCCCCCCCCCGCCGCCTCTCTAGCTGCCTCCATTCTCAAGCAAAAGCCATTGGCCCTGCCTTGACCGCTCTGACGCGTTTGCCTCGGCTCACCTGGGATTAACTCAATGGGATGGGATGACTGGACGGGGCCTCCGAGAGCCCGGCTTTGATTCTCTGCCAGACCTGGAGGAGGAGGAGGAGGAGGAGGAGGGAGGAGCCCCCACCCCCCCACCCCCTTTGTTTATTCCCTCCCCCTTCTCACTCTGGCTTCTTCTTTCTGGTCCAGATCAAACCTTAAAACTTTCTTGACATTGTGGTTGGCCAAAATCAAGTCTTCCTTGCTGCCTGTCTCTGGAAGTCCCTATTTATCTACTTGCAACATCTTGCTTTCGAACGGCTAGGCTGGCAGGAGCAGGGACAGACGAAGGGCGCTCACTCCGTCATGCAGTACCCGGGTTTTGAACTGCCGACATGCCACCTTCCAGAGAGCAAGGGGAGGTTCCTCCTAACTCCACTTGGGGATGAAGGCGTAGCATTCAAACAACCTTCATTACACACAGAAATAACTTGATGGGCTTTGCCAGCCGACTGCAATGGCCTCCGTGGTCTGAACTCCTCCACCTTCAGTGGCTCTTCAGTAAGGGGTGTCAGGGGCGGCGGCGGCGGAGGGGGTTTACAGAACTAGCTGCAGACGCACTGGAAGCCCCACAGGCCGGCTGTGCCCATGAGTGCGCCAGGGCTGAAGAAAGTTATACTTCAAGAGGGTTCCTGCTTTCCTCTTCATGCATTGCAAGCAAGCGGATGTCCAGCGGGAGTTCTCAACCTTTTAAAGCCAGCGGGGGGCGGGGGGCGGGAGCTCCGGGGGCCGGATGGCCATTTTGCCCTTCCTCCGCCCATGGCACTTCCTGATGTAGCGGTGGTGGTGGTGGGACCATATGAAATGGTGCTGTGTGCCACATCTGGCCCATGGGCTGCAGGTTGCCAATCTCTGATGCAAAGGACTATTTTGCGCAGCCATTGGCAGAACATTTGCGCACACAATAAATATTAAGTTGTGTTAATTGTGGCCAGTTCTTGGAAGGAAGGAAGCTGCTCCCCACCCCCCACCCCCTCCAAGGCATGGAGAGGAGAGGGGGCCAGCCTTCGAGCGCACCTTCATCTCCCATCATCCACTCACTAAACCCACGTCCCCCTTTTGCCAAGGGCCACGATAAAAGGGCATGGGGTGACCGCTGTGGAAGGGAGTGGAGGGAGGCACACCTGGGAACTCTCCCTCCATCATCATCATCATCATCCCTGGCTGGTTTTGCTCTGAGAAGCAGCCTCTCCCCCCCCCCCCCCTGTGGAGCACTGTGTGTGTGTGTGTGTGGTGAGGAGGGATGAAGAAGAGGCGCCTCCTCCTCCTCCTCCCCACCGCCGTCTTCCCGGGGCGGCGGAGGGAGGGAGGGAGGGAGGAAGGCGAAGCTTCTGCCGGCAGATCCCTGGCGGAGGGGGGAGGAGCTTCTGCAAAATCCCATGAGAGAAGGGGCGGGGCGGGGGCGGGGCGGGGGCGGGGCCACACCTCCTCCCTCCCTCCCTCCCTCTGCCGTTTGCAGACAGCAGCGGCGGCGGCGGCGGCGGCGGCGTGGCGGGGGGGCCTGCCTGGGTCTCCACGCACGGGGCCAGGGTGGGTGGGGAGGGGGCTTCTTCTTTTGGGGACCCCCCTGCTTTCTCTCCCTCCCGGGGGCGCCGCCCCCCCTATGGTCCAGCAAAGGGGCCCCCAAAGGCGTCTCTGACAGCCTTGGTGGGAGGGGGAGAGGGGGGAGCCCCCCTCTTCTTACTCCCCCTTAGAAGTGGCGTGGAGGGGGGGGGGCAAATGGACCCTTCCTTGGAAAAGATAAACACAGGGGTTGTTGTTTTTTTTTTGGGGGGGGGAGTCAGGTGTCATTAACTGCAGCAGCTCCGTTGGGGTGTTTTTTTTTTTGGGGGGGGATGGGGGGCGGTTTAAGACCAAAGGGGCCTTTCTTGAATAGGAGGGGGTGAAAGGAAGGGGAGGCCCCAGTTTCTGAGGGGGGGGCTTAGGTGGGCGGAGGGAGGAAGGGGCGTAGGGTGAGGACTACCTGGGGGTCCAGCCAAGGGAGGGGGTATCATCCCACATGGGGGGAGGGGGAGGGACCCCCACCCCTGACCCCCCCTAAAGGCTAGCCCAAGGTCAGAGCCAGGTCAAGGCCTAGGCTTGGGGAGGTAGGTCGGGGCAGGGCAGGGGGGGGGGGCCCTTACCTGCCAAGATGGCTGACCTGGAGGCCGTCCTGGCCGACGTGAGTTACCTGATGGCCATGGAGAAGAGCAAGACGTCGCCCGCCGCCCGTGCCAGCAAGAAGATCACCTTACCTGAGCCCAGGTGAGGGAGGGGGCTGTGGTGGGGAGGGGGCGGAAGAAGGGGCACCTCCTCCTGGTGCTCCCCACCTGGCACAAAGGACTCAGGACCTGGGAGGGGTGGGGGGTGGGTGGGGGAACCCATGACAGGATGGGCCAAGGAAGAGGTAGCCTTCAAAACATCCCCTTTTCTCCTCCCCCTGCCCCATTTTGGCAGGAGCAGAAGAGGTCCGTCTCCCCCCCCACACACACACATGCCCTCCCAAATGATCTACTGCAGAGGAAGGGGGCAGCAGAGGGAGACCCTCCCCATGAAAGGCCTCTTGGTCTTCAAACCCCCTCCCCCCCCCAAAAAAAATAGATATGGCATCCCAGGCCCCGTCTGCTCTCCCCACCCCAGATGTACCCCATGGGAAGCTCTGCATCCTTCCCCCCCGCCAACCTTGACCCTAAGATGCACATCTGTGGGGCAGCCCCTGGTCATCCCCCCCATACATAAATGACCCCCCCCCGAGCCCCCCCCAACCCAATTCCACAGGACTTGAAGGGAAGCCTTTCTGCTCATTTCTCTCCTGGTGAGTTTCTCCTTGTGCTTTAATCATTGTTGTTTACTTATTGTTGTTTACATGTTTTGATTAACTCACGTCTGTATCTAGTGAATGGCTGTGTCGTGTCCTTGGGGGTGGGGGAACCCCAGTCTAAAGCCTTGAAGGCTTGGGAAGTCACTTGATTATTCCCCCCCCCCCATTTAGATCCTGCCCTGTCCTCAACACCCCCCCCCCCCCCACATACACACACACACAAATTGGGCTGATGGAACTTGTCAACGACTGGGTGAGAAGAATCCTTCGGTTTTGTAACTTTGCAAGGCTTTCCCAAGCTCTCGCCTCCTTCTTTCTCTTCCAAGCAGAATAAGCAGGTGGAAGCCATTGTCATACCTGTGCCCCCCCCCGGGGATATTTGTGCACCCCCCTCCTGTTTTTTCAGCTTTCACACCCACCCGTGTCTCCTGTCCAGACCGACTGTCTCTTTGGGAGGCAGCCTGCCTAAAACCCAGATTTGCTAAAGGAAAAGAAAACCTCTGGGGTGGGGGGTGGGGGGGTTAGGAATCCCACTTCCAGCCCCTTCTTCCTGGTCTGCTGTAGGGGTCACGGGGGGGGGGGCAAGGAGGGAGTAAGTGTGGTGAAGAACCTGCTCCATCTTCCTTCTTTCCTCCTCCTCCTCCTCCTCCTCCTCTTTGTAACACCTGGTGCAGAGTTTTCTCCTTCTGCTCACTAGAGATTCCTCAAGAGAGGAGGGGTCGGAATATGCCTGGCAGGGGCCACGTCCTCCTCCCAGGGCAGGACGGCACTGTGGGGAATGTAGGGAATGGTGTGGCCATGCACAGGCCGGTGGAAGGGCTGTCTGTGAGAGTGGAGGACTGAGCCGCCCTTTGACCTCTCCTTTCTGCAGACACACCGACTGCAATGGCAAGGGAAGGAGGGACTCCCTCAGGGGACCCCCCCCCCCCGGCGGTGTGCCTATGTGTGTCTTGAGAAGCCAGCCTGGCCCTTCCTGGACCCTTCCTTATGCCGTCCAGAATTCCCCCCACACACACCCTTGCTGGCCTTCTGCTCTGGTTTTGGTGCATGAAATCTCTGTTGCCTGTAGAGCAGGCACTCTTAATTAGATTACAGGTGATAATTTACCCTTCCCTGGGAGATGATGACTGTGGGGGACTTAAGTGTCCTGAAACCTCCCAAGGGAAGGCTTGTGTGTGTGTGTGTGTGCGCGCGCGCGTGCGCGCGTGTAGAACTGTGCCAAGATGACACTTACAGGGTCCGCAGTCTGCCTTTTTATTTCTGTTGCTATTACTTGCTAGCCATCCAGTGCCCACCCTGCTGGACGTGAGCAGTGGTCATCAGCCCTGGCCACACCAGCAGGGTCAAGCAAGAGGGTCCCTTGTAGCAAAGGCTGCGCAGTGGACAGTGGCTCAAGGTCTCTGGCCACCTAAGCCAGAGGGGGGGGGGGACTTGGATGGGTGTCCCACAGGGCCTCTTTGGCAGGGGCTGGATCCCATGGTCCATTGGGTCCCTTCCAGCTCTGCTCTTCTAAGATGATGATGATGATGATTAAGTTGGCCATGATTCGTGATGGTCATTGTATGTCTGTCTGTTGCAAATGGCACATGGGTGTGTGTTAAAATATCCTACTGAGGCATGGAACAGGTAACCCTGCCTAGTGAGCAGAGGTCAGGGAGGGGGGGAGCAGTTTACGCTAGATGACCTTTAGCACACCCCCCCCCCCCCGGTAACTCTTTTTTGCCCTCTAATTGGTAAACCCCTTCTGTGAGTTGATGGCACCCAAATACCATTTGATTAATTCAGAGCTACTGCACGAGAAGCATCTTTGCCCCTGTTAATTGGAACCATTTCTTCTTGAAAAATACTTTCTGGTAAGCAGTTTTTAATCTCCCCCAAGTCGGGACCGAGGCAGCTTCCATCCAGGTCTGAGTAAAAGGTGTGTGTTTGTGCAGTCTGTGCAAATGTATTATGGGTGCCGTCCCTTTCCAAGTGGAAGCGCCACAGGCTGGTCTGAAGGGCCGCTGGTTGAGGGGAAAGAGCGGCCGCCGTGTCTGTGCAGCAGAACCACCAGCCCCAGGTCCATAACCTTCAAGAGTGGTGTGGCTCTCCCTTTGTGCGCCTTCCTTTTTCCTGTGCGAGAGGGAGGAGGAGCGCAACCTCATCGGTTTTCCTGTCCCCTTCCTTCCCAGCATCCGGAATGTGATGCAGAAGTACCTGGAGGAGAGGGGCGAATTAACCTTTGACAAGGTTTTCCATCAGAAGATTGGTAAGTTGCCGGGTCGTTTATTTTTTGGTGATGACCTCCTTCCTCCCTCCGGTGCGGTCCTGTGCTGTGGGTCAGATCTGCCGGCTGGGGGTGGGGGGTGGGGGTGGGCTTGAGACCAGCCCCTCTGCCCTTTTCTAGGAGAAGGTGCGTCTCTTCAGGGACTAGGAAAGGAGAGGAGAGGAAAGGAAGCCGAGGAGGAGGAGGAGGAGGAGGACCTTCCCCATGGCTGAGTGTTTCCTCTCTGCCCCCCCCCACTTGGGAGCCTTCCTCCCCACCTCCTTCTGCTCTCCTCCTCTTCCTCCTCCTCCTCGGCTCACCCCCCAGGGGCAGAAACGCCTCCCCCCACTCCCCCCCCTGCCGCCATGGGCTCCTGAACTGGAGGAGGCTGACCATCGGCCTCAAACGGATCCGGACCTCCACCGCGTGGGTCTCATGGGAACTAAAGCCAGTGGGTTCTGCCACGCCAGGCCATGCCTGGTCCCCCACCCCCACCCCGGTCTCTTGAAAGAGGATGGGTTGCTACACCCACTCCCTTGCTGGGAAACCGATGGGGGAGGGGTGTTCAAGGAGGGTCTTCGAGGAGTCCTGGCGGTGCAGGGGTTAAACTGCTCTCCTGCAACCAAAAGGTTGTGAGTTTGATCCTGATGGGGATCCACGCCAAGGTGGGTGAAATGAGGACCGAGTATGTTGTGGGCACAAGGCTAGTTGCCTTGTGGACCACCCAGACTAGGGCCCCCAAGTAAGCGCTCGTGCGTGGGTGCGTGTGCGCGTGTCTGCTTTGCTTTCTCAGCCCCTCCTGCAGGTGAGGCTGGCAGGTGTGTCGGACCCAGCTGTGCCCGTCTTCTGGCCGCCCTCCTTCAGGCCTCTCTCTTCAGGCGGCCCTTTCCCTGGGGACAGCCCTGCGGCGGCTACTGCTGCTGCTGTGTGGGTAAAGGCCTTCCCGTGCCTTCCCAGGGGGATTAGGGTGCAACTCCAACAACCCCCCCCTCCCCAGGGCCGCCTGTTTGCTTTAGAGCCCCCCTCCCCCCTCCCTGCGGAGGCTCGGCTGGCAACTCTCTTCCTGCAGGAGAACGGATTTGCCGCACGGCTGCCTGCTGAGCGGGACGTCCAGCCTCTGCCACTTGGCCCTGCAGGCCGGAGGGGAGGGGAGGGGAGGTTCTCTGGCCGGCCTCAGACCTAGGCAAGCGCTGGCCCTTCCTCCCTGTGTGTGTGTGTGGGTGGGGTGGGGTGGGTGGGCTGAATTGGGCGAGGCACAGACGAGGGCACTGGCATGCCAGGCGCTGGCTCTCAGGCCATGGCTTTCTGACGTCCCTGCCATCCGGCCACCCTCTTCTTGCAGAAGGAACCCCCACCTTCTCCCCCCCCCTCAGAAGGGCGTTGGCCGATTATTGCACTGACCATTTATAGCCGATAATCCCCCGGCAGGAAGTGGGGCATCACCCGTGATGCTGCCGGCCAGCGGGCCGGGGAGGCCAGGGTTGGGGGAGGGGGAGGGTGGTGCTAATTGCCATCCCAAGGTACGATTAGCACAGCCACAAGCCAGGCCAGGATAATCCACAGGGCACCTGCTTTGCCCAGTGGGCAGGAAGGTTTCCCTCTGCACGAGGGTTTGGGGTGTCCCTTTGGCGCCTCTGCTTCCCTCCCGGAGTGGGCGGCAGGGCTGTGGGCCCCCTTGGCCTGTGGTTGGAGGGTTCTGCCGTCCCACCAGCGGAGCCGGAAGGAGCCTCCTCGGGGGCCCCTAGTCTGGTTGGTCCACAAGGCAATTGGCCACATGCTGGGTCCTCATTTCACCCACCTTGGAGGATGGCGGCCAAAGTGGGGGCGACGGGACGGCTGCCCCGACCCAAAGGCTCCTTCTACCCACGCTCCCTCTCTTTCACACACACACACACACACACACACACACACGCAGAGCCCTCATAGCAGACTTGCTGGGCACTGGGGGTCTCAGGTGGGGTTGTGTGCCCTGGGGTGCCCTTGGCTCTTGAACGGGGGTGGGGTGGGGTGGGGCGCAGGGGTGGGGGTGGGGGGCATTGCCTTCACCTCTTCACACAGATCTCCCTTTATCTCCCCCCCCCCAGGGTTCCTGCTGTTCAAATACTTTTGCCAGGCAGACGTGGAGGAAGGCGTCCCACAGCTGAAGTTTTATGAAGAGGTGGGGGGCTTCTCTGACCTGGGGGGGGCGGGGGGGCAAGTGGCTTCCATCTCAGAGGGTTCTGCGGAAGGGAAGGAAGGAAGGGAAGGAGCTTAACAGTGATTGAGAGAGAGAGAGAGAGAGAGAGCGTGTCCCCCCCCAAAAAAATGCCATGGCTGCCCCCCCTCCCCCCATCCAGGGTGTCTCCCCACCCTCTCATGTCCATTGACTCTTAGCAAAGTTCTTGTGCATAGAAGAGGAGAGAACAAACATTGTAAATCCAGCAATAAAAACCTGACAAAATAAACCCAAAATAAACCCTAAAACGTGACCAGAAGCGAGGAAGTCTCCTGGTCATGAACCGAACCCGCGGGGGGGGGGGGAGGAGAAAGCCCCCCCCTCCTCCTCGCTCTCTCCTTCCTCCTCCTCCCACCGTTCTGGGGCCAAAAACTAACCCAGACTCTCCCCAAAACTTCCCTGGGAAGATGCGCTTTCAGTTGTTCCTTAAATGTCTGGAGCCGACCCGGGAGTTGGGCCCCTCGTGGGCAGCGTGCGTGCGTGTGTGCGTGTGTGTGCGTGTAGTGGGCTGTGGGGGGGGGGCGCGAGGGCCGAGCCAAGGGTGCCCCCCTCCCCCCCTCTGTCCTGGCACTCCGGCAGTGACTGGCTTTGTCTCTTGCAGATTAAAGAGTACGAGAAGCTGGACTCGGAGGAGGAGCGCCGCAGCCGCAGCCGCAAGATCTACGACACCTACGTCATGAGGGAGCTGCTCTCTTGCTCACACGTACGATGCAGGGGTGGGTGGGGTGATTAAAGCGTGTGTGTGTGTGTGTGGGGGGGAGTGGTGTCGATGACCCCTTCTGAGCCCCCCTCTGTTATCCGGGGGGGGGCTCCTCCCCCTCCCCCTCCAACCAAGGCTGGTCTCTCTCTCTCTCTCTCTCCCACCCCCCTCAGCCTTTCTCCAAGCCAACGGTGGATCGGGTGCAGATGCAGCTGGCCAAGAAGCAGGCGCCAGTCAGCCTCTTCCAGGTGGGGGCAGCCACAGCAGCCAGGCCTCTCTGGCACCCGGTGGTGGTGGTGGTGGGGTTCAGGGTTGGGGGGTTGGGTTGGGGTTGGTTTAAGGCTTAGGTGGTTCCCAACCTTTTTTTTAAAATTTGCTGCTGCCGCCGCCCCCCCCCCCCCAATCTAAGTATCCCTAAAATCCTGATTTCTAAATTTTACCCTCTTTAAAAAGAGTAAGACTCTTGATTGCACCTGACTTGGGCTGCTTGCTTGATTCAGTGAGTTACTAAGCACTTCAAAAGCAAGACATTGCAAGTAGATAAATAGGTACTGTTTTGGCAGGACGGTAACCACATTCCATGCACTCTAGCCATGCCTGCCACATGACCATGGAAATGCCTGCAGAGGCAGAGGCAGCCCTGGCTCTTTGGCTGTAAACGGAGATGAGCACTGAACCCTCGAATCAGACACGGCTGGCTTTTGAGCCAGGGAAACCTTGGCCTAAGAAGGTGTTTTTCAGACTAAATTATCCCTCTTAACGGGTCGTCGGCAAAGCAAACTCACAGCCAGTGAGAGCGACAGTGTTAACGTGTTGAAACAATTAACCAATGGAAGCCTGTGAAATGACGAGGGGGGGGGGCAAGGACTGGGGACCGGGGAGGGAATGACAGACAGAAAGGGGGATCCTTGTAGAAGCCACAGCGCATGGTGACCGGCTGAGGAGGCGCCACGGAGCCTCATGTGCAGGGGTGGGTGGAAGACTTCCCTTACGTTGGGCACCAGCCGGTTGGCACCACCTCGCCAGAACCGGGAGCAGAAATCCCAGCCGGCCCTTCCGCCCAGGCCAGTTTTGGAATAAAACAGTCCTAATTCAGGTGCAAGGCAGGGCTTCCCCCTTGGCCACGCCCACCAGGCCACGCCCACAACGGGGGAGAAATTTTATTTTGGAGCCCACCACTGCTCATGTGGCATGAAGTGGCAGCCCCCCCCCCCTCGCCCGTGGCATCTGGGCTGGAGTTCCTCACCGGACGTGTAGCTCTCACACCGTTCCCTCTTCAGGTGTGCTTCGGTCAGCCATGGCCAAGCTTGGCACTCCAGCTGTTCTCGGGCTTCAGTTCCCAGAAGCCCACAGGCAGGCAACCCCTGTGGGTGTGGATACACAGGGACTTGGGTTTCTGGGAATTGAAGTCCCAGAACGGCTGGAGTGCCAAGGTTGGCCATCACGGGCTTAGGTGCCGAAAGGCAGGAGGGGAAGGACCCCAACCCCCACCCCACCCCCCGGGTAGGAGACCCGCATTTTCATCCAAACCTTTCCTCTCTCTCTAGCCCTACATAGAAGAGATCTGCGACAGCCTCCGAGGAAAGATCTTCCAGATGTTTCTTGAAAGGTAGACTTCCAGGTGCCACGGGACCCCCAACCCCACTGCAAGCCAAGCCCTTGGGCCAGAAGGTCTCCAGGTGTGGAGGCCACGGCCCAGGGCTCTGCTGGGAACCTTCCCAGAACCAGGAGAAGTCCCTTTCCTGGGGCTTCCCCCCCCCCGCACCCCCCCCCCCCGGGGCCCCTGGGCAGAGAGAGGCCCAGCCGCTCTGGCCCTTCCCTTGGTGAAGCAGGGGAGAAGCAATGGCCCCTGGCCTTCCCTCCCTCCGGCCCACCTTTGATCCCTAGGAGGATTTCCCTCGGACAGGGCTTGATCCTGGCAATCAAGGGAAGCTCTTCAGGACATAGCAGGGGTGTGTGTGTGTGTGTGTGTGTGTGTGTGTGTGTGTGTGTGTGTGTGTGTAGTGGGCCGGGGAGAGGGCCGAGCCAAGGGTACCCCCTCCCTCTCCCCCCCCCTGTCCCCTCTGTCTTCTGTGCTTTGCAACTGGGTGAGATAGATTTTTGGCTGGTATTTCCTGTGCTTAAACCAGGCCGGCCCAAACTATCTCCTGTGGGCCGGATCCAGTCCCCAATGCCAATCCATCTGGTCTGTGCCACCCTAGTCACTCCTGGAAGCAGAAGTAAAGTGTACCTGTCTGGGTGCATTTTACTTCTCCTTCTGGGGGCGACCAGGGCGGCGTGGGCCAGATGAATTGGTGTCGAGGGCCAGATGTGGCCTGTGGAACATAGTTTGGGCACCCCTGCAGTAGAGACTCATTGCTCATGTCTGCCTCTCTCAGACGGGGGAAAGTGGGCCTCCGTATGTCTTTAAACATGAATCCCCAGGGGACGTGGCATGAAAGCAGAGCGGGGTGTTCCAGGGCGCCTTTTCCTACTGCCCTGAAGCATGAATGATGCCTTTCCCAGGAGACGCAGGTGTTTCCTCACGACATCCATACCCAGGACCCCTCTTGTTACTCCTTGAGTATCACACCAGCGTCTCTGAAGTTTCCCCTCCGATGCTTCCTTCTTACTCGGGCCCTGGGAGATTTTTTAAAAATAGATGCGAGGGATGATTTAGAAACGGATGTTTTTATGCTTCTCCTGCTGTTTGTAACGGAGATCCTGGACCTGGAGTTTGGCAAAGAAATGTCTTCAGCTAAACTTCATTGGAGATTCCCCAACAAGAACCTCTTGGAGTGAAAATTGTGTTTTCAGGGTTCCGAAATCATGACCAGAATAGATATTATTTTTAAAAATCTCTCTCTTTTCTTTTCTGCAGTGATAAGTTTACTCGGTTTTGTCAGTGGAAGAACGTGGAGCTGAACATCCACGTAAGTATTGGTGGGTGACCCACGTTGTTCAGGCAGCTCTTAAGAGTCTGGGCCAAGCAAGGAGTTGGGCCTGGACATCTGGACAGTGTCCGGTCCAGAGGGAAGTCATTTCCTCCCCCCCCCCCCACCACCACAGGGGGCGTCAAAAACCAAGAGAAATCTTCTTGCTTGGACAATATAGATACAGGTATGCGCAGTGGTGGGCACCAGCAGCTTTGCCCCAGTGGGCCAGAACCGGTGGCAGAAATCCCGGCTGCTTCCCCCCCCCCCCAATGCCGTGGGTCATTTCTTCTCCCGCCTCTTCCATCCCCAGCTGACCATGAACGATTTCAGTGTCCACCGCATCATCGGGCGGGGAGGCTTTGGAGAAGTTTACGGCTGCCGGAAAGCGGACACGGGGAAAATGTAAGGGGCTGGGTGTGCGTTGAAGGAGGGCCGCTGGAGAATAATCCGGGGGTGGGGGGAAGAATAGCAGAGACCGTTCCTGGCCTACCTGCCCCATGGCAGCCACAGGCCGGAGGTGGAGGTTTTGGCTTGGAGGTCCCTCCGTCCAGACTCCCTTCCAACCTTCCGGCCTTCAGGTACGCAATGAAGTGCCTGGATAAGAAGAGGATCAAGATGAAGCAGGGCGAGACGCTGGCCCTCAACGAGCGCATCATGCTCTCCCTCGTCAGCACCGGGGTCAGTCGGCAGCAGCCGTGGCTGGGGGTAGAGGGGGGGGAGGGAGGGAGGGGGGCTCTGCCTGGGGAGGAGAGAAGCCCCCCCTGTGGGGGGGAGGGCTCTGTTGCTGTAGAAACCCTGCCTGGGAGCAGAATGCCCCCCCAAGGCCACAAATAAGCCCCTCCCCAAAGGCTGTGGGTTTCGGGGGGGGGGAAGGGGAGAATCTCGGGGGCAGCCCAGCGGGGAGGGGGATACCGTGCCCTGGGGGCTCTTGACCCACCTTGGAAGGATGGGAGGCTTTGAGTCAACCTTGGTCACCTGGTCAGGATCGAACTGACAACATTCTGGCTGTCTGGACAGTAGTTTAACCCTTGTGCCCCCCCCCCCGGGCTCTGTGTCCCAGTAACGCTCTGGCCTCTCTTCTCCCCCCCCCCCCCAAAAAAGGACTGCCCTTTCATCGTGTGCATGACGTACGCCTTCCACACCCCTGACAAGCTGTGCTTCATCCTGGACCTCATGAACGGTAGGTCTGAGCAAGGGGAGGGTCTCCCTCCCCCCCTCCCTCTCTCTGTGAGTGGATGATGGCTTTTGAGAGGCAGCATCTCCCTCTCCCTCTCTCTCTCCCCCCCTCTTTTGGACCATCCTGGGCTAGGTTTCTCATCTAGGGGCCAAGCCTCTCGCTGCGTCCCTTGGGGAATCGGGGTGGGTGGGTGGGTGGGCCCTGCCCCCCCCCCAAGCATGGCCTGCCTCGTGCCAGCCCCACCTCCCCCCGTGGCCTTTGGAGCGTGGCCCTCAGCGGCAGGCTCAGGGCTCCCTTTTTGCCCCCCCTGCCGCCCCCCCCCCCACAGGAGGGGACCTCCACTACCACCTCTCTCAGCATGGGGTGTTTTCGGAGAAGGAGATGCGCTTCTATGCCACCGAGATCATGCTGGGCCTGGAACACATGCACAACCGCTTTGTGGTCTACCGAGACCTCAAGGTGAGCCCCGCTGGGAGGGGGGAGGGAGGGCAGGGGGTCCCCCGGGGTGCCACGGGGCTGGGGCAGGGAAGGAGGGGTGGCGGGGGTGGCGGACATCAGAGAGAGCGAGAGATGGGCTTTGTTGTCCTTCCCTGCAGCGGAGAGGGCTGTTGGGTAAACCGACCCTGTAGGACACGGGGCTCAAACCTTTCGGGCCACAGGCCAGTCATGTGGTTCAGGGGGGTGGCCACTATGGCCCAGGGGCCGGATCCAACTCCTGATGCCAATTCATCCGGCCCATGAAGCCCTCATCGCTCCTGGAAGCGGAAGTAAAACACGCCCATCCGGGAGTGACCAGGGCTTTTTGTGGGTTGGATGAATTGGCATCAGGGGCTGGATCTGGCCCCCGGGCATAGTTTGGGCACCCCTGCTGTAGGCTGACGCTGTCCTTGTTTCTGTTGTGCTTAACGGGGTCTCCTTGGTGTCCCTCCCTCCCTCCCTTCCAGCCGGCCAATATCCTGCTGGACGAACACGGCCACGTCCGCATCTCCGACCTGGGCCTGGCCTGCGATTTCTCCAAGAAGAAGCCCCACGCCAGCGTGTGGGTCTCTTGGGGTGGGGGGGGGGGGAGGGAGGGGGCTCTTGGGAGGCTCGGGCTGGGGGGGGGGGATGGACGGACGGACAGAGGGGTGTGTGTGTGTCTTCTGCTGAAGGGGGCCTGAGCGCCCCACCCGCCTCCCCAGGGGGAGGGGAGGCCCCTGGACTGGGCTCTCCTCACCCACTTCCGGCCCAGGATCCTCCCCTGTTGTCTGGGTGGGTGGGCTTCCCGTTCCCCACCCCACCCCCTTTGGGATGCTCAGGTGCCGCTCTCTCTCCCCCCCCCTTTGCCAGAGGGACTCATGGCTACATGGCCCCCGAGGTGCTGCAGAAGGGGACGGCCTACGACAGCAGTGCCGACTGGTTCTCCCTGGGCTGCATGCTCTTCAAGCTCCTCCGAGGGTGAGTGAGCCCCGCCATTACCTACACGGAGTGGGTGGGTGGGGGGTCCCCCCTAGGGGCCCTATGGGGCAGGCAGGCAGGATGGGGGGGGGGGCGGGCGAAAGGGCCGGCCTGTCTTTCCCTGCTTGTTTCTTCCAGGCACAGCCCTTTCCGGCAGCACAAGACCAAAGACAAGCATGAGATTGACCGCATGACGCTGACCGGGGTGAGGACGAGGAGATGCACCCTACTCCCCCCCTCTCCCCCTCCCTACCACACCAGGGGGGGAGGGACCCCCCCCTAACCTTTGGGGCAGCCAGAGAGGGAGGGAGGTGAGGTGGGCCCCTCCTCCTCCACCTCCTCCTCCTCCTCCTCCAGCTCCACTTTTGACTCCCCAGAATGTGGATCTTCCTGAATCCTTTTCGCCCGAACTCCGGTCTCTCTTGGAGGGGCTTCTCCAGAGGGAGGTCGGCAAGAGGCTCGGCTGCCGGGGGAGAGGGTGAGTCCAGGGGAAGGAAATGATGGGGGGGGGGGGAACACACACACACACACACACACACACACACACACGTGTGTGCGTGCGTGCGTGCGTGCGTGCGTGTGTGTTGGGGACAAGAGTATTTGGGATCAGGAGCTGGAGGAGGAGGAGGAGGAGGAGGAGGAGGAGGGGCCCACCTCACCTCCCTCCCTCTCTGGCTGCCCCAAAGGTTAGGGGGGATCCCTCCCCCCCTGGTGTGGTAGGGAGGGGGAGAGGGGGGGAGTAGGGTCAGTGACTCCATGGGGAGGAGTCGACCGGGTGCTCTTAAAGGGTGGGGGTGGGGAATGTCCAGTGGCGCAGTCAGTCCCTCCATTGGTGCTTCTGCTGTAGCTTAATTGGACAAGGGATTATTTATTTATTTATTGCATTTCTATAGCGCCCATTTGGGTGGCATTATCCCACTCTGGTGATGATGATGCCCCCCCTTCCTTTTTGTCTGGGCTCCAGGCTTGTGGCTTAGGAGCGCCCCCTTCTGGCTGTGTTTTCTTCCCTAGAGCCCAAGAGGTCAAAGGTCAGCCCTTCTTCCAGGGCGTCGACTGGCAACAGGTCTACCTGCAGAAGGTGAGGAGGAGCAAAGGGGTCCGTGGCGAAGAGGTGGTTTCCCCCTCCGAGGGGGGCTCCCGGTTGGTAACAGTGGGTCCCTCCTGCCCTTCCTTTGCCAGTACCTTCCGCCCCTCATTCCGCCGCGGGGAGAAGTCAACGCCGCAGACGCTTTTGACATTGGTTCCTTTGACGAGGAGGACACCAAAGGCATCAAGGTGTGTGATTGTGTGTGTGTGTTTGTGTGTGTGCTGACCCACCCAGTTGCCGCATGGTGGCGTTACACAGAGAGTCTTCTTCCAGGATAGTCCAGATATCAAAGTCCAAAAGGCAAGCCGAGGTCTGTTTACGGGTAGTCCGAGTCAGTCGCCTAATCCAAAGGGTGTCCAGGGGCTTTGCCAGGGTTGGCAGAGAAGTCAGGGGTCACGGCAGGCAGGTCAAGGTCTAGGCAGGCAGTCTGGAGTCAAGGACAATGTCGGTCTTCACACGAGAGTTGTACCAACCCTGGAAGGCTGCAAGAAGCTTCCTTATAAGCCTCCTGGCTAATCAGTATCAGCTGGGAGCCTTCTTTGGTGCTTCGCTCTAGCCTGCCTGCGTCTCAGGTGTAGCTCCTTTCTGGACTTCCGCCTGGCTGAGGGCTGATCACTGTCAGACTCTTGATCTGGCAGGTCACATGCCATGGAAAACAGACTTGGGCTAGGCATAGGCTGAGATCCCCGGCTCAGGGCATGCTCGGGTTCGGGTGCAGGCAGAACTGGGCCGGGCATAGGGGGAGTGGCCCCCTGGTCCAGGCCATCTTCTGTGTGTGTGTTTGGAGGGGAGGGTCCTATGGACTGGGTCCAGGGGAGGGTCTCCCGCTGCTCAGGGGTCTCCCCCTCCCCCTTCCCTTCCAGTTGCTGGACAGTGACCAGGAGCTCTACAGGAACTTCCCGCTGGTGGTCTCGGAGCGGTGGCAGCAAGAAGTGGTGGAAACTGTCTACGAGGCAGTCAATGCCGACACCGACAAGGCTGAAGCCCGGAAGCGGGCAAAGAACAAGCAGTTGGGCCACGAGGAGGGTGAGAAGGCAGGGCAGACCCAGGGCGGTCGGAGGGGGGGGGGTTGGCCCTCCAGTGGGAGTGGGTTGGAAGCCCCATTCGAGTGGGTTGGAGACTCCCTTTCCTGCCCCCACCCCTTCCTGGTCGATCAGTTCCTGGGGCAATGAATGCGACCCCAGCCCCTCCCTCCCTCTCTCACCACAGATTACGCCCTGGGCAAGGACTGCCTCGTCCACGGCTACCTGCTGAAACTAGGCAACCCCTTCCTGACCCAGTGGCAGCGCAGGTATTTCTACCTCTTCCCAAACCGGCTGGAGTGGCGGGGCGAAGGAGAGTCACGGGTGAGTCCAGGCAGGTGGGCCCCCCCTCGGTCCCCATGGCCTGCCAGAGCCCCCCAGCTCAGGCATGCCCATGGCTCTTTGTGCCAGAAACCCCCCCCGAAGGGCCAGATCCTGGGGGGGGGCAGAGTGGGGGGCCATGAAGGGATGACTTTTTAACTCTTGACGATTTTTATTGATATAGATAGTTCTATTTTTTTATTTTTTTTATTTTTTCTTTATTTTGATGTAAGCCGCTCAGAGTTGGTTTCTCCCGATTGGGGCGGGGTAACAAATGCAATAAATAATAATAAGCTCCAGTGGCTGCTTCTGGGGCAAGAAGCCGGGGAGCCTGGTTTCAAGGGGGGGGGAGTCTGGTCTGGGCTTTGGTGGCCCTGAGCCTGGACCCCCCCCTTCCTCCTCTTTTGGGCCCCTTTAGCAGAACCTTCTGACAATGGAGCAGATCCTCTCCGTGGAGGAAACGCAGGTCAAGGACAAGAAGTGCCTCTTGCTGAGAATTAAAGGGGGCAAACAGTTCGTCCTGCAGTGTGAGGTGAGGGGGGGGAGAGAGCCCCTTATGTGGGGGGGGGGGCTCCTCCGGGTGCCCCTGGTAAGCATAAGCGCCTTCACTCCTGGGCGGGAAGGAAAGACGGGCGTTGAGGTGCCTTCCATCCTTCCTTCCGGTGAGTGTGTGTGTTTTTGTGGGGGGGGGGGGGATGCCATGGCCGTCCATCTCAGGCTCTGCTTCTTTCCTCCCCCAACCCCACCTAGAGTGACCCGGAGTACGTCCAGTGGAAGAAAGAGCTGACCGAGGCCTTCATGGAAGCCCAGCGGCTTTTGCGACGGGCCCCCAAGTTCCTGAACAAATCTCGCTCGGCGGTGGTGGAGCTTCCAAAGCCCCCCCTGCGCCATAGGAACAGCAACGGCCTTTAGCGCCCCCCCCCCCCCCCCCGGTGCTGAGAAAGAGCACCTCTGTCCAGACCTACGGCCCCACCCCTCCCTCCCTCCCTCCCTCCAGAGGGATGGGGAGGAAAGACGCCCAGGGAGCTGCAGGGGGGGAGGGGGGGAGGCTTTAGACCCCCTTCAAGGCACCCAAGAAGGCCACAGGAGAGGAGGGGGGCCGTGGTCAATGGAGGATGGGTCATTCTGTGTGATTGTACCTGCCAGGTGCCCCTCCCCCTTGAGAAGAGCTGGGCCGGGGGGGGGGGCTTTAGTGAACCTCCGTTTGGAGATGGAGACCAATGGCTCTGGGGTTTCATGCCCTGCCCTCTGGAAGGAGGAGGAGAGGGGCCTGTCTTCAGGCTGCCTGTCTTACGGGGTCAGCGGGCCTTTTGGAAGCAGTGAGTCGTGGGCGGTGGCTTCCCCTGGGTGGCTTCTGCCTGGGGGTGGGGGTGGGGGGTGGGGGGCTTCCAGTCTCCTTCCACCCGTGGCTTGGCCCACAGACCAGACTCCAGTCACTTTCTGATTTTGCTGCTGCTCCTTTGGAGGGCCAAGGATGGGCCCCTGTTTGGGCCCCTGGACTCACCACTGGGCAAACTGGCCACACTGTTTTGGCTCCTGTGATTTGTGCCCAACTGACCCTTCCGTAGGCAACTGTCCGAGGAGGAGGAGGAAGAGGAAGATGGACGCTCGCTCGCTCTGTCTCTCTCCTTTGTGCGGTTCTGTGCCCTTCTCTCTGTGTGCGTTTTCCCCATGCTTTCCTCCTGCTGCTTTATTTTGTCAAAAGCTGGATCCAAAATGGAGGGTGGGACGGTGGGCTCTGAACCCCCCCCCCCAAAAAAAAAACCCCTTTCTTTCCTGGGGCGCCTGCTCTGGGGCCCAGAGTCATGGTCTCTGATAAACCAGTGGAAAGAGAACCTATTTTGAACTGTACAGAAGGTCTTGTTGTTATTAACAACAACAGAAAAGCTCTTGGAGAGTAACAGACTATTCTTATTATTATTTTGGGGTACATTTTGAGATATAAGAAAGACTTAATTTTTATTCTTGTACAAAAAATTGGGGAAATATAAATATATAAATACAATGATTATGTATATGCACCTGTAATCTCTCTCCTGCAGTGCGCGAGGGCTTCCCTTGGTTGTCTTCTGTTCGTCTGCGGCTACTTGTTGCCCTGCGTGTAAATATCTATAGCTGCTGACATGGAAGTGGGTTGTTCGTAATAAATGTGTGTTCAATGTCTCTTTTGAAAATTGTGTTGAGACTTAAGAGTGGCAATTTTATTTTTGTTATCCTCACAAATCTCTTTTATCTGCTGATGTGTGGCAAAGAAACAGGCGGAGGTTATTTATTTTGAGCCTCTACACCTTGGTTCCAATTGGTTTAATGCGCTCTATATTTGTACAGTAATACCCCGGATAACGATTGCACCGGATAACGCTAGAATCGGATAATGATGCAAGTTTTTTGGGAAAAACTTGCATCGGATAATGAGTCTAGATAATGATTGTTAGCGTTATCCGAGGCAATGGTCTGCGGGTGTGGGATGGTTTGGGTAGAACTACCCAATCCACCCCCCCACCACCCCCACCACCCCTGCAGAGGTCTCTGCGACTGCAGTAGGGTTGGGGAAAAGCACGCACCTTTCCCCCGACCCTCCTGCAGTCGCAGAGACTGCTTGTGTCTCTTTCAGTCCCTGTGTTTAAACTACAGGGAGGGGGAAGAGAGAGACGTGATTGGGTCTCTAGAGAACCAATCATGTCTCTCTCTTTCCCCCTCCCTGTATTTTAAATACAGGGAGGGAAAGAAAGAGACGCAAGCAGTCTCTCTCCCCCTGCAGTTTAAATACAGGGAGGAAAAGAGTAAGACGTGAAGAGTAAGCGCGTGCTTTTCCCTGACCCTACTGCAGTCGCAGAGACCTCTGCAGGGGTGGGGGGTGGCTTTAAAGGCAGGGAGGAAAAGAAAGAGACCCGATCGGGTCTCTTTCTTTCCCTGCCTGCCTTTAAAGCGGTTTGTCCCTGAAGTCAGGGCTTTTTTTTTAGTGATGTTTGATGCATGCATCGGACAACACTAACAATCGGATAACGTCATGACTTGTGGAATCAAGTCATAACGTTATCCGGGGTATTACTGTATCCCCCTTTGTCGTCTGGTTATCACTGAAGTCCCAGCCGTCCTTTCAGCCCTTGAACTTCCCTTGTTTTCTTAGGGTTTCCATCAATTCATCCCAGGAACTGTAAATTTACTGCTGTCTCTCTAATTTAAAGAAAACCGGTGGGGGTGGGGTCAGCAGCTGGCAGAGTGGCCTGGCCTGGTGGTGTCCAAAGTTTCCCCAGAGAGGCCTGAACTCATCATGTCCATTCCCCCCCCCCCCCCACGGTGTGGCCATTGCGATTCCTTCCTGACTGAGGTCTTCCTCTGGGCCTGAGAGACCAGCCAGGGTCTCTCTCTCTCTCTCTCTCTCTCTCTCTCTCTCTCTCTCTCTCTGTAGCCCTGCCTCAGTTTCTCCATGTGTCACATCGTCCAAGAATGTTCCTTGGAGAGACTCATGGGAGGCCCAAGAGGTCAGAAAGGGGGGGGGGGAGAAAGCAGGTGTCTGTCTGTCTGTTTTGAGAGCGTCTCCCAACGGCCTTACCTGTGAGACATCCACCTAGGCAGCTCTCTGGCCCTTGCCAGGGGTGACGGATGCCAAGCCATGGGGGGGGGGGGAGGGAGAGAGAGTGTGTGTCATAGAGAAAGCGCGAGCCATGCGTGAGCCTCTCATGCTACCGAAATAACCGCCTGCCAGTTCATCTCTTCTCCGGGCGCCTCCTTTTTCCAGGTGCCCCCGCTGGCGTGTCCCCCCCCCCATCCTAACTTCTGGCTCCTTCCTTCCCTTTCTGCTCTCCAGGAAAGGGGGGCAAAATATTCTCCCCTCCCCCAGGAAAGAAAGAGGGAGGCCGGCCGGCCGGCTGGCCCTGGGCTCAGAGAGGAGGTCGGCCCTGCTGCCAGCAGCGTGGAGCCATGGGGCAGGTGGGGTGGGGAGGGGACTGGTAGTCCTGGGAAAAGGCTCAGCCCTCTGGAACCAGGACCTCCCTCCCACCCTCCTTCGGTCCCTCCGGTGGGCCGGAGGCGGCTGTCCTGGAACCTCTCCCTGCCGTGCCATTTGTGCCTCTGGCTATTTATAGCCACTGGCCGTGGAGGGCCTGGGAGGAGAGAAGCCTGGCCATCCCTGGTTCGAGTCCCCTGGAACGGCCGGCCACAGCGCCTGCTCCCTTCAAACATGCTCCCCTCGGGCCGCCAGGGTCCAACCTTGCAGGGGTGGCATCAGGCTGACCCACCGTTGGGTTTTCTTTGATGGTGGGGGCGGGGGGGGGGAAGGCCCACCTTTAGGAGGGGGAGGGGAGGGGGCCACATTTGTCTGCCCAAGGGCGGGGAGTGTGTGAGGGGCGCTCCCTTTTGCCCACCCCACGGCTGGCCCCCTTCCCCTTGACCCCCTCCTCCCTGGCTCAGCAGCCCCTCTGGCCACCTGCCCCCCTCCCTCCCTCTCTCCTGTTCTGCCTCCGTCACTCAAGCCTCTCTTGGCGGCTGGGGGGTATTTTTAGCCATGACACGTCCTCTTCTGCTCAGCTGTTGGGTCTCATCTTTTGGGCAAAGGGGGGGGGGAGATGGTGGAGGGGAGGAGGGAGGCCCCCCCTTCTTTGGGACGTCCTTCCTGCCTTCCTCCCTCCCTCTTCCTCCTCCGTCCCTTTGCTTTCTCTCTGCTTGGTAGGAACCCTCGGCTGCTCCTGGAGGACCCCCGGGGGGGGGGTGTCTATGTCTAGGAAGCCCCCACCCCACCCTTTGTCCTGTCGCTGCTCATAGAGAAGGTAGGGCGCGTCTCGGTCTGAGGGAAATGGTAGAGGTTTAAGGGGTGGAAAGGGGGAGGCAGCCATGGGTCTCGCATGGCTTGCTTTGGGGGTGGGGGTGGGGTGAATGGCCGTGGAGGGGGGGGGCTATTTTTAGAGAGGCCTGGGAGAGGGAGGCGAGCACTATGAGGCCTGCCTGCTTGGGAAGGGGGCTCCTTGTTGAGGAGTGGGTTGAATGGTCAGTGGCCTAACCATTAGGCTTCTTCCTTTCCAAACTAAGTTTCATGTGTGCCCCCCCCAGTCTCCCCCCCTCCCCCCAGGAAGGACCCTGTTTAGGCAGAAACATTGTGTAGGTGTGCCATGTGGGAACCAGGCAAAGCCAGAAAATGCCAGGAAAGACTTTGGACACCTAGAAAAAGGGTGTGTGTGTGTGTGTGGGGGGGGGAGGTTTTGTTGTGGGGGTGTCAATGCTGAGAGGGTCTCACCCAGGCCAGCCTCAAACACCTTCCTAGGCCTTCAGGGAAGGGGGAGCCTCGGCTGGGGGGCCTTTTGGAGGATTTACCCACATTTGTGAAATTCCCATTTAGGACGGGGAGAATCCGGTTGTTTGGTTTTTGGTTAAAAGGGGTGGATTTGAAGCCCCGCGGGCCGCATCGGGTGGCTTTGCTTTGGACTTCAGGTGCTGCTAGGCAGGGACTGGGCCGGGCTGTTCAGTGGCTTTGCTTGTCTGGACCAGAAACCCGGGTCAAGGTGAACCTCGAAAGGTTTCTGACATGCTTCCTGCTTGCCAGCCGGGTCGAGGTCTGGCCTTCTGTCCTCCCCAAATGGAGGCTTGTTTCTGCCTTCTCCTCCTCCTCCTCCTCGGTGTGAGTTCCTGAACCCCTACTACAGGGAGGGGCCGAGTAGTGGTTGGTCATGGGAGAGGATTCAAGGGCCCATGTGCCACAGTGGGGGTTCTCTGAAGCTTCCCATTGTGGGAACACCTGAGATGCTAAGCAAAGGAAAGCAGGCCTGCAAACTGACTAGTGTCTGGGCCCAGTCCTGTGATGGAGGGAGGGGGAGGGAGGGCCGTAATGACGCTCTGGGGGTGGGTGGGCCATTTCTGGTGAGGTCAGGGGGTGGGAAGAGGGCCAGAGGATCTGCTCAGCCAGCTGAATATGGAAACATGCCTGAGGGGGGAATCCGGGGAATCTGGGTCCTGAGCCCAGGCCAAATCCCAGCCGGCCACTTGGTCTGGAAAGCCCAGGGAGGTCAGAGGCAGGAGGGCCGGACCGGCCGGGAGGTCTTGGGCCATCCTACCACACCTGGCTGCACCCAATGCCCCTAGGCATTGGAGATTTTCGGAGAGGAAGAACCCAGGAGATAAGAAAGCCCATTGTCCACCAGCCTCCTGGCTTTGGTTGCAATGCAGACCACTCATTTCTTGGGGAGGACCGGAGGCTGCCCATGTTCTTCTCTCCCATGGAGGTGTTCCCTTTGCAAATGGGATTCCTCTGTAAGGCATTTCCAAGAGTGAAGCAAAGGAATTGGTTCCAAGTTTTGCCACCGACATCTCAAGAACAAAATTATCTGGGTGCAAAACAGATCTCCTTTCCCTTTGAGAAGCCAAAGGATTATTATGCCAGGGATGGGGCACGTGCCGAAAACCCTCTCGTGTGGATTCACGGGGACTTGGGCCTCTAGGGACTGAAGTCCAAGGACAGCTGGAGCGCCAAGGTTGGCCATTGCAGGCTTATGCGCTTCCTTCGTACAAACAAGCAGAGGACTTCTGGCTGCTTATTTATTTTAAAAAAGGTGCAAACAAGCCACGCGTGGGGCTTCTCGCCCAGAAAAGTTCACGCCACAGAAGAGCCAGAACAGCCCTCCTTGTTGAATATTATGAACCCTTGTAGAGCGCGGCTTGTGCAAATGTACTGAGTTTGCCCTTTAAAGAAGACGAAGACGAAGGAAAGCCTTTCTCTTGCTTGCCAAGAGTACCTCAAAATACTTTTGCCTCTGGCAGAGCGAGGAGAGTATCTTGTTCTCGTGTTCTGGGGAGGAACAGGCCAGCCACGTCCGACGAAGGCTGTCCACGAAGCCACAGGGGTTGAGGCTGGGGGCCTGCAAGGCTTGGGGGGCAGGAATGAAGCACAAAAGGTCAACACGGTTCTGGCCAGGCGTGTTCGGCCCAAGGGCGGCTCAAATCCTGAAAGGGAGACGACGACGATGGCTGGCTGGTGGGGAAGGAGGAAGAGGAGGAGGAAGAGGAGTAGGGGCTTCGGGTTTCACCTTGACGGTTCTGGGCCTTTTGCCCTCTCTGGTGTTGGCTAGAGGTCAAGTCCATTTGGCCGAGATCAGGTGCTCTCAGGTGGCCCGCCCCTCCCTCCCTCCCCTCCCCTCCCTTCCTTCGGGGGGGGGGGGAGCCAGATTGGAGACTTGTGGCAAGCGAGATCTTTCCAGGAGTGGTTTTCCAGTGGCCATGTGCCTCGGTGTCTTTCTATAGTTGAACAGGGATTCGAACCTGGCTCCGCAGAGCCCTGACCCACCCCACGTCCATGGCCCTCGTTGGCTTGTCGCTGGGATGCTTGGGCTGCCTGGGTGGAGCCGCGGGGGCTGCGGCGTCCCTTTGCGGCCCAAACTCTGTGAAGAAGAAGAAGCGGAAGAAGAAGGTGGTGAGGCTGGAGACGGGATGGGGCTCCTTCTCTGCTGCCCTGTTGCCTGCCTGCCAGGGGAGCCTTTTTATCTCCAGCCCCGGAGCGAGCGCTGCCTGATAAGCCCTCGGCCTCCTGCTCTAAGTGGCTCTGAGGACATGTGGAAAGTATTTGAACGGCCACCACCCTCCTCCTCTTCCTCCTCCTCCTCTTCCTCCCTCGGCAGCCCAGAGGACGGCAGAGCAAAGCCGAGCGTGACCTTCCCTTCGGTCTTTGGGCCCAGGAGGGGCTGAGTCCAGGCCAGGTGGGGAAGAGAGGAGGGGGTCTTAACTTAGACGGACTCTGGCCCGGGCCAGAAATGTCCCTGCGATGCATGGGGAGTCACACCGTTTGCTTCAGGGGATTGGCCTGAACACGACAGAGCGGCATTTGGTGTGTGTGTAAACTAGGAATGCTGGCTTGTCCCTTGCACACTTTGGGGCATTGCACCACCGTTCCCGGGGTGGTGGTGGTGGTGAGAGGCAACGGTGAAGGCCCTGCATAGACTGAAGGCCAGTGGTTGGCAGGTGACCTTGAATGCCGGCCCTGGTTCTTTACTGCAGAGCTCACGGAGGTTGGGAGTTCGATTCTCCCCACGGGGCCTCCTGGGCTTGGACTCGGTGGTCTGTTGGGTCCCTCCCAGCACTGCCATGTGGAGATGGTTAGAGGAGCCACATACGTAATGTGGCCTCCTCCACGTCTCTTTGGGATCTGCCTGAGGAGCCCCCACACGTTAGAGGAGTTTGTGTGTATGTGTGGTGTGTGTGTGTTTGTGCATCGGGGGTGCTGAGAGGCGAAGTGGAAGCCTCTGGAGGCCCCAGGGCTGGGCGGGGGTGGGCGGGCGGGGGCTTGGTAGGGGGTCTCTCCTTCTCTGTCGGTCCTTCTCCCTTGGACCACTCCCTTTCTCTCTCTCTCTCTCTCCCTTCTCTTTCTCTCTCTCTTTCTCTCTCTCTCTCTCAATCCCTGGTCCTCTGCCAGGCCAGTGTCCTGCGTCTTAAGAGTCTCCATCCTTGTGTCGTTCCCATCTGTGATCCACCACCATCACCACCACCACCACCGCCACTGCCTGCCAGTGCCTGAGCCAAGCTCCTGTCACGTCCGCATGGCCATCTCATCACGCCTGGCTCTATGGGAGCAGAAGGAAAGTGGCCTTGGTGTCCCCCACCACCACCACCTTGCATGCAGGGCAGGGCAGGGAGGGCGCATGAGTGAGCCCATTAGAGTAGTCATGGGGGAAGGGGGGAGAGGAGAAGGAGGTCTTTCCAGGGATACGGGGGTGGGAGGTCTTGGCTTCTTTCCGGAGCTCCTGGAAGGCTTGATCAACGGTTCCTTTGGCCAGTGGGGTGGGGGTGGGGTGGGGGTTTCCTCCTCCTGCTGGCCTTGCTCTGCTTGTGCTTTGCAATCCCCCCCCCCCGGGCCCCCTGCCTGCCATTGAACTTGCCCAGGGCCAGGGATCCTCAAGGCCTCCTTCCTTCCTTCCTTCCAACCATCATTTCCTTCCTTCCTTCCAACCATCATTTCCTTCCTTCCTTCCTTCTTTCCTTCCTTCCTTCCAACCATCATTTCCTTCCTTCCATCCATCATTTCCTTCCTTCCTTCCTTCCAACCATCATTTCCTTCCTTCCTTCCTTCCTTCCTTCCAACCATCATTTCCTTCAATCCTTCCTTCCTTCCTTCCTTCCTTCCAACCATCATTTCCTTCCAACCATCATTTCCTTCCTTCCTTCCTTCCTTCCTTCCTTCCAACCATCATTTCCTTCAATCCTTCCTTCCTTCCTTCCCCTTCCTGCTGGCCCAGTCAGAGCCAAAGGCTGGGCTGCTTCTCTCTCTGTCTCTGCCACCCTCTTTTGTCCTGCCTCCTCCTCCATGCTAGAGGTTGTCTTGCTTCCCTGCCTCTGTCCTTGCCCGAAGGCTGGCCCTGGCTTCTTCCTGTGGGGGTCCCAAAGGGGACTGACCCCCCCCCAATGGCAGTTGCTCCAGCTTCGCTGCTTCCTTGTCCAGCCTCTCCGTTTCTTGTGGGTCATCCAGGGCTGCCCCCAAAGAGGCCCTGGGGTGGGTGGTGGGTGGGGGGATGGGGGTTTCCCTTGGGAAGCAAAAGGTTGGAGTGGGGGGCATGGGGGGGGCTCTGGGTGCCACTTTGGGGTGGACCCTTCCCCCCCCCCTTGAATGGGTTGGAGAGGTTCTGGCGTGGTTTGGCCAAAGAGGGTCCACACCTGGGTCTGCCACATGGAGAGCCACGTCTTTCTCTGGAAGAAGAAAGCCACCACCACTGCCACGGCCCGTGGCCTTTCAGGGATGTTCTCCTGTGTGTGTTTATTGGGGGTGGGGTGGGGACCTTTGGGGCTGCAGAGGAGTAAGTCACCCCTCCCCTTTTGCAGCCCTGTGGGCTCCCCAGGGTGGGTGGGAAGGTCCCCACTGGGAAGGGGGCACTGTGGGCTCTTGGGGGGGGGATGGTGGCTGCTGCCAATCCATGACCCCCCCTTTTTCTTGTGGCGATTAGATCCGGGAGGAGGACCGGGTCCCCCCACCGACCTCCCCACCACCACTTTTCTCTGCCATCCCTGGGGGGTTCATCAAACAGTTGGTGAGAGAAACAGAGAAGGAAGCCAAGGCGAAGGAGAAGGTCAGCGGGCCCCCTCCGCCTCCGAATGCCAAAGAGAACGTAAGTGGGGTGTGTGTGTGTGTGTGAGAGAGAGAGAGAGAGACCCCCCCTTGGGCCCCCGGATGGGTTGGGAACAAAATGCCTTCCTCTCTCTCTCCCCCCCCCCCCCGGAGGGCTTCCCAGATCTCTTGGGAATGGGAAAGGCCTCTGGGAACACGCTGTGCCTGGCCAGTCCGACCATCCCCTCCCGTTGGGTCTTGCAAGCCAAACCACGGAGGGACCCCCAAGCAGATCCAAACGGCACACTGGCTTCTTTCTTGGCCACAACCCCCCAAAGGGGAGTTTTAGGGCTCCCTAGGAGTAGATCTAGGAGTAGATCAATAGGGACCACTTTAGTGGGAAGGTAAACAGTGTTCAATGCGCTTCGGTGTCTAGTCATGCCTGCCACAAGACCACGGGAATGTCTGTAGATGCAGAGAGCGCTGGCTACAAATGGAGATGAGCACTGCACCTTAGAGTCAGATACAACTGGCTTTCAAGCAAGGGAGACTTTTACGTCGTCGTCGTCGTCGTCGTAGGGGTGATGGGTGAAGCCCCCCGGGTGAAGGGAAGTGGGCTCCCCACCCCCCATTCCCGTTGGCAGTGGGCCTTCCTCCGCCTCAGACGCCCATGTGCTCTTCTTCAGCCCCCAGGGCAGCCACCGGTGGAGGGTCCCCCGCAGCCGTTTGTGATCAAGGACCCCAACATTGTGGAGGTGGGCATGGCTGGCAAAGGCCCAGGCCAGCTCCTGCAGGGGAGGCTGAACGGGGAGAAGCCCCACGGAAGGGACGGCCTGCCCGAAATGCCCGAGAAGAAGCCGCCCCCGTTCAAGAGAGCCGCCCCAAGAGCCAGCCCCAAGAGCCAGCCGACGGGGGTCTCCTCTGCCCCAGAGCCCGGCCCACCCACCGCTCCCAAATTGGGGGAGACCCTGGCCTCCGATTCCCCCCCTAAAGCTCCAGCCGCCCCAGAGCAGAACAAATCCGTCAGCCCAAAGGACCATCACCCCGGGAGTGGCACCGAACCGGCCAGGAAGGGCCACGTGCCGTGGCACAAGCGCTTCGAAAGCCCCGGGAAGGAGAACGTGAAGGTGGGGCCGAAGGAAGAACCACCCCCAGGCAGGCCAGGCAGCCGGGCCAGAGGAGCAGGCAAGGGGAAGGAACTGGGAGAGAACAAGGAGAGACTGGGGGAGACTGGGAAGCCGGCCGGAGAAGCCAGGAGGAAACTGGGGGAGGCTGGGAAAGGCTCCGGGGAGCCCAAGGAGAAAGTGGGGAGGGCGGGGAAAGACGAGGCCCCTGCCGGCCCCAAGGCAGGGAAGGAAACGGCGGAAGCCGCGGGGAAGGTGGGAGGAACTGGGAAAGGACTGGGAAGAAGAGGGGCCAAGGAGGAGACCACCGGGAAGGGAAACGAGCCCCAGAAGACGAAGGAGGGTGTGAGGAAAGAAGAAGGACCCCCATCGCCACCTGTAGAAACCCCCAAGGAGGAAGGAGGGCCTGGGAAGGAGGGCCCAGACGGAGGGGTCCGAGAGGGAGTCGGAGGGCAGGAAGGGCCGCCGGACTCTGGGGCAGCAGAAGCCCAGGAGAAGCCCCCGGAGGAGGTGGAGGCGGCGGCCCAGGAAGGGGCGCTGAGAGGAAGCAGCAAGGAGGGAAGCATCGCTCCGGACAAGGTGAGCAGGGGCTCCTGGGCCGGGCCTTTGGGGAGGCTTCTGGCCTACTGGGACTGACACCCTCTGCGCGGGAAGGAGGGCCTCCGGGCAGCACGGAGCCACTCTGCACGTGCCAAGGAGACCTCTGCCTCTGCAACGCTCCTGGTGGCTTCCTCCCTGGGCCACCAGCCACCCCCCTGAAGTGGGAGGTTTGGCCCCCAGACCCCTTGCCCTGGGGGTGACCGCTTAGGAAAAGTAGCTTTTGGGGGGATAGCAGCACCCCAAATCTCCGCGGGATGGGTGTCTGAGGGCCAGTGTCTCCCATGGGGACACCCGCAAGCCTGCTCTGTAGAGGTTGTGGAGGGGGGGGCAAAGAAAAGGAGCCCCACACAGTCCCCCCCCCCGCCCTGGGCATGGAGGCTTCCCTTGGGCCCTTTCTCAGCCCTCCTCCTCTGTAGGCCTGTGCGGACGTGTGGTACGAAACGGAGAAGGTGTGGCTGGTCCAGAAGGAAGGCTTCGCCCTGGGTAAGACGGCCGGAGGGTCCCTTTGCCCGGGCATGGCATGCAGGGCCGGGAGGGCCGGGAGCTTTTCAGGTGGGCTCCGTCCAGAGAAGCCCCTTCGGTGTGCGGTGGGGGGGGCGTCCCAATGGTGCCTCACGGCTAAGACCCCCTTCGTCTATAGCCACGCAGTTGAAGCCAGATTTTGGGACCCCCGAACTCCCTGCCGGGAAGGTCCGGGTTCGAGTGGAAGCAGACGGCTCCGTCCTGGAGGTGGAAGAAGAAAACATCCAGCGGGTGAGCAAATATGGGTCTCCCCCCCCCGCTGGCCCCCTCCATGCTGGGTCTGGTTTGGAGAAGCCCCACCCCCACCCGGAGTGGGGCTCCCATCAAGGGGGTGTCAATGGGCCTAAAGAAGAACAATGGGAACATGGGTTCCCATACTAAGTGGCTCATTTAAGGAGTGCCGCTTTGGGGCTGATCTATGGGAATACTGGCGTGCAGTTTGCACTGTTTTTAGCTCAGATAACTTTTAAACTTTTACGATTTTATATGTTTTTATCTTTTACTTTTATTTATTATGATGTAAGCCGCCCAGAGTCGGGTTCTCCCGAGTGGGGCGGGGTAATAAATTCAATAAATAAATAAATAAATAAATAAACAAAACCTTCCTGCCGGCAGACCAACCCTCCCTGCCTGGACTATGCCGAAGACTTGGCCTCCCTGCTCAGCCTGAACGAGTCCAGCCTCCTCCACACCCTCCGCCAGCGGTTCCAGGCCCAGCTGGGCTACACCTACTGCGGGGCCGACCTGGTGGCCCTGGAGCCCCATTCTGGCCTGGCCAAAGGCCTCAAAAAGGCCCAGGTGAGAAGGCATGGCCCCCCCTTCTTGGAAGCCCCCCCCCACCTCCCCGCAGGGACCCCTTGGGGAATCAAGAGCAAGAGCCCTACCAGGGACCTTCTTTCTATCCGTGCCCCATAGAAGCCCTTGCGGCCCTCTCTGGGCCCTTCTCAGATCCATGAGTGGTTTGTCCCCTTACAATATTAACGTGATGGGTCCTCATCCTCTCCCCCCCCCCCCAAGGATGGAAGAGGCTGAGCCAACCTTGAGCCCTGAACTCACAACCTTTGGACTGCAGGACCACAGGAGGGAGGGAGGCAGGCAGGCAGGCAGAGGGTTTGTGTGTCTCCCTTGCTGGGGCTTCCGTGTGCAAACTCTGCCCTTGCAAAAGGCCAGGTGGCGGGTGGGGTGGGGTGGGGGGGCTGCTTAATGTTGGCCTCTGTGCCCCCCCTCCCATGGCTGACTAGAGGCCCACCAGGGGGCACCAGAGAGCCATCCAGCCAAGGAGAGAGAGAGAGAGAGAGAGAGAGAGAGAGAGAAAGCCAGCCAGCAAGGAAGCCAGGGCTGCCGGTGGATTTTTCATCCCCTGGTTCTCCTTCTTCTTTTCCTTCTCCTCCTTCTTCTCCTCCCCCCCCCGACCCCCTTCCTGACCCCCCACCCCCCAACTCCAGGCCTTCAAAGGCAAGCGGGACGGGGTGTCTCCTCCTCACATCTTCTCAGTGGCGCAGAAGGCCTACTGGAGCATGCTGATGCAACGGAAGGATCAGGCCCTGGTGCCCCTGGGCCGGAGCGGTGCCGGGAAGACCACCTGCTGCCAAGAGGCCGTAGAGTACCTGGTGGCCACAGCGGGCAGTGTGGGCAAACAGGTGACAGGTGCGTAGGACTGCCTTTGTGGGAGGACGGGGCAGGTGCATGGGACTGCATTGGTGCCAGGGCCAGGAGTCTCTGTGGGGCTGGGGACCTCTCCTGCGGGGTCTGGAGGGTGCTGGTGGCTTCAAAGCCCTCCCGGGGGTCCTCAGCATGAGGGGAACCGAGACCCTCCTGGGTGGATCAGTGGGGAGAGGAAAGAAGAGCCTTCAGTGTCTGGCAAACCCTCTGCCTGGCTCTCGTTCAGACTCCTGCCAGTCCACTTCCTTGGGGGGCTCCCAGACTTCCTGCGTTTAGATTGGGGGGGGTCCAGGGGTGGGGTGGGCCAAGGATGGGGCGGACCTCTCTCCAAGGAATGGGACCACAGCCCGTTTTGCTTCCCCAGTGGAGAAGATCCAGGCGGCCTTCACTCTGCTGGGGGCCTTTGGGAGCGTGGCCACCGCCCAGAACGAAGCCTCCTCCCGCTTCGCCCTGGCCCTGGCCCTCGACTTCAGCGCCAGTGGCCGCATCACGGCGGCCCACCTCCAGGTAGGGAGGGGCTCCCTGGTGGAGGGGCTCAGCCTCCCTCAGCCGGGTGTCTCTGCAGTCTTGGGGAAGTGGCCTTTGGGTCACCTGGCCCAGCCGCCCTCAACCCGGAGGGCCCGCGTGGCCCCAGCTTGTGCCAGGGCCCAGAGGCTGGGCAGCAGGGAGGCCAGAGGGATGAGGTCTCCCCTTCTCTCCCTGCGGCCCAGACGATGCTGTTGGAACGGAGCCGGGTGGCCCACCAGCCGGAAGGGGAGAGCAACTTCAACGTCTTTGCTCAGATGCTGGCCGGACTCGACCTGGATCAAAGGTAGCGCTGCCTTCTGTGGCAATGGGGAGGGGCTGTGGTGGTCTCTCCTTCACACACACACATGCATGCACGCGCACACACACCCCTTGCGGAAGTCATGCCCCTTTCAAAACAGCCTCTGTGCTCTGGTGGGGCTGACGTCCGTCCCTTTGTGTTGGGTTCCTTCTTTCCGGCCAGGACGCTTCTGCACCTGCACCAGATGGCGGAGGAGCACAGCTTTGGCCTCAGACCCTTCGCCAAGGTGAGGACCGCCCCCCGCTCTCCTCCATGACCCCCCTCCCCACTGGGCAAAAAGCCCTACCTGAGGATGGGGGGGGGAAGGGGGGTTCCTCTGGTTGGCAAGGTGAGGATGAGTCTTGGAGGGAGGTTTTGCATTTCAGCAGTACCTTCAAACACCCATTTGCAGAGGCCGTTGACCCATGGCTCCCCCCACCACCACCACAGAGGGTTCCCCCCCCCGGGAGAGGCTTAAATGGAGTGTGTGTGTGTGTGTGTGTTTTGCAAAAGGGGAAAGGTTGGTGTGTTGGGGTGGGGTGGGGGGGAGGCCTCCTCTGTGTGATCCAGGGCTGCCTTTCTGGCCCACCACCACCACTGCAGAGCAAGGCCTCCCCCCTGGTGGGTCTTCCTCCCCCCCCCTTAGGAAAGTGGCGGCCGCTCCACGTGTCTTCCGGGGTGACCCTGCCTTGAACCTGCCCCCTTAGCGCTTTCCAGCCTGCTCATGTTCTTGCTGACACCTGCGGAAAGGCCACCAAACCAAGGGAGGCCATGGGTCGGCCGTGGGGGGGGGGCAGGGGGGGAGGAGGTGGCAGGGCAGGAGGCAGAAGTGGATTGCCTGCCTGCCTGTGTGCACACAGAGAGATACAGGGACACAGGCATGCAGGCACGCACACAGGCGCACACACACACACACACACACACACACACACCCTCAGGGACGTCTGGGACATAAAAGCCTCCCCCCCCCCCCGGACTTTGGGTCCTTAGTCATTGTTCCTCCTGCTGCCCACCCAGATATGCCAAAGGCCTGGAGGGTCCGCACTGACCTCTTCCTTTTGGTCTGGTGGGTCAGAAGGAAGCCCAGAATAGCCCCAGCCCCCCCCCCTCAGCCCCATGGCCTCCAGAGTGACCCATGGGGGAGGGGGTCTTCCAGGCAGACTTTGGGGCCTGTGAGAACTGGACCCTAAGGAAGGCGGAGGGCCGGAGAAGAGACGCCTCTGGACCCTGTGGTGGGGGGGGAGGAGGAGGAGGAGGCAGGCCTGGGGCGAGTCCGTCCCCTGGACCGCCAGGAGGAGGTCCAGGCAGCCCATCCCGGGAGGAAATGACTCCTGACCTGGCTGCTCCTTGGAAGGACAAATGGAGCTCAAACAAGCCCCTCCGTGGTGCTCTCCAAGGTCCTGAAAGGAGGAGAGGAGGGGAGAGGAGGGCGGCTCTTGGAGGGGATGGGGAGGCACTCTGGGTGTGCGTGTGTGCGTGCGCGTGTCAGGAGACATGGTGTGTGCATGCTGGGATGATGGGAAATGTTGTTTCTCTTGCGCTTTCCACTAAACTAGCCCTGAGAGAGAGAGAGAGTGCTCTCTCCCCTCCGGCCCACTTTCCCCTTCACAACCCCACCCACCCCTGCGCAGGAGGAGACCAGGTGGGCTTGTTTCATGTGGTTCTCTGGAAGCTCTTGGACTTCAGCTCCCACCATCCCTCACGCTTTGATTCTATTGGCTGGGGATGATGGGAGCCGCTGCAGTTTCCTGGGTGGCCAGAGGGTCACTTCCAGCAGAGTGCCTTTCAGGTGCTCCGTCCCCTCCATCTTGGCTCCAGAAGCCTCCCTGCTTTTCCACTGGAGAAAGTTCTCTGCTAGCTGGGGATTCTGGGGGACGTAGTCCGAGCCCATCACTCTCTCCCCTCACCCCGCCAAACCTCCCTTTGCCAGACCTGACTCTCCCCTTTTCTTTCCCTTCCTTGCAGGCAGAAGAGAAGCGGAAGGCCTCGGCTGCCTTTGCTCAGCTCCGGTCGGCCATGGCCACCCTCGGGATCGCCCCAGGCGAGCAGGAGGCCATTTGGCGGGTGCTGGCTGGCATCTACCACCTGGGGGCAGCTGGGGCCTGCAAAGGTAAAGGGGGGGAGAGAAAACCCCTTCCACCTCCCCCTGGACCACCCTTGGCGCTTTGTGTGGGGCTGTGACCTCCCTTGACCCAAGACCACTCAAGGCCTCAGGTGGCAGGGGGCCTTGGGCGGCTTCTCCTCCCTCCCTCTCCCTCCCTCCCTCTTTGTGGGGGAGCCACATCCCCACACGATCCAGAAGGCAGGAGAATGTTCCTTTATTGGGCAGCGACGGATGGAGCATGGACATGCATGCCCCGTGGCCCCCACAATCCACCAGACCGGGGGGGGGGGCTGCCTTGCCCCTCCACAGACAGCCCTGGGTCTGCCGGTCTGGCCAGTCCAATGTCTTGGTCCGGAAGGTGCAGGTTCTGTTCTGGTTCTGCTTCCCTGCCTTTGGGAAGGGAAGGGTCTCCACTCCTGCCAGCCTTGGGGGGGGGGAGGGTCACTCGGGCCCCCACCTGGGCAGTCCGCAGGCAAAGCAAGAGGCTGGAAGCCTTGTTCCCATGTGCGTGCGCATGTGCGTGTGTGTTTAACAGGTTCTTTTATCTTGAAATGTTCACATAAGTTCTGTAATCCTCTTAAATTGCAGCCCAGTTTGCTCCCAGATTCTGGATTTTATCCCCGAGATATTCCTCGGCATTTCTCAGATGGTTCTGGAGTCTCTAGATATTATTTTGTCTCTTTAATAGCCGCCTTGCCATTCCTTTGAAGGGGGAGGTGTTTCCGGCCCATGGCTGGGCGAAGGGAAGCCTTTGGCTTTGGGCTTTGAGCCACTCCTGGCGGAGGCTTCGCTGCCTTTGCCTGCCTTTGAAATGCGGCCCCCAAAGGGGTGTGGAATCGGAGGGCCGGCTGGCAGGCCAAAGGGCGCCTGGTGCCCACAAATCCCTTTCCATTCTTTGCCCTGAATCGAAGGAGGCTCCGAAGTCATGGGTGGTGGTGGTGGTGAATTCAACCAGGAGGACCTTCCGCTCAGGGATATGCTCCTGCCCCCCCCTCTCTCTCTCTCCCCCCCAAACCAGTGGGCAGGAAACAGTTTGCCAGGTTCGAGGCGGCCACCTGCGCAGCCGAGGCCCTGGGCTGTGACTTTGAGGACTTGTCCACGGCCGTCTTCAAGCACCACCTCCAGCGGATCATGGCCCAGGCCACGGCCGGACCTGGGGGGCAACCGGGCCCTGAGGAGGACCCATTCGAAGGTACTGACCAGATCCTCCCCCTCCCCCCATCACTCTCTAGATGTGGGGGGGCCCCCTCTGCCCTTGGCTTAGCTAGGGCAAGTGGGGGTCCCATTTTGGAAGGGGGGAGAGGCCACCGTTTGCATTATAAATGCCAGGTGTTTTGGAAGCAAGAGAAAGCCCCCCCCCCCAGAATACTCCCCCCTCCCAAAAAATAATAATTCTGTGCTGTGCTGTGGCCACCCATTTCCTCTGCCCTCATTTCCCCTCTTTCTTTGCTGTAGGAAATGTACACATGCGCCCTCACACATCCGCGCACATGCCCTGCCCTGGGGGCCCTTCCCACCACGTCCTTCTCTCGCCTCCCCCCACCCACCCCCGTCCTGCATGGCTTTCAATGGAGAAAGGAGCTGCTCCCTTCCTCTCTCCCCCCCCCCCCCGTCTGAGGATGGCTGGTTTCCTAGCAACCGCCTCTGGGTCCAGGTGAGGGCCAGAAAAACATCCCTCTTTCCAGCCCTTCTCCTGAGGAGGGCCTTTGGCCCCCAGAGTAGCAAAAAGCCCCCCCCCCTTTGTGGTGAATATGTGAGTGACTCCTTGGAGTTGGGGGAGGCAGGACTCTTGCCTGTTTTTCTGCCCCCCCTCAATTCCCCCCCCCCCCCCGGTTCAGGAGAGAGGGGGCGGGTGAGGGAAGAGGCGCCCCTTCCCACCATTCTTGGCAGGAATCTCGAGAAGTCATCAAGGAGAGGAACAGCCGCCAGAATTAAAGTCCCTCCCTCCCCCCCCAAAAAATCCCAAACACCATCGCAGCCCCTCCCCCCCAGCACAAGGGACCCTCTCTTTGCCCCCCCCTCCAAAACAAAATGCACCCTCAAGCCCCTCTGCAGACCTAGTAGGATACAGACAGGCCCACGGACCTCACCAAACCCCCACCTCCCTCTCCCTCCTCCCTGGCAGTCATTTGCCTCAAAGGCAGGGAAGGCCCTCAAAGGAACAACAGGGTGGGGTGGGGTGGGGTGGGGCGGCCCCCCCCCCACTGGAGGTCTTTCCCCACATTTGGGCTAATGGGCATTAGGGGGTTAGGGATGCAACACATCCCCCCCCATCCACCTCCTGGGGTCCCCCTCCGATCTTGGCTTTTTTTGAGGGGTGGGGGAGAAGATTCCTGTGAGGACCTGGCAGAGAATTTAAACTTCCCTCACAGCTTCTTTCTCCTCTCTCTCTCCCCCCCCCCATGCCTGCCTTCCATCCATCCATCCATTATTCCCTTTCCCTTCCCTTTCTTTTCCTTCCTTCCTTCAGGTCCCAAGCTGACTGGCCAGGAGTGCGTGGAAGGAATGGCCGCCGGGCTCTACGAAGAGCTCTTTGTCACCATCGTCTCCCTGATCAACCGGTACAGGCTGGGGCGGGGGATGGGGTGGGGGTCTTTGCAAGAGGAGACCCTGAGAATGGAGGGAGGGTGAGACCTTTCCTTCCTTCCTTCCTTCTGTTCCTTCCTTCCAACCATCATTTCCTTCCTTCTTTCCTTCCTTCCTTCCTTCCAACCATCATTTCTCCCCCTGACCCCTCCACACCCCACCCCAACGTCCCCCCATCCAGGTCCTTCTCCTCCAGCCACCTCTCCGTGGCCTCCATCCTGGTGCTGGACACTCCTGGCTTCCACAACCCCCGGCACCAGCGGGAAGAGCGGGCGGCCACCTTTGAGGAGTTCTGCCACAACTATGCCCACGAGCGGCTCCAGGGCCTCTTCTACGAGAGGACCTTCCTGGCGGCCCTGGAGAGGTACCGAGAGGTGAGACCCAGGTGGGGCCCTGGGCAGAGGGAGGGGGAGGGGAGAGACCCCCCCTCCCCTGGCTAGGCCATGCCAAGGGCTGGAGGCCAGGCGGTTGGGGCGCTGCTAGGGATGGGGTCAGGGAAGGGGTCGCGGCGGCCTCCTGCCCTCCAGTGGCTGCTTGTGACACCTGCAGACTCAAACCCATGGCTTCCTTTGGGAAGCCCACCCACCTCACATCTCCTCCTCTTTCCCTCCTGCTGACTTCACTTTCCCACCAGTTGGGTGGGGGGAGTCTCGTCCTCTTGGAGTGGAGAGTCCAGCCTTCAGGCGCTCTCCAAAGCACGCCTTCCAAACCACACCAGGGCCTTTCGGAAGGCCACCAGTTCCCCAAACGGCTCCAGGATGTGTGTGTGTGTGTGTGTGTGTGTTTTATACTTATTTTTCATTGAATTTTAAAAAAGGTTAGACATACACAATAAAAAAGAAAATCAAAATGTAATAGGAAAAAAAAAACTCCATAAAAAGACGTATGAAAAAACAAACAAACCCTAACATATTCAAATTCATCAAGCATCACTTACTTATTCTTATCCATATTACTGTTATCATAAGACTCAATTTCTCATTTTTTATTTCCACTTACATGCCTTATTACCATAAACTTCCACTCTCCCTTCTTTTTAAAATCCCAAACTGCTTTTGGAAAGAAATCTTTTCCTATCTGCAGCGTCACGATCGTCCTTGGAAGACTCCATGCTTTCAAGGCTGGATTAAGACCCCCAACCCCCCAAAATACATTGCTTTTAGCATCTCCCCCCACCCCCCCACCCCCCGCTAAGAGAGAGAGAGAAATAAACAGGTCCTTCTTCTCTTTCTGCTCCAAGGTAAACTCCACCTTCTCCCAATTAATCTCTTGCAGGAAAATGTCGAGGTGGCCTTTGATGTGCCTGATCTCTCTCCGGAGCACCTTCTGCCCATCGTAGATCAAAACGCAACCAAGGTAACGGAGGAATAAAATGGGAGTTTTTGTTGTGGTCTCCCTGTTAGTCTGATTTCCAAGTGCATCAGAGAGGAAACCAAACCAAACCACAAACATACACATAATAAGTCTTGTGGCACCACACAAATGGGTTCACAGCCTGTGCGTGTGGATTCTCAGGGCGTGGACTTGAACCTCAGAAGCTCACATTGAAAGACAGCATGTCAGAGAGTAAACGACACAACTAAAAGTCTTGTGGCACCTTAAAGGCCCTCTCCTGGTTTTCAATGTGAGCTTTCCTGGATCAAGTCCACTTTGTCAGACAGAAGAGGAATAGATAGGACCCTTGGCATTTGTGGGTACATTTTCCCGTGGCAAAGATCTCCCCCCCCCAAAAAAAAAAAATTGAAAAAATTACAACTTGGTGGGAGGGGGGGGGGAATGTGTCCTTTTCTCCAGGAGAATTCTTTCCCCACCAAGGGCAGATCATGCAGTACCCGGGTCTCGAACTGCCAGCCTTCCAGCTAAGAAGGTGAGCTTCTTCACCATGAATGACTGCCCTGTCTCTATCTCTCTCCTGCCCCCCCCCAGCCCCACGGATCCCAAGGGGCCCCCCAGGCCGAAGAGCGCAAGGGCTTGTTCTGGATTCTGGACGAGGAGGCCCTGATCCAGGGCTCTGGCGACTGTGCCGCCCTCCACCGCCTCTGCTCCTACTTTGTGAAGGAAGGGGGAGGTGAGTCCGGATGGATTTGGGGCAAAGAGGGGGTGGGGGTTTGGAGTCCTGCCCCCCTTCAGCCAGTATTGGGGGGGGACCCCTTTCCCCTCCATTGACTTCCCCTCCCTCTCCCCTGCAGATCCGGGCTGCCTTCGCACATGTGAGCAAGCCCTGCATTTCGAGATGGCCCACCGGGTGGGCCAGGACCCCGTCCGCTACGATGCCACTGGCTGGGTGGCGAAAGCCAAGTGGAACCTCTCGGCCCAGAACGCCCCTCAGGTCCTCAGCCAGTCCAAAGCGTGAGTGGGCCGTCCTTCTGCGGGCCGTCCTTCTGCGGGCTCCTCTGTCAAGAAGAGCTACACTTACAGTGAACCTGTCCTTATACAGCCCTAGTGGCAGCAGCGCAGGGGTTAAACTGCTGTCCTGCAGCCCAAAGGTTGTGAGTTCCATCCTCACCCAGGGCTCAAGGTTGACTCAAAGCCTCTTCCCTCCTTCCAAGGTTGCTCAAATAAGTCCCCAGCATGGTAATAGGGGCAAAATGCTATTTCCCTGTAAACCCCCCAGAGGAGGCGCGACTGCAGTGCTTCCGTGGGGCAGGCCACGAACAAGGCACGTGGCTTTTCTGGGATTTGTCTGGCACAGACATGCACCCCCTTTCCTCTGTCTCCCCCCCCCAATTCCACAGAGACCCCCTGAAGAAGCTGTTTCTTCCACGCTCAAAGGCCCCACTGTCCCTCCGTCCGGTGGCAGGGCTGGAGGGGGCCGTCTCCCAGCCGGCCCTCCAGCGCATCGGCTGCGTGCGGAATACCTTCAGCAGCGCCTTTGCCGCCGTCAAGAGGAGGTCCGTTTGCGCCCAGATCAAACTACAGGTGGTGAGTAGAGGAAAGGGGTGGGGGTGGGGTAGGATCGGGACCCCCCCCTTTGCCCTGCCAGTTTACTGCCAAAGCTGGGAGCCTTCTTTGGTGCTTCACTCTAGCTTGCCTGTGTCTCAGGTGTAGCTCCTTTCTGGACCTCTCCCGGGCTGAGGGCTGATCACTGTCAGAGTTAGACCCCTGATCTGACAGGTCACCTGCCCGGGGGTGAGGGGACAGACTTGGGCCAGGCACAGGCTGAGATCCCTGGCTCAGGACATCCTCAGCAGAACTGGGCCGGGCATCGGGGGAGTGGCCCCCTGATCCAGGCCGTCCCCAGAGTCCGACGAGGACTGGATCCCAACACCTTCCCTCCTCCTGCCTTTCCCCACAGGACGCTCTCCTCAGCCTGGTCAAGCGGTCCCAGATCCACTTTGTCCACTGCCTTGTCCCGAGGGCCACAGTGGGCCGAGGGGAAGAAGGGTCAGCAGCTGAGGCCGTGGCTGGGCTGTCGTCATGGGACGTCCCATCTCTCCGAGCCCAGCTCTCTGGAGCCCACATTCTGGATGCCTTGAGGCTCTACAGGATTGGTGGGGGCTCTTCTTCTGGCCTGGGGTGGGGGTGGGGCCATGCATGGGGGGGCGGCAGGGACGCTGGGGGGCTGGGGAGACTTCTTGGGGGGAAGGCCTCTTGGTTCCAGATGGACTCACCCATCCCTCCCTCCCTCCCTTCCTCCTCCTCCTCCTCCTCCTCCTCCATGGGGTGCCCCCCCTTGTGCCTGCAGGCTACGCGGACCGCATGGGGCTGGCCCAGTTCCGGCGCCGTTTCCAGGTCCTGGCGCCACCCGTGATGAAGAAGTACACCTCGGCTTACGAAACGGCAGATGAGGCCAAGGTGACGCCCCTCCCTCCTTCCCCTCCCTCTCAGCTGTGTCCCCTGGGTGGGGTGGGGGCAATGGAGGGGGCTTGGGAAAGCGCCAGAGCCCGATGGACGGCCACACGGGCATTTCCTCTTGGCTGGGCTGGCTGTGGGTTGGGCCGGATCCAGAATCCCTCCTCTCCTCAGAGGGAGGTTTGAGGCGTTGTGGATGGGGGGCACTCTGGGGGGGGGGGAGTGTTTCACCCCAAGGCTTTGTCTGTGCACCTCCCAGAGTGGGAAATGTCCCAATGGGGGCAGTAGAGCAATGTAACAAACAAACAAACAAACAAACAAAGTCTTCTTCTTCTTCTTCTTTGTGTGGCTCTTGTGGGAGGGGAGGTTCCCCAGGGCCCCTGGTGGGCTTCGTGGCCGGGCGGTGGGTGAGCTCAGGGTCCAACTCTGTGCCTCACTCCCTTGGTAGGGTTTGGAGGAGCTTTTCCAGGCCCTCGATTTGGAGAAGAAGACCTTTGCCGTGGGACATACGCAGGTAAATTGGGGGAGGGGGGGACTGATCACCCCCCCCCTGGATGTCATGAGAGGCCGTCCTGATGGGGAGAGAAGCCACCCCCCATGTGGGAATTGGGTCTTTCCCTCCCTTTGCCCAGAATCCCTCCTCCCCTTCCTCCCCAGTGGCTCACGGATCTTCCTCCTCCTCCTCCTCTTCCCCCCTGTCTCTTCCCCCCCCCCCCGGCTCAGGTCTTCCTGAAGGCGGGGGTCCTGGCCAGGCTGGAGAAGCAGCGGGAGAGGCTGGTGGCCCAGAGCCTGGTCTCCCTCCAGGCCGCCTGCAAAGGGTTCCTCTCCCGGCAGAGATACAGGAAACTCAAGGTGGGAGGCATTTTCTCTTCCCCCCCCCCCAGGGGATCCTGGGATAGCCAAGGGAGTGGGGGCCTGAAAGAGACCCCCACCCCACCCCACTCTGCTTCTGACCACCTCCAGCTTAGGTGGGCTTCCAGGGACCTGTTTTTGACCTGATGGCTGAGCCTCCTTTCCCCGTCCGTCTGTCCCATTTCAGATCCAGTTCCTGGCTGCTCGCTGCATCCAGAGGAACATGGCCATCTTCCAGAGTGTGAAGACCTGGTCCTGGTGGCGGCTCTTGTGCACCATTCGGCCGCTGCTGACCATCAGCATTGCAGAAGGACAGCTCCAAGCCAGAGAGGTAGGGGTGGGGTTGGGGGGCAGGAGAGGAGACCCCTCTGGTCAGGAGAGCAGAAAGGACAATGAGGCCTTTCTCCACACCCCCAGTCTGAGGTCACTTTGTCTTCTACACAGACCACATAGACCACTGGTGGCGAACCGAAGGAAAAACACTCAGGGCCCTTTCTGTGGGCACTCATGCAGCCACCCCAGCACAGAGTTTGCCCCACCCCTCTGCCCAGCAGCCCAATGGGATCTCTTCCTCCTTCCCCCAGCATAGAGTTTGCCCCGCCCCTCTGCCAAGCAGCCCAATGGGAGTGCTTCCTCCCTCCCTCCAGCACAGAGTTTGCCCCGCCCCTCTGCCAAGCAGCCCAATGGGAGTGCTTCCTCCCTCCCTCCAGCACAGAGTTTGCCCCGCCCCTCTGCCAAGCAGCCCAATGGGAGTGTTTCCTTCCTCCCTCCAGCACAGAGTTTGCCCCGCCCCTCTGCCAAGCAGCCCAATGGGAGTGCTTCCTTCCTCCCCCCAGCACAGAGTTTGCCCCGCCCCTCTGCAAAAGCAGCCCAATGGGAGCACTTCCTCCCTCCCCTGTTGCTGCGTTGGCAATTTGTGATAAATAGGTAGGTTTGGGGTTGCAGTTTGGGCAGCCAAAGTTATCTAAGAACTGAGAGCCTAAATTTTGCCCCTTCCTTCCTTCCTTCCTTCCTTCCTTCCTTCCTTCCTTCCTTCCTTCCTTCCTTCCTTCCTTCCTTCCTTCCTTCCTTCTCACTGTAGGAAGAGATTGCAACACTTCGGAAGAAGCTGGAACATTCAGAGCTTTCCCGCCAGGAGCTTCGCCAGAGCACTGAACTGCTGGAAACCAAGGTGAGCGTCCAAAGCTTGAATCCGGCCCTTTCGGAGCTCCTGGTCCCGGGTGGGAGCCAGGATGAGGCCTCAAGGCCGCCTCCTTGCCCTGAAACAGTTGGAGCTGCAGGACAGGGAAGAGGAGGAGGAGGAGGAGGAGGAGGAGGAGGACTATGTTGCAAGATGTGCAAGAGGCCATGTGAATTCAGGCAAGGAAAAGGGGGCTGGGGGGGGGGCTGGGAAGGATAGGTCCCCCCTCCTTCCTCTGGAACAAGGGCTCAAGGGGACCCAAAAGACCAGCCACTGAAGCAGACACTAGTTGTTTGACAGCAAAGCCTCTTTTCAGCAATTAATTAATTAGCACTCTCTTTACGGCTTGAGCACCTGGGAGATTGTCAGGCCGGCGGTTTCACCTTTTCCCAATAAACCTACGGAGAGGATTTGGAAGAGAAGGAAGAGGCTGAGTCGCCTCCCCCCCCCCGGCCAGAGACCCCCGAGGAGATGCTATTTTGGCAATTGCTCTTTCTTCCTGCTCCCCCTGGGCAGCTCACAGCAGGGCCACATGAGCTTTTCGCCACATCCTCCCCCCCCCCCACACACAAAAACCATGTTTGTCCTCATTTCACCCACCTCAAAAGGATGGAAGAGCCTGAGTCAACCGTGACCCCCATCAAGGTCCAACTCCCCCCCCTTTTTTTGGCTGTGGGGTAGCGGTTCCCAACCCCCACCCCACCAGGACTGGGTAGGAAGCTGAGGTTTTGGGGGAGCCTCCCATCCTGTAGGGTTGAGACTGAGCCAGACACAAAATCACTGAGAAAACATGGGGGAAAATGTGGAGAAGACGTATTATGAGATCTATGTCGGTAAGAGTGAAGGAACACAATTATAAACTAATCTGGAGATGGTACAGAACCCCAGTAAGACTGCATTTAATGTATGAAACTGTGAGCGAGAAATGTTGGAGATGTAAAAAAGCCAGAGGTACATATGAGCATATGTGGTGGTCGTGCGATGTTCTGAAGAATTTTTGGGGAGACATTGAGGATGAAATTAAGAATATACAGTAAAACCTCATATAACACTAAAACCTGGTTCCACAAGTCTTCGTGTTATATGATTTTTCGTGTTATCTGATCCTCTATGGGATCCATAGAGATACATTGTAACCACACAGGCTTTAGCGGTTGTTATCTGAAGCATCCCATAGGATCTTAATGTTATCTGATGCAATTCTTCCCCCAGATTCCTTAATGTTATGCGATTTTCATGTTATTCGATACTAATGTTATATGAGGTATTACTGTATTGGAATTGCAGGTTAAACTGGGGTCAAATACAGTCTTGTTAACTGAGGTGGATAAATATAAAATGAGTGAGGATAACAACGAACTGATGGCGATAATGTTATCGGCGGCCAGACAATGTATAGCGAGAAACTGGAAAAATAATGAAAATTTACAAAGAAGAGATTGGTACAAGGAAATGTGGGATTTGGCACTCAATGAAAAGCTCACCTGGGAGTTAAATTTTAATAAGGGTAGAGTAACTGGCAATGGGTTCTGGAGGATTTGGAAGCCTTTCGTTGAATATGTGATGGATAAAAATAAAGGCATATTCCCTGCATCTGAGCAAGATGATTTTTGGAAAAAATAAGGAAACATTAATCTCCGGACAATGTATATATCACGAGGGTGTTTCTAAAGTAAAGAAATAGTAGAGTTAGAGAATTAAATATATTGGTTTTGAGGTGATATGGGGAGACATAATTTACAGTTTGAAGTTTTATCATGAGGTAATAATATTTGAATGATGATACAAATGTAGTTTTGTTAATTATGGGAATTTCTATCTTCTTTGATTTTTCTCTATATACACTTTGGATTTATGTAATGGTTTTTTTTTTCTTCCTCTTTTTTGTTCTATGTATTTTGCTTGATTTGTAACACTTTTTATACCTAATAAAATTTAAAAAAAAAAAAAGAGACTGAGCCAGAGGGCCACGGAGGGCTCCAGGAGCCACCAAGGGGTCCCTTCTGCGCCAGCCCCAGAGTGGGTTTCAGGACCATGGAGCGGGGAACGGAGTCCAGGTTCCGGGCACCCTGTGAGGGGCTGATCATCTATCTCAGGGGTGCCCAAACGTTTCAGGCCGTGGGCCGGTCATGTGCTTCAGTGGCTGGTCACGTGGTTCCTTCCAGTGCCTTATTGCTCATCTCCAGAAGTAAAACGTGCCTTGCAATCTGTTTTGCAACTGGATGAGATAGATTTTAGGCTGCCATTTTCTTTGATTAAACCAGGGGTGGCCAAAGTATGGCCTGTGGGCCAGATCTGACCCCCAGTTCATCTGGCCCATGCTGCCCTCGTCACTCCCAGAAGCGGAAGTAAAATGAGCCTGTCTGGCCACGTTTTACTTTCTCTTCTGGGAGTGACAAAGACGGCATGGACTGGATGAATTGTCATTGGGGGCCAGATATGGCCCATGGGCCATACTTTGGCCACCCCTGCTCTATCTGTTCATAGAAAGGGCCTGATGGCCACAAGGGCATGGCTCAGCTTAGGAGGGCCACAGAAGTGTCTTGGGGAGCCTGCCGTGTCCCGTGAGCCTCAGCCCCAGGTGTGGCTCTTCCCCTCAGGTGCTGGACCTCACGATGGAGCTGTCAGATGAGTGCCTGAAAGGGGACGTGGCCTGCCAGGTCTTGGAGGGCGAGCGGGCCGAACGGCTGCGAGGGACGCGGGAGATCCGGGAACTGCAGGTACGAGGACGTGGCTGGCGTGGAAGGAGGGAGAGGGGACGAGGCTTCCTTTCTTGCCAAATCCCTCTCCACACCAGGAAACCACCTTTACCCACAGGTGCATTTTGTGGCCGCTGCACACGTGGGAGCCAGATCCTGAGGGTAGGATCCTGCCGCCCCCTTTATCCCACTCCACTTCCCCCTTTCTGTGGCTGAGCTGTGCCCCCCCCCACGCCCCCCCCCCCGTCCCCGTGGGCTGAGCCTTCCCAACCCAGGCCATTTATTTCCATTTCTTTGGCAATCTCTTCCTTGTCACTCGGCTGCTCCTCCTCCTCCTCCTCTTCCTCCTCCGGAGACTTCAGGGCACTTTCTCAGCTCTCGCCAGATGCAAAACACAACCCGACAGACAGAAGTGCCTTAGTGGAAATGCTTGTGCTCTGTCAGCGGAGGCGGCCTTAAAATAGCAGCTGTAATTTCGAAACAACAGCAACAATAACAAGAACGCAACTCTCCCTTCCCATTGTCAAGTCTCGGCTGCTGACAGATCAATTGGAAACGGGCCTGAGAGAGAGAGAGAGAGAGAGAGAGCGTTTGCAATAAAGCAATTAGGCGCCTTCTCTGGGAAGACCCCCCCCCCCGTCTGTCTCCCTCCCTCCCTCCCTCCCTCCCTCCGGCCTGGCTTGGCGTTGGTCAGCAAGAGGAAGGCCGAGGGTTGTGGGTTACTGGCTGCCTCCTAAGTCATCCTGGGATCCTGCCTGGACCACCCCAGGCCCACTCAAGGCAGTTGAAGGTCAAGGAAGGTCTCCCTTGCTGGGAAGCCTGTCATATCTGTCTCTAGGGTTCGGTGCTCATCTCCATTTACAGACAAAGAGCTCTCTGTATTGGCAGATGTTTCCACGGTCGTGTAACAGGAATGATTCAACATGATTTACCTTTCCCACCAAAAGGGCAACTATTTATTTACCCCCTGTATACACTCAAGTATAAGCTGACCCCAATATAAGCCGAGGTACCTAATGTTGACCTGAAAACCCAGAAAAATAGATGGACCCGAGTATAAGCGGAGAGTGGGAAATGCAGCAGCTGCTAGTAAATTTCAATAATCAAAACACATGAAAATATGGTAAAATTAATTAAATGGTTGGTGTGTCTCAGCCTGCCGTGGTCTTGGGACCTTCATGGTCATTGACCCAAGTATAATCTGTGTCCCCTCTTTGGGGCTCATATTTGAGGCTAAAAACCTCGGCTTCTACTCAAGTATATACGGTACTTGCAATTCCTTGCAATTTCAAACTGCTAGGCTGGCAGGAGTTGGGACAGACAATAGGAGCTCACTCCATCATGCAGGACTCTGGTCTCAAACTGCTGACCTGTTGACCTTCCAGTCACCAAGCTCAGCTTCTTAACTGCTCAGCCACCACCATCCCTGGTCACGCATACGAGAAGACGCCTCTAAGAGATGGATCTCGGCCCTTCCTTCCCTTTCTGGGCCAACGTGGACTGCGGTGTCCCTGCTGGGCCTTTTCAACTCTTGAGGAGGGGTGTGTGTGTGCGTGTGCTTGACCTGTGGGGTGGGCCGGCCCCAGTCCCCTGGCCCAGAAGCCGAGGAGGGGCTGGCTGGCCCTGAGTCGGACCTGGGGCCTCCCCCCACTCTCGCTCTTTTTTTAGAGCAAGCACGACCAGCTGCAGAAGAAGTTGGAGTCCGTGGAGAGGCAGCTGGAGGAGACCCAGCAGCAGCTGGAAGTCCGGGAATTCGGAGCCACCAGCCCCAGGAAAGGTGGGAAGGAGGGCAGGGGGGGGGGACGACACGACCCTCTTCCAGCCCCCCCCAGGGTCAGAATATGGGGCGGGGCAGAAGCTTTTGGGGAGAGGGTGCCAGAGACGCCTTTCCTTTTCAGTATGGCAAGACAACCTGCCTGTGTTTGTTGTGTTTCTAGTCTCTTCTTCCTTCCTTCCTTCCTCCCTTTCCTTCTTCCTTCCTTCTATTCTCTCCTTCCTTCCTTCTATTCTCTCCTTCCTTCCTTCTATTCTCTCCTTCCTTCCTTCCTTCCTTTCCTTCCTTCTATTCTCTCCTTCCTTCCTTCCTTTCCTTCCTTCTATTCTCTCCTTCCTTCCTTCCTTCCTTTCCTTCCTTCTATTCTCTCCTTCCTTCCTTCCTTCTATTCTCTCCTTCCTTCCTTCCTTCCTTCCATTCTCCTTCCTTCCTTCTATTCTCTCCTTCCTTCCTTCCTTCTATTCTCCTTCCTTCTATTCTCTCCTTCCTTCCTTCCTTCCTTCCTTCTATTCTCTCCTTCCTTCCTTCCTTCCTTTCCTTCTATTCTCTCCTTCTATTCTCTCCTTCCTTCCTTTCCTCCCTCCCTCCCACTCCCATGTCCTGCTGCCACTCCGAATCTCTTGATCTGACAGGCTTTGAAGTGGCGTCCGTCTCCTCTTGTCGCTCTGACTCAAGCGAAGCACCAGGAAAGAGCGTTGGGGGGGGGGGGGTTTGAGCCTGTCGTTTGGTGTAAAGGAAGCCTGGCTGAATCCCCCCCCCCCCAGTTGCCCTGGAGAATCCTGGCCTCCAGATCCACCCAGGGTTTCCAGGGCTTTGATGAGAAACAGCCCAGAGGATGGCAAACAGGGGGTGGGGGGCGGGGGGGGGCTTTGTCCTGTGGCTCTTCCCTCACCCCCCCTCCATCTTCTGCACTGGCCCAAGGAAGGAAGGAAGGAAGGCCAAGGAGGGGGGTTGGGTTGGGGGTGAAATCAGGCCCAGGGTCCTGAAACACGGTGTTGGCTGTGCGCTGGCAAGTCCAGTCCTGGGCCACAGTTGGGATCTGAGCATTGCATTCACGGCAGGATCAGGCCCCCTCCTGGCAACCACCCTCTTAGTGCCACTCCCCACCCCACCCCCACCTCCAATGCCCAAAGCAGCCACTCTTCAAAGCACACGTGGCCTGAAAGGGCATGGACCCCTCTCCCTCCATAGAAGTCCAGGCATGGGCAGGGAGGTGCCCCACACGGTTAGGCTAGGAGGAGGAAGTGGCCCCAGAGGGCAGAGGGTCCCGATCCCTCCCTGGGCCCACAAGCAGAGAACAGGTGCCCGGTTGCTGAAAAAGACTCAAGCAACCCATCCTGTGACGTGGCTCTTTCTCCTGAAAAGCAGCTGAGGGTGTTACAAACGCATGGAAGGCACAGTGGGTGGACTCTGGGCGGCCATTTGTGTTGTTTGTGCAAAAGGGAATGTTTGAAATTCCGAAAACCCTCACCGGGAACCAGCAGAGAAGGTTCCAGGTGCGTGTCTATGTATCAGGATGGGCCATGTGCCTGTGGGTCTGACCCCATGTGTGCCTGCAGATGGAGAATGGCAGATGCGCCTGGAGTGCGCGCAGACCGAGATCGGGTTTCTTCGGAAAAGAATTGTGCAGTTGGAGGAGAGGCTGGATTCGGAGCAGAAGTCGAAGAAGGAGCTGGAGGAGAAGGTGCGCGTGCGCGTGTGCGAGAGCTGGATCCGGCCCCTGAATCCCACTCATCTGGCCTGCACCACCCTTGCTCTTCCTGGCAGAAGAAGTAAAATGTGCCGGATGAGTTGGAGTTGGGGGCCAGATCCAGCCCACGGGCTGTGGTTTGGGCACCCCTGGTTTAAGCAGAGAAAGTGGCGAAACAGCTGTGAAACAGATTTGCAAGGCGTGTTTTCCTTCCACTGGGAGGAACCAGTGGGCGACCGTCCCGGGGGCCGAAAGGTTTGCCCCCCCCTGCACTCGAAGGTCACGGACAGTGGTCTGGCCTGGCCCCAGTCTTAAGCAGGGAAATATTATCAAAACACCCCCCCCCCGAAATAACTGGCCCCCCTCCCTTGCAGCTGAGTGAGGCCCAGAAGGGCTACGAGGGGGCCCGGAAGAGCCTCCAGGGGCTGAAGCGGAAGTCCAAGCGCCTGACCTGCGACCTGGAGGACTCCCGCCTCTTGGCCGAGAGCCAGCAAAGCCGCAACCATGAGCTGGAGAAGAGGCAGAAGAAGTAAGAAGCCTTGGCCGGGGGGGGGGGGTGTCCCCATGCCCCCCCCGGTTGGCTGGGGGATTCTGGGTACTGTAGTTCAACAACGGCAGGGGACCCACCTCTGACTACTGGTGGTCATCGTCCGAGCGGACCCCCTCCCTCCCTGCCCCCAAGGGTTCATGGCAGCAGGAGGGGGGCTGGGCAGAGGGATGTCCCCCTCCCTCCCTCGATCTCTCACCTGCCCTTGTGACCCCCCCACCCCCACCCCCTGAAGTGCTGCTTTGAGCAGTCCAGATTCATGGCTATGGCCAGGGACCGGGGGTGGGGGTGGGGGTGGGGAGTTATAGCCCTTTGGCCTCCCTCTGGCCCATCCCCTCTGGCCCTCCTTGTTTTGGCTGCCTTTGAGGGTCCCTCCCTGTGAGCATTTGGGGGGGGGAGGGAGATCAGGCTCCCCTTCTCCCCCTCTTAAAAGACCCCCCCCCCTTTTTTTCTGGCAGGTTCGACCTGCAGCTGGCCCAGGCCTTAGGGGAGTCTGCCTTTGAGCGGAGCCTTCGGGAGAAAGTGGCCCAGGAGAATTCCGGCCTCCAGTTCCAGGTGGAGAAGCTCCAGCGGGCCTTAGAGGTCAGTGGGCATCCACATGTGTGCAGGCGCACCCATGTGGATGGGAGGGCATGCCCCTTCCCCCCCTCCGGGGATCTTGGGGGAACGTGTGGCCGTGGCTGGGGACCCACGAGCTCTCTGCCCACGCTGTGCCCGCTCTCTCCTCCCCCCCTCCACTAGCAAAAGGAGTCTGAACACGCCAGCCTGGTCCAGCGGGCCGAGTTGCTGAGCGCCCGCCTGCAGGAGCTGAGTTCCACCGGCAGCCCTCCGGACGCCGAGGCGGAGGCCGCCCTGCGGGTGAAGCTCTGGGACTTGGAGGCCACCGTGGCTGAGCAGCGGAAGGAGCTCAGCGCCCAGGCTGGCACCCTGGAGCAGATGGAGCAGGTCAGTCCCTGGCCCGGGGTGGGAGGGGGTGGGATCTCTGCAGCGAGGGGGGGGCATCCCCTTGGCCCTTCCTCTGAGCTGCTCAGAAAGGCCCCCCTCCTCTTCCTCCTCCTCCTGAGGAAACCCTCCAGTCCTCACCCCGAAAGAGGAACTTCTCCAAACTCCCCAAGGGGGTGGGCGGGCAGGGGGGCCTCTCCTAGGGCTGGGGGTGGAAGGGCTGAGCCACCAGCCGGGAAGGTGGCCTACCTGGCAGGGCTGTTGAGGAGGGTGAAGCGTCTCCTGGCCTTTCAGCTCCACCTGAGGCTCCAGCTGGAGATCGAACGGACGAAGCAGCTCCACCAGAAGGACTTGGAGGACAAGGAGGAAGAGCTGGAGGATGTCCGGCAGTCCTGCCAGAAACGGGTACTGTGGAGGGTCCGGGGTGGGGGGTGGGAAAGAAGACTCCACAGGGACTTCTGGGGCTTCTGGGAACTGAAGTCCAAGGACAGCTGCCCTATAAAAGGCTGGCCATCGCTGCCCTTTGGCCAAGGGGTGGATGGGGTCAGGGTTCTTCTGCCGGTGATGGGTCTCCCCATAGCCTCTGTGCCCCCCCCCCCACATTTCTCACTCTGGGTCTGCCGGTTGTGTTTGCAGCTCCGCCAGCTGGAAGGACAGTGGGAGGGTTCGTGCGAGGAGAAGCAGGCGCTCCAGCGGGAGAAGAAGGACCTGGAAGGCCTGGTGGCCCTCCTGTGTGAGCAGGTGAGGGAAGGTCAGGTGACCCCTGGCCAGAGCCAGACCGTGGGGGGGGGCGCCCACCCCTGCCAATGACAGACCGACCAGTGGCCTCCCATCTTGGGCTGCTTGGAAAGGCCTGGACTGGGGGTGGGGTGGGGGTCCTCATCTTCTCTCCCTCTTCTGCTCCCCCCCCCCGACCCCAGATTGGCCACCGGGATTTTGACGTGGAGAAGCGTCTTAGGCGGGACCTCAAAAGGACGCGTGCCCTGCTGGCCGACATGCAGCTCCTGCTGGAGGAGGCCTCAGCGCCCGGATCGGGGCCCTCCGGGGCCAAAGAAGAGCTGGAGAAGCTTCAGGGCCAGGTAAGGAATGACCAATCCTGGTATGACCCCCCCTCCCTCCCTCCTCTTGTCTTCCTTTCCTTCGCTTGTCTTCTCTTCGTTCCTTCTCTTGTCTTCTGTTCTCCCCTTCCTTCCTTCTGGCAAAAGGTGGTGAAGCCACGTCTCTCCACCCCCCCCGCCACGTCTCCCCCCTAGTCAGGGTTTTGTGCCACTTTGCAGGTTAACTTTTCTCTGCACGCTTGTTCTCCTCCTCCTCCTCCTCCTCCTCCTGGGGGTGGGGGTTGTTTTTCCAAAGCGCCTTTGATGTAGATAAGGAGTCTGTTTGAAGAAGCATTTAGACTCCAATTAAGGCAATTAATTAAATAGATTGTTTTCTGTCTTTATTTCCCTGGCCCTCGTTAATGAGTCCTTCCTTGGTGTGTTTTGCGTCTTCCTTCCTAGCCGGTTGCAATTACCAAGCTTGGAGTTTAGCATCTGTTGTCAGAAAAAGAGAGGAAAGGGGTGGGTAGGGGTTTGTCTGAAGGTGCAAAACCTGCCTGTAGACTAGAGTCTCTGCCCCCCCCCCCCCGCATGCTTAAAGTCCTGGGGAAGGATATTGGGGTTGGGACAGGATATTGTCCCCCCCCCCCTTTTGAGGAAAAAGGCCACTGCCGATCTCAGGGAAAACATTGGGTGCATGTTAATTGATGTCCAAACTAAGAAACCTTTTTTTTGTGGGGGGGGGGGAGGTTTTTTTCCCTTTCTTCACATGTGGGAAGAAGAAACTGCTTGTGTTCTTCTGAGCAACACACCTCTTAGGAGGATCTTTTTGCCTGAAGAGTGCAGTGTGTCAAGTGAGGACAGGCAATTGCAACTTTTCTTTCTGGGGCATTTGAGGGCCTGAAGCATGGAATGGGCTTCTTGCATCTTTTGCAACTTGACCTGCCACACTTTGGCTTGTCTGGGTTGGGTATGTTTTGTTTTGCAAGGAATACAGACAAGGCAGGGAGAGGCCGAGCCCCTCCTTGTGGCTGAAGGAGAGGCATCTGCAGGATGTCAGGATCCCCCCCCCCCGGGCGGGGAGTTGCTGGGGGGGGGTCATGGAGGAGATGAGCTGGGGTTTGTCACCTCCCTCCTTGAAACTGAGTGCAGTGGGCAGGTAAAGACAACCTCCTGCCATGAAAAAACACGCATGCACGCACACACACACGCATTCAACTAACCAACCACCTCCCTTCCTCCTGCTTTCTAGAGATGTAGCCAATTACGGCTAGCGCACATCTTTAATTGGGATAATAATCTTGGTTAAATAGCATCTGTTTCAACCTGGTGGTGTGTGTGTGTGTGAGAGAGAGGGGGGGGGGAGCGTGGCAGAGTTCCTTCTCCTTTCCCTTTCCTTCCTTCCTCCTCCTCCTCGGGAGTAGGTGCAGGGAAGAGGAGGGTGTTGGTGGTCTTGCTCCCCCCCCCCCCGGCTTAATTCAGCCCTCTCTCTCTCTCACACACACACACAAAGTCCTTTCTCTGTCGACCTGGACTAGGCAGAGAAACAAAAGGGAGAGAGGTGGGGTTTCGGGAGGGAGCCTTTGTCCAAACCTCTCATTTCCCAAGAAAATCAGCACAACAAATGGAGCAGAGTGCAGGGATAGCAGAGAGTCTCTCTCTCTCTCTCTCACACACACACACACACACAGAGAGCGCCACACCTGGACCCCTGGCAGGCAGGTGGGCAGGTGAGGATGAAGAAGGTGCCAGCAGTCCAGCTTTCCTGGTCAACCTGAGCTTCATCGGAGGAGGGCCTCTTCTTAGCCAAGGGCAAAGTCTTAGATTTCCACACGCTGCTGCTTTCCAAGACTGGTCAAGGCATCAGAGAGCCTTTAAAGACAGTCGGAAAGAGGAAGCCTTTGCGGACCCATTCAATGAGGAATTGTGCAGATCCGACCCTTCTTAGCGCTTAAATGCCGGCGCCCGCCCTCCCTGCGGGCGCAGGAGCTGCTGCTGCCCTTGGCTGGGATTTTTTTCCTTAAGCAGCTTTCGGAAGCTGAGTTTTGCACACGCGTTGGGCTCCATGCCTGGGTGGGTTTGTGCAAAGGAACTTGGAGAAGTCGCATTCCCTCCCCCCCCCAAGAGGAAAAGTCCAGCAGCCGTGGTGTTAAAAAGTAAAACTTTTCCTACCGCCAACCTTTTTAGGCCATGGGCCGGTCATGTGGTTCTGCGGGCGGGTCACGGGGTTCCTCCTCCCACTTCCAGTTGTCAAGGTCTGTGTCTTAATCACGTGAGCCCACCTAGAAAGCCTTTGGGTGCTTTTAAAAGAAAATGGTTTGGCTTTTAAGCCCAGGTGAAACTGAGGCAGGGCTTTGGCTAAGGGCTTCCTCCCCCCCCCTCCCTCCCTCCCTCCCGGCAGCTGGAAGAGAGCCAGGCCCAGCAGGCCGAGAGCCAGAAGTCCCAGAAGATGCTGGCTTTGGAGGTGGAGAACCTGCGGACGGAGCTAGAGGGGATCAGCCGGAACAAGACCCTGGTAGGTCTCCGGGGGGTGATTGTGGTGTCGGCCTCAGCGTAGATCCGGTCTCTCCCCCCGTGGGGTTCCCCTCCCAAGGGTCAACCAAGGTCTCCCTCCGCTGGCATGGGGCTCCGTTGGCCGGGAGGTCCCTCTCCTGTAAGCCCTCAGAGTCACGTGAGCTTGGGGTGATGCTCTTCCACAAAAGTGCCTATGATAGACAGAATGTGTGCACATGTGTTCCTGGGCATGTGCAGAGTCCAGAATTCAATCTCTCTAAAGATGGGCTTGTCAAAGATGGCGCTTGGTGAAGCGATGCTCAGGGGGATTTGAAGGAGGGGAGGGGAGTCCGGGGCGAGGTCCTTCATGGCCCCTCCTCCGTGGCCCCCTCTGACCTCCCCATTGGGTTCTCTCTCCCGTGGCAGATGGACGAGCAGCTCTATCTGCTGCAGCACGAAAAGGCCGACCTCCTCCGGCGGGTGGACGAAGACCAGGAGGACCTGAACGACCTGATGGCCAAGCACAAGGCCCTCATTGCCCAGGTGAGGGTTTTGGGGGGGGGGGAATTGTCCCACCCGGCCCATGGTGGGTCTGGGCCAAAGATGGCCAACCTTGGCTCTCCAGGGGTTCTGGAACTTCAGCTCCCAGGAAATGGAAGTCCAAGAACATCTCGAGGGCCAAGGTTGGCCATCACTGGTCTAGGGCAAGGATGGTGAACCTTGGCTCTCCAGGGTTCTGGAGCTTCAGTTCCCAGAAGCCTGAGTCTCTGTGAATCCACACGAATGGGTTTACTGTGCATATGCACAGAGACTTGGGCTTCTGGGCATTGAAGTCCAAGAACACCTGGAGTGCCGAGGTTCTCCATCGCGGGTCTTCTGCCTGGCAGAGAGGCTGGGTTGAGGTGGCTCCTGGACCCCCTTCCCCCCTCCCTTTGGCCACCCAAGAAATGGTTCCCCCTCATACCTGCCAGGTGTCCCTCCATCACAAGCCCCTCGAGGTTGCCCTGATTGGGCTTCCGTTCACGGTGGCTGCCTCCAGACGCCGGATCCCAGCGGATGATGGATCCCGAGATTGGCCTCTCTGTGGTGTGTGCGTGAGTGTGTGCGCGCACTCTGCTGGCCTCGCTCTCCTTTGGGGTTCTTCCTCACTTATCCCTCTTCCTCCTCCTCGTTTCCTTCCCCCACAGTCTGCTATGGACATCGCCCACATCCGTGAGCTGCAAGCCCAGCTGGAGGAGATGAAGAAGCAGAAGCAGAGCCTGCAGGAGAGGGTAAGCCTTTGCCCCCTTCTCCCACTGGGGAGAAGTCCTCCCCCCCACACACACACTCCTCAGGCTGCCAAAGGCCCAGGTAGGGCAGGGCAGGGCAGGGCTCCCCCCCTCCCCCGGTCCGTCCTCCATTGCCGTGGGAGAGGAAGGGGAGTTCCAGGTGGCAAATCATGTTCCCCAGCTCCCGCCTGGAGTGTGCAAGGTACATCATGGGTCAGTGTGCCCACCACACCCACACCCCATGCTCCAAGGGTCAGGAACTGAGGAAACCCCAACCCCCCCCCTCTCCTGCAGCTGCAGGCGGCCGAGTCGCAGGTGGCTTACCTGGAGCAAGGGAGGGTGGAGCGCTCCATCGTCAGCCGCCAGGAGGCCCTGATTTGCGACCTGGAGAACAAGATGGCCTTCCAGGGTGTCCAGATCAAGCGCTTTGAGGTACAGGCGCGGGGGGGGGGGCTTACGTGGCAAAGGGGGGAACTGGGGGAGCAGGATCCGTCCCAAGGAGGAGGAGCACTAAGGAAGGCAGCCCTCCCTCAGCACCCTCCGGCAGGGCTTTGAATCGGCTCAATGGCTGGGCAGGCGGCGTGTGGGGTGGGGGTGGGGGAAGGGCCCCAATCCCGTGGGTACATCAAGTGTGTGTGTGGGGTTTACGTTGAGGATTCAGGCCCCTCCTTCTTCAGCAAAATGGCAGGGGCTTCTTCTGGGGTTTGGATCTAGCCACACACACTCCCCCCCCCTCCCTGTAGCCGCTTCTGGGCTGCCCCCTAAGAGGTCCCTCTCCTCCTCCCCCCCCCCCCCCGGTTTCTTTTGCTCTCCAGATGCTGGTCCTCCGGCTCCGGGACAGCGTCCTGAAGATGGGGGAGGACCTGGGGAAGGCGAGGGAGGGGGAGGCCCGGGAGAAGGAGAACGGGCGGTACTATCAGATGCGGGCGGAGGAGATGAAGGCGGAGATGAAGGAACTGGCCGAGAGGGAGCTGGAGGCCCACCGGCGGCAGGTGGATCTAGTAAGTGGGGTGGGGGGGAGGCAGAACGGACACTAACCCCCAAAACCCCCCCTCCCCAATCCTGTTTCTCCTGGAAAAGCCTGTTCCAGGGAGCAAGGCCTGGGCGCGCAGGTGTGTCCATGAGGTGTGCCGCAGATGGCCTGTTGTGTCACTGCTGCTGTGCGTGTGATGCCAGGGAGAGCACTTGCCAGATGACTTGGCACCAGGGGCCAGACCTGGCCCACAGGCCATAGTTTGGGCACCCTTGGATTAAGCAGGGAAAACAGCAAAATAGATTGCAAGGCGCGTCTTACTTTCACTTCCGGTGGGAGGAACCCCATAACTGGCCCGCTGAACCATGTGACCGGCCCACGGACTGAAAAGTTTGGCCACCCCTGATCTAGACAGCCCCCCCCCAACCCTGCTGCCCCCATTGCCCGGAAAGCCGGTGGGCCAAATGGAAGGACGGAGGTTGGAGCGTGACTTTGAAGAGGAACGTGTTCAGTCGTCCGATGGGTTGACTTTGAGGCTGTCCGGAGGGGCCTGCGTGGAGTTGATCCGGAAAGCCTCGCGCCAGAGTCCTCAAAGAGTCAACATGAAAAAAAGAAATAAGAATAAGAATAGCTCTGATTTGACAGGATTTTCTCCACCTTCCCTGCAAAATCCTTCCTTGGCAAAAGTGCGCCTGTCATGCTGCCGCTCGCATTGCTGTAGATCATGTCACTCCGCTGAGAACATCAAAGAGGGTTCGTTAACACGGGATTCTGGAGCGGTGCCAGAGACGGTTCCAATTTTAATCGAGTCTAATGGAAAGAAGCTTCCCTGGGGGGGCTTAGAGGTTGATTCGGCCTCCCTGCTGATTCCCAGCAAAAACCGTGAAAAGACTGGCCATCAGGGGCACTGAAAAATCACACACACACACGCGCACCCTCTCCCTTGAGCCCAAGGAATAGCCGGATTTGTGCGCCTTGTTTACAGTTCCAGGAGGAAAAGTGGGATTGTTTCCTCTGCCCCAAAGGCCTTTCCAAAGCTCCCCTAAGGGAGGCCGAAGGACGACGGGCAGGGAGGGATCCTGGGCGGAAGGTCGGGCCAAGTGGGCCGTCCGAGAGAAGTCTCTTGGGGAAGCAGCGGAAGAGTAAGGAGCCATTGCGGGGGGGGGGGGAAGCAATATTGGCCTTAATATTTCAGTGGGAGGAAGTGGCCTTCCCCCCCACCGCTCACACCGCACTGCCTTGTCGGCCTTCCCGTTGGAAGAAGGGGACCGGATGGAGTTAAATCATCCTGCGTGATCACTGTTTCCAAGAAGGCCGTGCCGGAATCGTCTTGAATGAGAGGCCGCTTCAATCATCACGCTGTTTCCCCAAGTGCCTCCATCCATCATCCTTCCTTGTTGAGGCTGCCAGGAGAAGGTGGCATTTTTTCCACGGGGCTCCTGAAGTATTTAAGAGGGGAAGTGAATCAGCCACCGGACGAAAGACGTCGCACGTGGTCCATTGTCATGAGAAGGGCCCACGTGGTGTCCAGGCCATCTTCTGGTTCCTCAGTGGCCCATCTGGAGGCATCTGATGCTTGATTCTTCTGCCCACGTTTCAACCATGGCGCCCCAGGCCTCTCAACCCCTGCACCAGGCTGGGAAAACCCTCCGGACGTTACCTCCGTGGCTCTCTAAACCAGGGGTTCTCAACCTGTGGGCCGGATGTGGCCCACGGTGCCATTTCATGTGCCCCACCACCCCCTCTGCCACACCCAGAAGTGCCATGCGTGGCCCCTTTTTAATGTACAGGCCACGCCCATCCTGCAGGCAGGACAAAATGGCCTTCCGGCTCCCGAAGGTATCTGAGGGCTTGAGAAGGTGCAGAAGCCCCTGCTCTGAACTGTCCCTCTCTCCGGCCCCCCCTCCCTCCCCCTCTCTCTGCCCACAAACCACGCCGTGAAGCAAAGGCAGGGGTGGGGGCTGGTGGGCAGAGGACCTCCTCTGCCACCCCAGAAGAGAAGCCCCTTTGCTCAGGAAGAGCCCAGGGAGAGAGAGAGGGAGAAGGAGCGGTGGGTTTAAAAAAAAAAAAAGGGGGGGGGAGAAATATTATTTCCCTTCTCAGATTGAAAAAGCAGGCAGGGAGGTCGTTTTCCAGATTGCATAGATAGATACAGTAGACAGGCAGACAGACAGGCAGACAGATGGACAGACAGATGGACAGACAGATAGCGGGGTGTCTTTCCAAGCTGTTCCAGCCTGTTCTTGGATATCAGAAAGTGTGAAAGGCCGGTGTGTGTGCGTGCGTACGTGTGTGCCCGTGCCTGTGATTGTGAGGAAGAGCGTTCCTCATTTGAGTTCTCATTGACAAATTGCCGATGATGACCAGGCCGGCCGGCCGCCTCTTCCGTGCCGCCTGCCCTTCCCCTTCCTGCTCCCTCTTCCTTCCTTCCTCCCTTCCTTCCTCCCTTCCTCCCTTCCTTCCTCCCTTCCTCCCTCCCTTCCTTCCTTCCTTCCTTCCTTCCTTCCTTCCTGTGCCACTGGCATCTGTCGGTATAAACTGGGCCAAGTTTTCCTCTGCTGAGAAATAAGGGGGCTTCCTTTTTTTTTTAACCCTTCGCCACCTGTGCTCTTTCCACCCTCAGGTGAGGGAAGGGCGTGAGAGCTGGAAACCGATGTGCTCTTAAGAGCCAGGCAGCCCCAGGCCAGCTCTGGCCCACGTTCAGCACCACGGAGAGCACCTATACATCCCCCCCCCTCAGCCTTTCCCGTCCAGCCCTGGGCTTTTCTTCCCTCCTTCACTACAGAAATCTAGTAAAGGTTAAAAGTCTCTCTTGCTCAAAAATCCAGCCGTATCCAATGCTAGGGTTCAGTGCTCATCTCTGTTTCATAGCAGAGGAGCCAATGTTATCTGCATCTGCAAACGTTTCTGGGGACACGGGGCAGGCATGCCTAGACACTGGAGTTAACAGGATGCTGTTTACCTTCCCACCAAAGTGGTCCCTATTTATCTACTAGCAATTTCTTGCTTTCAAACTGCTAGGAACTGGGACAGAGACGGGTGCTCATTCCGTCATGCAGTACTTGGGTCTCGAACTGCTGACCTTCCGCCTCCCAGTCTGGGTCAAAATGTTCACAGGACCATTGAGTGTTTATGAGGAAGGGGAATTGACCCCCCCCTCTTTTCTCCACTCCCCCCTCCAGGAGAAGCAAGTGGGAGAGCTTTCTGCGGTGAGGCAGACCCTGCAAGCCGACCTGGAGACCTCCATCCGGCGCATTGCGGACCTGCAGGCGGCCCTGCAGGAGGTGCATTCGAGTGACGAGAGTGACACGGAAAGGTCAGGGCAACTCACGGCCACTGGGGATCGGGCCCACGGCCTTCTCCTTGCTTCCCTGCTGGGCCGTCCGGCCCTCTGAAGAGAGCCCAGGATCAGGGCCCTGTCTTTGGCAAGGTTTTCCCTGGGAATGATTTGAGGCTGAAATGAGCACATTCTTGGAAGCAGAGATTCATGAGACGACTTTTTAAAAGTCATCCAATTGTCCCCTTCAGTCTGAAACTGGAGACTTTGAGCCCTTATAACTGGGAGCAGGAGTGGCTGATTCTCCTCTTTCCTCTTTCCCCTCCTCCCTTGAAAGCCTCCAGACGGCCCGGGAATCGCTCAGCTCAAGGCAAGAAACGTAAGTGAACATGTGCCCCCCACCGCCACGGCCACGGCCACTCCCCCTGCCCCACCTGTGGTGGGGGCCTCCCTCCTGCACCCCACAGCCTCCATCGGTGGGGCAGGGCCTGCTGGGTTTATTGAAGCTCTTCAGCAATTTGATAATCATTCAGCATTGATGTTGCAACGCATAGTGGCATTTTTGAGGGGGGGGAGGTTGGCAGTGGGAGACCCCCCCCAATGGGCCATGCATGGAGAAGGGAGGGGTACCAGGAAGGCTCCTGTGCTGCCCCCCCCCCCTTTGCCCTCCTCCAGGGAGAGTCAGTTGAGCTTGCCATCCACCGTGAGCTTGAACCTGGAGCCCGAAGGAAGTGTCGCCTCCTGGCGGGGGCCGCCTTCCGGCTGGACTTCTCCCTCCGGCCCCAGCCTGGCCAGGAGCCCCTCTTGGCAGTCCCTTGACAGCCAGAGCACCTTGGGACTCAGGTGAGAAGCAGGGGAGGGGGGGGGCGGCGGCGGCCAAATTGGGACCATGGGTGGGGTGGGGGGTGAACCTGAAGGGGAAGAGGTCGGTGGTTGGGCTTTGGGAGTCCAAATGGGTGGAGGAAGGAAGGAAGGAGGGCTGAAATGGGGGGGGGGGGAGGGGGCGCTCAGGGCGAGGGGGGGGAAAGAACCACTGCCAGCATTTCTTCTGGGTTTGGCCAAGCAGCGACAAGGAAAGGAAAGACCTCTTATGGGTTGGTTGGGACTTGGTGTGCCGTGGAAGCAAAATCAACCAGGGGTCCGTGTTGGAAACACACACACACACACACACACACACACACACACACACACACACACACACACACACACACACACACACACACACACACACCAAAGCCCCCCCTGCCCCCCTCCCTGCATAATTACAACATGTATTCCTTTGTCTCTGGACGTTCTCTGTGCGTCAATTCAAGTACAGATATTATTGCATAAATTATTTCAACTAGCATAAGCATAATCACCCTAATTGCTGTGTAATCTTCCCTAATTACTGTTGTATGTCATTTTGCTTTAGCAAAGATTGCACACGACGAACATTTCCGTTTGGCTGTAAGGGGGCGGTGAGGTTTTTCCTTTCCCGCACGATCTTTCAGCTCAGGCTTTTCCAATTTTAACTGAGGGAGGATGAAATACCTTGTCTTCTGTTACCCCCTCCCCCCACTTCCCCCTGCAAAATAATAATAATAATAATAATAATAATAATAATAATAATAATAATAATAATAATAATAATAATAATAATAATAATAATAATAATAATAATAATAATAATAATCCCTTGCCCTGGTGGCAAATTCTGCCTCTCTCCGCCTGGAGGTGAAACCCTTGGATTCGTGGTGGATTCGTGGCCTTTTCCCTCCTTCTGGCCATCTGAAACCGTTGGCCCCTTGCCAGGAGGCCCTCTTGACCTCCCCCGGTTTCCCTTTGCCGTACCGGGGGGGGGGCGCTCTGGATGTGCTCCGAACTCAGGCTCTCCGGACACGGTTTCCACTTGGGTCTTTCGTCCACTCGTGGAGCCCAGAGAGGTCTGGACACGTCCGGCTTGGTGGGTGAGGAGAGGAGAGCCAGTCCCCTGGCGTTGCTATGGTGACAGCATCCCTGGGTTGGAGAAAGGCTTACGGTGGCCAGGTGGTCAGTCGTCAAGGGGAGACGCCTTCATGGCTGCATTTCCCAAAAGATGGGGGAGAGGCAGGTGGGGAGACAGTTCCACCCTCCATTCCTCAGCCCAAAAGAGGAACAGGCAAAGGGTGAAAGATGATGGTGGTGGTGGTGGTGGTGGTGGTGATAAAAAATTGCAGTTTGGTTTGTAGGATGGGATGGGAGGGCATCTGGAGGGCCGGAAAAGGTCACCAGCTCAGCTCAGTGATGGCCCTTGGCCCTACTCCACCTCTTTTTGAACTTCAATTCCCAGAATCCCTGAGCAGCAGGAGGGCCGACTTGGGCTTCTGGGAATTGAAGTCCAAGGTTGGCCTCCATTGGCTTTTAGCTTAACAATGTCCAGAAATCCCACTCCAGCGCAAGGCAAGGGAGAGCGAGCAGCTGGCCCTGGTTTCGAAGGCCAAGACCAGATCCCAGAGGGGTGCGTTTCCTTGGGCAGGTTTACATTGCTTTGTTTTGAACCCTGGTGGCGCCGTCCTGTGTTGTGATGCTCAATTTGATCCTCTGCTCACTGCCGGCCATCCAAATGTTATCCTTCTAGGATGCGCAGAGACCCAGAGGTGGCCGTGACCCCCCAGCCAGAGTCTCCGTTAGGTGCCAAGCGAAAGGAGTATGGGAGGAACCTGGGCGAGTCCGAGGTGGGCCAAGCGGGAAGCAGCCCTTCATTTGTGGCCCGGAGGAGAGAATCCGGGAGGCCTTTTGGCACGGAGGAAGCCGGGGATGTGGTGTCTCCATCCACGATACAAAGGTTGTCCTCTCCAACCATGGCCGAAGGCAAACGGCCCAGTCCGGTCTCCCCTTCGATGGCCCGTCGGATCTCTCCAGCCGCTGAAGAGAAGCTGCTCCGCTCCTCCTCTTCCTCGGCGCTCTCGGAGTATGTGGAGGAGCTGCGGAGGAACCGGCTGAAGGAGAAGGACCCGGGGAAGCTGGTCTTGGAAGAGTCCTCCGCGTTGCCCATTTACCAAACCACCGGGGCCTCCTCCCTGAGAAGGTGCCGGGCCTTGAAGGAGAGCCAAGACCTCCCCCTCCAACTGGAAGACCTCGGAGGAAGCGCCGGCCTGATCCGCTCGTCCAGCTTGAGGAGCGTCTCCTTGGAGAACGCGGCACGGCCACTCCCTTCTCCGGCCCTGAAACGGGTGCCCCAGTTCGGATCCTTCGATTCTCTCGTCCAGAACATGAATGACCCTTGCCCAAAGGTTGGCTCGCCGGCTGCAGGGATGGGGGACGCCTTGGGTCTTCCACCACCACCGCCCAAGCAGTGGAGAAGTTACCTGGAGACATCCCTGGAAGAGGCCGCCGAGGAGGCCGGCCTGGGAAGGGAACCCCTGGTGTTCCAGAGCAAGAGGTTTGGGGACGCCGGCCAAGGAAGTGACCCCTTCTCTTGGAAAATCCCGGCTATGAGTTACGAGCGGAAGGCCACCAGCCCCGAAGTGGATTATTTCCCCCCGGCCATCCGGAAGGCCCAGTCCACTAGCAGCCTGTCCAGAGGGTCCCGGGAGAGGCCCATGAGTGTCCGCTTCGAAGACGAGGTCCCCCCCAGGCGCACCTTCCTCTCCGAGATCAAGACCGTCCTGTCCCCGCCGCCCCGGTCCAAAGTGGACGACCCCGGCAGGCTCTCCGACTCCTCCGACTCTTCCTCCGGTTCACAGGTCTCCTTCAAGAGCACCGACAGCATCAAGCGCCGGCCAAAGGCCCACAGGCCCGAGGGGGAAGGAGGCGTGGGGAGGTGGGGCGGAGGGGAAGGGGCCCGCGACACCCACCGCTCGGAGGCCGAAGGGAAGGAGGACGACGACGTTAACAGCATCATGTTGAGATACCTGGGCAAGGAGTGAAGGTACGCAGCACCTGGTGGGGTGGGAGAGACCCCCCTTCCCTTCTATTGATGGAGCAGGTGGGGGGGGGCTATAGACCCTCAGAGGAAGGGGCAGAAAGGGCTACAGGAAGAGTGGAAACCATCGTCCTTTCAGGACAAGAAACAATTCATTCCAAACAGTTAGAGGCAGCTGATGAGGTTAACAAACGAAGCGGGAATGGCTTCTAGCACCCCTGGGGAGGGGATGTCTGATGTGTGGCTCTCCGCCCCCCCCAACCCCCCCCCCCACCACTGTAATTAAGTGCCGAGAAACAAATTAGGCAGCATTTTATGGCCAGACCGTGTCTTTGGACTCATATCTTGGGTTTCCTGCTGTGATCAAATCAAAGGGTGTGTTTGTGTTAATAAAACATTTCGTTATCAGGAGCACCGTCTGCATGATGGGGGTTGGGGGGGGTTTAAATGGGGCGCTGGAGTTTGGGGTGGGGGCACAGGTGGGGTGTGGAAACCTTGGGCTTCCCTTCCAGAGCCTGGGAATATCTTTCCACCAAGATGGGCATGTGGGGGGGGGGCCCTCTTGAGCGCATTTTACTCCTGCTTCCAGGAGCAACGAGGGCCTCATGGGCCAGATGAATTGGCATTGGGGTCAGATCCGGCCCCAGGCCATAGTGACCAGCCCCCTGAACCACATGACTGTCCCGCAGCCCAAAATGTTTGGTCACCCTTGCTTTAATGCTTCATGGCTCTCAATCGAGGCCCCTGCCCTCTTCCCAACCTGCTAGCTCATTAGCAACTAATTAAGAAACGAGATCTGAGCTGCTCAGACTTAGCAAAGGGTGTTTTCACTTCCTCTGAAACCTGCGACACTTCCCGGGGCTGGATTGGAAGGAGGGGGGGCAGCGGGGGGGGGAAAGAGGGGCTGCTTTTCATCTCCCCAGCGGAGCTTTGGGGGCCATTGGAAGGGAAAAGCGCGAGGTTGAGTTGGAAGAGGCCAGTGGCAGGACTGGGGGCAAAATGTCCGGAGGGGCAGAGAGGGAAGACGGGGGGGGGAGGGGTGGAACCAGGTGGAGGTGGGGGGGGGGAAATGCAAGTGGATAAAGGCCACCCTTGCTCAAAAGCCAGTCGTATCTGACTCTAGGGTTCAGTGCTCATCTCTGCTTACAACCAAAGAGCCAGCACTGTCTGTGTCTGCAGATGTTTCCGCCAACATGTGGCAGGCATGATTAGACACCCCCCCCCCCCCCGTCCACAGAATGCTATTTGCCTTCCCACCGATTTATCTACTTGCAATTTCTTGTTTTCAAACTGCTAGGTTGGCAGGAGCTGAGACAGACATGGGAACTCACTCTGTCGTGCAGTACTTGGGTCTGGAACTCCGACCTTCCAGTCTTCAAGTCCAGCGTCTTCACCACTAAGCTATCACAGTCCCTAAATGCGCATCTTTTCTTCCTTCCCCCCCAGGAGCCTCCGTGTGCGAAGAAGAGCCCCCCACCCAAGGTTGGATCCCAAGGCCTCGTGTCATGGTACTCCTTCCGCCAAACCCACCCACCTCCAGAGCGGAACCATCTTTGCATCCTACCCCAGAGCACAAGTGTGTGTGCGTGCGTGTGTGTGTGCACAAGTGTGTTTGACCGAGAGACAGAGGAGAGCGAGAGAGACTCACCTTCCCTTTGGGAGCTTTGTTTTGAATCTCTTTGATTTATACGGAAATAAAGACTTTGCTTCTTCCATTCCGGGGCACCTTCTGGCCCTCCTGTTCCCGTTTCCCTTCTTTCTCTTTCTGGGAATTTGGAAATAAAGGGGCCCCCCTCCCCGGGGGGTGGGGGTGGGGAGTATTGGCCACTGGTGGCATTTGCAGCTTCCTTGGGCATTGGGTCAAGGCCGGGTCCCCCAAACAGTCTCCCTTTTTCCTGGGGTCCTTGACCTTTGAACTCCAGTTTGGACAGGGAATCCCTTCCAAGAGAGGACCCTCCATTGGCCAGGAGGCACCATGGCTGGTCCCCCCCCCACCTCCCTTCCTGTGCCCCAGGACTTCTCACGGCCAGAGCAGAAACGGGTGAGTCGGGGGCGTCCAATGGGGGAAATTCCTCCACCCCAGCCCCCCCTCTGTGGCATTCTGGACACCAGGAAGGTTTTTTAGAGGGGGGGGGTTACCACCCCGAGCACCCCCAACGGTAGAGCTCATTAAGGTATCGGATGATCCATCACTCTTAGCAGTGGAAACTGATCTGATCTGATTAAACTCCAAAGAGCTGCCCTGGGGGCTTCCTTGGCTGGGAATGGCCCACCCATGGGCCACAAATGGCCATGTCTCCATCCGACTCTTCCCCAAGTACTGAGCAGCATGGAAAGCACTGAGTGTTGCTCTTGCAACATCTGGGAGGGAAAGGGGGGGGAGACCCGTGTTTTCCACCCCCCTTGGATGCCCTCCCCCCAAGGGAGGCCGCCTGAGCCTCTTCCCTCTCCCCTCCCCTCCCATCCATCTGCTCCGGTGGAGAAAGCTTTGGGGACTTTAATGCCAGAGATTTGAATAACAAATTAGTCCAAATGTGACATGACTTCTAAAGTGCAGATTAACTCCACGCCTCCTTCCAGCTAAACCTGTCTGAAACCAGCCTATGGATCTCGGGGGGGGGGGGGAGAGAAAGCCAGGGGGCTCCAGACACCCCCTTTTCCTGAGCACCCCTTGGCCGCCTCAGTGCCCAGCCTGGGAAGGGGGGGCGAGTGATCTCTCCTTTGCCCCCCTTCCCCCCCCCCAAATGCCACTATGGGGTGTGTGTGTGTAGACTGGCGGTCTCTATGGGCGCCGGCAGGACTCTGTCACTGGCTTTTCCTCCCCCTCCAAATCCGGATTAAAAGGGGAGATGAGATACAGGATATATCTATTTTGCCTTAACCATGTTAATTTCTTCCCGCCTGCTTTCCTCCAGAAATGGGAGCCCGCTGGCCCACAGGTAGGCCAGGCCCTGCCAGCCCCAGAGAGGATCTTCCGCCGTGCAATGCAGAGCAGGAAGCCAAATGGCACCCATGGCCACTTGGCTTCCACTGTCCCCGGGGGGGGGCGCATAGGGGCGCATGGGGGAGGCCACCCAAGCCCCTCTGGGCAGTGTGATCATTTGTAGCTGGACTTTGAAGGAGGGAGGCCAGATGTTGCCGAGCGTCCCACAGGATGCCCCACAGCCTTCTTGGGGGTCAAGACAAAGACTGGCCAACCCGAGAGCGGTTGGTGTGGAGCCTCCGTGTCCAAAGGCAGTGTATCCTGGTGACCAGCTACCCACCCAGCCTCTGGCGGAGACCCCCCCTCCCCTTTGTCATGGAAGGGAGTCCCCACCCCACCCGAGAGCCATAGTGTCTGCCTGGAAGCTCCCCCCCCTCCACCCCCCTCGAATGGGCCCCATTTAGACCCTCTTTTACAGCATGATTGAAATGCTGGCTGTGCTTTCCATTAAGAGAATCGCTTCTGCCTTTGAAAGCACATTTCCTTGGGATAAATGATGTAATTTGGGGAGGGGGAAAGTTTGGGCTTTTGAGCACAACTGAGAGACTGTTTTATGGCAACCTGTTTTGGTGGCTTTTGTGGGGGGGGGGGGGCTTGGTGGGGGGGGGGAAGGAGAAACCAGCCCATTTCTCTCTCTCTCTCTCTTTCTTACACCCCCACAAATGCTCCGGGCTTCCTTTAAGGTTGCATTTTGCTTCTGCTTCTGGGAGCGATGAGGGCATCACGGGCTGGATGAATTGGTGTCAGGGGCCGGATCTGGCCTGTGGGCTGTCATTTTGGCACCCCTGCTCTAGCTCTCCCTGAGCCTGCTCAGCCTGGCTGTTTTAGGGCTCTCTCCAAGGTCCTGAATGCCTGGCCCAGCCTATAGCTTTGATCCCCAAAGTCTCCGCGCAATTTGTCGCTCGGTGTACCTTTGAGGCATGAAACATTGCAAAGCCTTCCCTCCCCGTTGGGCACCTCTTTCTACGCACACACAAAATCCTCTTCCCACACATGGAGAACATCTTGCTGGATCTCTGCTGAGATGAGATGCCATTCATTGTGGTCCCTGGGATTCTCCCTCCTGGCTTACCTGCTTACTTGTTCAAGAAGGAGCCTGGAGACCCCCCCTGCCTCTCCCCCCCCCCGCCGGGGGGATGCTGAGGAGGTGTGGCTGGGGGGACTTTGGGGAGCTCACAGAGTACCCCTTCTTGGCTCTTGAATGAGGAGGGAGGGCCCAGGGAACTCCTGCAGGTTCCCCCAGCTCTGCCCCCTCCAGGCTAGGTCAAGCTCACCCTTGATTGAAAGCCAGTCATATCCGACTCTAAGGTTCAGTGCTCATCTCTGTTTCATGGCCAAAGAGCCAGCGCTGTCTGCGTCTGCAGACGTTTCTGTGGCTATGTGGCAGGCATGCTTAGGCATGGGAGCGCAAGGAACGCCATTTACCTTCCCCACCGAAGGGGTCCCTATTGAGCTCCTTGCCGTTTCCTACTTTCAAACTGCTCGGGTGGCCTCTGGGCGCCCCAAACTGCAGCATGATGAACAGTTGCCTTTCTTGGCCAAGGGACGGTCGCAAGGCCTTTGCAGCCCTGGGCAGCGGCAGCGCCTGCCAGGCCATGCGTTGGCCTCTTGGGCCTCCCCTCTCCACCCGGGCGGACGGCCGCCTTCCTCCTCCTCCTCCTCCGGCCTGATGCCAGGGCCAGCCCTGGAGGGACCCGATGGGAAACACTTGACCAATCCTCGTTTGGGAAGGGAAGGCTCAGGTGGAGGATGAAGGGCCGCCAGACCCCAGGTCCCGTTCTGTTTGCTGTGATTCCTGCGGAATGAAGGAAGGAAGGAGGAAGAGGAGGAGGAGGCCGTAGCAGCCCAGCCTCTGCCTTCAGCACCACAGGCTCAGCCGTGGCCATCCATTTCCCTGCGAACACTTTGTTCTAGAGCTTAATGGGCTTCTAGAGAACACATGGGATGGGGAGGCAGCGGGGCGGGGGGCAGGAGGGAGCCGCCCTCGCTCGCTTTCTGCACCAGGCAGCTAAAAATAAGCTGCCAGCAGCGCTGTGTGTGTGTGTGTGTGTGTGTGTGTGTGTGTGTGTGTGTGTGTGCGCGCGTACCTTGGCCCCCAGTGCCGTGTGTGTCTGTGTGTCTGTGTGTCTGTGTGTCTGTGTCTGTGTCTGTCTGTGTGTGAATGCCTTGACCCCCAGTGCCATCTGTGTGTGTCTGTGTGTCTCTGCGTGTGTGAATGCCTTGATCTCCCCCCCTCCCCGTTCCCAGTCCTGCCCAAAGAGTGGAGAGGGAAATGGGGGAGGGAGGGAGGGAGGGAGGAGCGTCTCCCTGTGAGACCAGACTAGGGGATTGTCAGGGAAAACCAGGGTTGTGGGATTTGAACTCATTCTCCTGAGCAGGGGCGCCCAAATGACGGCCTGTACGGGCGTGTTTTACTTCCGCTTCTGGGAGCGACGAGGGTGGCGTGGGCCGGATGAATTGGCATCAGGGCTGAATCTGGCCTGCAAGCTGTCATTTGGTTTAAGCAGAGAAAATGGCAGCGTAACCTCTATCTCTTGTTGCAAAACAGGTGGCAAGACGCGTTTTACTTCCGCTTCCGGTGGGAGGAGCCACGTGACCTGCGTGGGCTCAGGTGGGCTACTGTAGCTCCAGGCCCTGGAAGGAATGGGTTGCCACGGCTGGAAGCTCATGGCGCACCTAAGCTACCTCCCCATGGTAGCCTCGCAGCAGGCGTGGCAAGGTTCCATGGCTGTCATGCGCCATGCTTTCCATTCAACTTCTCAAGTGACAATTAAGAGCATTTCAGAGGTATTTTCATGGGGATTTCATGGTGGTTGTTTTTTTCCTTTTGAGCAGTGAAGAGGCGCGAACCAGTCAATTCGATTTCTAGGCCAGGGGAGCCTTTGGCTGGGATTTCCTGAGGGTTTTTGCATTGGGTGGGAGCTGCATAGTTTGCATTCGCCAGTCCCCTTATTTGGGGGGCTCAAGGGGGGGCAGAGAGACCCCAATCCAGGGCTCCCCTTTGATCCATGCAGAATGCTTCACCCAAAGTGGTGTGTGTGTGTGTGTGTGTGTGTGTGTGTGTGTGTGTGTGTGTGTGTGTGTGTGTGTGTGTGTTATTTCCCTTGTCAACAGGGACCAGGCGTTGCTACCTGACCCCCCCCCCCCATTGCTTACCCCACCTGCCAGTCTCTACTGAAGCAGGGAAGAAAATAAATTGGAGCAGGTGAGCCGGATAAATCCGCTGGTTTGCTTCTCTCATTGCAAAGGCAGGAGCCGAGGCTGGTGCAAAAGGGAACCAGCATGGAGACCACACACACACACCGGGGTGGGGTGGGGGTCCCTCATGTCTCCACCTCTGGCCCTGTTCCACCCCACCCCCACCCCCAAATTCAAAGTGTTGGGAATGTAGCATCTCCATAGCCACGGGCCTCCTCCTCCTCCTCCTCCGTATTCTCACCCCAGAGGTTGCTCCAACCCTGCCTTGCACACTGTTATTGGGGTGTGTGTGTGTGTGTGGGGGGTGTTGGTGTTCTGTAGCTGTTGCTTCATTTTCTAAATGTATTTATAGCGCACCCAACGCTGGCCGTCGCCTGGGGAATCGGAAGAGGGCTTTCAGGGACACGCACAGTAAAATCGCAAGGCAGGAGAGGAGCCGATCAATCAATTGAAAGCTGCCATCGTCGACCGAGGGACGAAGAGGCTGAGCTTGGCAGCCGGAAAGGACCAAAAAATACCACCCAGAGAGAGAGAGAGAGAGAGAGAGAGAGAGAGAGGCTTAAAGCCACAGCTCCAGTTGCCTCAGAAGGATTTCCCCTCCAAACTTTGGGGGGTGGGGAGGGTGGGGATTTTTGGCTTTCAAATGAGGGTTTCTGCTCCGTGGGTTTTCCAGAAGGGAAACCTCTTTTCCCAGGGACAACTTTCGGTGGCCCTAGAAAGCTTCCCCAAGTCAAAAACGCCCCTCCCTCTCACCCTGGCTTTCTCTCCCCTGCTCTCACGTGGTTTGGGGGCTTTCTGCCACTGGGGTGCTGTGTGTGTGTGGGGGGGAACTCCAGGCCAACCACCCCCTCCCCCCCCACCCACCCAGAGGAGCTGGGGAAATGCAGCGTTTAGTAGCCAGGCCCCGGGGGGGGGGGACCTCTGCTGGCAGATCCCATGCATGCTTGTGTGTGTGTGTGTGTGTGTGTGTGTGTGTGTGTGTGTGTGTGTGTGTGTGTGTGTGTGTGTGTGTGTGTGTGTGTGTGTGTGTGTGTGTGTGTGTGTGTGTGTGTGTGTGTGTGTGTGTGTGTGTGTGTGTGTGTGTGTAAAAGGGCAGGGGGGAGATAAAGGTCTTCTTATCCCCCTGGGAAGAGGAGGACACCTTCGGCCCCCAGGATAGCCAGAGAGGCCAGGGTGAGGCTGGACTTCTCCTGCATTTCAGCTTCTGGACTACAGGTTTCTCCTGCAGGCCCAGCAGGACTGGCCTGAGGCCGGAGAGGAGGCTCCCGGAGGCCATCATCCTCTCCCTGGAGGTCATCCACTCTGGAAGCCCAGCAGGGTTTGGGCCTGGTCAGTCCCTGGGAGGGAGGGAGGGCGGCTTTCTCTGCCGCTGAAAAGCAGGTCTGATGATCTCCTTCAGGCCAGGGACTCAAGGCACCCCAGGGTCCGCCCCTGTCCCCCCCCCAAGCAGCCAGAAGCAAAGCCCCCCAAACATACACACAGGGGGGAGGGCACTTCCCACGCCTGCCTTCTTCACATTGAAAGGGAATGTGCATTAATGAATGCACAAAGGAAGGAGGCTGTTATGTGCTTCTCTGCTGACCGAGGGGGGAAGAAAAAACCTCATGCAGGCAAAAATCTGGCCTGGGTCAGGGGCATTTTGAGAAGGGGGGGCTGTAGAAAACCTTCCCCCCCCCCCAGGTTTGGGAGCTCTTCAGTTGCCAGAACAATTAAGCTGAGAAGGCCAATGATTAAATGTGTGTGTGTAAAACCCCCTGCATTTGCACAACAGACTCTGCTTGTGTGCCTTGCCTCCCCACGACATGGCCAACTCCTATGGTCCTGATGGGGTTGCCATGGGAACGGGGACCTCAGAGTGGTCCTCAGGCCAGAGAGCATCCTTACCGGCAGGGCCGCCACCTGCCTCTTCCAGAGAGGCTGAGATTCCCTCTGTCTGTCCGTCCGTGTTTCTGTCTTGCCTTCCCTCCCTCCCCCCCTTTTAGCACAACGGAGAAAAAACCAAGCTAGAGCCTTCAGGGGAACCTTATTTACTGAGATGTCAAGAAAAGGATGGGAGCATCTAAAATGATAATAATGACAATATTAAAACTGCATAAAATCAGGAGCCCAGGAGGCTTTCCTTGGAGGGGGGGGAGGCAGAGAAGCCCCCCCTCCAAATGCAAATCCTTCTCCTTGTCTGTTGTGAAAAATCTCTCCTGCTTTTTAATTGATACAAATGCTTGTCTGTGCCACTTACAAACAACACCTGCCTTTCCTCCTCCTCCTCCTCCTCCTCCTCCTCCTCCTCTTCTCCCCCCTGAAGAGAAATGCCTGCTTTCTGGCTCCGTCAGATTCAGGAACCTCCAGGAGGGAAAACATCATCCTTTCTCATTACAGAGCGAGGCCCACAACCCATTCACAAAGGAAGAGGCATCATCCTCCAGCATCCTGCCAGTCGCCTGGCAGTTTGTGTCAGGAGACAGAACAAGCATGCAGGTTTTAGGCAAAAGGAAGAAGCCCACCTTCTGCGTTACCCTCTTTGGGTCTTTTGGCACCAGAAGAGGCTGGATCTGGACCCCTCCCCACCCACCCACCCCCTAGCCAATGGCCACACTGGCCGGGGAAAGAGGAGACCCTAACCCCCACCCCCACCCCTTAGAAAGAAGAGCCTGTGCCCCCTACCAAAAACATCTGGGGCTGTGTTGGGGGGTCTGTTTTTTCAAAACACCCCCAGAAGTGCCCAAGGAGCTTTGCTGCCCCCTCACCTGGTTTTTCTTCTCTTAGCAGCCCAGGGGCTTTGAGGTGCCTTCCCAGCTCCCGTTGCCATCTGAGGACAAGGGAGGGGCTGGGAGGATTTTCCATGGGAAGGATTTTGTGAGCCTGTCTTTCCCGTTGACTGCAAAAGAGGGTGATTTGGAAGCTCTGGGGAAGGAAGGAACAGAAGGAAGGAAGGAAGGAAGGAATAGAAGGAAGGAAGGAAGGAAGGAATAGAAGGAAGGAAGGGGCTCTCCCTCCTCTGCTCCCTGCCATAAAAGTAGGAAAGGGGGAAGCATTAAAAATGGTTTGGAGATCTATGGCCAATTGTGCTGACAACTGACAAGCACCAGATAGGATTTCTTGTCAGATGTTTTATGCAGAAATCAATTAAGCCATCGTCCATAGCAGGACATGCAGTCACAAAGCGTCAAGCATGCATTCAGGGCTATGGATTTCCTCCCAGATAAATTGCAAGAGAGAGACAAGACAAGGGCGGGGGGGGGGGGGAGAGAGAACACGGGAACTGTCGGGCCGAAAGGGCAGAACCTTTTCCAAAGCAAGGAGCACAGAAAGGCAAAGCAAGGATGTCTCAGGGGAAGCATGAGGAGGGAGGGGGAGGGAGTCTCAGCAGCACAGCACCGGGTGTGTGTGTGTGTGTGTCTGGATGAAGCCACGGTGTTTGTGGAGAGGGCAGAGCAGCCCCTCTTTGGCCACATCTGGCCTAAGCCTCGGTCTTCATTCGAAGGCCCAAATCCTGCTGAAGGGAATCTTTGTCCTCCTCCTCCGTCATCATCCGGCAATCATGCTTTGGAGCAGGAGCCCCGGATTCTTCCCTGGCCTGGTTTCTCAGACATGGAAGGCTGCTTGGCCACCTCTGGCCAACAGTAGTAAGGCTTCAGTTGTGGTGACCAGTAATGGGGTTTAAGGACCCCCCAGAAACCCTTTAAGCCAGGAGTTCTCAACCTTTTAGAGCCGGAGGCCATTGGGAAGCCACACTCCCTCAGGCAGCTTCCTGGGCTGGGTGGCCATTTTGCCCTTCACCCTATGGCACTTCTGCGTGTGGTGGTGGTGGGCCACATGAAGTGGCACTGAGAGCTGCATCCAGCCCACAGGCCGCAGGTTGAGCATCCCCGCTTTATACCTTTCCACTGGTTTCATGGCAAGGGGCTTTCCCATCCAATGTGCCTCTTTCCCTGCCCTGGTTTCTTTATTTGCTGGTAAGAAAGAGCAGCCTGACCACAAGGGGACCTTTAGCCCGGGGGAGGGGGGGCAGGTGCCTCTGGGGAGCATGGGATGGGGAGTGGCCTTCCCACCCTGGCCCTGGGGGAGAGGCGGACTGATGGTTGGAAGGTCGGTAGCTTCCTATGGGCCCAGTGAGTGGACGGGAGCTTTTAAGAAAGGTGGAAGGGGAGACACACAAAGAGGCCCCCCCCGGGAGGGGGTTCTCATTAGACAGCCGGAGTAGTGGCGGGTAGCAAGTGTCTCTGGCTTTGCCCCCTCCTCCCCTCCCCGGCCCCGAGCGACCGGGTTTCCTGCCCCCCTCCCTTTGGCTTTGAGCAGTTGGGGAGGGGACGGGACGGGACGAAGAAGGGCCCTAGCCCAGGCGGGCGGCGCTCTGTACGTGCCCTGGGGCGCTGCGTCCTCTGCCGCGGCCAGGAGGGAAGGGAGGGGGTGAGATTTCTTTCATGGGGGGGGGGGAGAGAAAGGCGATGATGGGCGTGGCCTGGCGCTGGTCCTCCCCCTCCCTCTCTCTCTCTCTCTCTCTCTCTCTCCAGAGCGCCCACTTCCAGCTCGGCTCAGCCGGGGAAGGAAGGCAGGCAGGCAGGCAGGCAGGCAAGGGAGGTCTCGCCGCCGCCCAGCCAGGCAGGCAGGCAGGCAAGAGAGGAGGAGAGGAGGGCAGCGCCATGCCGGGCCCGGGGGGGCTCCGCCGCCTCCCGCTCCTCTTGCTGCTCCTGCTGCTGCTGCCGCCCTCGGGGACCTGCGCCGCCCGGAGCCCCCCAGGTAGGGACCGAGGGAGGGGGAGGAGGGCCGCCCGCTCTTGTACGATGGAGGGGGGAGGAGGGAGGGACCCCCCCACCGCACCCCTCTTCCCTCCCGGGAGCCCAGCCTCCCGACTCGGAGCCTTCCCAGGGGAGGGGAGGGGAGGGGAGGGGAGCCCCCCCCTCTTTCTCCCACCCCACCGCTCCCCGTTTCTCTCCCTGCTGGGACCCCTTCGGAGCTTGTGCTTGCGGGACACGGCGGGGCCGACACGCGTCCGCGGCTACCGACGCCCCTCGGGGTGGGCAGGGACTTCGGCTGAGCCTGGGGGATGGGGGGCGGGTTGGAAAGGGGGGCTGTCTCCTCCCCCCTCCCCTGGCCCTCCTCCTCCCCCTCCTCCCCCCTCCCTTCGGCCCCGGAACAGCTCCTGGCTCGCCCGCCCAGGTTTCTTCGGTGTTCGCTGCTGGGCGCCGGAGCCGGAGAGCGCCAGGATCGGGGCCTTCCGTCCCGGACTCTTTCGTGGGGCTCCTTCTTCCTCCTCCTCCTCCTCCTCCTCCTCCTCGATTCCCAAATGGCCCCTTCTCTCAGGACGGGGGGGGGGAGAGAAAGGCCATTTGCCGGTGGGAGGGAAGGAAGACGGGGGTGGATTTCTCTCTCCCAGAGATTTCCCCGAGGATATTTCCAGAGACGTTGGTTTGGGTGCAAAGTCTGCAGTGAGAGAGAAGCGAGGACAGTTTGGGCTTGTGTGTGTGTGTGTGTGTGTGTGTGAGAGAGAGAGAGAGAGAGAGAGAGAGATTTCCCCTGGGCCAAACAAAGAGGGTCTTCCTCGGGGAACTTCGCCCCCCCCCCCTGTTCATCCCCCTGGGATTTATTCCAAAAGGTTGTTTTTCTCCCATGAGAGGCTCCTGACCTGAACCATTGGAAGACCCTAGATCAGGGGTGCCTCATCTATGGCCTGTGGGCCAGATCTGGCCCCTGACACCACATCATCTGGCCCAAGAAGCCCTTGTTGCTCCCAGAAGCAGAAGTAAAAAGCACCTGTATGGAGCAACGACGCATTTGCAGGCCAGATGAATTGGTGTCGGGTTTGATCTGGCCCACAGGCCATAGTGACTTGCCCCCTGAACCACATGAATGGCTCACAGCCCCAAAGGTTTGGGCACCCCTCCCTAGACAGCTGGGTTGGTTTCTCTCTTGGTGATGGTTTGATGAAAGAGAGAGAGAGAAAGAAAGAAAATGAGATTGTGTGTGTGTGTGAGAGAGAGAGAGATTTTGTGTGTGCGTGTGTGTGTGTGTGAGAGAGAGAGAGAGAGATTTTGTGTGTGTGTGTGAGAGAGAGAGAGAGTGAGAGAGTGTGTGTGTGGCACTTTGTAGCATTTGTTCTTTGACTCATGAAGACAGTCTGTGCAGTTCCAAGGTTAAAATGAGGCAGACAATTACAACTTGGAGTGTGTGTGTGTGTTTTCTCTCTCTCTCTCTCTCTGTGCGTGTGTTTGTTTGTGTGGCATTTCAGGGCTTAGTTCTCCAGACCCTCCTCCGTGAATGATAAGTCAGGGTCTCCTGTGGTGATCTGGCTTTGCCAAAGGGCCCCCTCTCCCCCCCCCACTCCCAGGCCTGGGACTTTGGCTGGGGAATGTCTCTCTCTCTCTCTCTCTCTCTCTCTCTCTCTCCTGCCCGCCTGCCTGCAAAATGTCCACCTCCTGCCAGGGGCTGGACTGGGCAGGACAAGAGTTCCTGCCTCTCTCCCGGAGTTTCCAGCCGAGGCTCTGATGGAGGAAACTCGTGGGTGAGGGGGGAAGGCGGGAGGTGCGATTTGGGAAATGCCACCCTCTGTGGAGACGTTCCTAGGATACAGAGTAGGACAGGGGTACCCAAGCCTTTTGGGCCACGGGCCAGTCATGGGGTTCACTGGGCCTTTTCCACCCCCTGTGCCCACTTTACCAAGTCTCTGGAACCTACACCCAAGTGAGGTAGGACGGTGCGGTTAATTTTGGGACGGAGGTTGTTGGCGCTGCCAGTGAGGAAGGGCGCAAGGGCAGTGCCCGGGGGGTAGGGGGTGGATTTCAATGTCGTTTTTGTTTTGAAGGCCTTGCGCTGGCACGGATCTTCTCTCCCCCTCTGCCAGCCACAAAGCAGGTGCAGAACCTGGCAGGAAGTGTGTGTGTGTGTGTGTGTGTGTGTGTGCGTGTGTGTGTGTGTCTGTCTTTGGGCTGGCACCAGTGCTGACTGTTCTGCGCTTTCAAGGGCGTCCAGGACTCCTGTTTCTGTGGATCTTCAGGTCCTTGAGAACAGTTTTTCTTGGATTCTGCTAAAAGCCAGACCCTAAATCAGGGGTGCCCAAACTACGGCCTGTGGGCCGGATCTGCCCCAACACCAACTCATCTGGCCCATGCCACCCTTGTCGCTCCTGGAAGCCTATGGCACATTTTACTTCTGCTTCCTGGAGTGACATGGGTGGCGCAGGCCAGATGAATTGGCATCGGGGGCCAGATACAGCCCACAGGCCATACTTTAGGCACCCCTGGTTTCAGCAGAGAAAATGGCAGCCTAAAATCTATCTATCTCATCCTGTTGCAAAACAGATTGCTAGGTGTGTTTTGCATCCACTTCTGGTGGGAGGAGCCACTTGACCGGCCCGCTGAACCATGTGACCAGCCCACGGCCTGAAAAGTTTGGGCACCCCTGCCCTAAAGGTCGAAGCGGCCTCAGCCTCACTCGGCCCGCCTACAAGACAGGCCTTGCATATTATCAGCGCCTGCCTGCCTGCCTGTAATTCACTTGCTTATTTCAGTGGCAATGGTGTGCCAGGACTGAACCTCCTGCGTGGAAAGCGATCTTTCCGGCCCACTCGGCTTCCTGGAAGAAGAGGTGCCAAGGCTGACGTCTTCCACCCACCGGCGTCACCACTCTTCCCATCCCATCCCTGCTTTCCCCCCTCCCCGGCTAATCTGGAGCCTGGAAGGAAAGAGGCGGGATGCTTTGCCCGTGATCACCGGGGATTCTGGTTTCTGTAGTAGCAAAGGGACCGACTTTTTGCAGTTCAAAGTGTGGCCTCGTAACATCAGGGCGGGCGAGAAGAGGGGAAAAGTGTGGTGAAAGTGATCAGGGCAAAGGAATTCTGTTAGTGACATGAACAAGGAGTGCTAAAACCGAGGAGGCTTTTCAAGGTGTCCCTTGGGATTTCTCCTGCCAACCAACCTGTGGAAGAGGCGCATTGGCCCCTGGGGAAAGGCCCGCACCAGCCTCTGCCTCCGCCGCCTCCGCCTCCTCCTCTCCTCTCAGCCCAGGCCGCCTTCCATGACTGCCAGTGCCTCCTCTTCCTTCCTGCCCTGGTGTGGAGGAGTCACTGGGAGGGCCAGACGGGGACTTGCGGAGGCCAAAGAACTCGCCTCAATGCCTGGGGCCACTTGCCCCTTCCTGTCCTGGCCCACCTCGCAAGGCAGGTGTTCTAAGGCGAAGGAGGGCCTTTCTTGGCCCCTGGAGCTCATTGGAGAAAGGCAGGGTCTGGGCCCCACAAAGAACCCTTCCTGCTGCCCCCCCCCCGTGGATTAACAGGGAGCTCCCAGCAGATTGAAGCCCCCCCCCCCGGCTCCTCCTCTTGCTGCTTAACCCTCAGCATGACAGAGGAGCCACCGTGGACTCTGTGGCCCTGCCACACCAAGAGAGGCCACAGTTGTGGTTCCATGCCCTATGCCTCTCCCTCCCTCCCTATTGCCGCCAACAGTGCCTGCCTATTGTTAGGTGCAGTCCAGGCACCAGCAAAGGCCTGGGAATCTATTAAACTGAGTGTGCGAGAGAGAGAGAGAGAGAGAGAGAGAGAGAGAGAGAGAGAGAGAAAGGTGGTGGTGGGGGCACATGTTGAGACCCCTGAGAACTGAATGTTGCAGTTCATAACCAGGAAGCCGAGGAGGGTCTTCGGGTTGCCTTTTGGCTTGTGCGCAAGGAACAAAACCCACAGCAAAGTCAAGCTGTTTCCCACGAGAAACCAGAAATAATGCCAAGGGGGGGGGGCGGGGCGGGGGGGACATGGAGAAATACCTACCCGAAGAGGTTTTCCTGATCACCTTCTAAGAGGGAAGGGATGTGGGACTTTAGGCCCTTCCTGACCCTGCCTGGTAACCCCAAGGTTGGGTGGCCAGCAGGGACGGCCCCGTAGCCACCCTCAGCCTTGGCTCCCTGCCAACAGCACATCTAATTAAATAAATAAATGATCCTGCTTGCTTAATCAGATTGCCCGGAAGGTGGCCAAGCCAATTGCCAAGCCAGACAGAGGGCAAAGGGGGATCTACTGGGTGAGGTAAGCTTCTTAACCAGAAGCGGAGAGTGTGTCTTTGCTATACAATTAATATTTATTTATTTTAAAAAGCTAGTCTCACTGCAGGGTGAGCCTGGAAGCCAGGCTGCTGTGGGCCAGAAAGAGAGGGGGCCAGATGTTTGAACATCTGGTAAACACCTAGCACGGAGTGGTGTGGGAAATGCCTTCTCTCTTCTGATGTTTGCTTGGAGGGATTGTTCAGAAGAAGCCACAGAAATGACCTTGGGGGGGGGGCCTCTCCCCCCCCCTCCTGCACTCTCTCAATTCAACCAGGCCTGTCAGAATTAAGCCACCCTTTACAAATAGTTTAGTTTCCTGAGACTAATTGCTACTTTGGGTACCTGGATGGTAAAGCATCCTCGAAAGGAACATATGGCCGAGCATCAAAATTACCTTCCCACTCCCTTAATGAGTCGTTTTTCATGGTTACTTTCAAGTGTTAGTTGTAAACTTCATTTTAAAGTGTTTTTAGAGGCATAGGCTGGCAGACATTTCTCAAAGATTAACCCACTGTCTAAACAATCCTATGTGGGGGGCATTAATTGGCAGGTAATAAATATGTAATGAGCAGAGAAACACAGTGAGCGGCTTTTTCAGAATTGTAATGACAATAGGTTTTCAAATGCATTCCTATGGGAAGCTGCATTTAGGGTCATGTATTTTGGCTTTGGTGCATTCCTATGGGAGATGGCATTCAGTGCATTCCTATGGGAAATGCAGTTAAAGTAATTTTTGCAGTAAGAAACGTCCCGGAGAACGCATTAATTACATTAACTGAGGTCTCCCTGAGGTACGATGCTTTTTGCAAAAAAGGCACCGCTCTGCCGGCGCTCTTTTTTGGGGGGGAATAAAATGATTCTACAACTGCTTGAGAATTTATTTCCCTTTGTCTTTCTTCTTAAAGCCACCCTGTTGCCTAGTGATTTCCCCGTCCGTCCGTCCGTCCGTCCATCCATCCATCCATCCATCCATCCATCCATCCATCCGGTCAGCTGGGGAGGTGGTGGGCGTTTAGCTACCTGTTGGAAGCCCTTCCTCCTCATGTTCTGCTTGCAAAGGAGATGCATCCCGCCCCTTCTCTCTCTCTCCCCCCCGCCCCGCTTTCTCTCTCTCTCTCTCTTTTGGTGCAAGCATCCTTTGGCAAAGGGGAAGGAAAGGCTTCCGCTTCCTTCCAGCCGGCTGGGCTTGCCAATGGGTAAACGTCTCCTTCCTTCCTTCCGCCTGCAATGCTGGGCGCTGAGCTAATAAGCCGAGGTTTGCTTTGGCTTCGCAAAGACGTGACCATTGCCAGCGGTGTCGTTACTTAATGGGATTTTTTAATCGTTTATGCAGCCCGTGCCCTGCTGGGAAGGAACGCAGAGTCTCACCTATCCAAGCCTGGTCCTCGTATGTGTGTGCATAGAGTGGTGTGGGAGATAAACCATAGGGAGGAATTGGGGGTGGGGGGGCAGCGGCGGCGGCTCCCTGGACTTGAACCAGAAGTCTGTGAGAGCCATTGTGGAAGGCATGGAGTCAAGAAGAGATGGGGTCCCCCCCCCTCTTTGTTTGAAGGAGGGTCTAAGCTCGCCCCCTCCCCCCCCAGGACAGCAGCACTGGGCAAGAGGGTCTCCAAGGGTGGCCCCAGGGAGGAAGCTTCCAGAGGCAGCCCTCCTTCTTCCAGCGGGATACATAGGGATGCTGTGCCACGGACACAATGCCACGCGTGGCAAGGCCAGCCCACCCACGGAGGGTCTCTGGGTGGGAGGCTGGTGCTTCCCTCGTGGCTTGGCTACCACCATCCATCCGGGCTTCCCTTCTGAATGTCCTCCATCCCCCTCCCTTCTCTCTCAAGGCCTATCATTAGGCCTCCTAATACAATTAAGACCAATTGAGCAGAATAATATATCAGAGGCCGCAAAGGGGGGGGGGGGGCTTCTCCATGGGGTGGGAGTTCGGGGGTGTGTGTGGATGTAAAGCTAGAAGGGACCGGCATTCATCAAAAAAGAATAATGGGAAGCCATCTTAATTGTTTTTGAGTTCCAGAAATTACTTTGCACGCTTCATAATTTTATCTGTTTTTGAAGCCTTAATGAAGAGATTAAGGGGGAGGGAGGGGGTCTTTGTTCTGCAGGCCCAGGGGGGTCCACCCACATTTTGAGGGGTGTTTTCCCCACCACCACCATAGAAAAGGTTGGCACTGAGGGAGGGAGGGAGGGAGGGAGGGAAGGAGCTTCAGCCTCAGCCATGAAATGTCTCATTTTAAAAATAGCTTCACCCCAAGAAAATGTGGTGGTTCTCTTGTGGGTCCAGTCACAGGATTTGAACCCAGATCTTCTGCCTCACGGCCTGGGACCCTCTGGCCACTCTTTCTCCCCACCATCTACCCTGCCAAGTGAATGAAAAAAGGGGCATCAGATGTTCACTTCTTGTTGTGCGTTTCGGCTGGAACAACTGGGGCCCTTCCTTCCTTCCTTCCATTCATCATTTATTTCCTTCCTTCCTTCCATTCTCTTCCTTCCTTCCTTCCCATCAATCATTTCCTTCCTTCCTTCCTTCCATTCATCATTTATTTCCTTCCTTCCATTCTCTTCCTTCCTTCCTTCCTTCCTTCCTTCCTTCCTTCCTTCCATTCTCTTCCTTCCATCCATTCATCATTTATTTCCTTCCTTCCTTCCTTCCTTCCATTCATCATTTATTTCCTTCCTTCCTTCCATTCTCTTCCTTCCTTCCTTCCCATCAATCATTTCCTTCCTTCCTTCCTTCCATTCATCATTTATTTCCTTCCTTCCATTCTCTTCCTTCCTTCCTTCCTTCCTTCCATTCTCTTCCTTTCATCCATTCATCATTTATTTCCTTCCTTCCTTCCTTCCTTCCATTCATCATTTATTTCCTTCCTTCCTTCCATTCTCTTCCTTCCTTCCTTCCATTCATCATTTCCTTCCTTCCTTCCTTCCATGGGGTTCCTCCCACCGGAAGCAGAAGTAAAATGCGCCTTCCAATCTGTTTTGCAACAGGATGAGATAGATTTTTAAGCTGCCATTTTCTCTGCTTAAACCAGGGCTGCCCGAACTATGGCCTGTGGGCCGGATCTGACCCCCCAATGCCAAATCATCTGGCCCACACCACCCTCATTGCTCCCAGAAGTGGAGCATTGAGGGAAGTGTGGGCCAGATGAATTGGCTTTGGGGCAGATCTGGCGCACAGGCCATAGTTTGGGCACCCGTCCTATAGGATGAAAGGAAATGTCCCATGGGCCTCTTCTGCCTCTCCAAAATCCAGTTTTTTTAGCTACACTCTTAGATCCTTTTAAAGTCTGGGGCATTTCCATTGACCGGAAAAGCCCCTCCCCTTTGCCTTTAATATCTGTTTGTGGGGAGAGAAGGGGGTGTTTCTTCCTTCTGACCCCAAAAGGGGGGGAGGGGAGGGAGCCCCACAATTAAATGGCTGAGCTCAAAGTCACCTTTGAGGCTGCCTATACTAGTGCTCCTTCCTTCCTGGCATCCCCCCACCCCACCCCACCCCCACCCGCTCCCCCTCCATCCTCCTCCTCCTCTCCCAGGGCTGTGGTGCGCCTCCACCGTGACTTCCAGGAACCACACTGACGTCATTTGCCAACTGAGCATTGGCGTAAACGGGGGAGAGAAAGACAATTACCAAAAAGGGCGACAGAGGAAACCTCACGTGCAAATGCTTGACTCGTGCCATGCCAGCAGGGCCGCCCGTGCAAATCCTGGCACACCGTGCTTCTTCTGGTGAGCCTCTGCGGTGGCCAACACCTCTTCTCACCCCTGGTTTTGTCCAAAGGGCCTGTTGTTGTGGGAATGATGGAGTGGACCGTGGGAGAATGTGGGGGCCCTTCAGTGGCGGCTGTTTGAGTTGAGAGAGAGAGAGAGAGGAGAGAGAGGGGGGGAGAGAGGGGGGGGAGAGAGAGAGCTCTCTTGCTCTCCATGGTGCTGAACCTCGAAGGCTTCCCAGAGGTTCCCTTTGGGCCGTTTCCTCTTCCACAGGCCACACCCCACAGCACCTCCAGTGCCTGAGCGGTTAAGGCGCTGAACTAGTTATGCCTGCCATATGACCAGGGAAACCTCTGCAGAGGCTGGCTCTTTGGCTGTACGTGGAGATGAGCACCAAGCCCTATAGTTGGAGATGGCTGGAGGGGCCACCCTTGGCCTTTGCTTTGCTTCTTGGCTATCCAGAAAGGCTTCCTGGCACATCCTCCGTCCCCTTGCTGGGAGGCCGGAGCCTTTGGGGTCCATTTCTAGGGTCTCTCTCGGCTGGGGTCCCTACATTTGTGGGGTGTCCTCTGAGTCTGCTTGGGTGGGAAGGCCCTCCCCCCTCCCCCCCTCAAATAACCCCTTCCCCCCAATTGCAATCCGTTCCAGGCAGAAGCGGAAATGGCTCCTGGCAGGGTAGGAAATGCCGCCCTTTCTGTCTCACAAAGCGCCGTGACACAGATATCCATGGGCGGCTCTGTTGCTGCCACTTGAATGCAGATCTGGGACTGGGCTGTGTGTGTGTGTGTGTGTGTGTGTGTGTGTGTGTGTGTGTGTGTGTGTGTGTGTGTGTGTGTGTGTGTGTGTGTGTGTGTGTGTGTGTGTGTGTGTGTGTGTGTAGAAGAAGTTGTGTATGGAACAAGGACCAAGCAGGCCTTGGGTAGGCAACGCTAGGAGGGAGGGAGGGAGGGAATGTCATAAGCTGTGATAAGAGCCAGGCTGGGCTTCGCAGTTTCCCCCTCCAGTGATTTCAGAATCCAGAGCAGAGGATGAGGAAAAGGGGGGGGGAGAGAGAGAGAGAGACTGGTGTGGTGTGACAGGTTGTGTGTGTGTGTGTGTGTGTGTGTGTGTGTGTGTGTGTGTGTGTGTGTGTGTGTGTGTGTGTGTGTATGCTGTTGTTAACAACTGCAAAACAGGGACAGGCCTGCTTGCGAGTGAGCTGAACTGCGCTGGGTTTCCTGCGCTGTCTCCTAAACAAACATTCGGCGTGCAACACACATCTTTATTTATTTATCCGCATCAGAGCATTGCACAGTTTAAATTATGGATGTACATGAAACCTAGATAGCATCCAAACAAATGAAGATGTTAAAGATTGGTTTTGGCGAGAAGCCGGTGATGCCTTCAGTGGCGTGATTTTGGCTGTTGACTGGCTCTTCCTTCCTTCCTTCCTTCCTTCGCACATGTGGTGGGGCAGGAATTGCAGGCATGCAAAGGGTGCATTGATTGGATTTCAACACAGCCTCAGAAAAGTCTATCCTGTTCACTCCATTTGACATGATTCTTCTTTGGTCTTCCCGCATTGCTTCAAAGTCCCTTCAGTGACTTCCAGAAGGTCCAGACTGAGTCTCCTCCTGGTGGGAGATACAATTTGGCATTCATCCAGGCTCGGGGGTTAAGAAGCTCGCCTTGTTAGCTGGAAGGCCGGCAAGTCAGCAGTTCGAGACCCGGGTACTGCACGACAGAATGAGCGCCCATCTCTGTCCCAGCTCCTGCCAACCTAGCAGTTTGAAAGCAAGACATTGCAAGTAGATTAATAGAGACCACTTGGGTTGGGAAAAGATCTTGGGGACATGAAAAAGAGCCTCATTTGGACATCCCTTGAGCAGAGTTCCTCCAGGAAAAATCCTTTCAACCCATGATGATGATGATGATGATGATGATGATGATGATGATGATCATCACCATCATCAAGGTGTTGCTTCTGAGCTCCGTAGATCCTAGCCTGTTCTGGTTTAACAGCCGTTAATAACCCTTCAGGGTTCATTAAGAGAAATGCAGGGAGAAACACTGTTTGCAATGGGACAGGGATTCCTGGGGGCTGGATTGGGCCCCGTCCCTTGAAGGCACAAAGTAGGACAGGCAGGTCTCAGGGTCAGGTCTATGGGTCAGACCAGGCCATTCTGAACCATTCAGAGGAGCCGTTGCACTGAAGAAGACTCAGGCGTCAGAAAGAGGGGGGAGGGATTCTGGGGTGCAACCCTGTGTGTGTGTGTGTGTGTGTGTGTGTGTGAGAGAGAGAGAGAGAGAGAGAGAGATGAGAGAGAGAGAGAGAGAGATTTCATTGGGATTTCATTCTTCACCCACTGTTTCATGGCTCTTGTCTGTTCTGCCTCCTTTAATGCAAACCCATTTAATCCTGCGGAGAGAACAGTTCTGTTCTGAACTTGAGGGTTTTGATCAGTTCTTCTTCTTCTTCTTCTTCTTCTTCTTCTTCTTCTTCTTCTTCTTCTTCTTCTTCTTCTTCTTCTTCTTCTTCTTCTTCTTCTTCTTCTTCTTCTTCTTCTTCTTCTTCTTCTTCGTCTGAGCTGCCAATGTGAGATCTTTCATTTCATGCTTGGTTAAAGAGGGACTCCCTCATCTCAGCGCATTCAAGCACAGGAACTAGTAAGCCATTAGTCAACTTCCGAAGCGCAGGCAATATTGCCTTTAAATAGCAAGGACCACTTCAAATGGCAACCCCGGAAGCCACTTCCACCTCCATGGACTGGGAACACTTTTGTTCTCCAGAGATGAATTCCCGTTAATTAGTTTGTAGAAGATATTTTTTGAATTACTTTTAAAAAAAAACACCTAGCAAATAAATAAATAAATCCCACCAGTTGGCTATAAATCATGAGCAGCAAGAGTGAACGTGTCTTCCTTCCTTCCTTCCTTCCGAAGCCATTTTCCCATTTCCTTCCAAGGCAGCAAAGACTTTCTCCTCCTCCTTTACGTGCTTTCATATCCCGCACGTCTTTCGGCTCATAGCTTTGCAGGGAACCTCCTCTCTTGGTAGAACTTTGGCTGTTTCCTTCTCCCCGAGATCGGTTTTTATGCAATTAATAGCAACGCAATTAGGATTAATAAAGGGGCCGCTCTCTCTCTCTCCCCCCCCCTGCCCCAGGGCTCTGCTCTCCTCCGGGAAGGCCCAGCGCCTGCTGACGCTGCTTTGGAGACCTTCCAGGGAGCACCGCTTCCACCTGCCTCCTTCTTCCCAAACCCAGGGAAGGGAGTCTCTTGCCCAGAACAACCTCTGCCTTTCCGGTGTTCCCTGCTTTCTTAGTTGTGAGAACCGGGTGGCACTTGGGGCTGCCACACTGAACCACCTCTGTGGGGGTTTGGGCTATGAGAAGTCCCAGCGGGAAACAAGGAGGAGGAGGAGGAGGAGGAGGAGCGAAGGAAGCCGGCCTTTGTACCTGCCCTGCCGATTCATTCATTCCTTAACCTGCACATGGAGCACGGTGGCCAAACAAATGGCCCTGCTGGAGGGAAATGGCCCACGTTGATTCTCTGCCAAGGAACGCGGCGTGTGGGCCAAAACTCCCAGGGGTGTTCAGTGGGGCGCTTGCGTTGTTCCTCATGGCAATTCGGTGGCTGGTTGTGGCTCTGGACCTCCAAGGAAGCCAAAAGAGGCTCTGAGTGTTTGGCCCCTGATGGCAGAAATACCAGGAAAGGAGGGTGTGGATTCTCTCCCCCCCCCCCCATGCGGGCCTTCTTGCCCCAGACCCAACCGGAGCCCTCAGTGCCTCCCCCTGGCCTTGCAAGGTGGGCGTTGGTGGGGGCTGGGAAAGAACCACGGAGCCTCCCAGTGTGCACCCACGTGCATGCACGCACATGCACGTGCACTGGGCCAGTGGGCTGCTTGTTCCCCTTGGCTGAGACGCACTCTTTGGCGCCTTTCTCTGTGAAACGTCACCACATCCGACCTGGACACGAATGCCGGTTCTTTTACAAACCCTCCCTTGAGGCCAGTCACTCTTTCATGGCCAGATCTCTGCCGACGCAGGCTGCGCATGAAAGAGGAGTGGAGCAGGAATCCAAAGGGCAGACTTGGAAAACGTCTCCCTGGAAGGCTGTTATTTGCTGGAGTTTCTCTGAGGAATGGAAAGGGGGGGCCCTGACCCACTGGGGCCTTGTCAAACCCATGCAGGCCTTTCGGAGCCCCACGAGGGCCACGGCACCCTCTGGCCGGCCTTCCCTCTCCTGGGGAAGTGACGGCAGCAAAGGGGCTTGGTTTGTTTTTTAACTGGGGGGGGGGGAGGGGAGGGAAGCATTCCTGATGCCAGGAGGGTATTCATGCCCACCCAGCCAGCTGGGAGCCTCACTCTGGCCCTTCTAGCGGGTGTGGAAATGACACATCCCGTGGGCAGTTGGGCTTTTCGGGGCGGGGGGGGGACACCTGTGCTTCCCCGAAGCACCCCCCCTTCTCTGGGCACGAGGCGAGTGGGCTTTCAGGAAGGGCACGGAGGTGGCCACAGGCACAGCCTTTGTGCCAAATGGCTCTGGGGGAGAGCATGGGAGGGAAACTATGGCAACTGGAAAGGGTCCTGACGGTGGTGTGGCCAACTTCCTCCCTGCTCTGTACAAGCCCGGTGGTGGCTGCTGCTGCTGCCCTCGATCACCTGTGTGCCAGAGCGACCGATGGGGGGGGCACAGGACCTCCCCCCCCCGCAGCTTCCCCTCCCTTGTGCTCCAAGCAGGTGGCCTTTGCAATGAGGAAGAACATCTCTCCCTACTGAGCATACTCTTGTTTCCCACTGTGTGACCTCTGGATCATGCGCAGCGGATCTTTCTTGCTAGGAGGCATGAGTGTGGGGGTGGGGGAGCATGTAACGTGTGCATTTGTGTGTCTCCCGCACAGCTCCAAAGACTTTCCAGGAGAGAATCCACAGGTGCTCCAACTTCTGCTCTGCAGTGAGAAAGGAAAGACGGTCAAAGGCAGCCGGTTTGGTGTGGGAGGCGTGGAAACGCTTCCTGAATGACACGAAGGGGGGCTACGCCTGGCCACCTGAGGAGGGCTTGGCACCTCTCTGCCACAGCCTCACCCTGAAGCAGGGGCACCCAAACTATGGCCCATGGGCCAGATATGGCCCCCTATGCCAATTCATCCGGCCTATGCTGCCCTTGTCACTCCCAGAAGCAGAAGTAAAATGTGCCCACCAGGGAGTGACGAGGGCTGCACAGGCCGGATGAATCGCTGTCAGGGGATGGATCCGGCCCACGGGCTGTAGTTTGATCACCCCTGGTTTAAGCAGAGAAAATGGCAGCTTAAAATCTCTCTCATCCTGTTGCAAACCAGATTGAAAGGCGCGTTTTCCTTCCACTTCCAATGGGAGGAACCATGTGACCGGCCCACTGAACCACATAACTGGCCCACTGAATGATGTGATTGGCCCACGGTCCTTCCTTCCTCCCTTCCTTCTCCCCCCCCCCCAATCCAGGGGTTTTTGTGTCTGTGAGACTCATCCAGTTCTCACTTTCCGCCCCAAAGGCGGGTCATGCTTCCTATGGGGTGGGGGGGTGGGGGGTGGGGTGGGGGGCAGCCTCGTCGTCTCACCCTCTCATCTCGATGCACAATGAGGTTTGCTGATCCTTGGCCAAGAATTAATCAGCATTTCATACCAATTAATCTCCTTGGCTCACATTCCAGTGATTAATCCGTCCTAGATTTGTTTGGAACATGAAAACTTCGCAGGTTTCACGAAGAGCCAAATCTTTCCAATCAAGGGGGGGCCCCGCCCCCCCCAGCTTCCGTTTCTGTCTCAACCAGCCGAGGGATGAGGGGAGGATTCGAACCCATCTTCCCCACCAGCCGCCTGCAATGGCCAGATCCACTCCAAAAGGCAAACCCCCATTGCGGAGCAGAGGGGGAAATACCATAGATGGAGATGGTGGAGAAATGTGAATGGAAAAGGCTCTCAGGAGGACTTAAGCCGGGCCAAGAGAGGGAAAACCTTCCTGAAGCACAAGATGAGGAGGCCCCTTTGGGTCTGGTATTGTATAGTTCGACCTAGATGCCCCCCCACGCCCCCCCCCCCCAATTCACACAGCGACTCTGGGCGCCTCACAGAGGAAACAGTTACAATTCCATAGCAAAATTCCACAGCATAAAAAACAATTACATATATCACATAGCAAATTACAAATATCACATCGCAAGAATAGCACCACAAAACATATCCAAATATATCCCAAAAATCTCCAGTAACAATGACAAATTACAAAACATCAGGACAGCCTAAAAAATACAGGGTTTCTCAACGTTTTTGCGCCGGGGGCCTGATGAGCGGGCCAGACATGGGGTTCCTCCCACTGTAAACACTGCCATAAAATGTGTCTGTGGCTCTTTTCGCTCCTGCTGGCGACAGCAGTGAGGGTATTGGGTTACATGAAATGGCGCCGTAGGCCGTCTCTGGACCGCAGGCCGCAGCTTGCGAACCCCTCTGGTCTTGACCCTTTCCTCCTCCTGCCTTTCTCTTGCAGACGTAAACTCTGGGGAGACGACAACGGGTCCTTCCGAAGCCTCTCGGCTCCATTGGGATGAGCCCACGCATGCCACCCTGGCCAGAACGCATGTGGGGCTGAGAGGTGGCCCCATGGAGAGCCCCGCGCCGTCTACAGAAGGCACCTTTGACCCCCTGGCTGAGAGGGCCGCCTCGCTCCAAAGGGACCCTTTCCTAGAGGCAGGAACTTTTCCGTACCCCAACCTGAGGCCTGTCCTGCCCTCCAAGAGGGACCCCTCGGCTGCCTTCAGAGCAGGGAGCAGCGCCAGGAACTACGAGGGACTCAGGGCCGCTGCCGGGGTGGCCCCATCTGGCCCAACGCAGGCCTGGTCTCCCATGTCCACAGACAAGCCACGGCTCCCGGAGGAAAGGGACGTGGTCCCTATGGCGCACGGAGATAACCCCACCATGCCCGAGCAGGCTGCCTGGGCTAGCAAGGAGGCCAGGCTGGGGGCCACCAGGCACTCCCTCCTGCAAATCTCGCCTTTCACAGCACAGCCGGGGGTCCCCCGGGGTCCTCCTCAGGGCCCAGGGGCCACGGAGCAGCCCCAGGCAGCGTCTCGCGAGGAGGACGCCTGGACTGCCAGTGCCAAAAGTGAGAGGAAGATGAGGACGCCTTCAAGCCAAGGCCAAGGGGCCGCCACTGCCACCGCCACCGCCACCAACGTGGCCTCCGCCACCGCCATGGAGCAACTGCCAAGTAAGGGACTTCTGGCGTTCATTGATGCTTTGAGTTGCCCTCCCACTAAGTATCGGTGGCAGCCGCGGGTGCCCGAGGGGTGCAATTGATGCTCCTCTGAGACTCAGGGCCATCGCGACCCCAGTTTTGGACCCCCACCCCCTCCCAGAATCCCAGGACCACCCGTGGAAGTAGAGGGCCCCGTCCTCTCTCTTTAGCCCAAAGCCACAACTCCTCTGTAAGAGGCTGGTGCAGGCAGCAGAGGACGACTTATGCCAGGGGACACACGCCCCCCCCCCCCGCCCAGGGCTTCTTGGCTAAATTTTAGTCCATTGTCGACTAAGGGGAGGTGAGGAGAGGGAAGGCAGCGAGCGCATGGGGGACGGCCACGTCTTGGCCCTGGGAGAGAAGAGTCGGCCGAAAGGGAGCCACAAGGCCCAGGGTCTCCCATCCCAGTGGCCAGGCATTTATGTGGGCAAGGGGGGGGGAATGACTGGGCTGCCCACCACGGAAAAGGAGGCACGAAATGTTAAGGCGCCCCTTCCCCCCAGGTCCCTGCAGTGTGAGCTTCTATGAGCCGGAGGGGTACATCGACTCCACGGATTACCCGCCTCTGCCCCGGAGCAACTTCCTGGAGTGTACCTACAACGTGACCGTCTACACGGGATACGGGGTGGAGTTGCAGGTAGGGGGTTCGGGTGAGGCTCCCATGCAGGGGTGGGGAGGGGTGGCCAGACTGGCTTTCTCCTGGTTATGCCTCAGAGGGTTTAAATGCTAAAAGGCACTTCAACTCCCCCCCACCCCTCCCCATATCCCGCTGCCAGCTGCAATGTCCATTGCCTCACTTTGGAAAGGCATTCGATTGGGCATTCGAATGGGAGAAAACCTGGGGAGAGAAAGGCCTGCAAAGAGAAAGGCCTCAAAGCAACCCAAAACCGTGGCTCCTTCCCGTGAGAAGGCAACGTTGGCCTTCACCCAAGGGGTTCCCCTCCAAGCCAAGTAGACCCAATGAATCCATGGGGGGTTCAGGGCTTGATGCAATGGGTCCACGCTGGGATTCACCAGTGCATTCGGGCCTCTGTTTCTTCCATCCCTTCTGAGAAGTGGCTTCCTTCTCTAATTGTGCTTCTTCTCTACTCATTGGTAACAAGGCACCGCACGCACATCGCTTGTTATCTCAAGGTCTCGCCTCTGTTTCCCACCTGTCGCCCACATGGCTTGACGCCTCTCCTGACTCAACCTCCCTGGGGCTTGGCTCTGAGCCTTCTTTCCCACACAACCTCTGCAAACCCCCTGCTGTTAAGGAAGAGGGCCTCTGAGCATAGGCAGAGCACCTGGGACTTCTCTCCACCGGCCACCCTCTTCCCTCAGGCCCTTCGTGTCAGGATTTGGCCCATAATAGCCTTCTGGGGCTGCCATGATTTCCCGGCCTTTCGGAAACTGGCCTTGAACGTGGAGTTTCAAGGTGAGGTTTTTTCCGTGCCCAGCCGTGGCAACATCTGCCGGTGGTTGGAGCCATGCAAGGAGATAAACTTGGAAGTCCTTCCAAGGGATAATCTGGGCGCCGGCAGCCTTGAGGGAGGGCTGTGCGGCCGCCAGAAACATCTGCCAGGCTTTCGTGGCCAGAACCTCCCCGCAAGCGCCAGGGTGACCCTTATCATAGCCCTCCAGCTTAAAGGATAACGGAGGAAGACAAGGAAACCACTAAGCCGATCCGGCAACGGCTGGCAAGAGAAACGAGCTTTTGCCAGGCTTCCTTTGTCCTGGGAGCCAGGTGTGGGTGTGGGTGGGGGGGGGGGCTGAGAGAGAGGGGGGGGGGACACACATGGCTTCACAAACAGCCAGTCCTGCATCCCCGACTGACTGGGTTCCAGCCAAAGCAATGCTGGCAGGTGAGAGACCTTTCCAAAAAGGTGAGACCCCCCCCCCCCGGTTTCAATGCAAAGGGGACCTTTTGGGCACTGAGCCAAAGCAAGCCAGGTCTCCCAGCTGGTAGCAGGAAGGGGGGGAGGGAACCTGCCTGGGCCCCCAGATGTTCCCCCATCTGTGCCCAACCTCTGTCGTGGCCAGGTTCAGAATTGCACCTGATTCCAGCTGCAATAACATCCAGAGGAGAAATTTACAGAGGGTTTATATTTAGGCACAAGACGATGCCCCCTCTCCCCCCCCAAGCCCCTTCCCCAGAGAGGTGAGAGGAGGGGGCTCCGGTTATTCACCCCCACCACCCTGGGGCCTTCTCTGCCCACCCGTCCCCTCCTAATGGTGCCTCGTGCTGCCTTTCCTGTTTTGCTGCCGAATTTCTCTTGCCAATAAATCCTTTCCTCCCCCCCCCCGAACTTTCAATCAACTCCCCCGACTATTTTCTTATTTTAAGAATGCCCCCCTCCCCCCCCCCCCCCGGCCAGGGCTGTGTTCTGTTTTTCTAAGGGAGAGTTTAAAAGAGTGACAGCTTGGATTTGAGCTTTCTGGCAGATGTGCCTCCCGCCCCCCCTGCCCCCCCCCAGGCCAAATATCCTTCCCAAACAATGCGTTTCGTCCAGAACCCGCCACTGCGTCATCGTCGTCGTCTCTGCGGTGCTGAGTTGTGGCATTTGCCTGCTTCGGTGGGACTTCTCGGAAGAGGAGGAGAGGCGTCTTGCCTATAATGGGGTTCTGTTGCCTCCTCACGAGCAAGAAGCATTTGTTTGGTTGTGCGTTTCTCCTCCTGGCAGGAAAAGAGGCGTTTTGGCCTCCCAGCAGGAAGGAAAACCTCCCGGCCTGCTGGCTTGCTTTAATTTAGAGAGTTTTGCTATGCTTCACTTTCTAATTAAAGGAGAGAGAAAAGCAGGAAAGGAAAGAAGGGGATCCCAGGCTCATTTGCATTTTTTAACAAATTGTTACTTAAGGGAGGGGAGTGGGGAGGAATCCACATAAGCCCTGCAGAAGGAAGGCAACGCATTAAACCGGAAATCTCACTATACGTTCCTAGAAAACCTGAGAACGGGGGGGGGGGGAGGAGAGATGCCAAGGAAGGCGCCCCAGATGACAATTGGGGGGGGGGGCAGAAATGTCTGCATGATTCCACAGGGAAGGACTATTGGGGAGGGGGGGATGGAATAAATGCTCATCATGGCCTGGATACCACCACGAGGGTGGCGCAGGCCGGATGAATTGGCACACTGGCTTTGCTTTCCTCTCCTGCCTCTTGCCGGAGATCATGATGGGAAAGGAGCTGCCAGAGACTGCCGGCCTCCTTGCCGGCCCGCTTGGCTGCTCCGCCTGGCACCACCTCTCAAATGGGCCGGGGCCAGGCTGTCACTTTGCAGTGGGCTCAGCGGCAGCCTCTGCGGCTGTCATCCTTTTCCTCCGGGCTCCAGAGAGGCCTCTGCGGTGGATGCGGGCAGACATGACAGCTCCATCCCTGGCTCCGGTGAGGTGCCACATCTCTTTGCTCAGGAACCGGAAAGCAGAGAGAAGGGGGGGGGGAGGGAGGGATGGAGAGAAATGCACGTCCATGTGTGTGTGTGTGTGGGAATAGTGTGCCCCCCCCGGCCCTTGCATAAGTGCACACCTGTGGCCAATCTCACCCCCAGTGGCCCTCCTCCTCTCCTCCTCCTCCTCCAGGTGAAGAGTGTCAACCTGTCCGAGGGGGAAGTCCTCTCCATCCAGGGGGTGGACGAAGGCCGGGTGGCCGTCCTGGCCAACCAGACGCTGCTGGTGGAAGGCCAAGTGATCCGGAGCCACACCAATGCCATCTCCGTCTTCTTCCGCACCTTCCAAGACGAGGAGGGCGGGACCTTCCAGCTCCACTACCAAGGTAAAGGGAAGCCATGACACTGGGGGGGGGGGAGTGTGTGTGTGGGGGGGTGGAGGAACCGTTGACTCCAGGAGGGGGAAGGAGCCACACTGGGGGGCTCAAGGGAGAATCTCCCTCCTTATTATGGCAGGAAGGAAGGGAGTTTGGAAAGGTTGCGGTGCTGGACTACACTTCCCAGGGGGCCGCGGGCTCTGGTCTCACTCACCTGCCTCGCCCAGAACTCCCACCTGTGCTCCTTCCTTCCTTCCTTCCTTCCTTCCTTGCAGTCTTTATGCTGAGCTGTCGCTTCCCTCGGAGGCCAGAGTTTGGGGAGGTCACCGTCATGGGCCTCCACCCGGGGGGCACGGCCCACTTCCATTGCCACCTGGGCTACCAGCTGGAGGGCCCCAAAGTCCTGACCTGCCTAAATGCTTCCAAGCCCCACTGGGGCGCCCCAGAGCCCGTCTGCTCAGGTATGGGGGCAGCTGGAGAAGGAAGGGTTCCGGTGTGGTGGTGGTGGTGGGGATCCGAAACCCCCCCCCCATGTCTTCCTTGACCCTTCCTTCCTTCCTTCCTTGCCACTGTTTCCAGCGCCCTGCGGAGGGAAGGTGGAGAACGCCACCCTGGGCCGCATCCTGGCTCCCACCCGCTGGAGGGACCACACCCAGCATATGGCCTGCATCTGGACGATCCGTGCGCCTGCCAGCCAAAAGCTGCACCTGCACTTCGAGAAGCTGGTGCTGGGGCAGAAACAGAGGTGAGGAAAGACCCCACGGAGGAAGCCACGGGTTCGAGTTGCAATGCGGCACATTGTAGCAAAGCAACACGATCCCACCTCTCGGCACCTGCCCCAGGGAAGCACTTTTTAGCGCACTCTCTGGGTGGCCCATGAGTTAATTTGCATTGTTCCCTCCAACATGCTAGGGCAGGGGCACCCAAACTATGGCCGGTGGGCCAGATCCGTGGCCAGTTTAACCCCTGGGCCACCAGAGTTGTAGGGCCAGAGCTTGGAAGGGCCATTTGGAGAGGAAGCTGCAATGCCACAACATCACCCATCCTCCCTTGCCACTGCGAGTGATGGGAGAGGTTGTCCGACACAGCTGGGATGGCCTGCCTTGAACCCCTTCCTGGGATGCCTCTTCCCTTTGGGAATTCTCCCTCCTCCTCCGGCTCTGTTTCTTTGCCCAGCCTGGCAACTGGGCCGCCTTCCAAATGTCTCGCACGCACGCACGCACGCACGCACGCACGCATGCCCCACTCAGGAACCAAGCCGGAAAGAACACTGACTGACTGACGCACAAACCGGGACACATCGTCCTGGAAAGACAAGGCGCACGTCTCGGAAGGCGCGGCTGCCGCTGGTGCCTAAAGGAGCCTTTTGAAGGAAACCTCCCTTGGTCGCCCACAATAAAGAGGCACTTTTTATGGGCTGCGGTGCAATCCAGGCAGGCGCGGGGGGGGGGGGGACGGACGACACCTCCTGGTTTTGTAGCTGCAGCAGGAAAGCAAGTGTGTGGGGGGGGGAGACAGGGGGAGGGGTGTTTGCCCTGGGGAGAGACTTTGGGTGGGCAGGATCAGGACCAATTCATCCGGCCCACCCTGCCCTTGTCATTTGCGGAAGCGGAAGTAAAACGTGCCCTTACGGGCGTGTTTTACTTCCGCTCCCAGGAACGACGAGGGCAACATGGGATGGGAGCATTGTGTTGGGGGCTGGATCCAGCCCACAAGCCATAGCTTGGGCACCCCTGCATTAAACTCTTGTACTGCAGCCAGAACATTGTGAGTCTGATCCTGGCAGAGCTCCAGGCTGACTCAGCCTTTTCTCTGAGGCCGGTCGCATGAGTCCACGGCCCATGTTGGGGGGCAAAATGCTCATTAACTTGTGAACCCCCTCCCCCGAGAAGTCACTAAACGCTTCTTTGGAGGCAGGATAGAAGTGCAATTGCTTTATTGGGGGGTGGGGATGATGGGATAGGGGGGTTCCCTGTTTGGAGGATAAGGGGGGGGGCTTTTGGGAAGTGGAAGATTCCAGGGTGGGGGGTGGGGGCTTGGAATGGAATATATACCAGAGGCCCATTTTTTTGGGGGGGTCTGGTCAGGGGCTGTGGGGTCCCCCATTCCTGAGGCCCCCCTCCCTCCTTCCCTCCCTCTCTCGGGTTGGCACCGACAGCCTCTACTTCTCCATTGAGCTCAACCTGCAAAGTGGGTGGGTTTTTTTTTTTGGGGGGGGTCTGCAGTCTGTCCAGCCACTGACAGCCCCCCACCCCCCACCCTGTCCCTCTAGGATGGTCGTCTACAGCGGGGAGACCAACCGTTCCGCCGTCCTCTTTGACTCCCGCCAGACCCACAGCGTCCCCTTTGAGGGGGTGATCAGCAATGGGGCCGACTTGCGGGTGGAATTCCTCTCGGAGGACCCCAACGCCCAGCCCACCTTCAACGTCCGCTTCGAAGGTGAGCCCCTTCCCTGCCTGCAAACACACACACACGCACGCGCACACACACATGGTATGAAATCGTGCGGTGGCTGGAGGGGCAGGAAAGGAGGCTACAAATGTTCCTCCATTGGGGACCCCATGGCCGTTCCCAGGCTGCAAAGGGGTGGGGGGGTGGGAAGAGGAAGAAATTGGGGACACCCCGAGCTTAGCTTCCGCTTGTAACCTCCCGGACAGTGTGTGTGTGTGTGTGTGTTTGATTTCTGCATTAACCGAAGTCTAGTCTTCAAAGTCCTGCCTTCTGCATCAAAGGTGGGAGGGGGGAGAAGAAGATGCAGGGATGGATCCAGCAGCACTGGGCACTTTGGGAGGCCTTACTTATGGGGAGACACACAAATGCATGCGCACGCACGCACGCACACACACCATGCAGAGAGAGAGTTTTGTGGGGCACAGAAGAAGATTTCAGGACCATGGAGAGTGAACGTTGCCTCCGGCCTTGGCCCCTTGTCTGAGCTCCCGCAGGAGGCGGAAGAGGCACGGCCACTACAAAACCCATCTGGCTCTCCGTGGGGCTGACCTATTCCCCTCCAAGCTCATGCCTAGCTTCTGGTGTGGAGCCCTTTGGTTCCGGGTCTGTGCCACCCTCACGTCACCTCTGACTTAACAGCCGCTCAAAATAGTTTATATTTAATTTAACTTCATTTCCGTACTTCTCTGCTGCCCACTCAGGAAACCCGACTCAGGGCGGCTCACAAGACAAGCTGGGAAACTGACGTAGGGAGTCCATGAGGGCCAAAGCCACCGGCTCATTCCCCAGCCGGACCCGAGAGGGAGGCAAACCTTGTGCCAATCCCATGGATTTAATGGGGCCATTGGTTTAGAAAAGGCTGCAGTGCGGGAAAGGTGTGGGGAGGGTTAGGGCCTGGGGTGGGGAACTCCAGCCCTCCGGGGGCTTCTTGGGCTTCCAGTTCCCAGAATCCCGAGGCATCCCTCCTGCTGGCCAGGCCTTCTGGGAATTGGAAGTCCAAGAAGAGCTGGAGTAGGCCCAAGGTGGGCCAGATGCTCTTCTGGTGCAAAAACTCCCTGCCTTGGCACTAAGACCCAAGGGGAGGGAGGGAGGGAGGGAGGGAGGGGGTGGGCCGTGCCGTCTTTTCCTGAGGCCTGCCTCGATGGCCCCCCTCCCTGCTCCTCCTCCTCCTCCTCCCCCCCCCCCAGCCTTCGAGAAGGGCCACTGCTACGAGCCCTCCCTCCAGAACGGAAACTTCTCCACTTCGGACCCCTCCTACAACCTGGGGGCCATCGTTGAGTTCACCTGCGACCCGGGCCACTCCCTGGAGCAAGGGCCCTCCGTCATCGAGTGTGTCAACCTCCGGGACCCCTACTGGAACGACACAGAGCCCCTCTGCCGAGGTGAGCGGGGGGGGGGGCGCTGGGCGTGGGGGGGCAGGGAGGGAGAGGAGACCCACCCCCCAAAAAAAGAATTCAGGGTGGAAGTGGGTTCCCTTGGCGCCTGGTGTGCCTGGTGGAGAGGCTCCCCACCTTACCCAGGGGGCGGGGGGCCCATGGGGGGGGGCTGCAGAAACCTCACCCGGGCGTGTGTCTCTCCCTCCGTGTCTCTGTCCAGCCATGTGCGGAGGGGAGCTCTCCACGGCCGCTGGGGTGATCCTGTCCCCCAACTGGCCTGAGCCCTACGCGGAGGGAGAGGACTGCGTCTGGACCGTCCACGTCGGAGAAGAGAAGCGGGTCTTCCTGGACATCCAGCTGTGAGTGAGGGCCAGCCGTGGCCCTTCTGCCCTGCCCTCCCCCCCCCCAGAAGAGCTTGGTGCCCCCGCCGGGCCAAGTCAATTCACATTTTGCCCCCAACATGCTGAATACCTCTTTCCCTGGCTTCAGAAGGAGGGAAGAGGCTGAATCAACTTTGAGTCCCATCAGGATCAACCTCACAGTGTTTTGGCTGCAGGACAGCAATTTAACACCTGCCCCCACCACGGCTTTATAATGACAGGTGGCTTACCTGTAAACGTTTCTCTTCTTCGTGGTCCCCTGTAAATACACACCAATGGGTTTCCTGTGCATATACACAGATAACCCATTCACCTGGATTCACAGAGGCCACAAAGAAGAAGAATCTGACAGAGAGCAGAGGGGCAGCAATAGACACGGTAGGGAGACTGTCAATAGGACGTCCTTTTAAAAAGTAGCTACCTTCAACAAGCCCACAGCGTCGGCCGGGTTGCCACCTTTTCAACTCGCTCCTGTGCCTGTATAACCTTTGCCCCTTCCAGCTCTGCTGAAGAGATTGTGACCCATCCAGAGTCCTCTGGCGGTGGAACACTGGGGGGCATTTTCATATATATATATATATATATATATATATATATATATATATATATATATATATATATATATATATATATATATATATATATATATATATATATATATATATATATATATATATATATATATATATATATATATATATATATATATATATATATATATATACACACACACACACACACACACACACACACACACACACACACACACACACGAAAAATAAAGAGCATCTCCCTCCCCCCCCTCCCAATGTTGTGCATCTTTTCTGGTTGGTTGGTGAGTTTCCTCCTCCTCCATTAAATCTGGAGGGAAATCCGGGTCTCTGGGCTGGGAGCGCCCCCTGCCGGCCATGGGTGGGGGTCAACCATGTGGGATTTGGGAAACAAAGAGGGAGCCAAACCCGAGCACTGCTTGGCGGAGTGAGCGCCTGTCTCTGTCCCAGCTCCTGCCAACCGAGCAGTTCGAAAGCAAGAAATTGCAAGTAGAGAAATAGGGACCACTTTGGTGGGAAAGGTAAACAGCGTTCCGTGCACTCCGGTGTCAAATCCTGCCTGCCACATTTCCACGGAAGCGTCTGCAGAAGCAGACAGCGCTGGCTCTCGGGCTATCAACAGAGATGAGCACTGAACCCTACTAGAGTCGGATACGACCAGTTTTTGAGCAAGGGCAGCCTTGGCCTTGACCCATTTCTCTTGTGCCCCCAACCTCTGCAGGGTCATCCAACCATCAGGTCTTGGTCTGCTGGTACAAACTTTAAGCTGCCAATGACCATGTGCCTCTGCCATTACAGGCAGTTGCAAATGGCCAGTGGGTCTCTTGGTAGTGGACAAGGAACCACCTCCAAACGTGTGCTATAAGCTATATCAAGAGTCCCCCCCCCCAAAAAAAAAGAAATGTGGGTGGTGGGGAGGGAAGGTTTCCCGTGGGGCTGTGAGGGCCAAGAGGTCTCTCCCAAGCCTTCCCTCCCCCTTTGTGCTTCCTGCAGCTTGAACCTGAGCAAGAGTGACCTCTTGACCGTCTACGATGGGGAGGACACCCTGGGCAGCCACGTCCTGGGCCGGTTCCTGGGCAGCGCCCTTGGGCCCCAGAAGCTCTACTCGTCCACCCCGGACTTGACCGTCCAGTTCCACTCGGACCCGGCGGGCCTCATCTTCGGGAAGGGCCAGGGCTTCATCATCAGTTACATCGGTGGGTTGTGCTCAGGGTGGGGTGGGGTGGGTCCACTGCACCCCCACCCCTCCCGCAATGACTCTGGGTGGATTAGAAGGCTCTGCAGAGTTGTCCCTGTAGAGACTCATTCCTCCAAAGCTGCCCCCCCCCAGGCCCAAAGCCTGGCCTTTCTTCCCCTGGGATGAGAAGCAGCTTCTGAAAGCAGGGAGAGAATCCTAGAGCATCCTAATCAGACGTCCTTGACTATTTGAGCCAGCCCGGCTTCTAACTGCAAAGCTCCCCCTCCCGTGTGTTTTGGCCCTGGGGTTAGAAACGGCAAAGAGTGAGTGAGTGGGGGGGGGGTCCTTGAGGGGCCTTTGGAGCGTCCTCTTTTCAGATGTCCAGGAATAACGGCCCTCCTTGCGCTTCTTCATTGGCCAAGCGGGCCGTAGGTTTCTCTCTCTCTCTCTCTCTCTCTCTCTCTCTCTCTTAGGATCCACTGGGGGATTCTGGGTTCTGTAGTCCAAAATAGCCACCACACGGGTTCCGGGGTCACTCCCAGGGCCCGCCTGTTCCCATTCCTCACGGAAATGTCCTTTCCCGCCCACAGAGGTGTCCCGGAACGACTCCTGCTCTGACCTGCCGGAGATCCAGAACGGCTGGAAGACCACGTCCCACACGGAGCTGGTCCGAGAGGCCAAGATCACCTACCAGTGCGACCCGGGCTATGACATCGTGGGCAGAGAGACCCTCACCTGCCAGTGGGATCTCACCTGGAGCAGTGACCCCCCCTTCTGCGAGAAAAGTAGGGGCCCCCAAGGGCGCCTGGGGACCCTGCCCTGGGCCCGGCCTTTGTACAGACACACTCTGGGCCACGCCAGGGTCACCCCCTCCCCTCCCCCCCAAACACATCTAGCCACCATTAAACTCCACAGGGTGGGTCTCCCCCCTCCCCCAAGGAAATACCTGCCTTTTCACTCTCTCTCGATGCTGATCCGTGTACAGGAGCATGGCTGGCAAAAGCAGTTGGCAACCCTAGGTTGAATGGGACAGTTTGGCTGTTGGCTGTGAGGTCCCCCCCCCCAACTCTTGCTCCTGCCTTTCCATCCCTGGGGGGGGGGGGAAACGTCAGGAATGTCTTCAAGGAAGAAGAAAACCCCTCTGGGTCTTGTCTGGCCAGAGCTCAGGAGCATTTCAGCCCCCCCCCCCACATGGCCCACAAAACATCATCAAGAGCAGGTGTCCCCCCCCCCCCCCCGCGACAGTCATAGCAAAGTCCAAGGACTTCATGAGGACTAGAAACAAAACTTGGTGTCCGGGTGGAAGCTCTTAATGTCTTGTGAGACCAATATTTGCTAGAGGGCAACTTTCTGATGGAGTCTGCTGTGGGCTTGGCTCCTGGGGAAGCAGCCCCCCTCCCCCCTGCTTCTCCCCCCTCCTCCCCGGTTGAGGGCCCCCTCTGTTCCCCCCCCCCCGGACTGAGCCCCTCTCTCCTTCTGCCTCCCCCCCCTTAGTTATGTACTGCACAGACCCAGGGGAGGTGGAGCATTCGAGCCGCCTGGTTTCCGACCCGGTGCTGCTTGTGGGAACCACCATCCAGTACAGCTGCAGCCCCGGCTTCGTGCTGGAGGGGAGCTCCCTGCTGACCTGCTACAGCCGCGAAACGGGGACCCCCATCTGGACCTCCAGGGTGCCACGCTGCGTGTGTGAGTGTCCCTCTCCTGCCCCAGTGGGGGAGGGGAGGGGAGGGCTTCTTTCGCCACTTACCTGAGAGCCGCTGGCTGACCGGCCGGCCGGCCGGCCTCCCCTCCCTTCCAGCCGAAGAATCCCTGGCCTGTGACAACCCGGGGCTGCCGGAGAACGGCTACCAGATCCTGTACAAGCGCCTCTACCTGCCGGGGGAGTCGCTGACCTTCATGTGCTACGAAGCTTTGAGCTCATGGGCGAGGTCTCCATCAGGTGCATCCTGGGGCAGCCCTCCCGGTGGAGCGGGCCCCTCCCCATCTGCAAAGGTGACGCCAACCTGGCCCCGGGAGGGGGGGAGGGAGGTGGCGGCAATGGGGTGTGTGTGTGTTCCTCACCACCCTCTCTTGGCCCACTTTCCATGGTCAGCCAACCCCCCCCCCCCCCCGCTAACCGACTGGCCTGCCTTTCTCTTCCAGTGAATCAAGACAGCTTTGAACATGCTTTGGAAGGTGAGCCCAAAGGGGGGGGGGAGGATGATGCGTTTCTCCCCTCTTTGACCCACACCTTGTGAGATGTCCCATGGGGGGGGGGGAATGGGATCCCTGGTTGGAGAGAGGAGCATTTCCATAACATTTTCTGGAGTGCACATTGTAATTCGTGGGGGAAATTAGCCCACCCTGGTCCAAGGAAAGAGGTCAGACCACAGAGTGGGGCCTCTGGGAATCCCCCCCCCCCCACACACACACACAACTGGGACCCCTTTGATGTTCAGCCAATCTCCTCTTCTTTCCTCATTGATAATAATAATGATGATGATGATGATGATTGCTATAATAATGGCATGTGTGTGTTGAAGTCCCTGTGGATGTCCAAATGTCCCGTCCACTTCCTCTGGGGCTGCTGGGCAGCCACTGGCTCAAACCCCCCTCCCCCCTCCTGCGTTGGGCATTTCTCCCCCCTCCCCCGGCCAGCTGTGCCTCCCTGCAGGCAGATGTTCCAGCTGCTGCTGACCTTGTAGCCCATGAGAGAAAACCACCCAAGTTTTCTTTGCAAAACACAATAATAAACGTACCAAGCTCTGGATTAACCCGTCCCAAGGAAGGGGCCCCTTTGGCGTCCGGAGAGACTTCTTGGCTCTCGCGAAGGGACGATGTGTGGCTTTTGCATTGAGGTTCTTTTCACGTACCTCAAGCCCCAGATCGGCTGGCCGGATGCGGCCCGAGCGTTTGCCTCCTGCTGACAGTCTTCCTCTCTTTAGTAGCCGAAGCAGCTGCAGAGACCTCCCTGGAAGGGGGCAACCTAGCCCTGGCCATTTTCATCCCTGTCCTGGTGGTCTCCTTGCTCCTCGGGGGAACCTACGTCTACATCACAAGGTCAGGCAAGGGTGTGTGTGTGTCTGTGTGTGTGTCTGTGTATCTCCTGGTGCAGTAAAGGGAGGGTCTGGATCCGTCTCTCCCCCCCCCCTGCTTCCACGGCCACTGCTGGCCACGTGCTTCTTCCCACCAGGAGTGGAAGTAAAACGTGCCTGAAAAACACTGCAAAGAACAAAGCCAGCGGAGATGATGGTATTCAGGTTGAACTTTTCAAAGCCCTAGAAGATGATGGAATCAAATTATTGCATTCTATATGCCAGAAGATTTGGAAAACACAACAACGGCAACAGGAGTGCCTGGCAGACAGTGGGGTCCATCGCAAAATCCGATTTTAAACTGGCATAGATTTTAAGCTGCCATTTTCTCTGCTTGAACCAGGGGTGCCCAAACCATGGCCTGGGGACCAGATCCGGCCCCCAGCACCAATTCATCCGGCCCACGCCACCCTCATTGCTCCTGGAAGCGGAAGTAAAACACACCTGTATGGGCACGTTTTGCTTCCGCTTCCAGGAGCAACGAGGGTGGCGTGGGCCGGATGAATTGGTGCTGGGGGCCGGATCTGGCCCCCAGGCCATGGTTTGGGCACCCCTGGTTTAATGCAAGGAAGACTGGACTTCTCTCTCTCTCTCTCTCCCCTCTGCCCAGGTGCCGCTACTCTTCCACCCTGCGCCTGCCTCTCATCTATTCCCACCCCTACAGCCAGATCACCGTGCTGGAGACGGAGTTTGACAACCCCATTTACGAGACAGGGGTGAGCGAGGGAGGGAGTGGGTGAATGGGTGGCCTCCATGGATTCCCCCTCCAAGGGGGAGGCCTTGACTGCCCCCCCCCTCAGACTGAGTCAGGCCAATTTGCCCTTCATCCCTCCTCCCCTTACCCACAAGCCCAGCGGAGGGTGAAACCCTCTTTAATGTTAATTCACTCTTCAACCCAGAAGGAGTTATCAACCTTTTCAAGCTTTTGGGGGGAGGGAGGGGTGGCATTGGGTCACGCTTCCTCAGGCGGCTTCAAGGGCCAGACGGCCATTTTGCCCTTCCTCCACCACATGGCATTTCCTGGCATGGTGCAGGCACGGGGTGTGTGTGACAATGAACGATGTCGTGGTCCGCATCTGGCCCATGGGCCTCAGGTTGAGAATCCCTGTAAGCCATGGCCAATGTGTAAGACCTCCTGGGTGGGGGTTTCTGGGCGGGGGCTTCAGCACCCAGAACTCCGTAGCCCATTACAGCAGAGGCTGGCTGGGCGGGGGGGGGGGGGGCGGCGGCAGCGAGAGGGCTGGCCCCAAATGCCTCTCCAGGTTTTGGACTTCTCTAATTGCCCCGTGTCCCTCTGACCCCTTTTGTCTTGCCAGGAGACACGCGAGTACGAGGTGTCCATCTAAAGGCGTGCCCCCCCCCCCCCGTGGGACTGACTCCCTCCAGAGGCCGTCTTGATTTCTTCACCTTGAACCTTCCTCAAGTGACCCCAACCGGACCCTCGGGGGAAGTTGGCCGGCCGGCCTGCTGGGGGCCTGAGCTTGCAGCCCCTTTCCTTTTGCTCCCGGCTGGAGGCCTCGCCCTCCCCTCCCGAAAACTCGGCCGCTTTGGCCATGCTCCAAACACCCTGGGTTGGGGCTCTCCGTCGCCAGAGGTGGGCCGGATTCCTGGGAGCCACGCCTGGCTTGGCCACACCACCTTCCTTTGTGCATCCGTGTGTGTGGTTGTGCGAAGCAAGGGGACGTTGTGGTTCCTTCTTGTTTGAGGGGGTTTTCTACCCCCTCCCCCCAAAAAACAACCCCTGAGTGGACAACACAAGGGAGCCTTTCCTTGCGCATGTTTGGGGGTGGGTGGGTGGGTGGAGGAAGCCTGGGGCCAGACTCCCCCCCCCTCTTAAAATGGCCCCTGGCCAAGGGAGGCCTTCTCCTTGTGCTGCCAGATCCCCTTCCAAAGATGTGGGGCTTTGGGTTCTTCTCATCTTGAAGTCAGGAAGAGGGAAGTGGCGCATCGGCTGGAAGGGGAGCGGAGGAGGAGGAGGAGGGGGGACATTGTGGGGCGCGAAGGAGGCTCAAAGGAAGGGACCAAAAACCTCACACGGCGGCGGCGACGCTTGGTTGCAACCGGCCTCGTTCTGGTGGTCGTCTTGAGACCTGAAGCTGTGAAGGAATCTTGGCCCGTTTTGGAAAGAGGACATGGCGCAGAAAGGCCTCTTGCAGAAGAGGGGGGGCACGGAGGGGGGCAGTGGGTGGCCCCCTCCGTCGGTGGCTTCTGATTCCTGGACTCTGCCGGGCGCCTTCCCGGGGGGCCAAAGCTTTGTGGGCCAGTCCCTGGACAGGGGGCTTCATTCAGGGGGACGCAGAGAGGAGGAAGCCCGCCTTAGCCCCCTCTCCAAGCCAAGGAAGGGAGGGAGGAGGCAGGATTCAGGGGCGAGGGGCTCCCCGGGACTTTCCTCTAAGGGGTCCAGAGACCCCCAACCAGGCCTTGCTCCAGGCCTTGTGGAGGAGATGCGCCCGGGGCCACCTGGGGAGTTCAGAAAGGTTGGGCGGATGGAGAGAGGCCTGTGAAGGCTTTGGGGCCGGACTTCCCCACCTGGGCAGGTGTGCAGCCCCACCGCACGGCCCCCCCTCCCTCCCCGCTTGCCTTCTTCACCTGGAACTCCCTGCCCTTGAACCATCTCCGCTCCAGAAACACACAGGCACAATGGCCCACTCCACATCGTTTCCACACAGAGTCCAGAGGGATGCTCCGCGTTGTGTGTTGTGCGTGTGTCTTGTGGGAAAGACCTGCCCCTGCCCCCCCGCCCCTCCCCAGCCAGTGTTGTGTGGGTAACGTGGGTAAAGTGTGCAGGTCGGTGGCTGTGGAAACGCCGCCTCCGCCGGTGTTAAGTTTCTGTCTTTGTATCACAAACACACACACACAGACGCACACCAAGGGGGAACAGTCTATGCCCAGGCCAACCTTTTTAAGCATCTGTTTTACTTTAGTGACCCACGTTTGTGAATTTCTACCGTTGTCAAAAGTGAGGCATTTGGGGCCACTTTGTGTGTGGGGTGGGCTGGGCTGGGGGGGCTTTTTTTTTAAAAAAAAGAGGGCCTGGGGGGGGTGAGGGGGGTTTCCAGGATTTGTAATTTGTGTATTTGTAATTTGCAGCAGGGAGGGGGGATGTGGGGAGGAAAAGAGGGGCACCCCCATCGAGAGAGGGAGGGAGGGAGGGAGGGAGGTGGGGAATTCCTGCTCCCCTTCCTTTCCTAAGGGTTAACTGTTTCTGACCTGGGGACCCTGAAAGCTTGGGGGGGGGGAAAGGGCCCCCCCCTCGAGTGAGTTGAGTCGTGTGCCGGCAGTTCCCTGTCAGATCCTTCCCTTCCACATATAAACTCTTATTTTTAAACCTTTCCGCAGCCTTGTGGTCCGTTTCCGTCCGCTTTCCTTGCTGCATCCACGGGGAGTTTGGTCCCGGGGGGGGGGGGGAACTGCTGTACAGCAGCCAAAATGTTCTGAGTTTGATCCTGGTGGGGAATTTCCGGTTGCCCCAAAGCCATCTTTCCAAGGTGGGCCAAAAGAGCCCCCAAGGGTGTTTGGGGGCGAAATGTGAATCCCCTGGTGAGCTGCCCAGAGGGGGCTCTAAGTGGGTGCTATGGGGCAGGAGGTGGAGGAGCCTCCGGGCCACAGTTCTAGGGCTCTCCAAGCAGGGAGGGTTGTGTGTGGGATAAACGGGAACACCTCAGCGCTGTGGGGCGAGAAGGTCAAGCTCAGGGCCATCCTTTCCTGGAAAGCCAGTCGTATCTGACTCTAGGGGTCAGTGCTCACCTCTGTTTACAGCCTAAGAGCCAGCGCCGTCTGCATCTGCTATGTTTCCATGGACATGTGGCAGGCATGACTGGACACTGGAGGGCACAGAACACCGTTACCTTCCCACCAAAGCGGTACCTATTTATCTCCTCGCAATTTCTTGCTTTCAAACTGCTAGGTTGGCAGGAGCTGGGACAGAGACAGGAGCTCACTCTGTCATGCAGTAGTACTCAGGCCTTGATCTGCTGACCTACCAACCTTCCGGTCAACAAGCTCACAGTCTTAGCCACTCAGCCATCGCAGTCCTTCATGGGGTGGAAGAAAAATGGAAAGACTCTTGCTCACCCCAAAGCCCCCCCCCCTGCGACCCCCCCCCCCTGAAAAGAGCAACCCAGCTGGTGGCTCCAGGATGGGGGTGGAGGGAGTCCGGAGGGTTCGGGAGCCCACGGCCCTCCCTGTGTGGCCACCAGCAGCAGCAGCTTTGTCAGGCACCAGATTTACCCCGCTGTCTTTTGAACGCCAAAGAGACTCCTCTTCCTGCCGGCTGGCCCGCTTGGCTGACTCACCCACAGACGGCCAGAAGACTTTAATCTCCCCGAGGAAGAAGAAGAAGAAGCCGTAACTGCTCGCTTGCCAGCCTCGGGAGGAGCCGTGGGCGGTACCAACCAGTGGCCCAGCTGGCAAAGTGGGTGGCCGTAAACAGGCAAAGCGTGCCCGGGGGGGGGGCAGCGGGGGGAATTTATATGTCAGGGGCATTTCTGAGCCCAGACACGACAGGTCTCTTAAACCAAGTCCTGGCCCTGAGGAGGGGTCCTGAAGCCCACCTGGGCTAGATCCAAGGCGCTTCTTCCGGCCAGGCAGGCTGCACTGCTGGGACCTGCCTTGGAGACTCTTCTTCCCCCTCGAGATTTCCAACCCTTTGGATTGTTTTGCTGATCCGTCTTTTGCTTCCCCTGCGCAATGAGATCATTTCTTCATGGCCTTTGTGAACGCAGCGCATGCACATGGGCCAATCCTCCGGGCCTGGCGCTGGAAGAGAAGAGCCCGGCTCTCACTTGAGGGGGCTTAAAGATGTTCCAGAGAATTAAAAATGTTGGCCTTTCTGCACAGTCCCGGAAAACTAGGTTCCCATGGGATTCTCCCCTGAGCATGGCCTGCCTGGAAGACACTGTGGGGTTGAGGGCGACCGACCGGCCATCCTGTCTGCTCCCCCAATTGCACACTTAGTTAAGGGCAGAAGCCCTTTGGCACGCAGTGGGAAGGAAGGAAGCCTGGGTACGCCTTAATTTACTTACTCATTTCATAGGTATACTGTATAATTTTACCCCCACCTTCCGCCCATAGAGAGCGGCTGTTAATTCGTTTGAATCAAATCAGGGTTTCTTCTTCTTCTTCTTCTCCGCTTCCTCTAGGCAAAGAAGCCCACTGGTTAATTAACTGGGAGGAAAAGTAATTGTTCCACAGCAGGGGTGCCCAAACTACGGCCCATAGGCCACATCTGGCCCCCAACACCAATTCATCCAGCCAGAGCTGCCCTTGTTGCTCCTGGAAGTGCAAGTAAAACATGCCCGTACAAGAGCAATGAGGGTGGCGTGGGCCAGAAGAATTGGCATCGGGGGCCGGATCCAGCCCACAGGCTGTAGTTTGGGCACCCCTGATTTAAGCAGAGAAAAAGGCAGCTTAAAATCTATCTCATCCTATTGCAAAACAGATTGCAAGGCACGTTTTACTTCTACTTCTGGGGGGGGGGGGGCACGTGACCAGTCCACGGCATGAAAAGTTCGGGCAACCTCCCCCCCCCCCCAGACTGGAGTTGCTTTCTAAGCATCAGAGTTTGGCAGATATTTATTCTGAAATGTACCTGGAGGTGCCCCTCGGACCCAGCCCCCCCCCCAGGTGTGCATCAGAAGGAAGTACAGAAGAGACCCTTCCTCCCCCCCCCCCAATCAGCCCAAGGCGATCTCAAGGTCATCCTGCCTCGCCTCACCTGGAGAGGAGAACCTGGCCTTCAAGCCCCGCCTGCCCCACGGCTGGCCCACCACCGCCATGGGCGCCCCCAAGAAGACCCGCCCTGGGAGACGGCGGCACGCGAAGGAGGGGGGGGGGCTTGGGGTAGAAGAAGAAGTCTGGCCCAGGAAGCAAGCCAAGGTGGGGGGGGGGGCAGGAGGGGGGACGAGCGAGAGGGAAGGAAGAGCCCCCCCCCCCAGGGGGGGAAGCCCAGTCTTGGCACACGACCCTTTCACCTCCTGAAGACCCCCGCCCGGCTCCGCGGCGTTGAAGACGGAAGGCTCCGCGCTCCCCCAGGGCAGGCCCCCCCTCCTCCCTCCACCCGGGTCCTCACGACATCCCGGAGAGGTAGGCCAGGAGGGGGGAGGGGGAGGGAGGAGGAGGAGGAGGAGCCTATTCCGGACGGAGCAGCGCTTTCCCCCCACCTGTCCTGCCCCTCCCTCGCAAAAAGAGACCCTTCCTCCTCCTCCTCCTCCTCCTCGTCCCCGCCCCGCCCTGAGCGCCCCGCCCGGCCCCCTCCTCCCCCCCCCCCCCGCTTTCAGGGAACCCGAGGCGGAGCCCGGTGGCCGGGCGACTGAGGCCTCTCCCCAGCACTGGCGGCGGCAGGTAGGAGGGAAGATCTGGTGGGGGGAGCCGAAGGACCGGGGGGGGGGGGCGAAGAGGAGGAGGAGGCCGCGTCGTCCGGGGGGGCGAGGCGAGGGGGGGCAGGAGGAGGAGGAGGAGGAGGATCCACTCCTGGGCTGCCGCTGCCCTTCTCCGCCCGGCCGGGGCCGCCCCAGAGACTGGCCGAGGCGCAGCCGAAGAAGAAGCCCAGGGACTCCCCCCCCCCCAGACACACACCGGCCGTGGCCCGCCCTGGACGGCGGCGGCGTCCCCCGGAGAGCTCCGGTGCCGGGAGGCTGGGGCGGGCGGGCGGGCGGGCGAGTGAGCGCTCTGCACATGCTCGCGGGCCCCGGGTGAGTCTCCGCCACGTACGAGCCGTGGGGGGGTGGGGGGAGCCCCGTCCGATCCCCGCGGCAGGAGGGGACCCCGAAGGATGGGGGGGGGAGCGTGGAGGGAGGAGGGGCAGCCGCTGCCCTGGTCCTCCCTCCCCCCTCCCCCCTCCCTCCCTCTGCACATGCCCAGGTGAGGCTCCCCCGCCTCCCCGCCGGGCTTGTGGCCGCCCGTTCCGCAGCCTCTCCTCGGTCGGGGCGCACGACCTGCTTCTCTTTCTCCCTCCCGCTTCGAGAGGCGGCGCCGGGGCTCCAGGTGTGGCCTTTGCCTGGCCAGGAAGGGTCTCCCGGGGAGTCAAGCCCCCCCTCCTCCTCCTGGCATGGCACTGCCCCTTCCTGCTCCCTTGAGACCAGAGATTGGGGGGGGGGGGGGAAGATCCTCATCGTTTGTTGGGGGGGGGCGCCTAGGTCCCCCCCCCAATATCTCCTGCATCTGCTTCGGTCCCTCTTCTATTACGTAACTGCCTCGATCCCCTGCCTGGGAGGGGCTCAGCATCACTGCCTCTTGGGGGGGGGGTCCCCAGGTGAGGAGGGGCCCATCCCGCCCCCCCCCCGCAGGTGCTGGGATAGCCACTTGACCACGGAGCCCCCACCCCTCACCCCACCCAGGGACGGGTAGGACCCTCCGTTGTTGACCCCTGCGAGGGCCAAGGCCTGTTGCTTTAGGGCAGTTTCATGACCAGAGCAGGATCCAAACCCAGCCTTCCTGAGAGTCCCCCCTCCCCCCACGGCTTAAGGGATGGCCAGAGGCCCCCCCCCGCCCCCCAGCAGCCGTGGTCAGGGCTTTGGAGCAGGACGCAGGCAAAGGCTTGCCATGGGGGATCCTTTGGGGTCAGCAGCCGTGGGGCTGGGGGGGAGGTGTTCTCAGCCCAGTCCGGAGCTGGCCCTGCCGTGGGGTGGGGGTGGGGGTGGGGGTGGGGTCTCTGGCTGAGGAGCCTTGGCTGCCCCCCCCCCCCAATCCCACTTTCTCACGCCTTCCTCCTCTTGTGATTGGTTTGTTCCCCAGGTCCTTCCAGACGGGAAAATTGGCAGCTGGACGAACTTCCCTGAAGTCTGGCTGGACTCTTTGTACTTGGACGGAAGGAAGGAAGGAGGGAAGGAGGCAGGCGGAGAAGGAACGAGTGAAGGAGGGAGGGAGGGAGGGAGGGTGATGGTCATCTGGACCCAGGGCCTCTGACCGGCCTTCTTGGCCGCCGCCCTGAGTCCGGAACCTGCGCCCTGGGACCCTTCCGACGCCCACCCCTCGAGAGCCCTCCCGTTGAGGAAGGACGGAGCCTTCGGTCCCTTGGCAGCCTCTGGAGTGGCCCGGGGCTCCTCTCTGAGTAGACTTGTGGGAACGGGGTGGGTGGGGTGGGGGCATCTCACCCCCACCACCCCCTTCCGAGGGGAGCCTGATGAAGGCCTGGTGCTGAGTGTGGCCTTTGGGAAGGGAGGCCCTTTGAAAGGAGGCAAACCTCTCCCCCCACAAGGCCTTGGCAGTGATGTGGCGTGCCCGGATCAAACCCCGCGGCTGCCCTTCTGCCGCCGCCTCGTGTGCCGGGGGTCCCAGGGAGGCCTGACCGCTGGCTTGGCGCTGCCTCCCCCGCCCTGCTGCTCCCCCAACCATGTGCCCGGAGTGGCTGGCGGCCTGCAGCTCTTTGCTGGACCGGCTACGGGAGTGGATCGGGACGGGGATCCAGTCGGTGCGGGACTGTGACGCTCTGGCCCTGGGCACAGTGGCCTTCCTGCTGGCCCTCTTCGTCTGGTACTGCTACCACGTGGGGCGGGAGCCGTCCCCGGCCCGGCCCTTTGCCATGGGGCAGGCGCTCCTCCCGGGGCCGGCGGAGGCCGGCGGGTCCCTCCTCCTCCTGCGGAACGGCTACACGCACTGCCCCTCGCCTGAGTGCGTCCGCTGCGCCCACGGCCCGGGCCTGAACCAGCGGCTCTACCACCACCTGCAGGAGTACGCCAAGCGCTACTCGTGGTCCGGCATGGGGCGCATCCACAAGGGCATCCGGGAGCAAGGGCGCTACCTGGGCAGCCGGCCGGCGGCCATCCAGCGGCCGGAGGTCTTCTTCCTGCCCGACCTGCCCACGGCGCCCTACTTCTCCCGCGAGGCCCAGAAGCACGACGTGGAGCTGCTGGAGCGCAACTTCCAGACCATCGCGGGGGAGTTTGAGGCCCTGCACAAGGCCTTCGCCAACTGCAGCCTCCCGCAGGGCTGGAAGGTCAACGCCACGCCCAGCGGGCAGTGGATGACCTTCTCCCTGGTCAACCAGGGCACCTGCGTGCCACGGAACTGCCGGAGGTGCCCGCGGACCTTCCGCCTGCTGGGCAGCCTCCGGACCTGCATCGCCAACAACGTCTTCGGCAACGCCTGCCTCTCCGTCCTCACCCCCGGCACCCTCATCGCGGAGCACTACGGGCCCACCAACATCCGCCTCCGCTGCCACCTGGGTAAGTAAGAAGAGGGTCCCCTGTGGGGGTGGGGATATGGGGGGGGGTTTCCAGGCTCCCTTAGGGGAGGGGCCAGGGTTTGAGGGGAGCCCCCCTGGACAGTCTTGGCCTCGCTCCCCAAAGGGGCTTCTTCTGCACACCCCACTCCCAGCAGGGGGATTCTGGGCCTTGGAGTCCTGAGCTCTGAGCCTGTTCTGCACGGCGCCTCTGGCACTCCAGGCCCCACGGAGGGGACGGGCAGGAGGGAAGCGCGCTGGGCGGGGGGGTTGTTGTTCTGCGTTTCCTCCCCCCCTCCCTTGCGCATGTCTTTCTGGAAAGAGGGTTTTGCTCTTGGGAGGGGCTTTGGCTTCCCCTTCCGTGTCGCTTCTGGGGGTCCCACCCCCCCTGCCCCTTTGTGCAAAAGAGAGAGCCCCCCCCTCACAGACAGGGAAGATATGGGGGGGGGTTCCCCCCTCGAGGGGTCTCTCAGCGGGAAGGAGAGAGGAGGAGGCCAGGAAGGAGAAAGGGGCCTCTGGAGCAAAGCGGGGGGGGGGGGGGCTTTAGTCTAGGGGGGCTCATGGGGGGGGAGAAGAAGGCCAGACCCTCCCCTCCCCCCCTTTGCACTTCCGGCCTTCAGGCCTTGTTGTGAAGCCCGTGTCGGGCGTGTGTGTGTTGCGCATTTTCCCGCTGGGCTGCCAGGCTGAGTTGCTGCCATGGCAACCGCTGAGGAGGCCCTGGTGGTGCGTGGCGGCCCCCCTCCTGCCTGCCAATCATTTAGCACCTGGTTAGGAGAGGGGGGGGGCTTCCTGCCCCACACCTGGATCAGCCACGGGTCTTTGGGGGAGGGGGCCAGAGGATTCTCTCCAGGGCCGGAATGGGCCAACTCCAGGGTCCGGTCCAGTTATGGGCACATCACATCGTGGTCTCCTCCCCCCTTCCTTCCTTCCTCTCCCCCCCCCCCCCCCGCACAGGGCTGAGGACCCCCGGCAACTGTGAGCTGGTGGTGGGGGGAGAGCCCCAGTGCTGGGCCGAAGGGCGCTGCCTCCTCTTCGACGACTCCTTCCTCCACACCGCCTTCCATGGAGGCAAGTCCAAGACACCCCCCAAACCGGGAGACGACCCCCCCCTCTCCACTTGCAGGGGGAGGCCTGGACGTTCCTTCTCAGCGGGGCAAAAGCCCAGGCCTCCCTTGGGCATTGGGGGTGTGTGTGGTATTTTTTTTTTTGGGGGGGGCCCCTTACGGCTTCCTTCTGCCCCTCCAGGTCCCCCAGAGGAAGGACCCCGTGCCGTCTTCATGGTGGATCTCTGGCATCCCAATGTGGCCGCCGCCGAACGCCAGGCCCTCGACTTCATTTTTGCTCCGGGGCGATGATGCCCCCCCCCAACCCGCTTGGGACACGGAGTCCGAGGTCAGGGCCGCCCGGAGCAGCCCCTGAAGCCAACACACCATTTGTGCAAGTGTGCACAAATGCACAGAGAGAGAGACACACATGGCTGGCAAGAATCCTCATGCTGGATTTCTGGCCAACTGTCCACTTTGCCTTCTCTTGTTCCTTCTGGCCCCCGCTTGGGCCAGGGAAGAACTGCTTTCCCCACCCCTCCCTCCTGCGTGTGTTTGTGCGTCAACATGCTGTGTCTTGCCGTGTCCAGAACAAAGAAGCCAAGAAGCTGTCTGGTGGTGGCCGTTTTTGGCCGATGCCAACCGGCCAGGCGTTTCCCTCCAAATGCAAAAGAAGCAACCTTTGACCTTAAAGGGGAAGGCAGAAGTTTTGGGGGGGGGACAGAGACAGGAGATAAGAGGCCCCCAAAGCGACAAGGGACACCCCCACCCCCCTTTTGTCCAAGCCTTGCATTGCTTCCCCCTGTGCTTTCTTGCCCCCTGCTTGGATTGGGGCCGGCATTTAGCGTGTGCCAGTTTCCTAGGTGGTGAAGGGAGGGGGCTGCAGTCTGGGTCCCCCCCCCCCAATGGAAGGGCTTCCCCAGGAGAGAGAAATGGAGACAAACTCAGCGGGGGCGTTTGTTTGTGTGCCTCACACAGTGCAAGGGGGGGGGGGGAGATGTTTTAAAAAGCAGGCCGGAAGTCCCGCCTCAGGCAGCAATCGCCAAGGCTGCCCAATAAACGGTTGTGCTGAAGGACCCTCGTGGTTGTGCGTGCGTGACTGGCACTCCCCCCCCCCAGGCCTAAAGCCTCCCCCCCCCCCTGAGAGGGCGTGGATTGGGACCCCCTTGAGCCGAGTAGACTTGGGCTGCTTTGGCCAGCCATGGGGGGGGGCGGGGCGGGGCGGGGCGGGGGAGCTTGGAGGGGCTTTTCTCTCCCAGCCTTTACTCACAGGAAGACCTCCAGGACTCTTCTGGCCAGGGGCTCACGCAGCGTCGCCTAAACACAAGGCGCTTTGAGGCCTCCTTGCAAGCTCAGCCTCTTGGCTCCACCAACCCAGGACTAGTGCCTTGGGTTTTTTGGGGGGGGGGGACAAACCAGCATGGCAGGGGTGCCCAAACTATGGCCTGCAGGCCTGATCCGGCTTCCAATTCATCTGGCCCACTCTGCCCCCATCGCTCCCGGAAGTGGAAGTAAAATGCATCCATCTGGTTGATTTGGCCCCGCGTCCACTACACACACAATCACGACACGGCAGCAGAGAAGAGCAGGTGGGGGGGTCCCCCCCAGGGGTCGGGGTGGGGAGCCTTTATTGCCTGGCAAAGAGGGCGGAGACTGCCATTTAGTGTGTCCCCCCCCCCCACTGGAAAGGCACTCTGGCACGTCGGAGGCCACCACGGCACATGGCAGATAATGGGGCGGGCCTGGGCAGGTGGGCACGGATGGCCAAAGCGCACGGGAAGCAACCGGGGGTCCTTTGAGTCAGACAAAGAGTCCCGGCAGGCTGGAAAGGGGAGGAGGAGCTCTTTGGGGATCTCTGGGTTGTTTCTTCCTCCTCCTCCTTTGTGGGGGGGGGGGAAGGGGCTGTCCTCTGCTCACCCCTCAGGCTCCAAGAGAGGTCTTGGGAAGCCCCCACCCACCCTGGGGCTTTGCCTCCACCACCCTACGTACTCCATATGCAGCGGGCCTTGCAATGATGCCACCTCTTCCTCCTCCTCTTCCTCCCTGGCCTGGGGCAGCCAAGGAAAGGCAGGGAGAGCGTCGGAGCCAGAAGGGCCAAACTGGACGAAGGTCCTGAGCCAGCAAGTCTTCTTCACCCTCCTCTGCCTCAAGGTGGGGACCTTCAACCGCCCCCCCCCCAAAGAGGGCTTCTGTCCTCCCAAGAAGCTCAATAAGGGGCGCCGTTTTTTTTTTTGGCACAGCAGGAAGCAGCCAAAGGCCAAGTGTGGGAGGGCGTTGTTTTTTCCTGGATTCTTTGGTCACGGAACAAACAGACCTAAAGGGAACCCGTGGTGGTCACTTGAGCTTCCTGCTCATGTCAACGCAACCGCTGGGCTTCTGGCAGGAGAGGGGGGGCTTCTTCTCCGAGGGACCCTCAAGGAGAGGAACTCCAGTCCAAAAGGCTCAGTGAGGAAAGCCCAGGGCGGTCAGCCACAGCACCACAGGGTCCTCCCGGCTGGTGCAGAAGGTGGCAGGATGTTATCCCGCCGCTGCCACCATCTCAACCACCACCACCACCGCTGCTCCAGCCCTCTCCTCCTCCACCAGGCGACGGATCCTGCCGGCTCCCGGCTGTTCAGAGGAGGTTGACGCCGTGCTTGAGCAACTTCTGCTTGGCCTTGACTGGTAGTCCGAAGGCGCTGTCGTGGGGGTTGGGGACCCCCGAGTGGCGGGACGGGGAGCCCGTCTGCTGGAAGTAGGTCTCATGCACAGGGTTACGGCAGGCGTAGACGGCACCGGAGGCGTTCCTGCGGGGGGTCCAGAAAATGGGTGGGTTTTTTGCCTCCCAGCTGAGAGGAGATGTGGGGCGCGGGCCAAACTCCACCGGGCTCTTGAGAGCCACCCATGAAGCAGCACGGTGGCAGCGCCCAAAGTTCATCTGTGTAGATGAACGCCGTGGGGAGTTCTTGGCCATGTTCAGAGCCAGAGTGAATCCCCCGTTCAGCCGAGGGACGGACAGCCGCTGGCCCAGAGCCAGGAGGAAAAGCCGCTCACTTGGCCGGATGGAGCGCAAACCGTCTGCTGGCAAACCTCCCCCATTTGTTTCCATCCCAGTGAACAAACCCAAGTGGATCCTTCCCTCCTGGGCCACGGCGGGCCGCTTCGCTCCTGCGTTCCCCCTTGGGCCATTGCTGCGCCTTCCAAATTGACCAGAGCAAATGTCCAGCTGTGGCCTCAGGCCATGTGACCCCTCCCCCTCCCACCTCCTTCTCCAACATAATACCTGGGGAGGGACAGCCCAGGCGGCCACCCGCCCACCCAGGTAGGGGCCCAAGAAGGGAGCCAGGCTTCACCTGACGGTCATTTCTGAAGCATCAGGCAGCTGCTCAAAGGTGGTGTGGATGAGGCTGGCTGCTTGGACGAAAGGCCGGTCTTGGGGGCCGGAGGTCGGGGGGAAACTGGCTGAAAAGGAAGGAAGGCCATGCACGGTATGGCGCAGTGGTGGTTAGGGAGGTGGTGCCAGGGGAGGCCTCACTTGACCCAGGGACCCCCCCACCACAACACACCACACCAGCGGGGTGGTGGTGGTGGTTGTCGTCGTTCTTCCCACTCACTGCTGAGGATGTGCTGGATGGCGTCGTAGTGGGCAAAGGCGTAGGTGCTCTTGGCCGTCTTTGGGGAAAGGCCGTCTTTGGGGAGGGTCTCCTTCAGGTGGACTTCCAGGCCGTTCAGAGAGGCCAAAGTGCTGTGGAACTGCAATTGAGGAGGGGAAGCCCCCCTCCTGAATATCACGCCTGCACTGCCACCCCAGGCCCCTCCCCAATACTCTACCTGGCAGACCCACCCCCACCCCAAAAGCCAGGTAGCCGAAAAGGCCCTCCCGCCGGCCACCAAATGGCCCCAGGGCTCTTACCACGTCCTCGATGGAGGCTCGGCTATCCATGAAGGGCGCTTCGGCCAGGAGGGAAAGGACCAAGCCACGGACATGGTGGACGTAGAGCACCATCTGGACCAAGGCAGGACCTTCCGGCCGGCCCTCAGTCCGGTTAGGGGAGGCTGGGCCGTCCTGGGGGCCGTCCGGGCCTCCCGGAGTCCGGCTGCAACTTCTCCTTCAGAGAGGAAGAGGAAAAGGGGGTCTTTCCTTTGGCAACTCCAGTGCTGGAGAAGTGGGGGAAATATCCCTGGGGGGTGGGGGTGGGGGCGGCCTTCTCCCTTGACCTTTCCTCCGGCCTCCCTCCAGCCGCTCTTCCCTTCCTCTCCTCTTGGGTGGAGTCCAGTTCGGCCGAGGTTCCTCCCTCCGGCCCTCCCTCTGGCCCCCGTACCTGGGGCCCCACTCCACAGGGAAGTCCCGCAGGTCGGCCGCTTCCTCTTCCGAGAGATACACGGAGGAAATCTGGACCCCGTTGGGCAGGGGGGGCTCCGGGTGGGGGCCCCGTGGGGTTCCTGGAAGACATGAGGGACCACCCGTCTCTGCCCAGTCTTGGAGAGGAATTAATTTTTTTTTGGGGGGGGAGAGCAGGAACCCCTCGCCCCCTGACCACATATCTTCATGTAAAAACTGGGAGGGCCTTCCACAAGGGTCCAACCCCCTCACCCCCCCAGACCCAGAGATCCCCCACTGACCACTTCCAGAAGGTCTTGTGTGTGGTCAGAATGCCCCCCTCCCCACCCCCTGCCAAAAAATGACCTCCGGCTGACCTGCCAGGGGGCGGGGATTCTCAACCTGCGGCCCACAGGCCAGAGGCGGCGGCCCACGGTCCCATTTCATGAGGCCCCACCACCACCACTTCCACCACGCCCGGAAGTGCCGTGTGGTGGAGGAAGGGCAAACTGGCCGTCTCGACCCCAGAGCTGCCCGAGGGCGCGTGACGCAATGCCCCCCCCGGCTTAAACAGGTTGAGCCTTCCTGTGGGAGGGGAGCCTCGTCCCGGGGGGTCACTTACTCTCCTGGGCGCTCTCTGCCTCCGCCTGAAACACAAGCCAAGAAAAGGGTCTCGATGAAGAGGCACAGAAACCGCACGGGGAGAGAGAGAGAGAGAGAAAAGGCTCCTTTGGAAGCCCCTCCTTCCAGGCCGGCAACAGATCCCCGGGGGGGGGGAGGGGGGCTGGCGCTGTCCCTGCAAAACCCCCGCATCCCCCCCAACTGCCCCACTCCTCCGTGCCCCCAGTTCTGCAGCCCTCCAAGCCACCCTCTCGGATCCCAGAAGCTGCTCTTCCCCCAAAGTCCCGAGCGTTGGGTGTCGGTAAAGGAAGCCTGGAGGCAGGTACAGGGTGGTGTGGAGCCAAGACGGTTCTGGCCCACCCGGCCAACCGCTTGGCTCCAGAGGGAGAGTCTTGCAAGTCCTGGCCAAAGTCCAGCCTTTGGCCAGGTGTGCCAGATATTATAATCACAAGGACTAGAAACCTGACTTTTTAAAAAAGAGGCCCTGCCCTTCTGCGACTCCAGCCTTGTATACAGAAATAGAAGCACCGAATTATTTTTTTTTTTGGGGGGGGGCTTTTCTTCTGCTGCTTGGCTGGACCCCCCCCCCAACCTACCTCCGGCTCTGGCCTGGCCTCCTGCAGCAGGACTCGGGCCGCGAGGTCGGGCGGGAGCTGAGTGCTGACAATCCTGGGCCAGGAGAGAGAAGGTGGCCGTGAGCTCCCTTTCCCTGGGGTCGGAGGCCAGAGTCCAGCCTGTGGCTCTTTGGGGCCGGAGCCGAAGGGAGGGGGAAGCCCAGGGATACTCACAGGCCCTTGAAGAGGATGCAGCCGGCCCGCACAAAGGGGGTCCTCTGGCAGGTCTGGAGGATGAGGGCGGCCTTCAGCAGCAGGAGGGGGTCCACCTGGGCAAGAGGGGAAAGGGCAGTGGCAAAGAGGGGGTGGGGGTGGGTGGGTGGAGACCCCGGGGTCATTATCTACCCACCCCCCTAGGAGGAGTTAACCACACAAAGGCCCCTAGCAGGGAAACCAGCATTCGTTTCCCCCCCCCCCCGGCCAAAATAAATAGCCCTTTTGCCCTGAGTTAATTAAAGGTCAAGGGTCACCCTTCCTTGAAGGCCAGTCGTATCTGACTCTAGGGTCCGGTGCTCACCTCTGTTTGTAGCCAAAGAGCCGGCGCTGTCTGCGCTTGCAGACCTTTCCGTGGATCATGTGGCAGGCAGGACTAAACAACAGAGTGCATGGAACTCTGTTTCCCTTTCCCACCAAAGTGGTCCCTATTTATCTACTTGCAATTTCTAACTGATCGGTTGGCAGGAGCTGGGACAGAGACAGGCGCTCACTTCATCATGCGCCACTAGGGTCTCGATCTGCTGACATTCCTGTTGTCAAGTTCAGCGTCTTAACCACCAAGTCTTTGGCTATTAGGAGCCTGAGAAGAGCCACGCGTGGCCTCCTCTTCCGGCTGTTGGGAAACCATCTGCAGGGGGCGAAAATACACCCAAGCGCCCGATGGCTAACCCCCCCCCCGAGGAGACCCATGGGAAGGGGGCGGAGGGGGGGGTCTTAAGAAAAGCCCAGCTCCCCCCCCCCCGTCCCCCGGGAAGTTACTTTGGTTTTATCCAAGGCCCAGAGGGAGTTGAAGATGCGGTGGAGGTCAGAGGTCTTGCGCTGCACATGCTCCGTGTACCTCTCCCAGGCCCGATCCAACTCCTCCTTCGCCCGTTCCTGGCAAAGACACAAAGGCCACCCTTTGTTTCACTTCCGCTTCCGGGAGTGACGAGGGTGGTGCAAGCCGGATGAAGGGGTGCTGGGGGCCGGATCCAGCCTATGGGTTGTAGTTCAGGGGCCCCAGTTTAAGAGGAAGGGAGGCAGGAAGTGCACAAGTTCTGGGTAGGGGCCTTCTTCCCAATGTGGGAAAGAACAGCTCTAAAAACGCTGCCAGATGGCTCCGTGGGGTGGGGGCGGAGTTTCACCTGAGCCCAGGTGGGGTGGGGGACTCACCTGGTAGGCCTGGCAAACGGGGCCGTGGTAAAAGCGGAAAAGCCCCATCAGCTGCTCCAGGAGTTGCCGGCAGCTGATGTCCGAGAGGTCGGCTGTGCAGCCCAGGACCTGCACAGGGCAGGAAGCGTCAGCGATAGAAGAAGAAGAAGAGACCCAAAGGGACTCCCCTCCTCCCCCGATGAGCCAAGCCTCTTGTTTTCCCCACCGCGGCCAGAACCAAATGGCAACAGGGGGGCAACCATGACATAAAAGGCAACTTTGAAGCAAAGAAAGAAACAAATCCCCTCCCTTCTTCTTCTTCCTCCTCCTCCTCTCCCCAGATCCTTCCTTGCAGATGTTCCTTTTTCCAGACTGAAAGGACAGGGAGACATGAAAGGAGCCTCATTCGGGTGTCCCCCTGCAAACATCCTTTCAACCCAGAGGAATCTCTGAGACGAAAACACAAACACCGCTACAGTGGAATCTCAGTTAACAAACAGCTCCGCTAACATAAAAATTGCATAACAAAAAGAAATCCACAGAAATAAGTGGTTCGATTCATGGATTTTTTTTCTGGGACAAATTAATTGGTTTTCAATGCATTCCTATGTGAAACCGCATTTTGGTTAAAGTATTTTGGTTTTCAACACAATCCCATGGGAAACTGCATTCAGTGCATTCCTATGGGAAATTTGGTTAAGGTAATTTTTGCTGTAAGAAACGTCCCAGAGAATGCATTAATTACACTGACTGAGATCCCAGTGTACTAGGAAAAGTTACTTTCTTGGACTGCATCACACAGAGCATCTTCAACCAGAGAGAAGTCACAAAATAAACCCGGCGTTCTCAACCTTTTCAAGCCATGTGTCCCCCTTCCTTCACTCTCAAAGTCCTTCCTCCTGCCCCAACCTTCCCCCCCCAAAAGAGCCCCCTCCCCAGGTACGCACCCAGAGGTAGTCTCCATCCACCTTCACAGCAAACTTGAGCTTCCTCAGCCGGATGAAGTCTGGTGGGGAGCCGGAGATCTCGGCCACGCAATGGACCATGCCAGCGATCTGGCCGCAGAACAACTCCTGCTGGTCCAGTGAAGTCTGCAAAGTGAGACACGAAAAGAAGTCAGAGGTCAGCTGGGCAAAGTCCAGCAAGAGAGGGAATGACTGTTCCCTCCCTCCCTCCTACACCTCCCCCCCCCCCAAATTGTGGGGATTAAGCCCAGCAAATTTAAGAAGAAGGGAAAACTTGAGGTTCCCCTTTTCACACAAGACAGGCATCCATTCAGTATCAGCAATGCACAGAGAGTAGCAAATAGGAACATTTAGGAGTCTCTGGAGGGGGGCAGCCCTCCTCTACACCCCCCCCCCCGAGAAGCCACCACTGTGCAAAGGCAGCCTACAGGGCAACCACGGCATCACCTCCTACCTGGCGGGGGTTGAAGTAGCAAATCCCGTCTCGCGTGGGGTCCCCTTCTTCCTTCACCTTCGAACTGTCATAGAGGAAGAAGCAGCTCCACCTGCAAAAGGGAGGGTGTGTGTGTGTGTGTGTGTGTGTGTTCCGTTTGGAGGGTGAAATTCAAGATGGAAGTGAATCAAGTCAGTACTCTTCTGCGGGGGGGGGGGGTAAGAGGGCTTGGCCCTTCCTAGGCAAAGGGGGGCAGGTCTTTGGGTGGGTGGGGGGCTGGGGGAGAAAGCTTATAGGGAATACCAAGGTCTTTTAGAGACTGCGGTGGCTTCGGGGTTAAGACACTGAACTCGATGACTGGAAGGTCAGCAGTTTGAGACCCGAAAGCTGCACCATGCAGTGAGCTCCTGTCTCTGTCCCTGCTCCTGCCAACCTAGCAAGGCATTGCAACTAGATCAATAGGTACCCCCTCCCGAAGCATGAGCCGACTTTCTCTGTTTTTTTGGGGTTCCTGCAGAGCTGGAGCAGGAAAAGGCCCTGTGGAGAGGGGTGGGTGGGTGGGTTTTATTTATTTGTCTAATTTGTTATCCCGCCCCAATTAGGTCAACCCAACTCTGGGCGGCTTACAATACAACCAAAAATGGCTTAACTTAGACAGCAGTATGTAGTGATAGACCGCCAATATGGCATTCCGACATACCACACACATATGGTTGGGGACCCCCCCTCCCCAAGGACTTACTTACCAGGGGCTACCAGGAGATGGTTCAGGTGGGGTGGGGGCAGCCATTGAATCCCCACGTCACATCTCACCACCCTCTGGACCCCAATCGGTGTCTTAAAGGCAGCGCCATGTTCCCAGCTGGCGCGTTGCCTTCCCTTCCGCTCCACGTGCTTCTGCTGCTGCTTCTCTCCACGGAGGGCAGAAAAGACTTCTTAGCAGTCCAGAGGGGGCGGGGGCGGCGGCCCCCCCTCTCTTGCAAACCCAAGGCCAGCCGCGTACACGCGCGTGTGTGTGTGTGTTTCACACCAAGCCCCTTCCTTCCACAGAGACCCCCCCCCCCGCCCCTTGAGACACTCTGGGTGGGTGGCTGAAGACGCTTGCTCGGTCCAGAGGAACGGAAGGGGGTCTGAGGTGTTGGGGTTTCTTCCCTCACCCCAGGGAGGCTCCCGGCCACCACGTGGGCCCCAGGGGGAGGGGGAACCGGAGCTGGGCCTGTGCTGGGCCTCTCCAGAGTGCCCTCGGGCCGGCTCCGGACGGACCCAGGGGAACAATCCCGGCCTCTTCTCCTTCTTCGTCTTGTGATTCCTGCTCCAGGCGTGGCTTCCTTTGCCCTGAAACCAAAGAAGGGATGGATTCATCTCCGTGGCGCGCGCGTGTGCCCCCCCCCCCGTGGGATCATCCCGGCCCCTCCGGCCCCATGTGACCCACAGCAGCATCCCACAAGAACGGGCAGGGGAGGAAGAGAAGAGGGTGTGTTACCCCAGGGAGGGAGGGACGCCTGGCCTACCTGGCAGGGCTGTTGTGAGAGGCTGGCCCACCCGATCCCATGGGGGAAGGGCAAGATAGGGTGGACACGTGTCCTCTGTGTGTGTGTGGGTGTGCATGTGTGTGTCCCAAGCAGGGGCAAAGGCCAAAAGTGGGGGTCCAAAGCCCCCAGGGGCAGAAGGGGTGCGTGTGAGTGTGTGAGTACACGTGTGACAGACGGGGGCGGGGGGCGGGGGCTTCCTTCCTTCCTGCCCCGGAGGGAGCCTACCCTGCAGGAGGGGTGTGTGTGGGGTGGATCAATCCATGGCTCCTCCAGCCAAGAAAAATGCTGGCAGTTGGCGGGGGAAAAAAGTTCCTTTCCCTCCCAAAGTTCCTTTTCTCCTGGAGCCCCGACCCCGACCCCGCCCAATCCGCGTGCCGCCCTGGACGCCCCCCTCCCCGCCGAGACGGGCCCGGGTAACTTCGCCTGGAAAAAGTAACTTCTCCCAGTCGCCCGTGCACTCCCTCACCCTCACCCTGCGCAGGCGCTCTGGCCACGCTGAGAAGAGGCCCGGGGCGGCTGCCGGTCCTCCGGGGCGCTCTGGACGCGCTCAGGAGCTCCCTTGCTCGGAGGCGTCGGAGGGAGGCGTGGGCGTTCCTTTCCGGCTCGGCTTCCCTCCCACGTGACCAGGCCCCTTGCCACGTGACTGCACAGGAGGCTCGTCTTCCGGTTCCGGTGCGAGCGCTGCGGGGGGTGGGGGCTGCCTCCGCCTGCCCCGCCTATGGCGCCGGAAGCGGCGTGCCTGCCGCACCGGAAGTGTCGACTCCTTCCCGTCCTGCGATGGGTTCCTCTCCTCTATGACCACGGGGGGGCTACGTACGGGTGCCGCGGAGGGACTTTCCCGGCCGCCTCGCGCCTGCGCGCCTCTGCCCTGGCGATGGAGGGCGAGGAGGATGGGAGCTGGAGTTGCCCCGGGAGGAGGAGGAGGAGGAGGAGGAGGAAGAGGCGAGGGGGGAGGGAGGAGGAGGAGGCCCGGGAGTGGCAGGAGCAGCGGCTGAAGGACGCCCGGTGGGTGAGGGGGGGGGAGGTCAGTTGGTCAAGGGAGAAAACCCCCTCCCTCCCTCCCTCCCCTCCCCTCCCCTTCCCTCCAACCCCAACTGGTTCTCCTTCCCGGCAGGTGGGAGCTGCAGCGTTCAGAGTTCTGGGGCGCCAGCCTGAGTAAGTCCCCCAGAAAACAGCCCCCCTGCCCTGCCCTGCCCTGCCCTGCCCTGCCCTGCCCTGCCTGCCTCCTGTCGTGGCCTCCCTTTTGTGGCGGGCGAGGCCCGTGGCCGGAATGCCTCAGTCAGGCGCCTTCAGTCATTAAGCTTTCTATACTGCCCCCCCTCCCCCCCCTGGGATATCACTCCCCCCCCTTCCCCTCCCCCCTCCCCCGGGTGGGCTGGGGGACGTCTAATATCTGCCCAGAGCCGGCGGAGGAGGCCGTTTCCTTGCTGTGCCTCTTCTGGACTCTGTCCCACCTGGGTGAGAGAGAGAGGACGGGCACTGACACTGGAGGGAGGGAGGGGAGGGAAGCCACCCTTCAGTCCTGGGGGCAGAAAGCGCTTCCAGTCCAATAGAGCTGGGTTCTATCCTGAGGAGGCTCTGGGCGGAGGAGGAGGAGGAGGAGGAGGAGGATGGGATGGGGGCAAAGGGGGGGGGAAAGTGTCTTCCAGCGGCTGGTGGACGAGAGACCCCCCCGGACTCACTCTGGCCTCCTTCCTCCAACCCAGGGGTCATCGCAGATGCCCTCGGCCTACCAGGCAAGGAAGAGGGGTCGGACCGTGGGGTGCTGGGAACCCTCCTGGCCTTACGGCACCTGCAGGTCGTCACCCCGGAGCCAGACAGCCTGCCCAGCGAGGAGGAGGGGGGACCCTTGCAGTGCGTGTGTTACGGCCTGGGCAGCTTCTCCTCTTGCGTCAAGGCACGCTACCAGCTGGCCTTCCTGCTGCTGCTCCTGGAAGAGCTCCAGGTGAGGGGGTGGGGGGGGTGGGGTGGGGGGTGGGGGAGAAGGCCCAGCAGGAAGAGCCCCGGCCACAATCCGCTTCTCTTTGCAGATCCCGCACCGTTCGTGTCACGTGTTCGATCCGGTCTTTTCTGAGCTGGACATCAACATCCTGAACCATCTCGGCTTCTCTTTGGTCCTGGAAAATGAGGTGAGATGGCTACGGGAGCAGCGAAGATGATGATGACGATGATGATGGCCAAAGGACACAAGGACAGAGCTGCCCCTTCTGAGCAAGGCTAGGACTCAGGGCGGCCAAAGCAAAGTCAAAAAGTGGCTCAAAGTTACCTGGTGTGTCTCTCACAGCCCCCCTCTCCCCCACTAAGGAAAGAGGATGCTGAGGATGATGCCCATTCCCATGTCAAACCTACCTTAGCCCAAGAGAGTGAGCGAGAGCAAAAGGCGTTTCCTGGCCTGACGCCTCTTTTTCTTTGAGCTGCTTTCAAACCTGGCTTTCTAAAGGGCATTTCAACAAGGGGTGCCTTTTTTTCAAATAAATTAACTGCCACTTCCCGATTTGCAAGAGTCTCCGCCATAAGAACCCCTTGCAGAGAAAGACTCGGCTTGCCTGAAGTCACGTGAGAGAAAACGCCTACGAATTGCCCCGTGGACAGATTTCCAGGAGGATCTATCGTTAACTTTCCCGGATCCGTTGCGGATCTCGTCCCTTGCCCGGGAGGGGAAGTCCTGCTGAAGGCTATGCCTCCCCTTTTGTCTCCCTCTCCCCTCCAGGAAGGCAAGCGGGCCGTTTCCTCCCCCACCCTCTTCTACATGATCCACTGTGGGAAAGCACTCTACAACAACCTGCTCTGGAGAAACTGGTCGGCAGAAGCTCTCTCGCAAACAGTGGTCATTGGAAACAGCTTCCGTGGCATGGGAGAAAGGTACGGATTCCTCTCCCTGACCTTCATTCCGCTCTCAGCCAGAAGATGTGCATTTCACAGCATCTCCTCCTCCCTCTCTCCCCCCCCCCCCCCGGCCCACCTCTCTCTCTCTCTCTCTGCTCTGCCTTGGCTTCCAGGGTACCCAGCAAGGTTCTCCAGAAGGACTATGGCTACATCGCAAAGGTATGTATGGCTTTCTTGCCAAAAGGGAAGTTCCCGGCTTCGTGGTTCGATTGGAACCCCTGAGTGCCCAAACTATGGCCCGTGGGCCAGATCCAGCTCCCAATGCCAATTCTTCAGGCCCGTGCCGCCCTCATCGCTCCTGGAAGAGGAACTCCGGCCCCGAGGTCTCCGCTTTTAATCTGGAAGCCCCCCGCCTCTTTGAGGGGCTCCCCTAGCCTTGGTGTTCCCCGGATGGGGAGTTCTGCCCCTGTCCCAGAAGGGCTCCATCCCCCCGGCTGGCTGCCCCTCCCTTAAGGAGGCTTCCCAAGGGCAGGGGGGCGCGCGTTGGGCTCTTCTTCTTCTTGCCCTAAGAACTTCGGCCGTCAGCCTCCCACGCAGCTCTCCAGCCACCAGGAGGAAACAACGGGGCCAATAGAACAAGGGCAACGAGGAGCGCCCGAGGCATGGATTTGAATGAAACGGAGGCTGAGAAAATAGCCTTAAAGGAGGGGAAACAGCTGTGGAAAACGGAGGCCTGTGGAGCAGAAATGCCACTCCGAGGGGGAGGCAGGGGTTCTAAAGCCAACCTTGGGAGCTGAAGTGCCAAAAACACCGGGGGTGCCAAGGTTGGCCATCGTGGTTCTAAAGGGTGTGACACACAGATCTGTGGATTTCCACACCGTCTCTTGGGTGGCAGCCAGAGGTTAGCGAGGGCGTTGTGGGCCAGGCGTCGTCCCTGTGGCTAGTCTGGCCCAAGGGCTGCTACGAACCCCCCCGGGACGGACTCTTGGCTTCCTCTTTCTAGGTTCTGGAGGCCACCCGCGAGGCGCCTCTCCCTTCCCACCCGCAGTTCCTGGACGTCTTCAGCGACACCTCCGTCCACTGCTTCCCTCTGGCCCTGCTGAGGGGCCTCCGGCCCGAGACCTGGGCCGTCCGGCAGGAGCCCTTTTACCCGGAAGACAGTGACCAGCGGCTGGAGATCATCCGGGCTCATCGGTGAGGGGCCCCCCTCCTCTCTCCTGAGGAGCCCAGTCCTGGCTCAAGCTCCCCCCCGCCCGCCCGCCCGCAGGGGGATTCTGTGCCTTGCTGGAGGGGAGTTGGGGGTCACTTCTTCCGGTGGTGCCGCCGAGGGGTCGTGCTGAGCCTGCCGCGAAACGGAGGAGCAGCCGCCACAGCGCCTGTTCTTGGCGGATGAGCCTGCCGTGGACTTCCACCAGTGGGACCAACGGATGCCACGCGCAAGGCGCAAAAGAGCTCTTTTGAACCACCGCCTGCTCTAAATCCTGCCTTTCCACCCCTCGCTCTCTTTTTCTGCCCCACGGTTTGTATTTCCATGGGGCAGGGAGGACGGAGTGCCTCGGGGGGCCTTTGGGCTTCGGCCCCAGTCGCTTGGAGCGCCAGTCTTCCTTTCCCAGAACCACCCTTTGCAGCAGGGGCTCTCAGCCTATGGCCCGGATGTGGCCCTCGACACCCTTTTATGTGGAGCACCACCACCTCCGCCACACCCGGAAGTGCCATGTGCAGTTGGCAGGGCAAAATAGCCATTCGGGCCCCGAAGCCGTCTCAGGGAGCGTGACCCAATGGCCCTCGGCTTCAAAAGGCCGAGAACCCCTACTTAACGGCCTGGTCCGTTTTCAACCCTTGCAGCTGCAGCTCCTCTCGTCACTTGCAAAGGTCGAGGGTCATGTTTGGTTGGCTTTCATTAAAAAACGCACACACACCCTCCCTCCGCTTGCTTCTCATTTCTGACCACGGAGGCCACGTTGGTGGCTGCTGCTGCTGCTGCTTCGTCTGGTCTGGGGGCCTCGTTTATCACCACAGGTCCCGCACGGTTTTTGATTAAAGCATCCGTTCCTTGGAATGCGACCCGTGCCTGCAGTCGCTCGCGGGATACCCAAAATGGGACAGTGCTTCCGGAGAAGGGGCTTTGGTTCGGCAGAGTAAAGGCCAGCCTGGGTGGAAGTGGGACCCCCCAGCTGCCTCCCCCCCCCCAATGCTGGGCCCAGGGTCTCTTTCCTTTTGCCCCAGCGCATGCATGAAGCCCCGCTTTTGCTCCCTGCCTGAAGAGGACGAAGGCTTGGAGAGAAACACCCAGAATTGAGCACAGGCTTGTTTTTATTCTGCGTGGCGCCACTGACGGAGGTGACTCAGCGCCATGGCATTTCTCTGAAGCGCCACCAGTGCATTCTCTGCACAAAAGGCCAAGTCTAGCGTGGAAATGCATCAGCTGGACCTTCGGTCACTTGCCTGGTGGCTTCACCAGACCCCCCCTCCCCCTTTTCTGGCATTTCGGCCGCATTTGTGCATGGCCCGGTAGTCTTCCAAGTCCCTGTGGCTTTGGTGTGGAAGCGAGAGCGGCTTTGCTTTCCAAGGGGCCTCCTCGGGAGGAGCCCAGAAACCGGGGCCGGCTGGACTCCTACGTCACTTTCCCTTCACACACACACGCACTGCCTGCCTTCCACATCCCTGCCAACAAGGCATCACACACCCTGGGGGGGGGGGGGGCGCGGCGGCACGGAGGGGCCCCTGCCCCTCCCCTCACTTGGCCATGTCAATCAGGCTCTGGAGGGAGGTGGGGACCCAGGTCTTCTCCCCCTGGACAAAGACCACCCCGCGGTCGATGTAAATGACGATGCGCCCGAAGGTGTATAGCTGCTTCCCCTCGTGGCGCTTCCCAATGACGGGCATGAAGACGATGTTGTGCTCCTCGGCCTTGGTCTGGATCAGGTCCTTGAAGCTCATGGGGACGGAGCCGGCCGCCATGCCAATACCGCGCTGGGCCATGGTCTCCGCCTCCCGGCGCTCCTGCATGGCCTCGTACTGGAAGTCCTTGCGCCGCTCCGTGTGCGTCAGGTAGGCAATGTTCTCCCGGGCACCCGGCTCCATGTAGCCGCCTGGGGAGGGAAGCGGGAAGGTGTCAGGGACCCGGACGGAGGCCAGAGGGAGCTTTGGGGGGCGGGCAGGCAGAGGTCAAAGCCAGCAAGAAAAGGGGCAGGGAGGGGGGGGGTCAGTCCAACCCTCCCCCGCCCCCTCTGGTCCCAGAAGAGAATGTGGGAAAGCTGAGCATGAGGCAGAAGGATTCCAGCAAGGCCCCCCGCCCCGCCCCCCAGACCCCCACAAAAGGCCGCCTCCCTTCCTTCCCTCCCTCCCTCCCTTAACTAATCTTCCTCAGGGTTCTCTGGCATTTTGGGTGAGCTGCTCATAACACCCTTGATCCCCAGAGAGCATCAATGCTTTCGCGTCCTCCAGAACAATTCTAGCCAAGGAGGGCTGTCCGGGTTCTCCCCCGGCCGCCCACTCACCCACGCTGGATGAGACGGCCCGGTTCATGATGTCCAGGGCCTCGTTGAACTTCTCCTTGATGGAGGGGTGGGCCAGGACTTGGTCCGAGAACATCGACTTCCAGCCCAGGTACCACTTGGTGATCTCCTCGTAGTTGGGGTGGTTGCTCAGCCAGGAGCAAAGCACCTTCGGGGGGAGGAGGAGGAGGAGGAAGGTCACCCCTATCTTGCCCCTGGGGGAGGCCAACAAAGACAGGGAGAAGGCAGGCCGGAAAGCCTCCTCCCTCCCCCCCCCCGGACCGGCTGCTCCTTAGGGACCCTGGGCTGAATCGCTGACCAAGAAGGCAGTCTCTCTATGGCCGTGATGCCCCCCCCGCAGGGGTTCTTGGACTGCAATTCCCAGAAGCCCCAGGTGCTCCTCCGAAGGCCCCCCCCCCCGGTGGAGGCACCGAGAGGCTTGGGCTTCTGGGAAGGGACGTCCAAGAGCCCCTCCTCCTGCCTGGAGAGCCCAGGGCAGCTCTAAGGGCAGAGAAGAAGCCCCTGCCCAGGTTGAAGGGAGAGAACAGGCCCAGCGCTTTTCATGCCACAGAAGTGGTGGATGACCCACGGCCTACAGGTGACACCCCCCCTAGTCCCCCCCCCCAAAAAAAAATATAGCTCCGGACAGGAAATGGGTGCAGGTAGAGTCCTGCGGCTGAGCCGTCGCTTCTGGCCAGGGTGCCAGAAAGGGGGATGGGGGCTGCTTCCTGGTCCTAAGAAGAGCCCCCACCCCGGCCGAGGAAAGCCTTCCAGTCTCCACCTGTGGGTCTGCTCCCTACCTGGCTGGCCAGGAGGATCTCGACCCCCCTCCCCTCCCCCCCTCCCCCTTACCTGCAGCCACTTGGGGAAGAAGTGCTTCTCCAAGAGGCCCACCAGGCTGGAGAGGGAGATCATGCCTTCCCAGTCCACCACCCAGAAAAAGGCATCCATGTGTTGTTGGTGGGGGTTGATGAGCAGCTCGTTCAGGCACAGGCCTGGGGGGCCCCGTGGGGGGGAGGAGGAGGAGGAGGAAGAGCGGGAGGAAGAGTCAGAAGACGGCAGAAGGTGGAGGCTCCCCTCTCCCCCCCCCCTCTCGGGAGCCACCGTCACTTCCCACGTATTGCACAGGGCTTCCCCCCCCCCCCGACTTGTCTCTCTCCCCTCCGAAGCCAAGCCCAGCCCTCCCACCCAGGAGAGCCAGTCCCCCCACCCCTTACCCAGCTTGGGCACAATGTTCTTGACCATGAAGGCCTCCCAGGACCCCGGGGTGAAGACCTCCTTCCAGGGCTGGAGGATGAGCTTGGCCGAGGCGTCGCTGGGGTGCCACTTCTGGAGGGCGCTGGAGAGCTTGCTGCGGATGGGCGAGTAGAGGGGCTCCAGCCGGACCTGCATCAGGGGCAGCCAGGGGTGGATCCACGAGTGGATGGGCACCGTGTCCGTCAGCGGGTTCCAGCTCTCCACCTGGGCAGCGGCAGGAAAGCAGAGGGGCAAAAGGTGCTCAGAGAGAGAGAGAGAGAGAGAGAGGCCCAAGGACCTTCCCTCCCCCCCCCCCCCCCACAATGCCACTAGAAGACACACACACACCCTCCGCACCGTATGGAGCGCTTCGTGGCCCCTCCAGGCGGATCACAAGCCAATCGGCATCTTGCCCTTATTAACATACCAGGGACCTCGGAAGGAGAGAAGTGGCTAAGTCAACCTCAAATCCCAGCAGGATCGAACTCACAAGCTTTGGGCTGCAAACCCTACACCACGAAGGCTCTATAAGGACAGGTGGCTGACCTGTAGCTGTTCCCCTTTGCGGTCCCCCTGTGAATCCACACGAATGGGTTTACGGCGTGCACCCGTTCATGTGGATTGACAGAGACCACAAAGGAGACCCTGGCCAAAGCGCAGGGGGGCAGGAGCGGGCCGTGCGGGTGGCCCACGACTGGAGGCCTTTCCCTCCTCCGGCCCTTCCTCACCTCCTTCTGGAGCTTCGGGAAGATGAGCTGCTCCAGGATGTTGTCGGTGATCCACAGAGGGATGATGTGGCCCCAGGAGTCCAGGAAGTCCACCATCGGGAGGCAGTTCCGGGGCTGCCACTGGGAGACCACGTTCCTCACGTAAGGCATCCACACCTCCCACATCAACCTGGATTGGGGCGGGGGGGGGGAGGATGGGGGAGCAGGAGGTCACAAAAGGGAGCAGCCAACGCCACACCCCACAAGCAGCTTCTTGAGCAGAAACCACGGGCGGCAAAGGTAACGGTGTTCCACGCCCTCCGGTGTCTAGTCCTGCCTGCCACGTGACCACAGGAAACATCTTTGGCTATAAACAGAGGTGAGCACTGGACCCCCCCCCCCCCACGGGTCTTGACCCCAAGAAGGGCCAGGTGGAAAACGGCCCCCCTCCGGCATCGCCACTTCCTCTCTCCTCCTCCTCTGGAGAAAAGCAAAGCCTCCCTTGCAGAGGCCGGGAAGGGGCTCCCAGGGGCCGGGCTGGGCGTGGTGGGAGACCTCTTCGGAAGCAGAGGGAGAAGGAAGACCTGGCTCCTGGGGCAGCGCATGGGAGAGGGTCAGGGTTCCTTCCGCCGCCTCACCTGTGGAAAGCGTCTGATGCCAGGTCCTGGCCGCTGTGCGAAAGCAGCTGGTCGTTCTCCAGCAGCGTCTTCCACTTGGCCAGGATTTCCGTGCCGTACGTGCAATCCTGGCAATGAGACAGAGACCATGAGACACACACACCCCTTTCCAGGCCACCCATGGGGAGAAGGATACCCTTTTTTGGGGAGGGGGGTTGATGGCTGGAGGATGAGGCAGGCAGAAGGTGGAAGCCCCTTCACACCACGCCCTGCCTTTCCTCCAACCACCTCGAGGTGGGACTCTCGTATTGCTCCGGAGAGGGGCTGGAGGGGGGCGGCGGCGGAAGCCTCCATCGGAGCAGGGGCTGATCCGTGCTTTGGGGAATGGACCTGGGAACCAAGGCCAAAGGAGAGAGGGAGGGAGAGGGTCTCCCTGCAGGAAGAAGCCACGTCCTGTGGGAGTCCCAGGTGAGAGGGAGGCCTTCTCAACCCCCTTCTCTCACCTTCAGAGGGTCCCAGGTCTTGAAGTAGCCCTTGACGAGCGGGAAGACGATGGCCACGGCCAGGTCCACACGGTCCGACATGCGGTACTCCTCGTAGTACTTGCCCTGCAGGGTCTGGAAGACCTTGGCACACTCAGCCAGGGTCAAGGGGTCTGGGCAGCCGGGCCTCATGCGGCGCTCGCACTGCTCCACCAGCTCCAGCACCTGGCTGAGGTTGCGGATGTCGGCCTCCTGGCGGGCCAGGCCCTCGGCCACCTTCTCCATCTCGTGGCTGAGGTTGACCACCATGTCCCGCTCATACTGGAGCTGCCGGTCGTTCTGGATGATCTCCTGCTCTGTCAGGTCGATCAGGAGCTGCAGGTTGTGCTCCAGCTCCGGGAGGGAGAAGGCGGCCTGGCCTCTGGCCTCTTTGCCTGAGAGCGGGCCGGACAGCGGTAGCGGAGGCTGCTGCTGCTGCTGGGGGCTGTCGTCGGGGATGTTGTGCTTCTGGCTGATTTGGCTGTAGCTGTAGTAGACCTTCTGCTCTCGGCCGGTCATGTCAATCACCTGCCAGGTAAGAGAGAGAGTGAGAGAGAGAGTGCGTGACCTCACTCTCCCCCCCCCTTCCCCCCAAAAAAAACCAGAACTGGCCCCAAAGGCAGAGGCGTAACTGGCGCCAGCGGCTCAGCTTGCTTTTAATTCCAGGCTCTGACCCAGTTTCCCCCATTGGGCCACAGATCGTTCCCCGGAAGGAGGAGGCGGGAGGGCCTCTTGGTAGAAGCTTTGCCTTCTGACGCTCCCACGGTTAAGCTCAGGGGTTGCCAACCCAAGGCCCACGGGCCAAATTGGGCTCACAGCACCACTTCACGTGCCCCCTGCCCCCTCCAAGGGCATTCAAGAAACAAAATGGCCCCGCTCTGAAGCTGTTGGGACAAAACGGCCACCCCCACCCCCCATTGTGCAGTCAGGGCAAAATGGCCCTCCGGCCCCAGGAGCTGCCCACGGGGCCACAGAAAGGTTTATGCTGGCTCCCCAGCCCAGCTGGGCTCCAGGGTCCCCCCCCGGCCCCTGTGCCCACTCCCCTCGGGACCCTGGGAGGCCCCTCAGCCTGAGCCCGGCGCCTGCCTCCTGACCTTGACGTGGGCTAGTTCCTTCTGAGGGGCTGCCGACTGCTTCCCCGCCCGGCCCTTGGCTTTCAGCTCCTCCACCGTCTTGTAGGTGTACTTGGGCTTCTTCTTGCCCCCGCTCGGGTCTTTTCGCCACTGGCTGAGCTCCTTCTGGAATTCCTAGAGAGAGAGAGAGAGAGAGGATGGAGCGCTGCTGAGACCCCGTGGGCAGGCAGGCAGGATACCAGCCTTTGGGGAAGTGGGTCCCCCAGGGTCACACGCAGCACTTGGGAGGCTCCCCCTCCGCCCCACCCACAACTGCCCCTGCAAGGCAAAGAGGGGCTCCGTCTCCTCCCCCAGGGGCTCCACAGCCCCAGAGGAGGCCGGGGCGGGGTGTGTGTCGTACCTCTTCTTCTTCCTCATCTGAATCAACAATGGGAAAGTCCTGCAAAGACTGGGTGGTCCGCTCTGAGCCATAGGCCCCAATGGCTGCCTTGCCCTTCCGCTGCTTGGCCTCAATGGGGTTGATGATGCCTGGCGAGAAAGGGCACTACAGTCAGCCAGCAGGAAGACACAGAAGCGCCCAAGGGCGGGGGGGGGGGGGAGACAGTCCGACTCAGGATGCCCTGGTCGTGCCCCTCACCTGCCCCCGTGCATCTGAAAGGAAAGAGGCTCAAGGCCAGAATCGAACGGGGCGGCAGGCAAGCCCTGGCTCACCAGGAAGAGCTTAAGGAAATTAAAGGAAGGTGAAGGCAAGCGCCTTGTTGTGCGTCTCCTTAGGGCTCCCCCCCCCCCAGGAGAACACCTGTGCCCTGGGACAGAGGAGGAGGAGGAGGAAGGGCTTACCTTGGGCATTCTTCCCCAGGCCCCGGCCGGGCACGTAGCCCATCTTCTGCAGAAGCTTCTGGCCAATCCCTTTGGTGTGGCGCTCCCAACTGCCAAAGTCTTGGAAGGACTTGATCCCACCAAGAAAGGGCTTCTGGCTCGGCTTGAAGTTGCCGCCCTGTCAAAATCATCATCATCATAAGAGATAGCCACACGTCACTTCACCTAGGATTGTTACGGCTGATCATTCTGACAGACAGTCTCTCAGTTCAGATGTTACCGGAGGAGTTGGCCGCTGAGACTGCGCACATTTAACATGAAGAAAAATCTCCCTTAAGCACTTCTTAAGGGAAGAATCAAAGGCTTCTCCAGTTCCGCGTCCTCTCTTCACAGATTGTCCAACTAGATGGCTCAGTGGGAGCCCCTCAATGAGGACAGAAGGGCGACCGCCACATCAGAAGGGTCCGAAGAGAAGGGTCACCCCACACATGGAGGGCAAGTGGAAGTGAATGAAGACGCCCACGTTGCCCTCCAAGTCTCCCACTGCTCAGTTCCAGGCACCCATCGGGTCCTTTCAAATTCAACTCAGAAGGACATTCTTTCCTCGGTTCTACAAAGGCCAAAAACACACATTTATTCATGGCCAAACTCACCGTCTTTAACTTTTTGGGGAGAACCTCTTTGGGGGCTTCCTCCTGTTTCACAGGCTTCTCATCCTCATCGGAGTCCTCATCCGTAATCTCATCACCCACCGGCTTCTTCAGCCCAGCACTGATAAAGTTCACAGGCACGGCATAATCTCGAGACCTGGGCAAAATTGAAAACAAAGATCAGCCTATAAAAGACACTCTCAGTGCCCATGTCTGATGGAACGTGTGTGTGTGAGGGGGGGGGGGGGTTTGGCTGTGGCTTCTACTCCTGGCATCCTAAAGTACTCAGGGGAGGCTTCGGTGGTTTTTAATTTAACATCACGATCAGACAATGTTCCCCGAAATGGGTCTAGATCGAGAACACAAGCTTAAAAACAGGGCCAGAGGCCTTCCCCAAAGAGACTCTTGAACCAGAAGGCCGTGCCTCGTTCCCCTCAGATGGAAGGACCACACCGGTGGGGGGGGGGGGGGGGGCGGGGGGGGGAGGGTTATTTTTTTTTGCTGCTGCTGCTGTACCGTTTGCCCCCGAAGCTGGGCCTCTCATCGTCAGAGTCGCCGCGCTCAGCCCAGATGCCGTAGGTGGCTTCCTCCTTGGTCTGCCAGTGGCGCTGCCGGTGGGGGTCGAACTCGTTCTGGAGGTCCCAGTCGGTGATCTCAAACCTCTCCATCTCCACGTCGTCATCGAGGGCGGCATCGTTTTTGCCGTACAGGTGAGAGAGCGACATGATGCCTGCTGGGGAGGAAGGAGAGAGAGAGAGAGAGAGAGAATAGTAGACGCAGGCAAGGAAGTGTTTGAGAGGGAGCTGAGGGTGGGTGGGTGGAAAGCCTCATAGCACCTTACTCTCCTGTGGCTTCTGCCACGCTCCTTTCTTTCTCTCAAGGCCAGACCCACCCACCCCCTGATGGCCCAAGCAGTCTTTCCCTAGCCAAGCCCCACAGGGAGGGGTGTTTCTCACTCAGGCCTAGCACCTTAGAGGAAGCCATTATCTTTCACCTTACCCAGCGCTACAGAAAGCTGGGCTTCCAGGGCACCAAATCTAAATAATTCCCTCCCAACGCCAACCCCAGGCCAGCAGGATCTCCTCCTCCTCCTCCTCCGCTTTGGATACCATCCATTGTTTTAGGGCAGGGGTGGCTAAACATTTCGGGCCGTGGGCCAATCATGTGGTTCAGGGAGCCAGTCACTAAGGCCCGGGGGGCCGGATTCAACCCCAACGCCAATTCATCTGGGTGAGTTTTACTTCTGCTTCCAGGAGCGATGAGGGCTTTGTGGGCCGGATGAACTGGTGTTGGGGGCCGCCTCCGGCCCCCGGGGCCTTAATTTGGGCCCCCTTGTTTTAGGGTGAATCATTTCTGGTTTTAACTTTTGTACAGAGGGGGAAAATATCGCAGGTAGTCAGTAATGCAAAATAAGTGAACGAATGAATCCAGAAGCCCCAACCTCTGATTCCACAACCCGCCCCCACCGCCTCCCCCCCACCCACCCACCCAAGGTGTCTATAGGTCCCTCGAGATTCCCCCCCCCCTTTCCGATCTGTCCCATTCCTCACCCCCCCCCAGGGAAGGACGCCTTGGGGGGGGGACCCCCGCCCCCCCGGGATACCCTTTAATTCTTCTTCTCCCCCCCCCGCGAGGCCCCACAAGGGAGCAAAGCCTGGAGAAGTTCCTTTTTCAGTAGGAGGAAGGGAGGGAGGGCCTGGACCGGGCCCGGGGGATTATGGGAAATAATGGGCCCCAACAGACGGGGTGGGTGGGTGGGGGCCTTGTTGTAGTTCCTCCTCCCCCCCCCCCAAGCAAGGCTTACCTTTCTCTCCCCCCCCCCCTTTTCCTCCCCGAGAAGGAGGGTCCTTTTTGTTATACGAAAGGCGGGCGCCTCCGAGGCCCTCCACAGAAGACTTCCGGCACGTCTCCCAGCTACGGCGCCTGCGCACTAGGCCACTTCCGGCGAGTCGCCGGAAATGAGGGAGAAACCCGGAAAAACAACCATGGCGGGGAGAGCGAGACGCTCTGGGACTTCGTCTCTGTCCTCCAGTGGGCCGAGGGGCGGGGGGGGAGGAGCTCCTGAGCATGTGAAGAGCGCCGTCCCAAGGCGCCAGAGCCTTTTTACCCACTAGGATTTGTTATTATGGCTTATTGTGATTATTTCTCCCACTTCTGCCTTTCCTTTCACTGTAACTTATTCAACAGAAATGATGCAAACAGCGAGGAAGAAAAACCAGATTCTGCCCCAGGTGGATCCCAAGAAGCAGCAGCAAAAGGCCAGGGGGGGGGGGCCTTTAGTGAAGGAGGAGGAGGGCCATAAATATCATCATCATCCCCCCCCACCCACCCCCACCCCCCTTTGGCCCTCCCGATAAAAGCAAAAAGGAGGCCAAGGGGGGGTGGGGGTGGGGGGTTTCCTTTGTTACCCTTGGAAAGGGGTCCCAATATTAATGATGGCTAATAAAAAGTTCTCCCACTCTGTGTGTGTGTGTGTGTGGGGGGGGCGAGATAAAGGAGAAGAGGAGGGGGGGGCAGGCAAGGCAAAGAGCTCAGGGCCAGCAAAGATGCCTCCTCCCCCCCCCCCCACAGGTGGTCAATGAATGGACATCCAAAGAGGGGGGGGACCCCCCCCCCATGGCTCTGCCCAGGAGGTGACCCTGCCTGGGGACCTCCTCTGGTCACCCACTGCTGCCTGCCTGCCTGCCTGCCTGCCTGCCTGCCTGCCTTCTCCAGGAAACCCAGGGAGGAAATCAAGGCAGGGCAGAAGAAAGGTTGGCTGGGGAGAAGCCCAAGGGCAGGCAGGAGGGCACCCTCCGATGTTTGGCAGGTGCACTGGTGGTCCTTGGAGGGAGAGAGAGAGTTTAGGGTTTAGTTTAGAGCAGACATTGGCCAAAAACCGTTAGAGAAGAGAACCCATATTTTGTGTGGGGTGATGAAGGTGACCTTAAACCCAGGTTTCTTTGCTGTTACTTACCAGGCTACAGTCCAGCCAAAGAGCCAGTGCTATCTGCAGATGATTGTGTGGCCACGTGGCAGGCACAATTAGATACCAGAGAACACAAAACACTGTTACCTTTCCTCCCAAAGTGGTCCCTATTGATCTACTTGTACATTTTTTGCTTTCCAACTGCAAGGTTGGCAGGAGCTGAGAGAGATGACAGGAACTCAGTCCGTCATGTACCACCCAGGTCTCAAACTGCTGACCTGCCAACCTTCCAGTCTTCAAGTGCAGTGTCTTAACCACTAAGTACAAGTGCCATACACTAAATAAACAAATAACCACTAAGCCACTGCAGTTCCTTGGGATTCACATGCCCCAATTAACTCTTGTGCAATCCTTAAATCTGTGGTTTACTATTAATGCTTCTGTGAAAGATACTTTTCCACTTGTTTGTTTCCTCAGAAGACCAAGACAAAAACAGGTTAGTTTGTGGCTAGGTGGATGCGACACATGGTTCGTTCTGTTGCCCCCAATATCGAAACAGTTCCTCCTCATGGTGAAAATAAACACGTGGCCAAGAGTGAAGGAGTCAACCTTGTGTATTTAATAAATAAATCTATTTGATTGTGTGTAAATTACAAATAAGAATTAAACAAAACAATCTCGGAATGATCACCTCTGAGACAATTTTTTTTTCTCTTAATGAGGTTATACCAACATAACTATTTGAGCGTTGCCAATTAGAGAAAAACAACAAAATAAAACAAAAACCCCTACAAGACACTTTTCAACAGAGTTTTTAAAAAGGTCACCAGCAGGCAAGTATCAAACCATCTCCAATATCTTTTGCGCATCCCTTTTTTATTTGCAGATTTCCGGCGTTTGCCACATAGGAGGGTCCAGAGAAGGGAGAAGCCACTTGTCCTCCGGAACTGGGAACGTCCAAACGCGGCAAAGAAGCGAAGGAGAGAAAGTGTTCCTCAGAGAGCACTTGGTTTGGCAATGGTCAGTAGCAAGCAATATGCTTGGATAGCAGATTCCCACCGTGCTTGGTTTGCACATGTCCTTCTCTTCGGAGGAAGGGGAAGCCAAATGCATCTAAAAGTGGGCTGGGAAGAAAAAAGGAGAAGAAGGAGAAGGAGAGTAAGAGAGGCAGGAGTGACTTCCAAGGTCTCTCGTCCTTTCCTGGGCTCTTGGATGGCTTAGGATTATGGGCACAGGCCTAGGGAAGTCTACCTGCGGGCCAGCAAGCCTAAACCAGTTGAGACAATAGACCTTCCTCCTCCTCCTCCTCCTCTTGGTATTGCTCCACCTAAGATCAGGAGAGAAGGAGCAGCAGATGCTGAGAAAACTAAGCAAGAGAAAGACACACACACACCCCTCAGCAGGATCCTCTGAACGGAGGTGAGCCTCAAGTCCTGCGGCTCAGATCCACAAAGAGCTTCATGGCCAAGAACAAACATCCTTGAGGGTAGGCAAGAGCAGGACCAAATTAGACAATGGAGAAAAGGACAAGGAATAACGTGAGGAGGAGGAGGAGGAGGAGATGGAGATGGCTGAGGAACTCAACACCTCCCCGACGTCCCTTGGAGGACCCTGAAGAGGCTGAGGGTTGGAGTCCCTCAAGGCAAGACCCACCGGCTCAAGCGGGGGCTGATGGCAGGGAAGAACAACACACTGTGTGAATGCAGAGAGACCCAGGCTAGGGCACGTTTGCTGGTCTGCCAATTACCACCAGAGATAGGCACTGATGCGGACTTCAGTTTGGCCAACGGCACAGCTAAGAAGGTGGTGCCTTCCTTCCCTCACACTCTGCTTCCACAAACTGAAAAGGAGTCGTTTGGGGAAATCAAGAGGCTCCAGGCACAACGACCCCCCCCTCTTGCACATAAAGACATACCTGGAAAGCACTTGCTTTATCAGTGGAAAGCGGTCGTATTCTGCGTCCCCTAAAAGGAGTCAAACAGGCAGGAGAATTAGTCCTGGACCAGCAGCCCTTGGAAGAACCAGAGCTCTCTTGGTCTACAAGAGGCCAAAGAGAAAGAAAGGTCGGCTGCCAAAACGTTTCAGGACGTCACAAACTGCTGCCCCCTCCCCCCCACCCCCCTACAAGCCATGCATTCTTGGTAACGTTTTCTGGTTGCTTTTGCTGAAGTCACTCTTTAGGGGCATTTCAGGGCTTTCTGGGGGTGTTTTGACACAGGCCACTCCCCCCCCCATTCCCAAGGTGTATTTTTTATTTTGAGGGGTTTTGTTTTTCAGTTGCACAGCCAATTCTGGCCCTTTGCGATGACCCCATGGACCCCACTGTCCTCCAGGCACCCCCGTTGCGCTCCTCAGCCCGCCCTGCTCATTGCCCACTGCATCCACAATGCCATCCAGCCATCTCATTTTTGGCTGCCCCCTTCCATGCCAGTGGATCAGTGTTTTAAAGGCGCGACTTTGCCGGCTGTCCAGAGACCTGAGGGTTAAACAGGAGAGAGAGAATGGGAGGGGGGGCTCACCTGGGGATGCCCCCCCTTCAGGTTGGCAGGAGTTTTGAAATCGCCATTCAGAACCTGTGCAAAGGGAAGAAAGGTGAGACGCTGGGTCAGGCAGGGGTCTTTGGTCTCTTGCTCAGGTGTGGCTCCCTCCAAGTCCAGGGACCCACAGAATCTCTAAACCAAGGGTGCCCAAACTACAGCCCGTGGGCTGGATCCGGCCCACGAGGTGGAGTTTGGGCACCCCTGCTTTAAACTGATGGTGTGAGTTTTAGTCAAGAGAACAAAGCTGCTCTCCAAGGATCCAGAGACATTTTCTCTTCCAAAAACGTGGCCTAGTTTAAAATGAAAAGTGGGGGAGACATGAGAATAATTATCCAAAGGAAAGAGCTTCACGAGGAATTCCCGCTTTTCCAGAGGCGCCTGGAGCTCTCATAGCTAAACCTTGTATTATTTTTGTGGGCCAAGTTCTAATGCACCAAAAACTGACCTACGGAGTCAAGGGGGCACATCTGCGTATCAGTCCCTCATGCCAAGAAACCCCCAACGCTCAGTTTGCTGCTCGATTCCTCCTCCTCCTGCCGGGCAAGGGCGTGGGCCACGGGGCCGCCCCCCGGCGAGGCCCTTCCGGCGACACTTACCCTGTGTGTGTTGTTGATGACCAAGGGGTCCGGGTTCCCGTACTTGGGTGGGTTTGCATAGGGGTCGTAACCCAGCCGGGCCAGCATGGGGGCGATCTGGTCCATGTCTTGCACCACATCCGCCGGGAGGTGCCCCAGCCACTTGGTCAAGGCCTCCATGTTGACTGGCTTGATCACCTGGTCGGTAGATCTCTCGATCCTACGCAAGGAAAGAGAGAGGAGGAGAGGCTGTGCCTGAGCTCAAGAGAGGCCTCCTCACGCGCCTGGCTTCCTCTCTCTCTCCCCCACCCTGCATTTCTCACACCTACGCAGCAGCGCTCGGGGGGGGGGGGATCCTGGCAACTTTACTCCAACAGGTAAACTCTGTTCCCAAGCTCCACTTTCATCTTCCCCTCCTCCTCCTCCTCCTCGGAGGCAAAATGCTAATGACCTCCGGAGCCACCCAGAAAGTGCTCCAAGCACAAAGGGGGTGGGGGTCCCCCCCCCCCCCCGTGAAGCCTTAAGAGGGCTCTTCCAGTCTTAGCAAGAGCAAAAGGCAGCTGAGGGATCCTCCGAAGGGGCCGGCCTGGCTTCTGCCAACCTGCTTCAAGGCTTCAGAAACACTGACTTCCAACTCTGCGTGAAGCCAGAGCGTGGGGTGAGACTCCTTAGGCAAAGTGCTCTTCCAACAAAGGAAGGGAAGGATCCTGGCTCTCCATCACCCCAGGCTGAACCTGGGCCAAGGGGAAAAGTCGTCCCCCTGAGCCTTCCTGGCCTTTGGTTGTGTGCTGCTGCAAAGGAACAGTTTTCTTTTGAGCAAGGGTGACCTTTCCCTTGACCTGGCCTGGCCCGGCCCTCCTTTGCTCACTACCTGCCTCTCTGTCCAGGAGGTTTGGTGCTCCAAAAGAACCAGAAGCCTCTCTCCTGCTGCATCCCCTCCTAACCAAGAGACCCCCGCCCCCTGCAACTGGCGGTGGCCGGATGTGGCCAGAGCGGGGCAGGCACTTACTTAGAGAGCGAGACTCCACCGGGCTTCCCGATCAGCTCCTCGTGGTGGAGGACGGCGTCGCTCCAGGAGATGCCCAGGAAGGCCATGATGGCCCGCATGGACTTGTGGGGGTGCAAGACCAGCTGCTCGTAGTAGACGGGGAGGCAGCGCGCGCGCCCAATCTCCAGGCACTGGGAGTACATCACCTCGATGGCTTTGTTCCACTTGGCCAGGCAGTCCCGGTAGCTGCGGAGGTCGAAGCCGGCGATGGTGACCTTGCGGGTGATCATGGAGTGGACGGAGGCCCGGCCGTCCCGCACCATCAGCAGGAACTTGGAGTTGGGGAAGAGGTGGGAGAGGTAGAGGGAGGACTTGAGGGTGAAGGGGTCCTTGTTGCACAGGAAGCGGGCCGGCTCCCCGTGCTTGGCGATGACCTCCAGGATGAAGGCCTGCATGGCCGCGTCCAGGACCTGGTCCGTCACCCCGGCCTCGTCCAGCCGCATCTTCTCCCGCCCGGATTTGGACCAGGCCTGGCGCATGGCCAGCACCCGGGGGATGATGCGGGTCTCCTCCCCGCAGCGCACCTCCGGGTGGGCGTCCAGCATGGCCCGCATCAAGGTCGTCCCGCTCCGCGGCACCCCGCCGATGAAGATGAGCGGCATCTCCTTGCTATAGCGGTACTCCACCCGGTTCGAGTCCAGCATGACCAGCTCCTCGTGCTCCGGGCGCATCTGGCCCCGGTGGGCGCTCTGGCCCAGCATCTGCTGGCACTGGAGCATCTGCTGGCCCAGGTGGGCCGAGACCATCAGGGCCACCGCCAAGGCCACCCCCAGCAGCACCCGCCTCGTGCTCACACGCATCCTCGCCCCGTCCACATGGACCCGGGAACCAGCGGCGCCCGCGTTGCCCCCCACATTCGGATCACCGTTAGGTCAGCCGCTGGGGACTCCCTGTGAGAGAGGGGAAATGGCGAGTGAGTGAGGCCTCCTAGATAAAAAGGGCTCCTTGTCAGCAGAGTCCCAGGCATCTCCTAGATCTCTCCCCCACCCCCCACCCCCGGTTGTTAATTTAGGCCTGGATTTTTTTTTAATTGTGTGATTTTAAGATGCCATTTTATGACTGTGTGAATTTTAAGATGTTTTTAATATATTGGTGGTCCAGGGGGAAAGTCACTACATCCCAGGGGCTGTAATTGGGGGGGGGGGGGAACAGGGGAGAAGAAGAAGAAGGGGAAAGTTTTGTCTTGAGTCGATGGGTCAGAAGACCACAACGTCCCGTTGGTGGCAGGAGAACCCGTTTGCCTTAATGTCGTGCGATGTTTTAAGTCCATCTTATGGTTGTGCTCCTGCTTCCATGTGAAGAAGAGGCCTCCATCCCCTTCCCTTCCCTTCCCTTCCACACGGACACCAAGGAAGGCCCTCCTCCTCCTCCTCCTCCTCCGTGGGTCCTCGTGGCTTTGGAACGTGTTCAAATATTAATGACTCAGAGAGCATCTCTCTCCCTCTCTCTGTGCGTCTGTGGGTGTGTGTTGGGGCAGAGACAAAAAGCACCATCCAATATTCACATACACACACAACCCACAGTCAATGGCGGCCCAGGCCCCCCACCCACCCCCGTGGGGAGCTCACCTGGCCCCCGGGTTCGCTGACCCGCTGCCGCCTGCCTTCTCTGGGAAGGCCAAGGAGGAAACCAAGGCAGGACTGCGGGACGCCCAAGGCTGCGCAGATGCCTGGACAGATGTGCCGGTGGTCCTTGGGGAGAGAGAGAGGCAGGCCAGAGATCTGACAAGGCTCCCTGCAGACACACTCTCTCTCTCTCTCTTTCTCTCACTCTGCCCTTGGCCGTCATTGCTCAAGGCCCTTCCTGGCCACAAGGTCCTTGCGGGGGGGGGGGGGGGTCCCCAAGACCTGCCAGCCAAAGCAGAGCATCCCGGGGAGGGAGGGGGGGAGCAACCCTGCTTCGGCCCTCATTCGTTCCCCAAAACCCACACTGAACCCCCAGAGAAGGGAGAAGGTTTCAGGAAAGGGCCGATTTCGGCACACTGGCTGGTTGTGGGCCGGGCGGATCAAACTGAAACAGCTTCCAAGACTGCACGCAAGGGAGGAAATGAGGCGGCCAGCGCATTGCGCAACCTCCCCTCATGAAGAGAGAAAGAGGGTAAATCTGCACCTAACCCTCTAAACCAGAGGAACCCAAACTGTGGCCTGTGGGCTGGATCAGGCCCCCAATACCAATTCATCCGGCCAACGCTGCCCTCACCACTCCTGGAAGTGGAAGTGAAACATGCACGTCCGGGTGCATTTTACTTCCACTTCTGGGAGCGACGAGGGGGGTGTGGGCCGGATGAATTGGCGTCGGGGGCCTGATCCAGCCTATGGGGCGTAGTTTGGCTTCCCCTGGTTTAAGCAGAGAAAGTGGCAGCCTAAAACTCTGTCTCCTCCTGTTGTAAACATTTCTGTTTACAGGTTGCCCGGTGTGTTTTACTTCTGACCGGCCCACTGAACCCCGCGGCTGGCCCACGGCCCAAAAAGTTTGGCCACGCCCCTGCTCTAAACACAACACACACACACACGCATGCACGCACAAGCAAGTGTGCAGATGAGAAAAGGGATCCATGGGAGGATCCATGGCTCAAAGACAGGAAGGAACCCGTTGTCTCACTGTCAAAGCAGATGCTGGACAAGCGACAGCAAAGTGGGGTGGGAAGAGAAGTGGCTTTTTGTCCGGGGGGGGGAGGGGGGGGGACACTACAATCCCCATAGCTGGGAGTTCAAATCTTAAATGCACATGTCCCACATCCCTGGCCGCACCACCGCCATGCTTAGAACCCTCTCGTGGGCTCCGAGCAGCCATCCCAAATCCGGCCGGAGTGCGTGGGAATTAAAAGACGGCCCAGGGGCTTCCTTTGCCACAAGGAAGGGCTTCCGGCCTTCCTCCTGCCGTGGCCGACCCTCCCCACCTTCCCCTCCTTCTTCCGCCTGGACGGCCTCTCCAGCCACTCGGAGCCACCGTCCCGCTTTCCACCTGGGCGGCCTCCACGGCCCTCCTGGAGAGAGCCGGGCGGCCGCCAGGGTTCATGTCCTTGCTTAGCAAAACAGGCTGAGATGGGGGGCGGGGATGCGGGGGGGGCGGCGGTGGTGGTTCTAGAACAGTCCACTGTGGCGGTTGCTAAGGGACGGCTGCGCAAGGCCCAGCTGGGGAGGCTGGAAGGGAAGCAGGGGGCTCTTCTCCTCCTCTGCAGCAGGGCCAGAATGAGGGCCATCCGCAATGACCCAGCAGGCACAAAGACACACACACATGCGCACACACACGCACTGAGGAGATGCTCTGGGGAGCACCGGTTCCTCTGGGGGGGGGCTTTGCAAGCAGAAAGGCTTTTCGTGGACAGGTGGAACGTCCTGCCTTGCCAAGAAACCTTCCGGCTGGAAGTGGCAGGCGTCACCCTTGCCCACGACAGCTGGGGATGTGCGCGCGTGTTGTGTTGTAATCCCAAATAAAGCCCCCCCCTCCGCCCCCCCGCTGACTACCTGCTGATGGAGCCACTGGTAAATCCGCCGCCAGAACAGGAGTTCTTCCAAATCCCTGCTGGAATTAGCCCTGCTCCTGCTCCTGCTGCTTCTGCTGCTGCTTCTGCCTCTTCCCAGGGAGGTTTCCCCCCCGCCCCCCCAGCCCTCGGCTGACAAGGCCCACCCTGGGGATTTGGTACCACAGCTAATGACAAAGCCTGGGGCGGCCGGGGGAGGGGGGGAGGGAGAAGACTCCACAGCCGTCTCTGACAAGAATATCCCCCCCCCCCCCGGCCATGCGCTGGTGGAGTTTGTACAAATAGAGGTTGTTTTTGGAAAACCCGTCACAGCAAACTGCCGACAGAAGACCCGAGTCTGTCTCTGGCAGGGAGGGTTCAGGGCCGGGGGGGGGGGGGTTGGCAATTAGCCTGGGAAATACTGGGGGGGGGGGGAGCTATCAATGACATCAAAAGTACACTATGGAGGGGGGGAGGAGAGAACAACCCCCCACCAAGCAGGAAGTGGGAGGGGGAGGGAGTCCCCATCCCTGGGGAGCTTGGCCTCAAGGAAGGCCAGGATCCATGCCATGCGCTAAGCTAGCCTCATCACAACAGGGACCACAGCAAGAGCCTCTGAGAAAACTGTGGCGTGTTTTTTTGGGGAACCCTACTCAGGCGCCTCCTGTCAAGGGCAACCCTGCCTGCAAGTTTCACTCCTTGCCTGAAGACGTGGACTTGATCCACGAAAGCCAACAATAAAAATAGAGCAGTTAGTCTTCAAAGTGCGACAGTGTTATTTTATTTTCTGATATGCCTTATGTTGCCAGCTAATCTCTCTCACACTAGAGTAGACAGGAGAAAAGAATGAACTCACCCAAAGGGGCCTTGGCTTTGGTGGTTAGACACGGAGGGAGAAGCATCATCATCATCATGACGATTTATCATCATGCGCATCATTCTCTGGAGAAGGCTTTCCCAACCTTTGGGTTTGGGACTTCAATTCCCAGAATCCTCAGTCAGTCCACCGGCTGATCCATGCTTTGGGGAGTGGACTTGGCCTCCTGGGAATTGAGGTCCGTCTGGACATTCTTCTTTTCACACTGGAGAAACCAAGGGCTCCGGAAACACCTCCAGGCAGGCGGGTGCCAAGAGTGCGCCCGTTGCTCTTCCGACAGGGTTCAAGGGAAAACCCGAAGGGAGGCCTGCCTGGCCACTCAAGCTCAGACTGTGGCTGCTGAGCTCACGATGGAGCCCTTTAGCCAAGGCAACGTCCTCTGCGTTGCCTAATTAAGTCAAAGGAGTCGAAGGAGAAGAAGGAACCGCACGGCATGGGGAGGAAACTGAATTATAACACTGCGGAGGGCAGAGGGAACCCAACACCAGAACCTCCCCACCCTTGGTCTGAGAGACTTCCTATGCATTAAGAGCATTGTTATGCTCAACAACAATGACACGGCATCGTGGGGTTCCCCAGTGTCCAAATGTTTCAGGCCGCAGCCCAGTCATGTGGTCCAGCGGGCCGGTCACATGGTTCCTCCCACCGGAAGCGGAAGTAAAATGGGCCTTGCAATCTGTTTCGCAACAGGTAATGTTTTGCAACACGATGAGATTAAATATTAGGCTGCCATTTTCTCTGCTTAAACCAGGGGGTGCCCAAACTACGGCCCGTGGGCCAGATCCAGCACCCAACGCCAACTCATTCGACCTGCACTGCCCTTGTCGCTCCCGGAAGGAGAGGTGAAAGCATGTTTTACTTCTGCTTCTGGGAGCGATGAGGGCGATGAATGAATTGGCGTCAGGGGTTGGATCCGGCTCACGGGCTGTAGTTTGGCCACTCCTGTTCCAGCTGAATAAGTGGAAAGTTAAGAAAGCCAAGCCAACTGCTCTCTTTCTGAAAGCAGGCTAGGCCGGATCCGTCCCACCACCAGCAGGACTCGGGCTGAAGAAGCCCTATTAGGCTGCCTGAGGGATGGGTGTCCTTCCTGAACAACTGGTCTACAGTAAGAGGCAGAATCCTGGCTCTTGTCAGACCCTATGAAGGCGCTTCCGTTGCTCTGATGGAGGTTTTGCAACCACCTCCCGATGGGGGCATTTTGGGGCCTTTTCCTTTTGAGGAAGCAAAGCAGCAGAAACGGGAAGGAGGCCAGATGGGGAAATGGGCAGCGTTTGTTGTTGACCTCTTGGCCATCCTCGCTTGCAAGAGGAAGACACAGAAGAGGGAGAGACAAGATCTCTCTCTCTCACACACACACACACACACACACACCACGGAAACCACACATGCACGCGGGTTCCTGCCTGGCCTTGCTCAAGATTTCCTGCCAAGCGCTTCCTTCCTGGCCCGGCACGCATCTTTCTTTCGAAGGCCAGCCAGGAGCTCCTCCGGGCGTAGAGAAAGAAAGGCAGGCGGTGAAAGGCTCAAACACTTTCCCTCTTCCTGGCGCCACTTCCCGGGGGAACGGAGTGGGCCGGACCATCCCACTATTCCTTCCTCTTCCACTTCCAGCACCTTTACGTCCTCCTTTAAAAAACCCTTGAGACTATGACGCCCTCTCTGGGCATGGATTCACCCACCTCTTTCCAGACCCCTTGTCTGCCTCAGTTCCCCCATCGGCAAAATGGAGCGCCACAGGAGAGCTGTGACACACGCGCACACAAGGCAAGGAGGCAGCCGCCACAGGCGGGCCGGCCCTGCTCCAACCCACTCCTTGGGACTGACGGGGACTTTTCTCTCCTTGAATCTCTTGGGAGATGTCGCCCTTCCAGTCAGGGCAGCTTCTCCTGCTCTGGTCTTTGAGTAGACCCTACTGACGGCCTGTGACTCCGCGCCAGTTGTGAGCTAATCTGACCACCCTGAGGACTAGCGCCTTGGGTGGCCAAGTCTACAGGAAGGAAGGGCGGGCAATGGTTCCCAAAGGGATGAAATAGTCCCACTTGAACCCCTCTTGAACCCCAGCAGCTTCATCCATCCTGGCCTGGGAATGATGATGATGATGATGAGGAGGAGGACTTTGCGTGCCAAAAGGGCTCAGGAAATCCCGAAAGGGACGCCTTGGAAGTGGGCCAGGGGTTCTGTGGGCGCCACACGGCCATGCAACAGAAGGCCAATGGAAAGCCACATCATTCTAGTGTTCCCAGGAGAGTCTCCTCTTGTGGGTCACTGCCACAAGGAGAGCCAAGACGGGGAGGCCTGAAGAAGAAGCAGCAGCAAGCAGGGCCTCCTCCTCCTCCTCCTCCTCCCAACCGGGTGCCTGTTCTTGGACTCCAACTCCCAGCAACCCCGGCCAGCATGAGAAAGGCTTCTGGGCGATGGAGTGAGAGAACATCTGGGCGGGGGGGGGGTCTTGAGTGAGGCTGGCCAGCCACGGGCTGCTCTCAAGGAAGGGGGGCGGCCAGAGGTGGCCCACCCATCGCCCGCCACCATGGCAGGCAGAAGAGCAAAGCCCGGGGGGGGGGGGAATGGGGTGGGGGGGGCCGGCCTAGGCGAGGGAAGGTCCGGAGGGAGGGAGGGAGGCCCCCCTATTCCCCCCACCCACCCCCAAAAAGCGGGGTGGGGGTGGGGGTGGCCGGAGGAAGGATTTCAGGGCCACCCCCCCTCCTTCCCCATCGCCCGAGGCTTCTCCTAGCGGGTGGCTCCCCCAGGGATGATAATGGGTTCCCAGGCGGAGAGAGGGAGGGAGGGGGGGCAGCAGGGATGAAGCGGAGGGGAAGGAAGGAAGGAAGCCCCCCCTCGCCCCCCCCTCCATAAGCACCAGCGGCAGCTTAGAAGTCCCCCTTTCCCTCCCCCTTCCAAAAAGGGGTCAAGGGAGGCGGTGGTCCGGAGGGAAAGGGGGGGGCCCTGCCTGGTGTAATATAAGGCAAAGGGGCCCCCATCCATCCATCCCTCCTCCGCCACCGACCCCCTCCCTCCCTCCCCGGCTGCTCCTCCTCCAGAGCAGACCCCCCCCCTCCCCCGCCCCCCCCCGGCCATGACGTCCCTCCTTGGGCGAGACTCACCGCCGGTGCCTTCAGGAGGGCAGGCAGGCGTTGGCGGGGGTCTCCCGGGGGGGGCGCGGGGGGGGCGCCCGGGTGGGCCACGGCGGCGGCGGCGGCAAAAAGGCTGCTTCACTGCTTGGCCCCGCCCCTCCCGACGACGTCACGTGCACGGGGGGGCGGGGGAGAGGAGGCAGGAGGAGGCGGAGCCGGCAGGCGGAATCCCGAGGAGGTGGGCCAAGGAGGGGGGGGGAGGGGAGAAGCCCCGGGACGGTCCTCCCTCTCCCCCCCCCCGCAATTGCAAACCATCTAAGCAGCAGCAGTCCCCCCTCCTTCCCCCCCTCCCAAAGGAGGACCCTCGGAACAACAAGACCTGCCTTGTGGGGATGATGGTTCTGTGACGGCCCCCCGCAGGGATATATGGCTGATTCTGCCGCCCCCCCCCCCCATGGGTTGGCTCTTAAAGGTCCCAGATCCGGGGTGACGTTTTCTCTGCTTAAACCAGGGGTGCCCAAACTCTGGCCCGTGGGCCAGATCCAGCTCCCGACGCCAGTTCATCCGGCCCACCACATCGCTCCCAGAAGCGGAAGTCAAGTGTGCCTGTATAAGGAAACTTGGGGAGGGGAGGGAGAGGGAAAAGCCTGTCCTCGTGTTTTCGGGTGGGGCGGAAGGAGGGTCTTCTTCTGGGCCCCAGCACTGGGTGGGCCAAAAGGACAGCTGAGACCGGACAGAAGGACCTGGTTCTTCTTTCCCCACCGTTCCTCATTTCCAGAACTTGCACACAACATTTCAGTCTCCAGCCGAAACCTTCAGTTGAAGAAAAGAGTGCCGCATTTATGCGCCCCTTGGAGCCCAAACTTTTTTTGGGGTGTGTGTGTGGTGGTGGCCTTGATGCCATGATTTAGAAAGAAGAGCCCCCTCCTTCAAGAGTGGAAAAGATCCTTTTTTTGCAGGCTCCTCAGGGTCAAGGAGAGACCTAGAGCAGTGATGGCAAATCTTGGCACTCCAGCTGTTCCTGGACTTCCATTTCCAGAAGCCCAAGTCTCTGTGAATCCACACAGATGGGTTTACTGTAAGTACGATAAACCCATTTGTCCCAATTCACAGGGACTTGGGGTTCTGGGAATGGAAGTCCAAGAACAGCTGGAGTGCCAAGGTTGGCCGTCACTTTCCCATAGCCTTTGAATCCTATACTTTGCTACTTCGACCCAAATGATCCCCCAGGAAATCTCTCTCCGGTATTTCACACACAAGCACACAAGACTTCGGGAACACCTTGGATGTATTTCTGTCCTTCACGCTACACAAATTTCCTCCGCGTGAGTAAGTGTCCTCTTGGAGGTGAAGGTGCCAGAGGGGAGTGAAGGAAGGGAGTTGGTTTGAAGGGGGTTGGGGAGGCCATGCGGGGCGGCGGGGGTCTTGCTTGGAGAAGGTGCCCATGATCCATGGGGTGCCCTGCCATGCCCCACAAGCACTCAGTGGGAGGGGATCTCGGGAGCCGAGACGAAGGAGGCTTTGGTTCCCCACTGCATGTCCCGGACGCGGCGGAGAGACTGGAGGTGTGGTTGGAAGGCCAGCCAGTCGTTCCAGTGCTGGAAGTCACCCCTTTCGAAGAGATACTGGTAACCCCGGTAGCCTGGATACTGGTATCCCACCCAGCTGTCGGGCGAGAAAGGAAAAGAGGCCCATCAGGGAGGGCGGCTTTGTTTCCTGGACTCTAATGCCCAGAATCCCCAGCCAGTCTCACTCCCAGTGAACAGGTGAACCTTTGAATGTATAGAGTAGGGGTTGGTTCCCAACATAAGGCTCGTGGGCCGGATCTGGCCTGTGATGCCATTTCATATGCCCCCTTCCAAGGGCATTCTAGAAGCAAAATTGCTCCCTCTTTGAAGCTGTTTGCACAAAATGACTGGTCCCCATCATGCAGGCAGTGCAAAATGGCCATCCGGCCCTCGAAGCTTAGTGAGAGAGCGTGACCCAGCCCCCCGCTTGAAAGGGTTGGGATCCCCTGGTATAGAGGGCTAAAATAATTAAACTGTCTGTCTGTCTGTCTGTCTGTCAGAGGTGGCCCTGAACATAGATAGACACTGGCTGAAAAATGAGGTTTGAATAGCAGTTTACTAAAAGTCACTGGAAAACCATTAGCTAACATTCCGGACAATAACATTTTCTTTCCATGGACTTTCCACGGACTCTGACAGTTAAGCATCAAAGTGAACAAATAATCTCATCCCTGAGAATTGAGTCCCACTGCATTTTATAGTCCTAGTAAACTTACTGAATTAGAATCTAAGCAATTTCACCCACTGGTTGTTTAACGATGAGTCAAAAGGATGGTGCTGATCATCATGGGGCAGTCTGGGCAATGTGGCACCAGAAGGCATTTGCCTGGGGGGGACGGACACTTTGCCTCCCCCCATTCTCCTGCCCCTGAGACCCAGCAGGAAAGAGGCGGTGGCTGAGTTTACCTTCCTCCGGGCACTTTCACGCTCCCCACACGGCCACAGAAGCCACGGGCCCAGAGGCTGGGCACGTCGTCCTCCTGGATTTCCACCTTGTTGCCCTTGAACCGGGCACTTTCGAAGAGGAAGATCTTCTGCTCTTGGGCGTCCTGCTCGGGACAGATGGACATTCAAAGGAAAAGGTCAGTTCCCCACCTGGCTAGAACTGCCCAATGAATTCCCTTTTGGAAAAAGCTCCCCAGGACTCCCCCCCCCCCCCGCTTGGATCATCAGGTGGCTTTCGGTACTTGGGGGTCCTGCCAGGCCTGGGTCAGAACTCACCATTTGGACGGGCCTCATGGAGCGGAAGCAGTCGCTGCGGCAGCTGCTTGACCAGCTGTCCCATCGGGGGAACTCGCCCCGTTCCAGGACAAACATCTCCCCGCGCAGGTTGGATTGCTCGAAGCCCACCCAGCTGAGGAAAAGGACAGGGAGGGGGAGCTGCAATAGGGCTGGGTGGCAGCAGGACTCTCAGCACAGACTCTGAGGACCTAAAGCAGGGCCCCCCAAAAACTTTTTGGCCCATGGGCCGGTCATGTGGTTGAGTGGGCCGGCCACACGGTTCCGAGGGGCCCGTCATGTGCTTCCTCCCACCGGAAGCGGAAGTAAAATGCCCCTTGCCACCTCTGTTTTGCAGCAGGATGAGAGAGATTTTAAGATGCCATTTTCTCTGCTTAAAGCAGGTGCTCGGATGGGCATGTTTTTGCTTCCACTTCCAGAAGCAACAAGGGCGGCATGGGCCGGATGAATTGGCATTGGGGGCTGGATACGGACCACAGGCCGTAGTTTGGGCACCCCTGGCCTAAAGAGCTGGGACTAAATGATCGGCCGGCAGAGCTTAGCTAGGGAAAAGGAGGCCACGTCAGCTGGACGTTTCTGCCTGTGGTGGAGGGTGGTGGGTTCTTGGCCTGCCGTGCATGGCTGCTCTCCACCTCCGCCCTGGGAGGAGAAGGCCAGGTGGGACCACCTTGGCATGAAGGGGGCTGACCTACGAGCTTCCCACCAGCCCCATGGGCTGCTGCTACTCACTCAACCGGGGATGCTTTAATGCCCCCACCCCACCCCCTCTTTCTTTCTGGCACAACTCTCTTCCTCTTCTGCTCTGCCTGGACTTGTGCTGCTTTCCGTTTGCTCCTCCTCCCTGCCAGCCCTGGATGCTTCCAATGGATTCCTCCCCTGCCTTTCCTTTCCGCCCTGGTTTTCCACTCTGGGAATATCCTCCTCCCTGCTCTGTGGCTGGAGGGGAATCTCTCTCTCTCTCTCTCTCTCTCTCTCTCTCTCTCGTTCTCCCCCCCCCCCACCCCCGCCAAGGGAGTCACACTTCTCTGCTTGGCAACCATCACTTCTGCTGGCAAGAATATCTCCCTCTTTCTCTCTCCTTTTGGAGAAATCCTCAGCTTGGCCTGGCAGCAGAAGGGATCCCCCCCCCCCCAGGGCCTCTTTTACTGGGGCTGGAGGGGGGCCACGGAGGCTTTCAAGGGCATCTCTCTGGCTTGCCTCACGTCAGGAATTTTACCATTCATAGATGTGGAATGGTCTTATTTTGGTGGCTCAGTGGTTAAGAAGCTTGGCTTGTTAGCTGGAAGGCTGGCAAGTTGGCAGTTCGAGACCCGGGTACTGCATGATGGACTGAGCGCCCGTCTCTTTCCCAGCTCTTGAGGACATGAAAGGAGCCTCATTTGGGTGTTCGATGAATGGAGTTTCTCCTGCAAAAATCCTTTCGACCCAGAATAATTTCTGACATGAAGTTATATACTTCCAATATCTGGAAACTTTCCTTTTTTCAATTGAAGCACACCCAGCAGTATGGTATCCATCCCATCCCTCCGTCCTTCCTTCCTATTCATCATTTCCTTCCCATCCATCATTTCCTTCCTTCCTTCCTTCCCTCCCTCCATGCCTGCCTGCCTGCCTTCTATCCAACCATCTTCTCTCCCTTCCTTGGCAACACTTACGGCCCAGAGGTGACGATGATGCTCCGCACCCTCTCCAGCCCATGGTCCGCCAGGTCCAGGCATTCCCCAGTGAATCGCTTTGGTTCTCCCTGGAAGTTCTCCTGGTCAAAGAGGAGGATCTGGCCGGGGGGAGAGCAGGCAGGACAATCGATGTGAGAAGGAGGAAGAGGGCTCCGTCCCATGGGTCCCTCACCCATGGGGGTGATGCTCAGACCCTGGCACCCATGAGGAGGACCTGAGCTGCCCCTTTGGCCATTCCTGGGGGGGAGACGTGTCTCTGCCCCCCTTCCCTGCAAGAACATCATCTCCTCCCTTCTGACCCTTCCCTGAAAGTTCATTTCCCCCACATGCCCCCAAATGGGGGTTCTTATGTTCTCGAACCCTTTGGCACTCCAGGTGTTCAGTTCCCAGAAGCCCAAGTCTCTCTGGATCTATACAAATGGGTGTTCTTGGACTTCCATTCCCAGAAGCCCAAGTCTCTGTCAATCCACACGAATGGGTTTGCTCTGCCTACCCTTACCTGAATCCAAAAGTGCTTCCCTCTCATTGTTAGAAGCTCTTCTTTCTTGGGGTCCCAGATTTTATCTCTCTCTATCTCTCTTGAGGGGGGGGGCTTTTCTTGAGGTCTCAATCTAGTCTTCCAGTCTCCACACACCACCACAACCCCCGGCGTTGCTTACCTGGAAAGATTCCCCAGCGGAGGCCTCTTTGCCTTGGCCATTGGAAGCCGGGGAGAGGTTGGCCGATGATGATGGTGGGACGGAGGGGCCGCCTTTGTCCTTCCCCTCGTGGTTGGGAGGGGCAGCCCGTGCCTCTTCAGACATGGTCTCTGCCTCCCGTTGGGACCTGCCAAATAAGACCAGGTTCCTATCCAGGTAGACACCAGGGTGGGCCAAACTTGGCCCTCCAGCTGTTCTTGGCCACCCCACCCCCTTTCAACGTATCATCCTGCACTGGAGCAGGATCCAGTGGATGAGGGACGGACTCCCCCGAAGTCCGGACCTGACCTGTCTCTCCTTCTGCTGGAAAGGCTGCAGGATAAAGTCCCTGAAGAAGAGGAGGAAGAAGAAGAAGCATGTCTTGACCCCAGAGAGTTTAAGGAAGCCCTTTTGGTTGGGGGGGGGGAATGGAAGGGGCCAAGCCTCCTTCTCCTCCCCCCCTTACCTGTTCCCCTCCTGGGTCTTGCCCACCTTGGCCCCTTACCTTGGGTGCTGGAAGGTTGGCATCCGCCACCTCCCGGCCCACCCCTGGCTTTTATACCCTGCGGGGGCCGTCGGAGCCCCGGAAGAGCACAATGGAGTTGCTGGCTAATCGTTGCCCGCCTGCCCGAAAGCCCGCTGTCATCACATCTCACGCGGGGGAGGGGGGGAGGCTGTCCAGCTGGAATGAAAAGGGGCCGTGCGTCCTCCCCACATTGCGGCTTCCCCTGCCCGCATCCTGCTGTGCCAGCACTTTCTTTTGTGGGCCGGATGAAAAGGCCGGGATGGGCCTTTGGTGACCTGAGAGTCCCGGCTGAAAGGCCAAGGGCGCCCTTGCTTGAAAGCCAGTCCTATCCGAGGCGAGGGCTCAGTGCTCCTCTCTGCTTATCGCCAAAGAGCCAGCCCTGTCTGTGGCTGTAGATGTTTCTGTGGACATGTGGCAGGCATGTCTAGTGCACAGAACGCCGTTTGCCTTCCCACCCAAGGGGTCCCTATTTGTCTACTTGCAATTTCCTTTGGTTTTACTGCACTTTCCATTGGCGTTCTGCTTCTAACTCTCGCTCTCTCTTTGGCGGTGCAGCATTTAGTCCGGTGGTCCTTCCGGATGGACTTCCTTGATGGAGTTACGTCTCCCCTGGCTGGAGTTTCCTTAAATGAGTTTCCAACTTGGCACAAAGAGGGTTTGTTTGTTGGTTGGTTGGTTTTAAATGGACATGGGAAAGAACCGCCTGCTTCTTCTCCTTGGCACAAGGAGGGAGTTTTCTGGGTACTTTGCAAAGTTAAAGGTACTTTTTTGGGGTGTTTGGAGATGTGGAGGTTTGTGGGTCAACTTCTCAGCCAGCGTCCAACTCCCAGGGATATGCCATCCGGTTGAATGGCTCTCGGCCTCTCTGGCCCATCCAGATCTTTGGGAGATTTGACTCCTGCTGGACCCCCTTCTGGGGAAGAGGGAAGAGTCAAGCCCCTTCCTATCCCCTGAAGGTTTCCTTCTGTGGAAGGTCTTGAGGGTCGGAGTGCCTTTCCTTTGAGGCCTCGTCCCTCGGCCCGGCCTTTGACCGGGAACGTTCCTCCTTCATTTCATTCCTCCTCCATCGCGCCTCCTCCGGCGTTCCTCCTCTCGCTCTGCAAACGGTGGTGCTCCCTCCTCCTCCTCCGCAGAATCCCTTGTCAACAGAAATGCAGGCACGTGTAAAAAGGTGGTTTTGTTGCGGCTGCTGGTGCTGAGTCAGGGGGTTTGGCCGCCACGCTGGGCTGGTATAAAAAAGCCCCCTCTGATGTGGGAGAGCCCATGGGGAGAACTGCCAGGGACCCCAGAAAAGCCCCCCGGCCGGGGCTCTGCCAAGAGAGACGGAGGAGGAGGAGGAGAGTGCTCCAGTGGGCCTCTGGGCCTCTTCACCCTCCCGTCCGTCTGTCCATCCGGAGACTCCGCTTTGAGAACGGGCAAGTCTGGTCTCTCCAAGAAAGGCATAAGCAAGGCTTTGGGGGTGGGGGTGGGGGCAGGGGGGCAGGAACTGGGGCTTCCCTGGTGCTACAGTTGGCCTTTGTGCCCTCTCTCGGGGGGCCCTGAACCCTTGGCTCTCTCCTCTCCAACCCTTCAGCCCCACAGCTCTTCTGCCCCCTCCGAAACCATGGCCCTGCCCAGTGGGAAGCCCTCCGACCTCTGGAAGGTAGGCCAGAATGTGTGTGTTTAAGGGGACACACAGACACACTCTATCCCTGAGGGGTGGTGGTGGTGGGGTTTCCTCCTGGGGGTGCGGAGGGGGGGGGGAGAGAGGCCGCCCCTCCCTCCCTCCCTCCCTCCCTCCCTCCCGTGGGCTCCCCCTCCCTTCTCCCCCCTAGATGGTGGCTTGGGACGAGACCGACTTCCAGGGCAGGAGGCAGGAGTTCTGCTCGGAGTGCTACGACGTCAGTGCCTGTGGCTTCAACAACGTGGCCTCTGCCCATGTGGAGAGTGGCACGTGAGTGGGTCGCTGCCCCCTCTCAACCCCTGGCCCTCCCCCCCCATCTCCTCCTCCCCTTCTCCATCACTCACGCCTAAGCTGTCCAACCGGGTTCTCCTTCTGTGTGTATGGTAAGGATTACAAACCCCATCATCCCCCCCCACTAGGATTGCACCTGAGGTCCCACTTTCTTCAGGGCCACGGAGCATCTCGGGTGGGCATCCGCGGAGCCCAGGCCTGCCCTTTCCTTGCTCCTTTGTCAAAGGGGGTGGGGGGGGTGGGAGGAGGTTTTGGCATCTCCACTGGGGCTCCTTCCCACGCAGGTGGGTGGCCTTCGAGCACCCCGGTTTCCAGGGCCAGCAGTCTGTGTTGGAGCCAGGAGATTACCCTTCCTGGGAGGCCTGGAGCGGCAGCCACGCGTACCACCTCCCACGGATGACCTCCTTCCGGCCCGTCTCCTGTGCGGTGAGTGGGTGTAGCAGCCAGGGCCAGGGTGGCAGAGGGAGGGGGTCGGCAGCTTTGAGCCTCCGGCCTTTAACTCGCCCAAGAGGAGGAGAGCTTTGTCTGGCCCGTGCTCCATCCGGGTGGGGGTGGGAACATCGACGGGTGAGCCAAGCTCTATGGAGTTTGGGCTCTGTCTGGGGAGGCTCTGGCTGCCAGGGCCCCTGAGGCAACGGGGTGTGGGTGCCCTGGGCGGCGGCGGAGGAGAAGAGGCCACGGAGCCACAGGCTCCTCAGGCTGGTGACCCAAACCTCCCTCCCTCCCTCCCCTCCCTCCCTCTTGGCCCTGGCACAGACCTCCCGGGGGAGCAAAATGACCCTCTTTGAGCAGGAGAATTTCCGGGGCCGGAGGGGGGAGCTGGCCGAGGACTGCCCGTCTCTCCGGGCCCTGGGATGGAAGAGCAACGAGGTGGGGTCGCTCTGCGTCCACTCCGGGGCGTAAGTACCTTCCCTGACCTCTGGCTCTGCTTTCCGTATCCAAACCAGGAGCTCCACGGACCCCTAAGAGCCCCAGGGAGGGTCCCCCCCCTCCGAGTGCCCTGGGGGCCCCCTTCCTCTCGGGGCTGCCCTCCCCTCCTGGGGGCCCCTTCCGGCCCACCCTTATCCCCGCCTCTCTCTCTCTCCTTCCTCCTCCCCAGCTGGGTCTGCTCCCAGTTCCCCGGGTACCGAGGCTTCCAGTACATCGTGGAAAGTGACCGCCACGCGGGGGAGTACAAGCGCTTCCGGGAGTTGGGGTGCCACGCCCGGACCCCCCAGGTGCAGTCCATCCGCCGGATCCACCCTTGAGGAGCTGGGAAGCAGGCCAGGGGGAGCCATCGTCTCACCCACGCGCACACCCTGGGCTCGCTCAGGGCCGCTTCCCCCTGGGCCAGGCGTTGGCAGTGCCAGGGCGGCCGTTTCCGGCCCCTTCATCCGGTTTTATGCAATAAAGTTGTATCTCTGTCCCGTGCTTCTCAATCATCCACCAGGCCTGCCCTACATCACAAGTGCCTTGGACTTGGGGGTGAAGAAGAAGGGTCCTCTTCCGGGGGGGGGGGGACCCCCTGGCTTCTCTCTGGGGCTGGCATGCCGTGGCCACAGTCGCTCTCCCCACATAGCAGGGCATGGGTGCCACCCTGTGGCTGGGAGCGCTGGGTGGATCTTGCGCGCCTACTTCCCGTCAGCCTCCCTGACGGTGCAGCCTAAGGATGGGCAGACCCTCCACCTGCATGCCTGGGTGGGCCGGGTGGGGCCGGGGGACCGGGCAGTGTTTAAGAAAAGGGGGGGCTGTGCACAAAACCTTTGGAAGGCTGAGCAGAGCTCTGGGGTCTGTCCCTGAGGCTGGGGCCGCTTATGGCAAAAGGAAGTCGAGCAAAGAGGCGCGCATGGGGCAGCAGAGGGTGCTGTTGGACTGAAGGAGAGAAAGCCCCGCTGCTCGGATCCCACACACACACTTCAGGACGGCAGTGGCTCAAGTGGATAAGACTCTGGCTGGAAGGTGGCCGTCAGCATTCGAGACCCAAGTACTGCACAGCGGAATGAGTGCCCGTTGTCTGCCCCAGCTCCTGGCAACCTAGCCGTTCGAAAGCAAGACACTGCAAGTAGATAAATAGGGACCACTTGGGTGGGAAAGGTAAATAGCCTTCTGTGCACTTTGGCACCTAGTTATGCCTGCAACACGACTATGGAAATGTCTGACGATGCAGACAGCGCTGGCTCTTTGGCTATAAAGAGAGATGAGCACTGAACCCTAGAGTCAGATACGACTGGCTTTTGAGCAAGGGCGACCTTGACCTTGACTTCAGGGCATCCCATGGATTGGGCTCCTCTCCTCCTCCTCCTCCTCCTCCTCCTCCTCCTCCTCCTCCTCCGAGGAAGCCTATATGCCTTGGCAAGCCACTGCTGGGCATGGAGTTGCTGGAGACGTCAGAAAAGGGGGTTCAGCTGAGAGGAGAGGATTTTTTTTTGGGGGGGGGGAGGCTTTGGGGTTTTGTTCAGGGACCTTGGGAGGGATAGGGGTGTCAGACCGGACAGAACGGAGGTCCATCCCTTTCCGTGGGCCAGGCGGTTGGCCAGGCGGCAGCGCCCCCCCTTGCTGCGTCTGCCTGGCTCATCCCGGGATGAGTGAGACACACACACACACACACACAATCCTGGAAACCCACACACACACCCCGTTCTTGATCTTTTATTTTCTTCATTCGACTTCTCTGTCCTGCCCCCCCTCCCGCCCCCGGGGTCTGGGGAAAAGATCCTTCCCACTCTGGGCGCCCAACAGCTAACAACTAGCAAGAAAAACCCCATCACACATTGTAAATAATTCCCCTGTAGACACAAACATGAGGAACAAGAACCCCTAAAAGCAGGACCTGGACCAGGGCTTGGTCTCGTCATCGTTGTCTCTTCCGAGAGAAGCCTTCGTTCTGGCGGACCTTCCTGAAAGGGGGCCGTGACCCCCTAAGGCCCATTGAAACCCACCTTTGCGCCCCCCCACCCTTTTCTATTCAGACCCCATAAAACAACTGCTCCAATCCATGGGATGGTGGCCGCTACCTTTGCCCACTGAAGTGGTACCTATTTATCTCCTTGCAATGTCTTGCTTGAACCCCTGACTAGTAACAGTTGTATGGACCGAGTGGAAGACCTTCTCCTGTCTCTTTGTGTCTATGGGGTTTAGTTAGTATGGAACTGGGGAGAGAGAGGTGGTCTGTCTAAATGGCCTTTGAGGAGGAGCCCACCCAGAGATCCTACTGGCAAAGGGGTGGGTGGGTGCTTCCAAGGACTGGCCCTTGGGTCGCCCACTGGGCCAGCCAGGAGGTTCCCTCCTGAGGCCCTCCCAGGTCAGGATGAAGCCCACCCCTCCCTCCCTCCCTCCCACCCACCCACTCCACCACGAAGAGGAGAAATTAAACCATCACCTTATGGAGTGAGCAGCCATCGGCTGCCCTCTCCTAGCAGCCCAAACCTGCTGCCTGAGGCCAAGCCCACCCCCTTAGGAAGCGTAGGAGGCCATTCCAGGTTGGGCCGGACGGACCCCAAACGGGTGCAAGGTCATCGTGCTGGTGGTACCCTAATGATGCCCGGTGGCTCCTCCTCCTCCTCCTCCTCCTCCGCTTTGGGCTCTTCCTGGAGTTGCTACTCATTAATTTCTCCCCCTCCCCCTCCCGGCCGGTCCTAATGAGATGCTAACTGGATTTTCTGTCATGCCGGGGGAAGGAAGGTCAGGAAGGGAAGGGAGGCTGCAGTCAGCGGATTGTTATGATCAATCAATAACCTATTTATTCCCCAACATTCCTATTAACCTTCCCCAGCCAATCGCCATTTCCATTTGAAAAGGCTGCTGGGGGTGGAGGGGGGGGGCTCTGCTGAGTGGACAAGTCCGGGTAGAGAAAGCATCGCAACCCCCCCCCCCGGCCCAAGAGGCTTCTGGGACCCAATTAGAGGGGGGCCCCTTTTCATCCAGAGATGAATATGTATTTTTTCAACACGTCCTGAGTCCCCCCCCCCTCCGTTTTGGCACTAAAGTGCCCGAAAGTTTCCCACCCAAAACCCCCAACTCTTCCATGTGGCTTAGCAGGGGTACTAGGGGCCAGAATAGAAGGAATGCTGCAACCTTTGCCCACTGAAGTGGTACCTATTTATCTCCTTGCAATTTCTTTGCAATTTTGGAGTGCTCGGTTGGCAGGATCTGGGAAGGGCACCCATCGCTCCCCCGGACAGGCCAGTGGCCCCTTTTGGGGGTACACATGCCCCCACGACCCCTTGCCAGCAGAAGGGCACCTCATCTTTTAGGGCATTGCTTCTGCTGCCTGGCAAAACCAGTCGGTCTTCTGACCGTCTTCCCACGATGAAGCCCACGGACTGGCAGCCACTGGGAAGCCAAGGCTTCGTCACCCCCAGAAGTCCTCTTCTATCCAGGCGCAGTTCTCGTCTCTTTCCCCCTCCCCCTCCATGCCAGCCGGATGCCCCGCCAGCCCCGCCCAGGTATCCGGTTCACCTCCCGGCCTCCTCCATCGCCAAAGGCTTGGTCCCCCCCTCTCCCCCCCCTCCTGTGCAAGGCCTATTATTAATAATACCCCTTTAATAATAACAAGCTTAAAATCCAGTTTATGGTGAGCCAGCTGCCCTTTCTCCCAGATATAATCACCTCTCATCCATATGCATGAGGCGTTCATTAGCAAACCCCAGGCAGGGAAGGGGCTACCGAGGGCCAGGCAGAGCCTGCTTCCATGCCGGCCCTCCCGAACGAACGAACGAACGAACGGACGGCATGACTGCTTTGCCCATGACCCACATTATAAGAGCTCCAATGGCATCCACCTTCCTTAGAAATGGCAGTGATGTCTCCATGGGGCCCCATTAGACCCCCCCCACACACACACACACAGCCCTCCTCCCTGGAGATGCCGGTGCGCATTGCCTGGCACATGTGGGCAGTGAGGTGGTCTCTCTGAGCCATAGGTGGAGGTCTGGCTCTTGGCTGGCCTCAGGCGCTTCAGAAGCTGGGAGGCGCTTCTGGTTCAAATGGGAGAATCTGCCTCCTGAATGGTGGGCCGTTTAGACCGTCAGGGTTGCAGAAAAGCCAGGCACCTCCACGTACTTCATCCGACTGGGTGTGAGTCTTCCTTACTAGCAGATGATGGCCGTCAGTCTTACACACCCAGTCAGCATGCCAAACTTCCTGCTGAGCAAGTGTTTCAAAGCAGTGCTCTCTTTAGAAGCAGAAGGGGTCTGACTGTCACAGCACACAGTTTTCCTCACCTGCTTATTTTAGACCTAGCGTGCTAGTGGTCCAGTCTGGACGCTGCTGTTGCCTTTCCTGTCAGCTTCATGGCTTTTATGGCATTGGGATTGCCACCCTTTGTACAGGACCCCAGGTCCTTCCTCCTCCTGCCTGCCGTGGCCCTTTCCTTCTGCCCAGCCCCCCCCCCTTCACTCCTTCCTCCTCCTCCTCCTGGCACTGCTTCCAGCCCTGACCGAATGGGACTGGGACCAGAAGCTCCTGATTCACCCACCCACGTCTCTTGGGCCTTGCATCTCCCTGTGGGCCGTGATTTCAGTCCGGTGGGCACAGAGCCCGTGCCTTTGCCCTATGTTTTATGGCACAGGGAGCCGGTCGCAGGGCCGTGCCTGTGTCCCTCTGGTGTGCATGTCTGCCTAGGTGGGGTTGAGCGAGGGAGAGCATCATGCAATCAGCCCCACTCCTCGGACGGCCTTTCCTGGGGTGCCCTGTGATTTAAGCACCCCCCCTCCTGCCCTCCCTGCCCCACAGGATTTCATCAGGGCCGGCGCTCTCCACCGCGGGCCATTTATCTCCCCCTCCCCGATGCCTGGCCTCCTATTTCTTCCGCCCTGATCGATACGGCCGGGGCAAAGCTGGCAGCCGTTCTCTCCCCGCCGAGGCGCGCCGTTTTTCTTGGGGGACTCGTCCAGTATTTCTTGTTCAGCCTCCATCTCGGCTTCTTCTTTTTCTCATTAGGCTTTTGCACAGGGCCGGCCGTATTTCTTCTTCCGCGGCTTCCTTTCTTCCTCCCTCCCTCCGGAGTCCTTCCGAAGATCCCCGGCCTTTCTTTCACGAGAACAAGACTCTTAAAAGTTTCATTTGGCTCAAGTGGGCTCTGGAGCTCCAGCAGAGGAAAGGGGGAGAAGAGGGAAAGTCCGGGTGGTTTTGATCTGCTTTAAGCCGGGAAGGAGTCCCTTCGCCTTTGTTCTCCGCTACGAATTTCCAAGCAAGAGGGACGGAAGGGCAGGGAATGATTCCCCCCACCCACCCACCCATTACTTTCCTGCCCTTTCCCCTCCTCCCCAAAGAGCAGGTTCAGAGGGTCAGCAGGTGACTCAGAAGGCCGCTCGCTAATGCTGAAAGGATGAAGACGCGTAATAAGAAGACTGAACTCATGGGGGCGATAGAGAGAGAGATCGGTAGCTGCATTCCTAAATCGAATGGAAGAAAGCTCCACTCTCACCCCCATCCTCCCCACAAGAGTCCTGAGCAGAATTTGAGGCCTTTGGATACTCTTTCTCAGGGGTGTCCAACTATGGCCTGTGGGCCAGATCTGGCTCCTGATGCCAATTCATCCAGCCTGCACTGCCCTTGTTGCTTCTTGAAGTAAAACATGCCCATCTTCCTGTCGCACCAGTGAGAAGCACATGCGGAGTGTGTGTTGCATGCCTCAAAAAACAGAGAGTCAGCTCCTGGGGTTGCAAAACCAATGGCAAGTTCAGGAATAACCGGGCCCAGTGCAAAACGACCAGATCTGGCCCGGGTTCCCCCTTTCTTTCTGCTATCATTTTATTATGGCTGGCAAGATCAGCTTCACCCAGGCTGAAGTTGCCATGTCTTTCCGTGCCTCTGCTCTGAGCCAGTTCAGGATCTGGTGTGCTTTAGCCTGCTGTATTCCACACCACTTTTGGGGCTCAAGTTTACACACTAGACAGAGAGGTTCCCAACCTAAGGCACATGGTCCAGATCTGGCCCATGGCACCGTTTCATGTGCCTCCCCACCCCTCCAAGGGCATTTGAGAAACAAACTGGCCAGCCCCGTTGAAGCTGTTGGGACAAAATGGTCGCCCCCATCGCGCAGGCACAGCACAGTGGCCATCCGGCCCTCGATGCTGCCCCTGGCTTTGAAAGGTTTGGGAAGCCCCCTGCCCGAGGCACTCACTTTCTGCTTAATTCTCCTTTGGGTCTCTTGGCGTGTTCCTACTGGACCTCAGGTAACCATGGGGGGGGGGGGAAAGAGAAAATGTCTATTGTGTCGATCTGAAGGTTACAACCTTTGGTGAAGGAAGGTTTCAGGGGTCCCGATCCTTCCTTCGACGACTGCTAGAGGGAAGGAAGGTGTCCCTACTCAGGGGAGAGAGGCCACACTTCTGCGCTTCTGCAAGCAAAGTCTTGGGCCTCTGGGACGAATAAGCCCACTGGCTGCCCCCCCACCCCCCCCCACCCCCATCATCCTTCCAAGGCCATTTCTATGCAGATGATCCTCTAATCTCAGAGTGGAGGAAGGGAAGGGAAAAGGGGGAGGAGGAGGAGGAGGAGAGTCCTCTTAACGGCTGATGAAATTCAATCTCACCTCCAGCCTGATTATGATAATTTGCAATGTGCCGAGGAAAAGTGAATTATTATTAAATGCAAATAAAAGTTAAATAATGCTGTTTGGGAGCCGCTCAAAGTGACAGGAAAGCTATAAATTAGGAGGAGAGATTTGAGCCGCAGATAATATATCACGGTGTGCGAGGAGTTAAGCGTCTCCTAAGACCCCTGCCCGCCTCCTCCCCCCCCCCCACAGATCCCCCTCCCCCCAACAAGGGACTTTTGTGCAGCAGCACAGACATGGCAGGAAGGTCAGGATGAGGCCGCCTGGCCTTGCCCAGAGGAAGGGCCTCTCCCGGTTGCTCCTGGTGTGGAACCTGGACAGGGCAAGGAGCTAGTCCTCATGGGTCAAGGGGTCTCCCTCACTTGAAGACCAGTCGTGTCCAACTACCTGGGCATGGTGCTCATCTCCATTGACAACCAAACAGCCAGAGCTATCTGTGTCTGCAGATGTTTCCATGGTCATGAGGCAGGCAGGACGAGATGGGGTTTTTTTTTTTTTGGGGGGGGTGTCAAAGGAATCCACTCTCCTCATAAGGTGTGGCATTTCACCCCCCACGACCACCCCCCACGTTGAGTGGGTCTTCTGGGTAAAGGTTCCTTCCTTCCTTCCTTCCTTCCTTCCTTCCTTCCTTCCTTAGTCTTAGCATTATTATTTCCTTCCTTCCTTCTATTCTCTCCTTCCTTCCTTCCTTCCTTCCTTCCTTCCTTCCTTCCTTCCTTCCTTCCTTCCTTCCTTCCTTCCTTCCTTCCTTCCTTCCTTCCTTCCTTCCCCATCAGGGCAGTCCCACACTGAATAATGCCTGGAGAACTGAAGTAAAATAAAATAAAATAAAATAAAATAAAAGATTGCTTTTGGATCTCAGCACCTCCTCTTGGGGACAATGGGACCTGGAGTCCCTCCCCCTCCCCCCAAGGACGTGGCCTCACAAGGATTTGGGGAGTGAGAGAGAGAGAGAGAGAGAGAGAGAGAAGGGATGCCAGGTGTCATTCCTCGAGCATCTTCCCTGCCCTCCAGTTGAAACCAGTGCCCTTCCCAGCACACAGGGAACAAAACGGTGGGGTCAGGAAGCCCACCCCCCATCCACCCCACCGAAGTGGCCGTTCAGACACCCCTCCCCCAAACCCTCTCTTGACCTCTCGGGTCATCTTGTGCAAGGCCCAGGGGGTCTCCAGCACCTTGGACAGCTCCCTCCCTCCCCCCCCCCCCACAGGGCCTGGGAGAAAAAGATGGGCACAGGAGAACCACAAAGCCCAGCATCCTGCTGCCAGCGGTGGTTTGGCTAGAGCTGGCCCACTGCTTTGCAGGACTTCCTTTACCCCCCCCCCCTCCATAGCCTCCTCTTTAGCAGCCACAGCCGTGGCTTTCCACACGGGGTCCCCCTTCACCCGCTTGTGTCGTGGTGTCGTCTGCGTGGCCCATCCATCATCCGTGCCCAGACCAGCCTGTCCTTTCTTCTTCTTCTTCTTCTTCTTCTTCACAGACAATGCGGGAGCCAAAATGCTCCCCCCCTTCTCCCCCAGGTCCTGAAGCGTTTGCTTCTTTCATGGAGGAGGAAGAGGAGGAGGAGGAAGAGGCTCTACAACAGGGATGCCCAAACTATGGCCCGTGGGCCAGATCCAGCCCTGATGCCAATTCATCCGGCCCACATTGCCCTTGTCATTCCCAAAAGCAGAAATAAAATGTGCCCATTATGGGTGCATTTTACTACTGCTTCCGGGAACGACAAGGGCAGCATGGGCCAGTTGAATTGGCATCGGGGCCGGATCTGGCCCATGGCCCATAGTTTGGGCACCCCTGCTCTAAAAGAACAGGTGGCCTTACCTGCTCTATAAGGACAGGTTGCTTGTTTGTAACCAGTCTACTTTGTGGTCCCCTGTGAATCCATTCATGTGGATTGACAGGAGACCATGAAGAAGAAGAACTTGACAGAGCCTAGGGGCAGAAATAGACACCGTGGATAGCCCAGTGTTAGAACATCATTATTCTATTCAACAAGGCTATCGCCAGAGCAGTGACTCTCCCATGCCAACCCCATATAGCGCTTAGTGCCCTCTCTGGGTGCCTCAGAAGTTAATGGGCATCCCCTCCCCCTCCCTGCCCCTAACATTTCCTCCTGCTTTTGCAGAGGAGGAGGAAGAAGACACAACCCCCCCCCCCCCGAAGAGCCCCCGCGAAGGATTTTCCCCAGGTGTCAAGCAATGGCTCAGCCCTGTCCAGGCAGGTCTCCGTGGCTGGGCCCACCCCATTCATCTAGATGGTGTCACATTCAATAAGCAAAAGGCTCCATCCTTTCCTTCCAGTGCACCGCATCTATTTCAGGCCTCGTTGCCTTGCCAGGAGAGGAGGCCCGTGGCCTTCCGGTGGCTTCTGCCCCAGCCATACCTGTGCCCACTGAAGGGAAACCCCCCCCTCTCCACTCCTGATGAATGGGCGTCACTTCCTTCCTCTCTGGACATTTCCCTTGGCTCACCTTCCACAGGGGTTTTCCTGGCAACTGCCGGGGGATCCGAAGGCCTGGCCTGGCCCCTGTTTGTCCGGAGCGACTTCCGTGCCCTAGTCTTGGAGGCTGCGGCTGGAGCTTTCCTCCCCAGAGACCCTCCTTCTCAGCCCTGGAAACTCTCCAAGCGGTGCCTCTGGATTCCTGGGAAGCCCAGAAACCTTTCCCATCGAGTGAGCATCGTAATTTCACCCCATGCCATCGATGAAGCAAAATCCGGGCTGCCTATCGTGAGCATGCATTATGCACGACCACAGAGCTATGGGGCCATAAATGAGGCAGGGCTCTTGTTTTGGGGGGAAATTGCCCGAGTGTTCCCAGGCGGCTGAAACAATTCAAGCCTTCCTCTTAGCCGTTGCTGTAAATAGTGGGTGAGGGAGAAGATGGCCTTGGAGAGAGACCGGAGCATCCGGGGGGGGGGGGGAATGTTTTATGGAAATACTGCATGAGGACTCGGTCCTCTCCCCATTTCATTCCCAACGTAAGGATGTGATGGAGGCCAGGGGACCACAAGGAGCGCACGGAGAGATTTCTGGCCGAGGTGGGATTTGAACTCCCTTCCTCTGAGTCCTAATCCAACACTTTAACAACCACTGTTCTCTCCAACCCCCCCCCCTTCCCGGTCATATGCGGGACAAACTGGATCAAAAATGAATTCAAGGAGGGCACCCAAGCGATAGCGATTTCTAAGGGCACGTTTTACTTCCACTTCCGGGAGCGATGAGGGTGGTGTGGGCCAGATGAATTGGCATCAGTGGCCAGATCCAGCCTGTGGGCCATAATTTGGTGCTCTAAACCCTAAGGGCTTTTCTAACCAATGCGGTGGATTTCCTTCCTTCCTTCCTTTCTCTCTCTCTCTCTCTCTCCTGCTTCCTCCCCTCCCTTCTCCCTTCTCCTTCTTCTTCTTCTTCTTCTTCTAAAAAGGAAAAAGAAAAGGCGAACATTGTTTTATACAGGGACTGCGGAAATTATGGCCCGTAATTAGAGTCATTTCGATTCCAGTCTCCGCTTGGGCCTGACATATTTTGCATACTTTGCTGGCGCAGAACAAGTCGACACATAAAAATGCATGGAGGGCGGGGTGGAGGTGGTGTCTAAACTAGCAGAAAAACTGCCTCCGCTCTGGAGCAGGGGGGGGTGTGGGGGGGGGGACGCGTGCGATGTGGTGTAAATTTATTTCCTCTCTTTAGGGAGGGAGGGAGGGAGATGCAATGCTGGTGGCGCAGTGGTTGAAACTGCTGCCCTGCAGCCAAAACAACGTGAGTTCAATCCTGATGGGGTATAAGGTTGATTCAGCCTCTGCCATCATTTTGAGTTTGGTCGCATGTTGGGAGCAAAATGCTAATTAACTTGTGAACTGCCCAGGGAGTGCTCCAGGCATGATGATGTATGTACCATCCGACCCCACAGCCACTAATGGAGGAGGAGGAGGAGGAATCTGGAAAGGGCAAGAAAGGTTCAAAAGCAAGACTTTGCAAAGAGATAAATAGGTACCATTTTGGTGGGAAAGGTAACAGTGTTCTGTGCATTCTAGTGTCTAGTCCTGCCTGCCACATGACCGCGGAAATGTCTGCAGATGCAGACAGCACTGGCTTTTGGGATGGAAATGGAGATGAGCACTGAACCCTAGAGTCAGATACGACTGGCTTTTGAGCAAGGGAGATGTTGAACTCTATGGGCAATGCTAGAGGGTCTCTTAAATTGGGTTCCCTGTAGGGCTCAGGGTGGCTGGATCCGGCCCTGAGTGGGTGCATGCCATGCTTCATGGTGCGCAGCATGTGGGCAAGCAGCCTCAGGCGGAGCCAGCAGGTTCTGGGGCCAGAAGGCTCCCCATAAGTCACCCAAACTCCACTCTATGGGGTCTGCTGTGTTTGTGTCGGGAAGGGAGGCAGGCGGGGGTGGGGTGGGGGCGGGGGGGAGGGGGGAGAGACAACAGAGGGCCCTCCGTTTTCCAGCTGCAGCCGTTTTACGAGTAATTAAGTTAATTAATTGCCAAGCCTGGTGCCGAAATGGAGACACACGATCTTCGCAGGCTGACCCCGGTGACCTTCCTCTCCCACCTGAGAAATAGCTGCAGCCTCCCACCCACCCCCCCGGCATTTGCCCAGTGAGTGGAGGGCCCCCGCCCCCCCCCTGAGCCCCACAGAGGGGTGGGGGTGGGGGGGCTTTTTGGGCTGACGGTCCTGTCCCGAGGGTGGAAGAAGAGGAAGGGCCCCCAGGATGCCAAAGGAACAGAGTTTCACCTGGTCATGTGCTTTCAACAGTTAGGACAGAATACGGAAGGATGGAGCGGTTTGGAATCGGAAAAGGAATAAGACAAGGCTGCGTTTTGTCACCCTGCTTATTCAACTTATACACACAGCACATAATGCGCAATGCAGGGATGGAGGAATCACAATTTGGGATCAAAATTGCATTAACAATTTGAGATATGCAGATGATGCCACCCTAATGGCAGAAAGTGAGGAGGACCTAAAGAAGCTGCTGCTTAGGCTGAAAGAAGAAAGTGCAAAAGCTGGCTTGAGACTCAATATAAAGAAAACCAAGATAATGGCAACAGGCCCTGATCAGTCCCTGGAAAATAGATGGGGAAGAAGTAGAAGCAGTGACAGGTTTTACTTTCTTAGGACCAAAGCTCACTGCAGATGGGGACGGCAGCCATGAAATAAAAAGGCGGCTGATTCTTGGGAGGCAAGCGATGGGAAACCTGGGGAACATCATAGTGAAAAGTAGAGACATCACCTTGCAAAGCAAAATTCGTCTAGTCAAAGCAATGGTATTCCCTGTGGCAATGTAGGGCTGTGAGAGCTGAACCATTAGGAAAGCTGAGCATAGAGGAATAGACGCCTTTGAGATGTGGTGTTGGAGGAGAGTTTTGAGAGTCCCCTGGACAGCGAGGAGAACAAATAGGTCAAATTTAGAAGAAATCAACCCTGACTGCTCCTTAGAAGAGCAAATAGTAAAGATGAAGCTAAAATATCAAATGAGAAGAGAGGATTCACTTGAGAAAGCCTTGATGCTGGGAAGGGTGGAGGGCAAGAGAAGAAAAAAGGGGGGGCCAAGATGAGATGGCTAGAGATGGTATTGTGGATGCAGTGGGGGCAGAGCTGGGTGGGCTGAGGGGGAGGGTGGAGGGCAACAGGAGTGCCTGGCAGACAGTGGGGTCCATGGGGGTCATCGCAAAGGGTCGGAATCGACTGTGCGACTGAACAACAACAACATTCTTTCCAAAGTTTGCAAGTGTCCCCCCCCAGAGGGGGGGGCTTTCCTGGGAAGGGGGGGCGCAAAGGGAGGCCTGGGTTTGATAGGAAGGGCAGCTGCAGACATTGGGGAGGCCTTTTGTGGGAGGCATTTAAACAGGCACTTTGTGTGTGTGTGTGTGTTTGTGTCTCTTTGGTCAGGCATGTGTTCGCTCCGGACAATTCCCTGCATGTAGCCACCCGGGGCTGGACTAGATGACCCCATGGGGGGGGAGGCCCCTCTGCTTTCCCAAGCCTCTGGGCCCTGTGATTCCAGGCCAGCTTCCCAGGCACAAAACTGGCCCCTTCCCAGGAAGCCCCTCAAGGCTAGAGGAGAAAGTGGAGGCGGGCGAAGGCAGTTCTGGCCCAGAGTGCCAGAAGGGGTGGAGACCCAGAGGGAGTGCCATGCCTCTGCGGTTGCAGGGATGGAGCCTGGGTGTTGATTTTGCAAAGCTACCCCCGGCCGGGCCGGCTCAAGCCATCATCTGCAGGCGCCACAAGGGAACCCAAGACAGCCGGGGTCAAAGGGGAGAGGTAATCCCCCACACCCGTGGGGCAGCTTGGGTCAGGGGGTCAAAGGATCTGCTTGCAAGGTCTCAGCTGGGCGTCACTTGAGCCCCCTCCTCCCCCCCCAAGGAAAGCAAGCAAGGCAAATGCCAACAGCCACTGGACAGCTGCAGGGCTGGACGCAGCCAGGGAAGGGAGGAGTCACGGGGGGTGGGGGGGGTGGGGGGGGGTTAAGAGGCCATTTGGTCTTGTTTTGCAGGGCTTAAAGCCAACCTGCCCATCCACAAACAACCTCCCCAGCCTGTCCCCCCCCAAAAAAGTAAAAAGCCCCCCCCCCTCACATCAAGGTCTCAGAACCCCCCCCCCCCCCGCCGGACCTCTCTTTGCACAAGTGTGGACAGCCACATAGGCAGAGCCTGGGAAGCTACTTTTCAGAAGTGACTTCTCCTCCTTGCTCATGTCAGGGGTGAAAAGAGACTGTGTGGCATCAATGGCTGGGCCCCTGGAGAACTGGCGCATTGTTTACACTGAGGCCATAGAGGAAAGGATCACTGGCTCGGCCATCCAGGGGGAAGCGGGCTTCTCCGAAGACTAATCTGCCGGAATATCTGCAGCCAGAGGAGGAGGACTTGTCTGTGTTTAAAGATGGGAATATACTTTACTTTACTACTTTACTACTCATATTTGCTATCCCGCCCCAATCAGGGAAACCCGACTCTGGGCGGCTTACAGCATAGGATAAAAACATATCAATATTTAAAAATTTTAAAAATTCATAAAAATTCATAAAAATTCATAAAAATTCATAAAAATTAAAACAGTATCGAAGGTATGGTCAGAGCGGGTGGATTACCTCTAGATTAGCCACCCCACATGGGACCCCACATTCTTGGATCCCCACACATGTCCTGCCAGCCAGGTTTTTAAGCCTCTCCGGAAGGGCAGGAGCTCTGCCTGCAGGTGCAGCTCAGTTGGGAGGAGGCTCCAAAGGGCCGGGGCGAACACCGAGAAGGCCCTTCTCCTCCTGGTGCTAGAGAGGTGAGCCTCCCCAGCCGATGGAATAACAAGGGAGCCCCTCCGATCTGCTCTGGTGGGCCGGACAGACGTTCTTGGGGTGATGCGGTCTCTTAGGTATCCTGGCCCACTACCATATAGGGCTTTAAAGGTCATCACCAGCACCTTGAATTGCACCCGGAGACAGACTGGCAACCAGTGCAGCTCCCGGAGCAGTGGTGAGGCCCGAGCATAACGCCCGTATCCCATCACTACCCGGGCCACCGCATTTTGGACCAGCTGCAGTCTCCGAATGGTCGTCAAGGGTAGGTTGGACACTGGTTGGTAGTTGGTAAGTACCGTGGGGTCGAGGGATGGTTTTTTCAGGAGGGGACGCACCAAAGCATGTTTAAAAGGTGCTGGAAAAGACCCCTCCTTTAAAGATGAATTTATAATCGCCTCGACCCAGCCACCTGCCATGGTCTTAGATGCTTTTACTAGCCAGGTCGGGCAAGGGTCCAGTACGCAAGTTGTGGCGCGAACAGATCCAAGAAGCCTGTCCACTTCCTCAGGGCCAACTGGCTCGAACCGATCCCAGATAACATGGCGGGACTGTACTGGTCACTCCCAGTTCCATACCTTCCACGGCGGGATTAAACTTCGAGCGGATTAAACTTGGAGCGGATCGAGCGGACCCCTCTGTCTGTGGGAAACGAGGTGGAGGGCATATCATCAGGTACTGAATGTAGGAGCAACCGACCCATGGAAAAAGGCAGAGGAGCAGCAGTGCAGGAGGATCATAAGATGCCAGAAGGTTAGAGGTGGGATAACAGGCCAGAAGACCCCCCCCCCCCCCGAGAGAGAGACCTGTTTGCATTTTGCAAATGAATGTCCTTCATCGCAAGGAATTTGGGGAGTTCTGGCAAGTAAATTGTTGGACTGGCCTTATTTAAAGGAACAGAGAGCAGAGGCGATTCTCTCGGGGTCAGAGCCAGGGAAGGGGTGGAAGGGGCCGAGAAAGAGAGGGAAGCTGGAGGACCGGAAAGGGCCCTGGTCCCTTGGTGCCATTGATCCATCCGTTTGCCTTAAGAGCCCTCTGATGTTCCAAAGGGGACAGGAAGGGGAGGCCGGAAAGGCGGCAGGTCCCCAAAAGAGCAGTGGGATGGCAAGGCTCAGGGCATGATGTGCTGAAAGAATGGGGGTGAGACAGAAGGAAGCCGACAGGCACCAATGGTGGCAGGGGATGACAGAAAGACATCTGGGGACAACTTAGAATATTAAAAGTTAAGTTTCATGTAAATGAGAGTATAATTGTAAATATCATTGTTCTTTTGGTATTGTGTATACTGTATATTTCCCTCCACAATCACTATACAGTATGTGTAACTATGTTTACTGAGCTAAGTTTTTGAAAGTGATGACAAGTTTATGTAGTTCACCTCGACAGATGGTTCTGTAGTAAGAATTTTATCAATAAAAAATTTCCTTTAAAAAAAAATTTCCTCCTCCTCCTCCTCCTTCTGCAGCCCTGACAGCGCATCACATAAACGTTGATGAGAGCACAAAAGCCCCAACCTCCAGTGGCCCCTCTTGGGGGAGGAAGACGGAGCAAGCCTGGCCTTTAAAATCCATTTCCCCCCCCCCCCCCCCCCGGCAAAGGTCGATGCTAATTTGGCCCAGGAAAGGGCTTGCCTTCTTCCTCCTGCATTTTCTGCACTTGCCTCTGGTACAAGCCACACCGCTTGCTTTCCAGTCAGGGCACGGAATAGGCCTTCTGCTCTTGCGCATTATGCATAACGTGTCGGCCCACTTAGTTCCCCGCCCTTTTAAGTCCTTAACCAACCCCACGTGTGGGCCAGTCGTAGGCTCTGAGTTGTGGAGTTGCAACCTTGCAGCGCCTCGACTAGAAGCAAGGCAGAGTCTTTCAGACGGTTCTTCCACCCCAAAGGCTCCCCCAAACTTTGGTGCTCCAGAGAGTGCGCGCTTCCTCTCCCAAGTGCCTCGATCGTCTTGGCCCAGTGCTCAGGGGATCCAAAGTCCAGAAGATTTGGGGGGCCAGAGGCCGGAAATCTTGCTTGCCAAACTCTCACCTGGCCCTCTTCTGCCTTACCTGGGGCCTTAATTCTGGAGCACCTGAGAGACTAAAGGGTCGCTTAGGCCACCAGGTTTGGCTTCTGTGCAGTTGTGGCATTATGGAAAGGCAAAACCACCACCCCACCCACCCCCGGCTATGTGCCCCTTGGCTCAGACTTCCAGGGGACCCCGATCTGTGGGGTTGGAGAGGGGCCCCCCTTTTCTCTCATGAAAACCTCCCACATGCCTGGTTCTATTGGAGTATCATCATCATCATCATCATTATCATCATCATCATCATCATCATCATCATCATCATCATCATCATCATCATCATCATCATCATCATCATCATCATTATTATTATTATTATTATTATTATTATTTCAAATTTATATATTGGATCCCACTGGGCTTCTCGAGGGAAAACCAGGACAAGGGCCCAACCTGGGCTGCAGGCAGAGAGACCAGACAGGGGGCTCCTAAATGATGATGGGTGTGTGTGTGTGTGTGTGTGTGTGTGTGTGTGTGGGCCTCTCAAGGGTGTGTGTGTGTGTGTGTCTGCCCCCCCCTTCCTCCTTCTGCGTTGTGTACAGGTGGAAGTACTGCAAAAGCCAAAGGCTTCCCCGGTGGGACGCCCGCCTGCCCTGCAGCTGAGGCTCAGCCTACAGTGCGTGCTGTGAGGTCCCCCCCCGTCCTGTCCCCCCACCCCACCCACCCCCTTCCCACGAGCTGTCACGTGTATCCCCACTCCCGCCCCCGCCCCCCCACCCCTTTGCAGGAGCAACCAGTGTGGAGATGGAAGGAAGGGTGAGTGTTTTGCTGCTCCCGAGAGAGCGAGAGAGAGCGAGAGTCTCGCCTGGGGTGATCCTGGAGGCTGGAAGGGACTAATTTAGCCCGGCCTAAGTTTCCTCCGCCAATTAGCCTCAGAAGAGCCTTGAGCCCGACACACAGCCAGGCTCGGCCCCTTTGGTGCTCCTTCCTTCCTTCCTTCCTAACAAGCACAGGAGGAAGGCGCACGGGCAGGCATGAAGCTCATTCACACACACACACACACACACACACACACACACACACACACACACACACACACACACACACACACACACACACACACACACACACACACACACACACACACACACACACAGTTTGGGGAGGGGGCTCTGCCCTCCGGTTCTTTCCATCTCTCTCCCCCCCCCCGGGGGGGTCAAGCGCTTCCAGGACTTTCCCTGGGGCTCTCCTGGGCCAACCCAGGGCTTGCTTTGGGCTGTCAGCTCCAGCGCCCAGCCCTGCCACCCACGGATCTTGTTCGCAGCCGAGGACATCATGGCCGCCCTTTCATCCTGCTGGAGAGAGCGACAGGGCCACCAGCCAGCCCACAGCAAGGCAGGTGAATGGCTTCGTTGGGCCAGGACTGGGCTGGGCCGTTTAACCCTGCTGCGTCGTCATCAGGGCTCCTTGAGAGCAGGTTGTCACTCTTGTTCTTCATGGTCCCCAGTGAACCCACAGAGCCCAGGCCAGATGTGGCCAACCTTGGCCCTACTCCAGGTGTTCTTGAACTTCAGTTCCCTGAACCCCTGATCCGCCGGAGTGGGCTTCTGACTTGGGCTTCTGGGAATGGAAGTCCAAGGACGGCTGGCGCAGGGCCAAGGTGAACGTCCACTTCTGGCCTAAGGGCAGAAACCGACATTGCAGGTAGCCCAGAATTAGAGCATCATTCTATTTAAGAAGGATATGGCCACAGATTGGGGTGCCTGTGCCCCCTTTCCTCTTTTGAACCCCACAAACCACCCCTTGTTCCTCCAAGCCAATTTCTCCCACTTTCTTCCCACCCTTGACATTTCGGAAATAAGACTGAAATCTAAAGTGTCCAGATGTTCAAGTGTGCGTTTGCACATTTAAGAGAGAGGGTCACACAGAAACAGTCCCCCTCCCTCCCCCCCCCCAAGTTCCCTTTCTCCAGCTTCACAAATCCTCTTTAAAACTATTGAGAAGTATATGCTTAATTATATTTGCATATGGAAAAACTGGGCCTAATTAGTGTGATTGATTATTAGTTTAACCTTAATGGCATTTTGAGTATCTGTCCCTCCCTAATAGCGAAAGTATTCCTCATAAATCAAGCCCCCCCCCATGCCAGGGGTCCATTGAGCTGCCTCGTGAAATATATTTTATTAATATACTAGAATGTATTGAATCTCAAACAAGTCAAACAAGTGCTCATTTATTAAACCATTTAAATGTCAGCTTTATACAGGCATAATATCGCAGGAAATATGTTCCCCTGCGAAAGACATCCACAGGGCAGCCAGACTCAAAATATTACTTATTTGGCTCAAATATATGAAGGAAATAAAAATTCAATTATATAATTTATGGCGCGAGATAAATTTATATCGGCTAACATAAATGTTTTGAATTAGCCGGCCTACTTTCCCCGGAAACTTTCCCAGGTCCTTCCCTGGAAGTGGCTCTCCTGCTGAGCGTGCGAACGAGTGAGCAAGTGAATGGCAGGCGTGGGAGGGAAATGAGGAAACACCAGGATGAATCCTGACTGCAGAGGAAGGAAATCCTCCGGTAAAAGAAACCAGCTGTACGACGTGGGGATCGAACCTACAGCAGTAGCAATGACACTTCAATGCGCCACTTCGGAGGGCTCTCCCTGGGCCCTTCAGAAGGTCATTCGGATTTTGTTCCCACCATGCCGGGGGATAATTTAACAGACCTTGGAAGACTTTGAGTCGACCTCGATCCCTGCAAGGAATGAACGCACAATGCTCACACTCTTCTTATCCCTGGCAGCACCCAAACAACCCGGCCCTAATTAGAAACCAGGGCAGCCGCACCTTGGCGTAAATTGAACCAGACTTGAGATGATTAGCAAAGGAATGCAAGAAATCATTAAATTAAGCCTCTGCGCCAGGCCTGCTGCTGATCTATCGCCAACCTGAGCTCCTAATCAGCTCCTAATTAATGCATTGGGTCAAAATAATTCATGCCGCCCATGAGGCAGGCCCCTCCCTCCCTCCCTCCCTCTCCTCCCCATGAAGCCGAAGGAACGCCAGCCTGCATGGCAGAACGAGGGGTCCCCAAAGGCTGGGAACATATTCCGGAGACCCTGGGGTCGGAAGGGGGGGCAGGCAGGCAGGGCTCTTCTAGCTGGGGAGGGGGGGGCATTTCCCACCCTGGGGTTCCTGGGCTGTCCTAAGAAGGCTCGGTCCGTCCGCTCCCCTCCTTCTGCTGAACTTTCCCAATTAAGCCCATTTTGCACCTCCTGCTCTTAATGGAGCTCCTTGGAGGGGAATTCCTTTTCCCTTTTTGACTGACACCAAAGACGGCCCATGGGGCTTGGAGGGGCGGGAACAAGGCATTCCTTCCACTGGACTAGCCTGGCCCCACTTGCCTCCCTTGCAGCATGGGGAGGCAAATCCCACTGATTCTGTGGGTCTACTCCAGGAGGGAGAGGGACTGCCGCCCGGATTCACCCAGAAAGCTCCTGGAAGCTCTTCTTCTTCTTCTTCTTCTTCTTCTTCTTCCTCTTCCTCCTCCTCCTCCTCCTCCAAATGCCGTGTCTCATTCTGAATATTGGTCCTCAAAAGGGTGATCATCCATTATATATATATATATTCCCAATCTGTTGCCTGCTGGCCTCCCAGAGTGGGCGAGGATCTCAGATGGGCAGGATAGAAATGGAATAAAGACATAAAACCGTGGGAGTCTTATTTCGGAAATGCAAAACAAGCCCACCGTTGTAATGCAGACTCCCTCCCTCCCGTGTGAGGCTCCCAGAGGCGTCTTCCTCCTCCTCCTCCTCTTCTTCCATTTCTTCTCTCCAAAACCAAATTGCCAACACGGGGGGGGGGGGGGCGCTGAGCCGCTCAGTTTGCATCCAGACAGAAAAGCAGCCCAATGCCATTGCTGGATTTTTGCCCCATGGGTTTACAGCTGGGGGGGGGGGGGATGGGGGGGGAGGAGGAAGGATCAGGCCCCTTTGCCCAGGCCCAGCGCATGGGCTGCTAGTGTTGGGGGGACCTTCTTGCCTGTCAAGAGATCTCTTCTTCTCAGCCGCCCTCAGTACATGCCTCTTCTTGTCACCCTGGGCGCCCCTTCCGGCCAACCTCTGTGTTGGGCTGGCGGCTCCTCTAAGGCCCCACCAAGGGGTCCTGCCCTCTCAAGGAGGGTCTCCTTGGGGGCTGACATTACCCTGTGGGGCCCTGCTTGGGAGTGAGGGCTCAGGGATGCCGCCGCCCCACCCACCCACCGCCCCTGCCCAGGGACCTTGGGGAGGGGGAGAATCTCTCCAGGGCCTTTCCAAGGGTTTGTGGCGGAAGTGGCGCTTCAGGCAAAAGGGAGGGAAACGTCCCCCGGAGCCTCCTGTGGGGGCCTCCAGGCTCAGGTGTGTCACACAAGCCGCTCCACTGATGTGCAACAGTTGCACATGGACTCCCCCCCCCCCCGCACACACACAGACACACACAGGCCACCTGGCTGCCCAGTGTGGTGCCTCTGGCGTGGGTTTAAGTGGTTAAGAACGCTGGACTTGCTGGTTAGAAGGCCAGAGTTTGATTCCCGGGTACTGCACGATGGAGTGCGCTCCTGTCCTCTGTCCCAGCTCCTGCCAATCTAGCAGTTCAAAAGCAAGACATTGCAAGTAGATAGACAGGGACCACTAGGGTGGGAAAGGTAAACAGATTTCCGTGCACTCTGGTGTGTGGTCATGCCCTGCCACATGTCCACGGAAAGGTCTGCAAACACAGACAGCGCTGGCTCTTTGGCTATAAATAGAGATGAGCACTGGACCCTAGAGTCGGACATGACTGGCTTTTGAGCAAGGGCCACCTTGACCTTTGACCTGTGGCTTTTAGTCTAAGTGGGCCAAGAGTGCTCCCCTGTCATTTCCTCCCGATCCGCCTGCCTGGACCAGGGCAAAGGCCAGCGCAAGGTCTCTTTGCCTTGACTTCTACATAGCGTCCCGGGAGAACCCGGCCCTCGTTGGCCGTATCTCTGGGGTTGGGTGAAGAGAGCTTTCTCCTTGGGGGAGGGAGGTCGGTCCATGAGGAGGAGGAGGAGGAGGAGGAGGAGGAGGAGGAGGAGGAGGAGGAGGATGCTCCTGGTGGTGATGGAGCTGGGAATTGCAGTCCTCCGCTTCCACGTCCATCTCTTCTCTCCCCGTGCGAAGACCAGTGGGAGGGCAAAGGTGGTGTTTGGGCTTGAGGTGCGCCAGTTGGGGTGGGGCCAGGTGGGGCGGGGGTGTCAAAGGCTCCCTGTTTCGGAGGGAACATCCTCTGGTGGCAGCCTGATCACCTTTATTCATGTAATAGAGACGAAGTTGCCCTGCACATCTCCAGCACATCCATCGAGAGATTTATTAACCAATTTAAAATACGATTGTCTTTCACTTGAGAGCCGAGATTGAGGTGTGTTGTCGGAGGAATATAAAGCCACAATCAGTGGCCAGGCCGCCCTGCCAGGCGCCACTACCTGGGACTCAATAGATATTCATGAACACTCCCGTATTTAGTGACGGAAATAACTTAATGCCGACAGAGTCGATGGAATAATAGCCGCTTCCTGGCTGACTTGCAGCCCTCGGAAAATGAGATTGGGCTGCCTTCATTTTTCTTGTCTTTTTTGCCTCCTCCCGCCCGGGTTTTCTTGCCGCAGAATATGCGCCACAGAAGGGGATGCGCCGCGCATTCCTGATGAGGGCTGGGAAAGCAAGACCCTCCCTTCCTCCTTCTCTCTCCTGTCCTTCCTTCTATCATCTACTCTTCCTTCTTTCCTCCCCCTTCCTTTTCTTCTCTTGCCTGATATTCCTTCCTTCCTTTCCTCCTTCCCATCCATCATTTATTTCCTTCCTCTCATCATTTCCTTCCTTCCCATTCATCATTTATTTCCTTCCTTCATTCCTTCCTTCCATCCATCCATCATTTATTTATTTATTTATTTCCTTCCTTCCTCACTCTATCACAGGAGTTCTCAACCTTTTAAAGCCAGGGGCCATTGGGTCACACTCCCTCAGACAACTTCGGGGGCCAGATGGCCATTTTGCCCTTCCTCTACCACATGGCAATTCCAGGTGGGGTGGAGGCAGTGGGGCCTCCACAGGAAATGGTACTGTTGGCCGCATCCAGCCCACAGGTTGCAGGTTGGGAATCCCTGCTCTATCCTCTCCCCTTCCTTTCTAAGGCTAAGAATGACAACATCTGGTGCTCTTTGTCCCTCCACCTTCTGCCATGGGTCCTGGTCCTCACCAGGAGGAAGACGGTGGGTTCCCCCCCACCCCCTAAGACATCTGAAGCTGAATGGGGGCCCCTGGCTGGAAAGATGTTCCTCACCAATGAGCTAAAAAGAGGCTCCTGGCGAGCGGCCTAAGGCCAGAGAGTCCAGAAAGAAGCCCAAAGGCTTCACCTGGCATCTCAAACTGGCCTCCTCCTGGCCCATCCGGGGGCTGCCAGGTGGCATCCAGATGTTCCAGGGCCAGGTGGACCGAATGGTGGCGGTGGGAGAGCATCCTTTCTGCACCTGGCCTGAGTCTGAACTTCCCAGGAGTGCTTCAAAGGGCTGAACGAAGAAGAGACGGAGGCGACAATTCAGGACCTTGGAGAGTTCCCGTAGAATTTAGAAGCAGAGAAAATGGCAGCTCAAAAATCTCATCCTCTTGCAAAACAGATTGCAAGGCACGTTTTACTTCCGTTTCTGATGGGAGGAACCACATGAACGGCCCACTGAACCACCTGACCGGCCCACTGAACCACGTGAATGGCCCACGGCCTGAAAATTTTGGGCACCCCTATGTAGACTAAAAAACCTGGCAGATGCACAAAACTGGAGCCAGTTGGCCTTGCTCGAAATACCTGTTGCATACCTGCAAAAAAGGGTGAGTAGAACCTCCCCCCCGCTCTTGTGCCCCCCCCCAGGAGCAAATGCCACTCAAGGAAAGGTGAGAGAGGTCTCTCCCAGGTCTTTGGGCTGGCCATCGCTGGCTTTGAAAAGACCTTAGAACCGCCAGCCCACCTCAAAGGAAAGGGAAGACATGGAAGGTGGGCCAGAAGGTGGGCCGTCTGTCCGGGTGGCCCTGCTTTCTAGCCAGGGAGCCTAAGATTCCCTCCGCAGGGGAGAGCAAGGCAGAGGAGCTGGATTGCTATGGCAACTCAATCAGCTAAAATCCTCCCATTCAATTCATTTGTTAGTTTGCATTAATGGGAGGGGAGGGGAGCCTACCCCCTCCCTCCCTGAGAGAAGCCTTCACCTGAGCTCAATCGGCTGATTAAATTAATAGCTATGGATGACTGGGGTTCTATTTCAAAGGAGCTATTTTTAAAAAAATATGCATAATTTTAATTACACATTGACACACACTCTATTCCTAATGAAGGAGAACTTCATGGCAAGGCCAGGTGCTCTTCATTAATGCTTAGATGGAAACCATGGCAAGAGAGAACGAGGGAGGGAGGGAGGGAGGGAGGGGGAGAGGATTGGGGGTCCCACGTCTCCCGTGTCACCCCCCCTCTCTTCTATTTCTTACCCCTTCCTTATTCTGAGGGGAGGGACCCTCACCCAGGGGGGCAAGGAAGCAGAGAGGGAACCATCAGAACCTGAAGCCCATTGGTGGCCCTAGAGACGTGGTTCAGGCAAACCTTCATGACTGACTCATGCAAATGAAGACTCAAGGAACCCTCAATGCATGGGGCGCTGGCATGATAAACAATAATGTCTCTTTTGGAGCTGTTCTAACTTATCACGTTAATGATAAGGGAGGGAGGGGGTAGGCTCCCCTCCCCTCCCATTAATGCCCATCCTCAAACAAAGGAAACCTATCAGCAAACCTTTTGATCTCCCATTCAGCCTCACCTGGTTTTAATTCCCCACCCGCCTCCTACCGGCTATTTTTGCCCTTTGCAGTGGAATCCATCTGTCCGTACGTCTGTCCAACTATCCATCCATCCATCTGGGCTGTGGCTCTCTGAGACATTTCTTCATTTCCAGGATGCCATCACTGGGAGGCAGGTAGCTGGAAGGAAGGGTGGTTGGAAGGAAGGAAGGAAGGAAGGAAGGAAGGAAGGAAGGAAGGAAGGAAGGAAGGAAGGAAGGAAGGAAGGAAGGAAGGAAGGAAATGATGAATGGATGGAAGGAAGGGAAGGGAAGGGAAGGGAAGGGCGGAGGCCATCTCCTCTAGATGAGAGACTCCAGGAGTTGGAGGCAAACGTGTGGCCCTGTGGCTCCCTGTTGGCATTGTGAGCCAGTGGCTGCTCAAACACCCCAGAAATGATGGCAAATGTGTTATACAATTTTGCGACAGTCCGTGCACAAATCACCAATTAAAGGCTCCCAAACTGCACATTAACATGATAAGTTAGAACAGCTCCAAAAGAGACATTATTGTTTATCATGCCAGCGCCCTGTGGATTGAGGGCTCCCTGAGTACACAATGACAGGACTGTGTCGGAGGCACCGGAGCCAGGGTTGTGTATTGTGTTGTGCCAATGAGCTGGGGGGGGGGGGGAGAGGAGGCAAGGGTTGCTCTGAATGACAACATCTGCAGGAAGGAAATGGTGTGTGTGTGTGAGAGAGAGAGAGAGAGAGAGAGGAGAGGCCCCTTCACCTTCTCCCCTTCCTTTCATTCCTGCAGGTGAAGAGAATGGAGTTCTTGCTTCACAGTGTAAACAGTTATGCTTTTTCCAAAAGTAGTTAGTTAAAGTTATCGTCCCAAGGCCAAAAGTAGTTACTTAGCATTGCAGCTATATATTAATTCTCTCCTTCCCCACCCCCTCACTTCCCAAACGTCACCAGCTGTTTTCCAATTGCTTTAAAACCACCTGTTGTTATCGGCCGCTGACCTTGCTGCAAATGCTCCTTGGGGCATTCTTGCCTTCAAGAAGGGAGTGGGATTTTTCTAAGGGTTCCTGATGCAATTCTCACATGAATGAGAACCACGTTCAGTGTGAAGTGGCCTCTTCTTGTGCAAAATGGTGCAGTTTGTAAAAATCATACAAATACTTGCACATCCCCCCCCCCCAACTTGACTGAACGGTGCTTTTGTTGAAAATTAGAAGCACTGGATGGGTTCTTTGTGTCTTTTTCAACCACCACCCTATCTTTCTCTGCCGCCTGTGTATGATTTTCATCCCAGAAGGAAAAAGAGCCCAAAAATGTCTTTCTGTCTGTCTGAATGAATGAATGAATGAATGACACTCATACCTTGTGTTTCTACTACAGAGCAACATTCAAGGTGGCCCACAACCTTTGTCAAACAATTAAAAAAAACCCAAGTAGATCCAAATTTAACCATAAAATAATTAAAGACAGATAAAACTAACGGCACCATGAAATCAATTAAAATCAATTAAGTGCAGCATTAGACGCACCATACTAGATTAAATGGTATGCAATTAAATTGCAAGGAACTTGGGTGTGTGTGTGTGAGAGAGAGAGAGGGGCGGAAGAGTTTACCATTGCCTGTGCACGAGGAAAGGCAACCCAACCCTGTGGGTTGACTGGGGGGGGGAGGGGGCACCCTCCTCCCAGAACTCGGTGGCTTCAGAAATGGACCCCCTCCTCAATCCAATCCTCCCCCCCAGCCAGTTTTCCAGGTCTCAGGTGTGGGAATGAAGTCTCAAGGAGGGGGGGAGATAAATCTCAAGGTGGCATTGATGAAAGCCCCCCCCCATTTCCTTTGGCCCCAGGAATGCTTTGGCTTGGTGAGTGAACCTGCCGGGGGGGGGGGGGACAGAAGTGCATCCCTCTGAGAGCCTCTTCTTCCTTAGCGCCCCCCCCCCATGCAGACAGTGCCTTCACTTCTCTCAGCCTGACATGGGGTGTGTGTGTGTGTGTGTGCATGGCAGAGAAAGCCAATGCGCAGAGTAGCAGATGTGTGCTCACAGCTTGATGTGCCTTTATTTAAAACTGCCCCCCCCCTTTGGGTCCTGAAGGAAAAGAAGAAATGCATTATGGGAAGGCAACACGGACAGACGTTGGCTCTCCCCCCCCCCCGTTCTCTCTCTGTCAGTCTGGGCATGGCTCCATCCTCTACCCGGGGGGCAGGGGGGCAGGTGGGGGGTCTTCAGAGGCTCCTTCGACCTGCCTGCGGTGTCTCTGCCCTGGGTGAGAAGCCTGGGAGAGGAAGAGCCGCCCAAGGAGGGGGAGGAGGAAGAAGAGGCTTCCTTTGGCCTCCAAAATGGGGTCTTGTTTTTCGGGTGGGTGGGTGGGGGGCCCTTTGGGGGCCTTTAGAGGCCAAATGGTCAGGCTTTGGTCTTCCTCCATCCCCAGGTTCTGAATGGGGTCCCCCCCCCGCACACCTGGGCAGGCTGCAGTGGCTCTAGGGGTGAAGACGCTGGGCTGGGAGGCGGAAGGTCAGCAGTTCAAAACCCGAGGGCGGCATGATGGGACAGAATGGGCCGGTGGTCAGCCACCCCCCCACCTCCTGGCCTCCCCCTCCGAGCGAGCGGGACAACCCGGATGTTGAGGGCCCGCCGGGCAGAAGGCGCAGCCCCAGGCAGGTGGGCGCCTCAGCACCAGGGAGAGCGTCCTGTGGGAGATGCAACCCGGCTGACACTCTGGGCTCCCAAGGCGGCCGTGGCAGCTGTGGCCCTTCTGTGGAAGAGAGGGTCTAGGGCGGGGGGGGGGGAGGCGGCAGACCCAGGGGGCTCAGCCCCCCCCCCCCCGCATGGAGAAAGCACCTCCTTCTTCTCTGCCTGAGAACCCCGGGTGGTTCCAGGGTGAACATATGCTGTAAGGTCACCCTTGCTCGAAAGCCAGCTGTATCTGACTGTAGGATTCAGTGCTCATCCCTGTTTCAATGCCAAAGAGCCAGTGCTGTCTGCTTCTACAGACATTTCCATGGTCATGTGGCAGGCATGACTAGACACTGGACTGCACGGAACACTGTTTACCTTTCCCACTGAAGCGGTCCCTATTTATCTTCTTGCAGTTTCTTGCTTTTGAACTGCTAGGTCGGCAGGAGCTGGGACAGATGACAGGTGCCTACTCCGTTGTGCAGTACCCGGGGACTGAACTCCAACCTCCCTGTTGTGGAGTTCAGGATCTTAACCACTTGAGCCACTGCTGTACTGCAGCCCAAAGCTACTGATGTGAGTTTGAGCTTGATGTGACCCAAGGTTGACTCAGCCACTTCCATCCTTCCAAGGTCAGTTAAAATGAGGACCCAGCATGTCGTTGCGGGCGAAATGCTAATTAACTTGTGAATCAGCCCGAGAGGGCACGAAGTGCGATGGGGGGGGGCATAGACATGCTCTTGCGATGATTGCTTTGGCTGGCAGGACCCGCCACAGCCCCCCATGGGTGAGTTCTGGGAGGGGTCGCCCTGGCCACCTCCCTTTCCCAGGCAGGCTCTGGCATCAGGGCCTCTGGGAGTTCTCACCCCGCTGTGGTGGGGGTGGTCCCTTGTGTGCCTTTCAGACAGAGTGAAATTCCTCCTGGGTGCCACACGGATAATGCATGGATGATGTGGGGCTCCGATGGACTAGGGCGATTCCTCTGGGAACATCTGCAGGCAAGAAAGAGTGCACGTTTCCATTGAAGAACACACACACACACACACACACACACACACACACACACACACACACACACACACACACACACACACACACACACACACACACACACACACACACACACACACGTGCACGCAGAGGGAGCATTCCTGCTCTGTTCCCGGCAGGCAGCAAAATTGGTCATTAACAGCCACTCATAGAAATGTCGCCAAGTGTAAACACCGACGTAACCTTTGGCTCTCTATGCGCTCCTTGGGGAACCGGCAGCAAATTCAATAACCCTGCAACAAACTCCCCCCTCCCTCCCTCCCTCTCTTCGTTCCTCCTCTTTATCTCTTCCCCTTCTTCTTCCTCTTCCTCCCTCCGAGGGACATAAAAGCAGGCTCCTCTCCATCCATCCACAGATATCAAGTCCTTCCCACAAGCAGATGCTTCATCCTGTCTGTGTGTGTGAGAGAGAAAGAGCTAATGACATTTCTAAGTAAAGGTCACCCTCGCTTGAAAGCCAGTCATATCTGACTCTAGGGTTCAGTGCTCATCTGTTACAAAGCCGAAGAGCCAGCGCGGTCTGTGTCTGCAGACGTTTCCATGGTCATGTGGCAGGCATGCCTAGCCACCAGAGTGCACTGAGCACTGTTTACCTTCCCACTGAAGTGGTCCCTATTTATTGACTTGGAATGTCATGCTTTTGAACTGCTAGGTTGGCAGGAGCTGGGACAGAGACGGGAGCTCACTCCGTCATGCAGCATTCAGGTCTCGAACTGCTCCATCAATTTCAAACTAATAAACCCCCAATGCCACCTTGAAGAAGGTGCACTTTTCCCTACCTGGGGGGTGGGGGTGGGGGTGGAGGGGACCCCACGGCCGTTAAACCGCTCTCACCTGATTCCCATCCATGGCGGTGGCTGGAATGAGGCTTAAAAGAAGAGCTTGAAAAAGTTACATTTTTGGAAGGCAACACCTAGAATTCTAGCTCAAAATAATACCTTATGTCCTCCTACTATTGAATTATTGTTATCCTCCCTCCCCCTTTCTAATGCTTTTGTTTGTTGTTAAAAATAAAGGGTTTTTTAAAACCAGGCTTCGAAAAAGCCCGACTTTTGGCTTAAAACAAGAACTTCCTTTCCAATCTCATCCCATCCCAGTTTCGGGAGATAAGTTTGTTCCGACGTAGCTGCTAAATTTGAAGCCCGAACATGTGTTTTTATCAGTAGATGTGGGGAGAGGAAGGGAAGGGAAGGAAAGGAAGGAGGCAATAGGGGGGTCATTTATATTAGAAGCAAACAACACTTGGGGGGTAATTAATAGGCGAAGAAAGTGTAAAAGATAGTGTCAAAGCACAAATAATTATAGGGAGTGATTAATAGAGCGAGCCATCCTTAATTGTGTTAGCAAGAGACTCCTTCCCCTCCCCTCCCCCAGCTCTTCCCCCCCCCCCCCCAAGCCTGGCTTCTCTATCTTCATTGGCTAATTTGATTGAGGATTTAATTTGATAGAGATACATTTCTAAAGAGAGGAGCTTCATCTTTATCATTTGCCCGGATCTATGGCTGTGGCTGCTGCCAGGGCCTCTTTCAGGAAGGGAGGGAGGAATTTCATTTTTAATCATATATAAAAAGTTCACCCTTCACATTTCTGAGATCCGAAGTGTGGTTTCTCCTCTTCACCTTCTGCAAAAAGCTTTTGCCTCTTGCCCCAAATCCAAACTTTAGTGCACTTTTGCTGCAAATGCTTGAGCCGACCGGGAGGCCGGAAACCCCCCCCCATCTCTGCCCTCCCCCCTCTCTCTCCCTCTTCGAGGAGGCTGGCATTGCCATCTCACCCACCCTGCCCTTGTCTGGAAACTCAAACAAAGCCCACCTTTCATTAAACCTCCTCTGAAAAGCATGCCTAATTGTTCCGGTAGCAAATGGGGAGGCTGAAATGAAACCTGGCAGCTCCGTGGCCAACGGACAACCTATTCGCCACATGCCACACGCAATGCTCCAGGTTCCAGTTCACGGGTTTTATAGGGTCAGGAAAGCCCATTTGCAAAATGTCTGGCTGTGTTTTATGTCCCTATTTACACTTTTAAACAGAGTCAGACATTTCTGCCTACTTAACATTTTCTCCCTTTCTTCTTGTTTCTTTTATTGCAATTCTGCTAAAGCTGACCTATTTTGGACGCAGGTTGGAAGACGCTCTGGCTGCCACGGCCAAGGACCAAGAGCAGCTCATTTCCTTGGAGAAGAAGCAGGAAGGAAGCGGAGCCTCAGAGTGGCAATCTGCACATCAGATTGTGGGAAGAGAAGAAGGAAGGCATGAGGAGGCACCACCTGGATCAACCTGGCCATCTTTCCTCTCTGCTTGTTGCTCCTGGGATGTCCGGGGGGGGGGGAGGGGAGGGGTTGTTTGCCCTCCCCCTGAAGACAACCCCCACCCCACCCCACCCCGAGAAGCAGACCCTTCCTCCCACTTGCATCCCAGCCATGCAAACTCTGCTCCGGCTCCAAGTGTTTCTTTTCACCTCCATAAAGACTCTCTCCTCCTGCCCCCTCCCCCTCCCCTCCCCCAACTCATTCCCCTTTCATCTCTGAAGATTTTGATTAAAAATTGGCTGAAGTACCTGCCGCCCCATTTTGTTTGGCTAACAGCGGCTGCGCCTTCCCCAGCCGGCCTGGCTGCTCCCTTGGAAGCAGGGCTGGTTTTCTGCCATCCCATTAGAGTTTATTAAATTCTCATCCAAACATTAGCATACGACGAGGTTCCTAATCCCGTTACAGCCAATTAGCCGGCCCTCCCTCGAGGGCCGGCGTGGGTGGGCCGGGCTTGGCGGAGGGTGGGTGGTGGGGCCGGAGAAATGCCTCTTCCCATCCGGGCCTCCAGGCCAGCTCCTCTCTTTGCTTCCCTCAAAGCAGACACGGAAACCTGACCGATTGTCCCCCCCCCAAAAAAACAACAACACACCTTCTGTCCAGGGAGGGAAGCCTTTTTTCGCAAGGCTCAGAGCGAGATCCAGGACCCCCGTGGAAGCCTCCGTGGCCTTTTGCGGAAGAAAACCCACCCCTCTGAGGGCGTAGGAGGATTCAAACTATCCCTTGGGAAAGACCTTCTCTTGCTCTGCCTTCCTTTCCGACATGACGTGGTGAGGAGAGATGGGGAAAGTTAAACAGAGAGAGAGAGAGAGAGAGAGCATGCGCGTAGTCTTTAAACCAAGGGTGCTCAGAACTACAGCACGTGGGCCAGATCCGTCCCCCAATGTCAATTCATCTGGCCCACACTACCCTCATCACTCCTGGAAATGGAAGTAAAATACAGTACTCCCAAACAGGCACATGATACTTCCACATCCCGGAGCGACGAGGATGGCATGGGCTGGATGAACTGACATACGGGCACGTTTTACTTCTGCTTCTGGGAGAGATGAGGGTGGCATGGACCGGATGAATTGGTGTCAGGGGCCAGATTTGGCCCATGGGCTGTAGTTTGGGCACCCCTGGTTTAAGCAGAGAAAATGGCAACTTGAAATCTGTCTCATCCTGTTGCAAAAGAGATGCAATTTCTGTTCCCTTTTCTGTTCCCTTTTCTGGTCTTGGACCATAATGAAGATCTGGTTGGAAGCAGAGTGCAAGGCACGTTTTACTTCTGCTTCCGGTGGGAGGAACTACACGACCGGCCCACTGGACCACGTGACCGGCCCACTGGACCACGTGACCAGCCTGTGGCCTCCTGAAATGTTTGGGCAACCCTGCTTTAAAAGCTGCTTTTCTCACCTCTGGAGTTGCTGGGAATTTATTCTGGGGTGTCTTTTCCTGCCAAATAAATGCCTCATTTCCAGAGATTTCCCCATTTCTACCGGGCAGGAGAAGCAGAAGAGGAAGGGAAGGGGCCGAAAGGGTTTTGCACAACCGAAGGGAGCAGGGGAGGCCAGATCTCCTCCCCTCTCCACCCCGTGATCTCCTGGCCTGGCTTCCAAAGCAGCCGAATCCTCATCCCAACGTTTTCCCTTTGGTTTATAAAGAAAGGGAGGCTGATGAGTTAACTACGCCTCTCTCTCGTTAGTGGCTGTAACAAAACCAAACAAGAAAAGGAAAGCCCTGCTCAGGTAAGGCAAGAACTGCTCATTCCAATTCGCAACGAACTGCGACTACTAAGCCAGTCCAGGCCTCTTCCAATGGAGAGGGAGGTTTGGTTTCCCAGTCCAAGGAATTTGCGTTTGATGCTAATAGAAGAAACACTGGAAACGTTGGAAATGTTCTCGTGGGAGGGGGAGGTTTATATGCAGAAAGGGGGGGGGGCAGGCAGGCCGCCTTCTTCCTTCTCCCCCTCTCAATAAACTCACACACAATAGAAGAGAGGGAACAGAAGGAACAATAATTAGCTATGTGAATAAAGTGGCATTCTTGTTTATAATTAGTTCAGGAATAAAATAAAATCCATGCATGTCACCGGACTAATTTTCATATGCAAATGAACAATCAAAATTATAAACAGTAATAATGCAGCTTGGGAGAAGGTGGCAGTTTCGATTTCCTTTGCAGGCAGGCAGGCATGACACGGAACAAGTTCAAAGGTCCCCATAATGAGGAAAGGGGAGGATACGGGGGGGGGGGATGAGCTGGCATGGAGGGAGGGACTGGCATGCCAAAGGGTTGTGGGGAGAATGGGCACCCCCTTCTCTATGCCCCCAAATCCCCTCCCTGGAAGAGTGGCCATGTTGCGTTCACTTTCAGGCATGGGGAAGGAGGGGGCTTTCCTCTTGGACAGGATACAAGGCTTCCCCAACTCAACCCAACCCAACCCAACCCAACCCAACTGAACTAAACTCAACCCAACTCAACCCAAGATATTCTGCCCATCCCTTCCACCACACCAAAGCTGAAGGCCAGCTTCTCTCAACCAAAAAGCCAACATTGGGGGCCGTTTACTCCCCAGGGCCAGATTTCTAGAGCTAGAGATCTCAAGAAGAAAAAGGAAGGGCCACGACCAACAGCCTCTTGGAGCGTCAACTTGAGAAGAAGTTCTGGCACCCTTCAGAGATGAGGAAGCAGGGAGTGGTAAACGCCAAGGCCGAGGGGCTGTAGGGGTGGCAGGAGAAGCCCCATTCAAACCAGAAGATAGAGAGTCCCTCTCCTCCGACAGGTGCAGGATCAGGACCTGAGCCCATGCCAAAGGGACACAGGGAACCGGGAAGGGGTGTGTGGCTCTACAAAGTCCTCTGCTGCAAACCTCCACCCCTCACCCAACTGTGATGAGTGTCACCCCCTCCCCTCCTTCCACGTTTAGTTGCATGATTGATGCTCAACATGGAAACTCCAGCAGTTAATTGTTCTCACTTCAGAGGGGCTAAGATGAATGACCGGCCCTATTATTCCTGTCAAGGGTTTTTTTGACTTATGATACTTGATACTTTGCCCATCACTTCAGAAGGGCTGGAGGGCAGGGAAGGGAGGAGGAGGAGGAGAAGAAGAGGAAGAAGAAGAAGCAGCCGCCAAGAGCCACATCTCTTCAAAAGCTCCTGGAGATGTTGACCTCCTCAAGTCTTGAACCCATGGGGAGCGAGGGTGACCTTTCTCTTGTCCTCCTCCTCCTCGCCTCTCACTGTCCGGTGCGCCCCTCACACAGCTGCCCCATAGACCCACACCTTGTGCTTTGAGTGGGGCGTTAATTAGCCAAAGCCAAAGCGACAGGGCGAGTAAATGAGGAAGAAGGGCAGAGTTACAATCTATGCAACGCTGGGAGATTCAGGGCCTTCGTCAGGGGGAGAGGGGGGTGGGGGTGGGGGTGCCCCTATATATCTCAAAAGGTATCCAGGCTACTCCCTGCTAATTAAGATGCCCCCAAGTGCCGAGGAAGGCAGGCAAGGCACGGAAATACGGGTCTCTTTGGGCCAAGAGGCAGGGAGGGAGAAGGGCTCCCATCCCTGAGCAAGTCCCCTCAATGGCTCCCTGCCTCCGGCTTTGCATCTTTGGGCCATAATCAAGGCTACTTTCTCCTCCCTCCTAAATACATGAATTTCTTCTCAGAGGTTACTCTGGGTCGAAAGGGCTTTTGCTGGAGAAACTCCGCTCAGGGGACACCCCAATGAGGCTCCTTTCGTGTCCCCCCAAGATCTGTCATGCAGCCCTCGGGTATCGAAACCCGACCTTCCAGCCTCCAAGCTCACCATCTTAACCACTAAGCCTGAAGCCCGTTCAGTGGCAGAGAAGGCACAAAGCCACAATTTTTTTTTTTGGGGGGGGTTTGAGATTGGGGTCTACCTTGGTTATTCCCTCTCTCTCTGGGGTGGGGTGGGGGCATTTTGTGTTACTCCCAGACAGAGAAAAGGGCAAAAAGACTTTGTGGGGGTTTTGTGTGTAAAGGTCAAGGTCACCCTTGCTCAAAAGCCAGTTGTATCCAACCCTCGGGTTCAGTGCTCATCTGTTTTTGTCTATGAGTGTTTTTAAATTAAACGAAATGCCAGACTAGTAAGCAGTGGTGGGCATCGGCAGGTTCGCACCAGTTGGCCAGAACCGGCAGCAGAAATTCTGGCTGGCCCTTCCAGGTTTTGAAATAAAGTTGTCCTTATTCGGGTGACATGCAGGGCTTCCCCCTGGCCACGCCCACCAGGCCACGCCCACAGTGTGAGAGCAAAATGTTTTGGAGGCCTCCCCCCCCTCTTTAAATAAGGCTTTCAAGCAGAGGATGCAGAAGAAGACCAGCCGTAGCTGCTCTTTTGTGGTGACTTTCCGGAAGTGGAAACACCAGGAGATTTATTTCTTTGGTGTGTCTTTTGACAACCAGCCCCTGGTCGTCTGCTTGGGAAGGGAAGGCGTGAGGTAAATGCAAAGCAGAAAGGCTGCCGGCTTTGCACCGTTTTTGCTCAAATGGCAGAGAACTGGATCAAGCAGGGGTGGGGACTGGGCCCCCCACCCCACCCCACCCACCCCCTGCATTTTGCCTTTCTCAGGCAGAGGTCACAAATCTCCCCACTGAGTTGGATCTGCCCAGACCAAAGGGAAGGAAGGGCGGGGGGGGGGCCTTCCCTATCTTCCCTCAGGGGGTGAGCATTGCTCTTCTAGGCGAGTGATGGCCAACCTTGGCACTCCAGGTGTGAACCTTGGACTTCAATTCCCAGAAGCCCAAGTCTCTGTGAATGGCAGCGTATGTGCAGCAAACCCATCTGTGTGGATTCACAGGGCCTTGGGCTCCTGGGAATTGAAGTCCTTGTGGATTCACAGAGGCTCCTGGGAATTGAAGTCCAGGAGCACCTGGAGTGCCAAGGCCTGCCACCCCTTCTCTAGGCAAGTCAGAAGCCCTGGACCTTCCTGTGGAAATATGGACGGGTGGAGCGTCGTCTGGGGATTTACCTGCTCAATGCATAGAGAGGCGCCATGTGCCCTCCGCCACCTGCCTCTAGCCAGGAAAGAAAGGGCGCGCCCGCCCGCCCGCCTGTCCACTGCCCGCCTGACACCTCTGATGAAGGGGGTGCACCAGTAAAACTGGCCGCCACCGCCGCCACCACCGGACACCCGACAGGCCGGCTGATGGATGCCTGACCTCCCTAGGGAAATGGAAATTGCCCTCATCTCTGTGGCTAAACAAACCACGTAAATCTTCCTGGCAGATAGATAATTAAATAATTATCAGCCACTTACTAACAAGGAGTGGGTGTTCAGCATTAGCATATTAGACAGTGTCTTTAAGGGCTAATTGTTGCATTACATCAGAGTTACTCATTCATTATTCTTGTCATTTCGGGTGATAATTTGCACTTTCGGAGGCAGAGACAATTTTAGCAGCAATTAGAGGCATGTCAGGTTCGGCCCTGGTGAGTTACTGTCACAATTACCAGCAGTTCACCTTTCTTTTCCCCCCTACCCAAATTTTGCTTTATTTTTATTTTCTTAACCTAGTTTGGCAGCACGTGCTTCCCCAGCAGCAAAGCCGAAGCATGGCTCTCCGGGGGAGTTGATGCAAATGGCATCATCCAACAGGAGGATGATTATATGCCAAAGATAGCAAAACTTCTCAACGTGGAGACCTACTGTCTGTCTGGCCATCCTGAGCAAGTGGGATAGCAAGAGGAAGCTCACAAAGGGGTCCTGGGGTCCTAGTCCTCATTGAGGAAATGGTCTGCACAGATTCATCTATTGAGGTTTGACAGTCTCAACCGCGGCTCCTTGGAAGTTGGAACGAGAGGAGGAGGAGGAGGAGGAGAAGGAGAAGGAGAAGAAGAAGAAGAAGAAGAAGAAGAAGAAGAAGAAGAAGAAGAAGAAGAAGAAGAAGAAGAAGAAGAAGAAGAAGAAGAAGAAGAAGAAGAAGAAGAAGAAGAAGAAGAAGAGTCTGCCTGCTCCTTTTTTTAAAAACCGAGATCTACCAAAATCCACAGACGCTGCCTTGCTTGGAATGGAAAAACAAACCAAGTTTAAAAATAAGCAATGGACGATGGAGTCCTTCTCTCTCCAGGCCTCGGGGCTGACGTCCAAAGCCGGGGTTTGGTCGCTTGTGTTTTCCCACCATACCAGGGCCAGATCTGGCCCCCTTCCTGCCTCTTTTTCTGAGTCTGGGCTGGGGAAATGGCTCTTGCTTTTTGACCAGGCCTCACTTTAGTATTCCCAATCAAAGGGCGTCAGATCAAACCAGGAGAAAATTCACCTCTCTCTGTTTTTGAAGAACCCATAAAAATTCCCCAAATGACATGCGAAGGACCCAAAGAACCAGAGGTTTGTTTCAAAAGCCGGAATCCGAGAGAGAGAAAAAGGCAGGAGAAAAAGATATTCAAATTTTAAATCCAAGAGCACCATTTTATGTGATAAGTAGGGGTCCCGCACAGGAACATGTCCCGCTGTCCTAGTGGGCCAGTAATGGCCCGTGCATCTCTATGGGTTCCTTCCAAATTATCAAGCCCTCCAGTTTTCTACCTTTGCAAGTGGTCACTGGAGCTCATTAGAGTCTTTCTGGTCAAACTGGGCCACATCCACGAAGGGGGGGGGAACCCCCATAGCTTTGGCGATGACTGCGCAGAGAATACGCCACCTTTGTGTGAAAAACAGTGACAACAAAACAGCAGCACATTAAGATTAACTCTTACAAATCCCCTACATCATGGGCATTGCGGGAGAAGGAGGCCACCTTGTCCGGATTCCTGGCAGGACACCTGCTCAGAAGTGGCCAAGGGAATTGGACGGAGGCTGCTCGTGCCGACTTTATGACGGTGGGGAAGCCATGCTGGGTTTTAGGCAGAACTTTGCAGAAACTCCCCGGGTTGCTACGTCCTGTCCCTAAATCAGGCTCAGGTCTTCAGTTATGTCTTGTGATGTTCAGGGAAAATCCCAACACATCTTTTCTTTGCTCAAAAATCCGGGTCAAGGGCCTCAGTTTCTCCTCTTCGACTTTTTTCCTGGAAAAAATAATAATACAATTCAGGCCGAGGCTTCTTCCCCCTTGCAAGATTTTTAGGCGGGCCAAGGAAAAAGTCTGGCTTAGAATTACAACCAGGATTAAATATTTCTTTAACTGTAGTCGGAGAGGGGAAAGCAAAGTGTGTAAAGCGAGCACCTTGGGAAACATGCATTGTAAGGGTACATATAGTCAAATAGAGTTAATTAAGCTGAAACCACAATAAATCTGCCAGCCTCGTATTAATGGGATGGTCAAAATTGGGGGAAATAGAGCATTTTGTCTAATAAATCGTCTTCCACTGCAGATTTATGCTGGCATCTGCACAGTTGCCACAGTTTTACAATAATCATTGATCAATCAAACTTTTATGACAAAAACTATAATTTTTACTGTGTTTTACTTAGTTTCCGAGTTTGCTTAATTCCCAGAATGAAGCCCAGTAAATCTTGCGCTCCGAGATATAAAGTAGATAATAAGAATCCCACGTAAGATTTGCTTATATTTTAAGCTGTCTTTGCAAATGATTTATAATTAGGACCAAATCTAAGACAAAACATTATTAAAGACAAACGCCACTCTATAAATCAACCGGGCTTTGCTTATGCCTGTTTTGGTAATTTATTGGAGGGTTTTACTACAGAGTTTTGCAAAGCATGACCGCAAAGAGTTGCATGTCGTAAGTGGGAAATATTTATGATTAAAAGAACAGTATGCAAATTTCTAACCCTCCCTCTGTGGCCTGGCATGGCAAAGTCTGTCATCGGAGAGCATTGCTCTCTTTTCGGAAAGCAGGGCAGAAATGCTGCAGCCCATTCCGTTGCTTCAGACCAAACCAGGCTGAGGCCCCTTCTTCGTTCTTCTTCTTCTTCTTCCTAAAGGAAGAAACATCTGGTGCTAAGAACGGGGGGGACAACCTTCTCCAAGTCACATGAGACGGCAGCCGCTCAGTCACACCAGGAACATGTGAGTTGGTGCCACAGAGGATTAAATGTACCTCTTTCCATCCTCCCGTGGTCTTCGGCCCGCAGTGCTGCTGGAAGGGGAGACATAAAGTGGCAAAGAACGATATTCCTGACGGGAGCCAGTTTTCCTTCCCCAGCTGCCCCCCTCCAACCCCCCCCCCCCGGAGGGGCTTCCTTGTGTCCCTGGGCAGCAGGGGTTGCCGCCAAAGGGCGCCTGTTCCAGGCAAGGCCCACGACTTGCGAGTAACGTGTCGCTTCCACGCAGGGATCAAACGTGGCCTTTGAAAGGAGGAAGCTCCGGATTTCCCTGCCAGCCCTTCTGCCCTACGACCGTCCCAGGGCAGGATCCTGGCCTGCCCGGCGGCCCCAAGGCTGCCCTTTCAGGGGGGCCTGGAAAGTCCCCCCAGGGGCCCGGCCTCTCCCTCCTCACCTCCTTCCCTGGCACTTTCCAGGGGAAGCAAGAGCTTTGTCGTGAGACTCAAACCGCCGCCGAGGAGCCAAACGTCTTCACAGCCCTTCAGACTAACATGCTGTTAACAGACAGACACGTATGTCGCCTGCCAGGTTTCGTGTCAGCGGAGGGGCAACCCAAGCTGACTGACGTGTGGGTAGGCCGGGAACTCCGCACGGAGAAAGGCTCCGCCGGAGCCCAGCCCTTCCGGACGGGAGCAGGTGGGCAGCCTGGCCCACCCGCCACATGGCTACCTTTCTTCAGCCAGGGCAGAAGTATAGCCTCTGCTTTGGCAGCACAAGGGCCAGGGCAAGGTTTAGAGCAGCAAACCATCCCCTACCCAGGATGGTGGTGGTGATATGGTGATATGGTGATACAGTATGGTGATATGGTGATGGTGGTGATGGTGGTGGTGGTGGTGATGGTGATGACTACAGTATTTTAAAAAGGCACCCTAAGCAGGGAAGGGAAAGGCCAACTGCTCTTACTGTTCTTCTTCTTCTCCATCCTCATCCATTCTTCGGATCCTCTCCATGCCAACTTTGTCTTCTTGGCTCTCTCTCCGGTGTCACCACCAGGAGTTGTTGATTGAATCGCCAGTTTTGTTATCTCCCCCCTCTCCCCCCCCACCCCGGCTCAATCCATCCCCTCACAGATAATCCTTTCGCTCCGAAGACATCAGCACCCCCACCCCCCACCCAATGCTCAATATGCAGAAAGAGGTCCCCAGGAAGCAGTTTTATTCAAATCAGCTAGAAGGGGCATTTTTTTTAAAGACCGGGGGGGGGGGGGAAGAGAGGTTTCAGCTCAGGAAGACTAAAAGGCCAGGCTCAGTAAAAAAACCCACCGGTGCCCAAGGGCTGGCCAGCAGCCTCTTAAGTCTGTAAGAGGAATTGGCAGGCTAGAGCGGCACCCAATGTGTCCCAAATGTGGAGAAGGTAGACCGGAAGCCATGGGGCTTTTACAGTAAAACTATAGGAAGATGCCCTGTGGTTGGAGGCTGAGAGAGGAGGCTTCGAGGACCAGCTCACAGCTGTGCTTCCGAAGAAAACCCACCCAGGTCTCATTTATGGTGGAGAAATTCAGAATCTGGCCCACGGGCTGGTCTGCCGATGACTGCCAGAAACAGGTGCCGAGGAGGACTTGAGTTTGGCCAACGCCAACGCCAAGAAAGTGGCTTCATTTTTGGCAGTTCAAAATTTGATCTGGACACACAAGAGAAGACCTGGACATGAAAGAAGAAGATTTACAGTGAAGGCAGGCCCTTCCGAGCGGAGTACGTGAAGGCAGTAAGTGAAGTGCAGAAGGAGTGGCTGAAAGCAAAGACGAGAACAACCCATCGAAGGCTTCCGCTTTCTTCAGGCCCACTCGAGGACCCCAGAGCACCCGCTGGCCTGTGCTTTATGTCTTGGGCAATGACTCAAAAGAGACACAGGAGAAAAGGTCAAGGCTGGAGGCCTTCAAGGGACAGTTGGACCATCCGCTGTCAAGCTGGCTTTGACTCCGATTCTTGCATTGAGCGGGAATGGGTTGGGTTGGGTTGGCCTCCTAAGAGGAGCCCTTTGGCTCCTCTCCTCCTCCTCCTCCTCCTCCTCCTCCTTCTCCTCTCTTCTTTCTTCTCCTCGATTCTGCCCCCTCCTATTTACGATTTCCTGGAAGGCTCTTTCTGGACTCTGGCCTCCCCTTTTGATTCTCCCCTTCGTGTAAAGTGGATTAGTAATTTGTCCTAATTTATGTTTCCTGAGCCTTTTCCAAATTTACTTTTAGGAGCCTGTCAACATTAACGACATGTGGCATGGAGGGTGCTTTATGCTTTTGCTCCCCAAATTTATTAACGTGGAAGATGTCGCAAAGTGGCAGGAGAGTTCTTAAATGGGGACGATTGATGGGCCCAGTGGGAGGAGGTTAAAAACAAATGAATATGTTTGACGCTCCAAATCAAACACAGAGAGAGAGAGAGAGGATGAAATGCTAAGCCTTACAGAGGAATATGATACAGCCGCCCCTCCCGATCTTCATCTTCATCTCCTCCATCTCCATCATCTCCATCTCCATCATCATCATCCAGCAGCTCGCATTGTTCTCTGTTGGGTCATCATTTGGAATTCACCTGCGAACCTGACTGGTCAGACATGAAGGTCCGCCTGGATCATGTCTCTTTGACACTAAGGATAACCGGCTGCCTGGGCGGGGCCAACCTATCAGGAAAGAGCCACACCAAAGCAGGTGAAGAGGAAGGGAAACTGATGCTGCCGAGCAGGCACTCTTGGCTCCGGAAGCAACCATCCTCACCACCACCACCACCACCACCACCACCAACCATGTGATGTGAGGCTGTGTGAAGCAAGGGGTGGAGGAAGAGGGGTCTGGCGCTCAAGGCCCTCGAGGTTTTTCAGGCCCACTTTCACGGATTCCTCTGACAACAATTGGGCGGCTGCCATCTAAGCAAGCTTGTAGCTCAAGAAACGTCCACCCTGGTTGGCCCAGTTCAAACCCAGGGTCTGTGGCTGAAGAAGTGGACTTGATCCACGAAAGCTAGCAATAAAAATATAGCATTTAGTCTTTAAGGTGCTACAGGGTTATTTTATTTTGTTTTGTTTATTTTGTTTGGTTTTCTGGTGTGGCTCCCATGTAGTGGCCTCTATGGGGAGACTCTCGTTTGTCCTCCGTTCTTATGATTTATGAGGGACTGCGGTTAGGGTTAGTGGTTAAGATGCTGGACTTGACAGGTGGAAGGTCAGCAGGTCAGCAGTTTGAGACCCGGGTACTGCACGATGGAGTGAGTGTCCGTCCTCTGTCCCAGCTCCTTCCTGCCAACCTAGCAGTTCGGAAGCAAGAAATTGCAAGTAGATAAATAGGGACCACTACGGCAGAGAAGGTAGCAACATTCTGTGAACTGGGGTGTGTGTGCCTAGTCATGCCGGTCACAAGTCCACAGAAATGTCTGCAGACACAGATGGTGTTGGCTCTTTGGCAGGCAACAGAGATGAGCACCACACCCTAGAGTCGGATACGACTGGCTTTCGATTTGTGGCCTCTTTTTGGAAGGGAGAGAGGAAAGGCTTCTGGAACCCCCACACACACACACACACACACACCCCATCTGGACATCCTCTCCAAGTCCAGGCAACCCACCCAAGGCACTGCTGCCAAATCCCACCCCCACAAAACAGGCTGGCGTTTCCCCTCTTCTTCCCTCCACAGAGCAAGCCATGACTACTGATCAGGATCCAGCCTTCCTTAATTGGGCACCGAGAATTCCTGGAAAGCCGCCCCCCCCAATTGCCCCCCCCATATTGCCCGCCTGCCTCCCCCTCCCTCTTCACCAAGCCCTGCAGGCAATCCTCCTCATTAGCACCCCAATCAGCTCATTGGTTATTAATGGGCCCTTTGATGGGCTTGCATTCGGTGGTGGCACTTCCCAGTTCTTAACCCCCCCCCTTTTGTCTACATATATGGGGTGTGGTGGGGGGGGAGGGAGGCAGGCGAGGCGGCGTTGGAATATAGAAGTATGCAGATGATGTCATTAAATTTTCATCAGGCTTTGAGGAGGGGGGGAGAGACCCTCCTCCCTCCCTGTTGCCTCCACGATGCACAAAAAGGGTATGAAAACCCCCAAAGCCCCCTCCGTTCCCAAAAATCAAATGGGTGACGCGCCTCCACTAATGAGGCAGACCAGAGCCCTGGCTGAGCCCCCCCCCCTTGAGGGCCTGAAGGCAGGAAGAGAGGAGCGCATTATGCACAACGACCCGACAACGCCTGGCCTGAGTTTTCAAACCCTAGGAAATCACAAGGAGAGAAAGGAAAGGGGAGAGGGAGGGGGTAAGAGCGGCAGGGGGGGGGAGTCTCCAGAACATTCTGCTCAGGAAAAGGGGGGGGGAGGGAGAGAAAGGCTGGGAAGGAGGAGAGAAAGAGACGGAAAGCCAAGGAAGGACCAGTCCAGGCCCTTCTTCTCCTCCTCCTGCTCCAGCCCAGCATCCTTGGGGCGCATCAGTTTGCACCTGGAAGAGGTTCTTGGGAAGCCGCCTGTCCGTCCGGGAAGTCCAAGCTGTGCCAAAGGAGCCTTTCTTCTTAGATTGTGGTTGTTCAGTCGCACAGTCAATTCCGACCCTCTGCGATGACCCCCCCCGGACCCCCCCACTGTCCGCCAGGCACCTCTGATGTCCTCCACCCTCCCCCTCAGCCTGCCCAGCTCTGTGCCCATTGTCTCTACAACACCATCTCGCCATCTCATTTTTGGCCGCCCCCTTTTTCTTCTCTTGCCCTCCACCTTTCCCAGCATCAAGGCTTTCTCAAGTGAATCCTCTCTTCTCATTTGATACTTTAGCTTCATCTTTACAATTTGACCTTCTAAGGAGCAGTCAGGGTTGATTTCTTCTAAGACTGACCTATTTGTTCTCCTCGCTGTCCATGGGACTCTCAAAACTCTCCTCCAGCACCACATCTCAAAGGCGTCTATTCTTCCGCGCTCAGCTTTCTTAATGGTCCAGCCAGCTCTCACAACCCTGCATTGCCACAGGGAATACCATTGCTTTGACTAGACGAATTTTGCTTTGCGAGGTGATCTCTCTCCTTTTCACTATGATGTTCCCCAGGTTTCTCATCGCTTGCCTCCCAAGCATCAGCCGGCTTTTTATTTCATGGCTGCCGTCCCCATCTGCAGTGAGCTTTGGTCCCAGGGAAGTAAAATCTGTGCCTGCTCCCCAAATCCACCTTGAGCCTGCCAGCCAACGGGGCCGACCTTGGGCTCGAGGGGGTTGCATTTATTTTAAAAAACAAATAGATGAAAAAAGCACAGACATTCACCCGAATGTTTGGGAAATGCACAAGCCGGGAAAAGGGCCAAGTTCCCGGCTGGAGACCAGGGTGGTTGTTTTTTAATGCCAAGCATTCTGCAATTCGCTCAACATGTTGCTCTTTCCCTTTGAGAACCAAAGCAGCCAACGCAAGAGGATTGTGTGGTGGAACAAACAGGCACAAGCAACCCATCCAGTGATTCTAACCTCCAGCCCTAGTTGAGTGTCTAATGTGCAATTGTGTGTGAAGTGTGTGTGTGTGTGTGGGGGGGAATTGACCTTGGCAAGGTGAGAACTCTCCCAGCGGCTTCCTCCCCCGTTGGGGATATTATTGTGTCCAAGAAGGACAGAAGTCCAGCACTTAGACTGCTGTCCTGAGAGATTCTGAGATTCCCAGAAGCCCAAGTCCCTGTGAATCCAGAGGAATGGGTTTACTGCAGGTGTTCTTGGACGTCAGTTTCCAGAAGCCCAAGCCCCTGTGAATGAATCCCATTTCTGTGGATTCACACAGACTTGGGCTTCTGGGAATTGGAGTCCAAGAACACCCTGGAGTGCCAACTTTGGCCATCACAGGTCTGTGGTGTGACTGTCTGGGCAAAAGGTACACACCTGTGTGTGTACACAACAGGTGAGGCAAAACAAATGAACCTCCTCAGGTGGGCCCAGGAGAAGAGGGGAGGAAGGGAAGGTCTTGCTCCCTCTCTCCCTCCTACCTGCTTGGCTAGTCTTCTTGGGCAAGGGAGGGCGGGCGGGATCCCGGTCCCTCCAGCCTTGCTCCTGGTCCTTCTACTCCCACACCTTGTCGGAGCACCAACGAACACATTTCCAGCATCATCACACCTTTTTCTTTTTTGCATTTTTTGTAATTATTCCTCATCCCTAAAAGCCGCTTTCTTCTCCCTCCTGCCAACATGATCTTAGTAAACTTTACGAGTGCTTGTGAGGTTAATGCAGGGCAATAAATCCGGAGTGGGTCGAATCAGTGCGCAGCGGCCGAAGTGTTCGTAAATCTGCTGGAATTGCTCCAGTTTGTTTATTTAATAAAAATAGTGTTTCATAAAAGAAGAAGAAGGAAAGCTGTCCCTGCTGCAGGGTCTCCCCGGGAACGACGGAGCCAAATTGGGGGTTGGGGTGGGGGGTCTGTAGCAGCCATGCGGGGGCTTGGGTGGGCTTTTGGCTGTAAGCTGCCCTGTGTGTGTGTGTGTGTCTCTCTCCCCCCTTCCATTGGCGGAGGAGGAGGAGACGGAGGGGGTTTTTTTTGGGGGGGGAAACAGGCTTCTCCGCGATGCAACGAAGGGAGGCATAATAATAATGGCCCATGAGGGTGTTGTGGTGTTTAATTGGGCAAATGTAAATGGCTTCATCCTTGTTAGCGAGAGAACAATTACTATCAAAGGGGGGGGGAGGGAGTTCCTTCTCCCTGTGCAACACTCCCAGGGCTGCATTGATTCCAAGGTGTGAAAGGTGGAAACACACCTGGGGGGTGGGTGGGAAGTGGGGCCTGGGGCCCCTCCTGTGCACCTGCCCCCCACCCACCCCCAACCAGGTCCCTTGGATTTCCCCATCCCCCCCCCCAACAATGCAAAAGAGAGAGAAAAGAAAAGAAAGAAACATACCTTCAAAATAAGTCACACTCCAGCCAGTCGTATCCGACTCTAGGGTTCAGTGCTCATCTCCATTTACAGCCCAAGAGCCTCTGCAAACATTTCTGTGGACATGTGGCAGCCCTGACTAGACACCGGAGTGCATGGACACACTGTTACTTTCCCCACCAAAGTGGTACCTATTTATTTACTTGCAATTTCTTGCTTTTGAAGTGCTAGGTTGGCAGGAGCTGGGACAGAGACGGGAGCGCACACTGTCACTCGAGACTCAGGTCTTGAACGGCTGACCTGCCGATCATCCACCCTCAAGTTCAGCATCTCAACCAGTATAATAACAATTTCATGCCAGAGATTCCTCTGGGCTGAAAGGATCTTTTAAGCCGCCCAGAGTCAGGTATACCCGATTGGGGCGGGATAGCAAATGTGAGTAGTAATAATAATAATAATAATAATAATAATAATAATAATAATAATAATAATAATAATAATAATAATAATAATAATAATAATAATAATAATAATAATAATATTTTGCAGGAGAGAAACTCTGCTCAGTGGACGAGGCCTGGGAATGAGGCTCCTTCCACGTCCCCCCCCCCAGTGCAGCCCTTGGGCATCAGAACCTGACCTTCCAGTCTCCAGCTTAGCATCTCAACCCCTAAGCCACCCCCCCCCAAACATTCATTTTACACAAGTCAGAAGTGACTCCCCATCCAAGTCTGGGGTTGTCCCCCTCCCTGGCGCCTTTCCTTCTGCTTTTGGGTCATCCAAGCAGACCCTGGAAGTTTCTGGGGAGTAGAAATTTTCCTCCTGGACCCCTAAAAGTTCCCCACCTCTACTCAGGGAGGAAAAGCTATCTGGGAGCAAAGCCTCCTTTCTTACAACAGGGGGGGAGGGGAGGCAGGAGGGTTTTAAGTTTCATTTCCCCCCCCCCCCCAATCCCTCCTAGACACTCACAGTGCTTTTAATGATAGATTAAATATCAAATAGCGTAACATTGGGGGGGGGGGAGGAATGACATTTATTACACAGCGTTGTAAACAGAGGGGGACGGGGAGGTGGGGGGGGGGGAGACCATGGCCGAGCCCCACAGTGGTGGTGGTGTTATCGCCTGCCTGTGATAACGTCGCACTAACAAGCAGATAATTGGCATCAGGGAAATGCCTTTTGGCACCTTCGGCAGAGGAAAGATGGTGCGTGCGCGCATAATCATTTTGCCCAGGAATGTTCTTGAGCTAAGAGGGGGGGGGCATTACATTCGCTCCCTCCCTCCCTCGTTCGGCTTCCATTCCCCTAAAGCTGGGGGGGGGGAGGATTCTTTCAGCCCAAGAAAGGGATGGTTTATTCATGAGAACTGGTGGCACCGAGAACTTTGGCTGGGAAGCAGGGGGGGGGAGTGACACCCCCAAGACAGAGAGAGAGAGAGAGAGAGAGATGAGAAATCCAACATCTTCATTGCTGGAAAGAACTGTTCGGTGTGACCAACCAACCCTATGGACGGGTGCGTTGTACTTCCACTTCCGGGAGCGACAAGGGCAGTGTGGGCCGGATGAATCGCAGTAAACCCATTCGTGAGGATTCACCGTGTGCTTGGGCTTCTGGGAATTGAAGTCCAAGACCATCTGGAGTGCCAAGGTTCACCGTCACGGGTCCAGAACCAGCTCTTTTAAAAGCCATCCGTGAGAGATGCATTTCCAAAGCAGAATTCTCCCAGGCTCTCCTCTTGCCTCATCCTGAAAAGGGGGGCGGGCGGGGGGCGGGGGGCGGGGTGTGTGTCACCCTTCCAGGGGGTCCGGCTGCCCTCCTTCCACACAACACAGGTCGCCCTTGCTCAAAAGCCAGTCGTATCCGACTCTAGGCCATCAGTGCTCATCTCTCTTTATCACGAAAGAGCCAGCGCGGTCTGCGTCTGCAGATGTTTCCATGGACATGTGGCAGGGATGCCTCAACACTGCAGTGCATGGAACCCTGTCTACCTTTCCCACCGAAGAGGTCCCTATTTATCTACTTGCAATTTCTTGCTTCCGAACTGCTTCAAATTCTGCTGGAGTTTGAGAGAAACACAGTTTCTATCTGCCCATTGTTTTTCAGAAGGCAGCAAAGTTTGCAGAACTCAATGCAAGTCTGTTATTCTTCTCAAAGGGTGTCATTAACTCGCCACAGAGTAACGAACAGTTAAAAAAAAAGAGAGACCCTAATTTGTGACATTATTTGTTGTCTTTTTCATTCCACTTTTGCTACTTTCTCTTCCTTCCATTAAAACAAACTAACTAAATACTGTGATGCTTTCCTTGTTCACAATTCCAAGTTACTTTCCTTCCTTCCTTCCTTCCTTCCTTCCTTCCTTCTATTCTCTCCTTCCTTCCATTCTCTTCCTTCCTTCCTTTCCTTCCTTCTATTCTCTCCTTCCTTCCTTCCTTTCCTTCCTTCTATTCGCTCCTTCCTTCCTTCCTTCCTTCCAGTCAGAGTTGCCTGTAGTGGCCAAAAGCCCCCCCCCCGCCCGCGCCCCAAAATCCGGGCACTTAACTGATGGACTTGTGCCGTCCTGAAGGCTTTTGCACCCGTCTCCTCCTTCCTCCCTTCCACCCATTCCGAGGCTTGGCTTTGCTCCGGGGTGTGTGTGTGTTTCGGAGCCTGCGGGACAAGAGAGGACTTTCTTCGCCCCTAAGACCTGCCTGGGCAGCTCACCTGGGGTCAGGTCGGCACACCTGGGGACCAGAGAGCCAGAGGCTGGAAGTCCCATCGCCCCACGGAGTCTCCCAAGAGAAAAGGCAGCCTACGTGGCCCTGGGTGTGTGTGTGTGTGAGAGAGAGAGAGAGAGAGAGAGAGAGAGAGAGAGAGAGACTATATGGGGGGGGTTCCTGGAGGGGGGGCCCCCTCCCAGAAGAAGGAGCTGGTAAAGTGCTTGGGAGGGTTTTGGCCCTACAAGGCCCTGAAAGAAGGCCTGGCCAAGAAGGGATCCCTGCTTAATGGGGAGCCCCTGGCTTTGCCCAAGGGGAGGCCCCCCCTCCCTCCCCCTCCCCCTCCCATTCAGTGTGCTTAGCAAATGCCCCCCCTCCCCTTGATCCCCACCAAAATTGCCCTAATCATTAACGCTCTTAATTAACTCTTTGCAGCACCCACAGAGGAAGCAGGGAGAGGGACATGACTCTCCCCCCCCTTTTGCCTGAACCCCCAGAATGAACCCCCTCCCTTTTGTGGGTAGCCAGGGTGTATTTTCAAAATGGGGAGGGGGGAAGTGTGCGTGGGGGGGGGAAAGGCATGTGTGTCTCTTCCAGCCCCCCCAGGAGGTCACTTCAAATCCCCCCCCCACACACACACACACACACCTCTCCCATCCCTGCTGAGGACAGCAGGCAATTTAGACCTGAGAGCAGCAGCTAATTAAATCAATATGAGATAATGAACAGCAATTAGAAGTCCAGCTAGGCAAGGCTCCTCTTGTAAATACTCCTCCTCTCCCAAGGGGGGGGGGAGAGAGAATCTCTCTCTTTCTCTCTCTCTCTCTCTCTCTCTCTCTCTCTCTCTCTCTCGTTTAATAATCTGTTTGCATTTCGTTTCCGGGAACAGCAATTCCCCAAAGATGCAATATTTTTGGTGGTGGTGGTGGTGTGTGTGTGTGGGGGGGGGGGGGGGGGGAGAGAGTGATTTGTTTACGTGCATAATTGTCCAAAGAATTGAGTATGGAGTTGCAACCCCCACCCCACCCACCCCAAGTCAGGCTTTCTGCAGTCTACACCCCACTCTCTCCAGTTCCTGGGACAATGGAAACAAAGGGGCCCCCCGCCCCCCTTCTCCTCCTTCTGAGGAGGTCCCTTCTTCTTGGGTAAGGTTGGAGAAGAAGGAAGGAAGGAAGACAGGCAGGCTCTGGGGCTTTGGCTGTGGGGTCAGAATGTCCTTCAAAGGGGGGGGGGGGCTTTGGACTCCCCCCCCCCGGGGCCCAGGTACGAGTCCTTCTCTCCACTGCCGTCTCCCAGGTGTCCTGGGGGTGCTTTTAGTCAACTGAAGGTGAAGCAGCAGCAGGAGTCCTGGCAGGTCACACCCCCCCCCCCGCAAGACGGAGGATTAGAGGGCTGGAAACCTAGGAGGAAAGACGGAAGGTTTAGCCTGGAGAAAAGGAGATTGCGAAGGGAGAGGATGATGATGAGGATGATGGTGCCACTGCCAGCACTCTTCAAATCCCTGAAGAAGGGTCCTAAAGAGGAATGGAAGGGCCTGTTCTCCAACCTCCCATCCTGTAGGATGCGTTAAGATGGGTTGAAACTACAGGAAGACAGAGATAGGCTGAATGAAGTCAGGGGGAGCTCCTTAATTAGGGATGACCCCCAAACTATGGCCTGTGGGCTGGATCTGACCCCCCCCCAATGCCAATTCATCCAACCCGCACCACCCTTGTCGCTCCCGGAAGCAGGAAGGAAAACGCGCTTGGCCTGAAAAATCTGGGCCCTCCCGCTCTGCCGCGCGTTAGAGCAGTAAGGGTGGCCTGGGGAGGGGGTGGTGAGAGGAGTCCAACGCTGGAGGTGTTTGAGCCTTGTGGATGATGGGAGCAGAGGGGGGGGCAGGGGGGGCCCTTTACACATGCACCATCTGCCCCCCCCTCCTCCTGAGCCCTCCTTGCCGACAGGGTGGTGTTGATCTCAAACCGCTTCCCCGGTGGAGGAGCCCTTCTTCTTGCCTCTGCCACAACCGCCTGGTGGTATTAAAATGCAATCACCTTCCAAATTAAGCGGAGGACCTTGTTTATTAGCCGTTAAATGCTTCCGTGAGCCTCTGAGCTACGGCAGGAGGGGCCGGAGGAGGAGGAGGAGGCTTCATGTACGGCGCACTAATTGGATAAGTGGTGCCTGTTCGGTCTGGAGCCAATGAAAGAGAGGGAGCAGGTGATTGTCCTTGTCCCTGTTCAACATCACCTCGAAGGCCGGATGTGGACCAACCCTGCGCTTTCTCACTCCGGGGCCCAACGAGACGCAGCGCTTGCACCCGCGGAAGCCAAGGGGGCCGTTTATGGATGGGGCCGCACTGGCAATTAAAGCCACCATCGTGGCCACCTGTGTGTGGCCTTTGGAAGCATGAAGTCATGCTCCAGAATTAGGGCGCATTTAGAGGCTTGAAGGCCAGTCGTATCCGACTCTAGGCTAGGGCTCAGTGCTCATCTCCCTTTACAGCCCAAGATCCAGTGCTGTCTGAGTCTGTCGGTTTTTCTGTGGCCCTGTGGAAGGCGTGACTAGGGGCATGGAATGCTGTTACCTTCCCTGCTGAAGCAGTACTTGTGTATCTACTTGCAGTTTCTTGCTTTCGAACTGCTAGGTCGGCAGGAGCTGGGGCAGAGGACAGGAGTTCACTCCATCCCTCGGGTCTCGAACCATTCATCAAGGTCAGCAGTCTTAACCATTCACCATTCTGCGGAAACACACCTAAGAATCAGGTTGGACCACAGGAAGGCCTGGAAGTGGAGGCGCGTTGGGGAGCCAGTCTTCACCCTGGTTTTGCCCCCTGGGTAAGAAAACAGCCCCCTCCTTCCCCTCCAGGGCCAACACCCCCCAAAAAATACCCCTCCTTTGTCCCCCTCCCCCCCCGCATGACCCCCTCTTCCAAGGGTCCCCCCTTCCCATGAAGCTGCTGCCGGGGGGGGGGGACTCTGTCTACCTTGAGTGAATCAACAAGAAGGCCATCTTGGCAAGGGCCGGGAAGGAAGGAAGGAAGGAAGGAAGGAAGGAAGGAAGGAAGCCACGTGTGCCTCCCCCCCTTCTCTCCCCCCCCCCAGACCTAATGGGACTTATCAATTCTTATCTCCGACCATATTTCTTGGAGGGCCGATTGTTTCACGCCGGCTGACACCTCTCAGAGCTTTAAATTACTCACAAGCAGGACGGCTTACAAGATAGCCGTAAAACCAGGAGAGGAGGTTGGCCTGATGTAATTATAGTATGGAAATGATGTTGATCGTTCAAGCAGGGAGCAGACCTTGAATCCCCAGGCGGGAGGGCAGGCGGGGGGGGAGGAAACGCGCTCAACACCCACCCCCACCCCAACCCATGGGGCAGTCCTTCTGGCCATTCCTTCCTCCGGGGGCCGCTCTGGGGCCAGCCAGGCCACTTGCCCAAGGCCAGGCAAGCCCATAAGCGGGAAAGGTAACAGTGTTCCATCTAGTCATGCTTGCCACATGGCCACAGAAATGTCTAGAGGCACAGACAGGGCTGGCTCTTTGGCTGTAAACAGAGATGATGAGCACCACATCCCTGTGGAGTAGGGTGAGGAAATGCAGATGTTTATTGGCAGGAGGAAGAGGAAGAGGAAGAAGAAGAGGAAGAAGAAGAGGAAGAAGAAGAAGAGAGGGCATTTTCTCCCCCAATTGTTGTGTCAGTAAGAGGAGAGAAAATCTGGGGTTGGCAGGGGTGTGTGTGTGTGTGTGTGTGTGTGTGTGTGTGTGTGTGTGTGTGTGTGTCCATGGATTGGGACCCTTCTGGCCTCAGCCCTTTCCCTTCCAGCCCCTGGATTTCCATCTATTTGAAAACCTAATATAATATAAACAAGAGAGAAGGGAAATTTGCATCTGGGGCAGCCAGGAATGAGAAATGGAAGCGGGGAAATATATTGCTGCTGGAAGAAGAAGGATGAGAGTGGTAAAGCCAAGCCTAAGCGACAACCCTACACACACACACACACGCACACACACTGGGCGGGTGGCAAACTCATTTCCTGGCAGAGGAGGAGGAGGAGGAGGTGGTGGAGTTTTCCTCTGCTCCCCCATTGCCTCGGCATCAGAAGAAAGATCGCTTCCCTTCCTCCTCCTCTCCCTTCGCACCAGCTTTATCCCCCCCCCCGCCCCCATTTTATTAAAGCCTTTCTAGCATTTTAATAGAATACATACCATTTCCCCAGGAAATATATCAGCTCTTGGGCACCTGGAAGATTCCCAGAGTGTCTCAATGACACTCCCTCTTTCCTCTGTAATCTTCAGATCCTGGGGATGACAGGGTGCAAAAGAGATGGATGGAGGGAGGGAGGGAGGGAAGGAAGGAAGGAAGGAAGGAAGGAAGGAAGGAAGGAAGGAAGGAAGGAAGGAAGGAAGGAAGGAAGGAAGGAAGGAAGGAAGGAAGGAAGGAAATAATAATGCTAAGACTAAGGAAGGAAGGAAGGAAGGAAGGAAATGATGGAAGGAAGGAAGGATCCACTTTGACCCATAGAGAAAAAAAATCCAAAATCCACAGCCAGGCAGACGGAGGGGTCGGGCCAGGCAATTGCAAATTTGTAAAATTATGCAAGTTTTAGAGTTCTCCAAAATTCTGGATCATGTTAGACTTAGTTTATTTTTTTCCAAAAGGGAAACAAGGAAGAAGAAAAAAGGCAAATGTCCTCCTTCTTGGTTTAAGTCCACTAAAGGTCAAGGTCACAGTTGCCCTTGCTCAAAAGCCAGTCATATCTGACTCTAGGGGGTGGTGCTCATCTCCATTTACAGCCAAAGAGCCAGCGCTGTTGGTGTCTGCAGATGTTTCCGAGGTCACGTGGCAGGCATGACTAGACACTGGAGCCTATGGAAGGATGTCACCTTCCCCGCCTATTTATCTACTTGCAATGTCTTGCTTTCAATCTGCTAGGCTGGCAGGACCTGGGACAGAGACGGAAGCTCACTCTGTCGTGAAGCACTTGGGTCTCAAACTGCTGACCTTCTAGTCATCAAGTTCAACGTCTTAACCCTTAAGCTACCCCAGGTGTGTGTGTGTGTCTGTCTGTCCACCTCTTTTATTCCACACCTTGCCCTGGAGCCCTTATTTGTGTTCTGGCAAGCTGGGACTTCCAAGGATGACCCGAGTGCTTGCACGATGGAGTGGGCTCCCGTCCCCTGTCCCAGCTCCTGCCAACTTAGCAGTTTGAAAGCAAGGAAGGCTCTTTGGGCTGAGGAGTGGGACCTCGCAGCCCCACCCGAGGGTCTCTCTCTCTCTCTCTCTTTCTCCTTCTCTTTCTTCCAGAGGAAAAATTCTTTTTCCACACACAGGCCAAACCAACCTCCTTCTCCAAAGTGAAGTGTTATAGAAATCTCTGGCCCGCCCTGTGATCATTGTGAAGGCAGGGCGTGCGCGCGCCTCTTTTATTGCAAAGGGCTGCCTCTCAAATGTTGAACAGATTTGTAGAAACAATTTCTCCGAAAGGTTACACAGTTCCACTGCATCCCCTTAGGAAGAGAGAGAGAGAGAGAAGGCTCTTCTAAATCATCATCCTCCCCCAGGGAGGAGAAGGGAAAGAGGAGGCCCTTCCAGGCAGGCTGCACAAAGCCCCAAAGTCTTCCTCTCCTCCCTTGCTCAGGACTGGGGGGGTGGGACACACACTTCTGACACACTCCTCACACTCACACCGAGGGTCAAGAGAGCTTCCTTCAGCACCACCTCTAAACCCTTCAGGCTCAAGACCGGGGGTGCCCAAACTTTTCGGGCCATGCGCTTGTCATGTGGTTCAGTGGGCCGGTCACATGGCTCCGCCCACCAGAAGTGGAAGTAAAATGCACCTTGGGATCTGTCTTGCAATAAGATGAGATAGATTTTTGGGCTGCCGTTTTCTCTTCTCAAAGCAGGGGTGCCCAAACTATGGCCCATGGGCCAGATCCGGCCTCTGAGACCAATTCACCCAGTCTATGCCACCCTTGCCGCTCCTGGAAGCAGAAGTAAAATGTGCCTGTACAGGCTGGATGACGGTGTCAAAGGCCAGATCTGGCCCATGGGCCGTAGTTTGGGCAGCCCTGCTCAAGACCAAGGTTGTGCCATGAAGTTAGGGAAGAAAAGGTTGATCCTGCCCCCCCCCCAGTGGCCTCCCACCACCACCACCACCTGAGAGGCAGGATTGTCCTTTCCCCCCCTCTCCACAATCCGCCCTCCTCCTCCTCCTCTGGCCCGTCACACGCCAGGCAGGGAAGATTGTATTTATCACCTGTCAGGTTTTTTGGCAGGGCTGAGTTACGTGGGCGCAGGACAGCATAAAATTATCACACGCAAGCATGAAATTACAACACCGCTCGGAACCGAACCACAGGGTGGTTTCATTTTCCGCAGGGCGGCGGGTCCGTTTTCCCTTGACATGTTCTTTTCCTTTTTTCCCTTGGGAAACTTTGAAGAGGAATCGAGGGCCGGGAAAAGGAGAGGGGAGAAGAGGAGAGCCACGAGCAAGGGCACGGGTCAAGTAGTGGCCCTGCAAACCCGGGGCGGGCGGGCGTTCGTGGGCCCTGGAAAGCCCCACCGGGGAGGGAAGAGAAGCCACTGAGGAAACATCCCACCTCCTCTCCCCCCCCCCCCATAACTCAACGTGGGGTGGGTTTTGGCTCCTCATTGCCAGGGGGAAGTGAAGGGAGCCAAAGTCTTTGCACGAGCAAAAGGGGGGGTGGGGACCCAAGGAGGCACATCCCTTTCCTTTCTGCTTTCCGGAGGGTGCCAGAGGCAGCACCAGTGCTCCGGAAAGTGTGGCAGGAAGGGCCACGTGGGGTCTTGCAACGACACTCTCTCTCCAGCGGTGTTTGTGAAGCAAAAATGTAAGCAAAGAGAGGGAAGGAAGGAAAATGATGGATGGGAGGAAGGAAGGAAAGAAAGAAAGAAAGAAGGAAGGAAGGAAATGATGGATGGGAGGAAGGAAGGAACTCCTGATGTTATTTTTAGAAATAGAATAAGGCTCCTGGGGTTCCTGAAAGCCTTTCGGAAGTTCCGGCCTCCAGGAGAAAAAAGGTCATTTCTCCTCCTATCGTCTTCTTAACTATAAAACCCATTTATTTCCGAGGGTCAGACCCAATAGCTTGCCTTGGCTGACTCCTTGACGTGGCCTCTGTTCCTCCACCTGCAAAATGGGAACCTCGGCGAGCTCATTCCCAGGAACCGAACATGCAAAGGTGGGGATGGGGGTTTGCATTTCACTTATTCGGCCTCAGTTCCTCCCCCTGTAAAACAGGAGCCAGGCAGAACGGGCAAAGCGCACAAATGGCTTCTCCAATCCACTTCTTCGGCCTCAGTTCCTTCGTCTGTGAAATGGGCATCCCTGGGGATGAGACCCTGGGGCAGCACGTGTGGCCTGCAGTGTCATTCTTAAATCTGGTGTTGCATTTGACACATCAGAACTGCACCTGCCGAGAGGGACGCCCCCCCCTCCGCCCCCCTCCCCAGGAAGGCAGGCCAGGTGTCCACCTTGCGGAAGGTGGAGGCAGCAGGACCAAGAGGAGACTGGAAAGAGTTAACCTCCAGCGCCTTCTTCTTCCCTTCCTCCTCTCCGGTCTGGAGATCTTTTGCCCTCCTTCTCTCTCTCTCTCTCTCTCTCTGGTGAAGCCCAGAAGTGGCCTGACATTTCCTATCCTTCACCAGAAAGACAAAGGCGTGAAGATATTCCCATCATCCTTTGCTGCCTGGGAGCTCAGGTGCGTCTGCGTTTGCCCAGACCTGGCCTCATCAACATGAAGGGCGAATTCATCGCTTCTGCGTCTTTTCTAGCGGGCGGCTTGATTAATTGGCTCACAACGATGCTGGCGGAATACCTAATGCCCCCCCTCCCTCTCCTCTCCCCCCCCTTCCCTCCCTCTCTCTCTCTCCTGGCCTTCCCCTTTCTTCACAGCCTCCTGATGCATTTGCATATACTTTATATTCCATAATTTTCACACACAGGCACACACACTCTCTCTCTCACACACACACGCGTGCACACACACACACACAAGTGGGAGACCATCTCAGTAATTTGATGTAATGACGGCATGTCACCCAAAAAAGAGGAATTAGAGAAATCTGTAGGTTCTTAATTTATTCTTCGGCTCTTCTCTCTCTCTTTTTCTCCCCCCAAGAATATCTCTCTGAGGAAAGCATTAATATTCATGCGCCAGAAGACAGAGAGGGGAAGGAGAAGAAGAAGGCTCTCCAAAAGAAAGCGCCTGCATTTTACCCTGGCATTAAAGGCATTTCCAAAGAAACAATATTTAACTAATAATGCTGGAGGGTGAAACAACGAAGGGTGGGGGGGTGCAGGGGCCCAGTTTTCAATGCTTTAGCCTGGCTTTTTGCTAAGCAGGGCCTTGTTTTTTTCTGGGGGGGGGGGAGGAAGAGGAAGGAAGGAAAGGAAGGAAGAAGGAAGGTTAATGATCAAAGTATAGAAGGAAGGAAGGAAGGAAACGCTGGAGGGAGGGGAAGGCGAGGAAGCTAAGAGGAGGGGAAGGGCACACAAAGGGCTTCCTTGGAAAGGATCCCAAATTGCACAGGGGGAATTAATGAGAAGCCCCCCCTCCCCCCCTCCTAAAAAATAATTGCACCCCTCTTAGCCTGTTACTATTTCATTGCTAGCTGATGCCTGGATCGGGTCTTCTCCAAAACGTACGTCCGAAAGGTGGGGATCCCAGGCCGGTGCCGTGAGTTTCTGGTTGGCAAACAAGTGGAAGCTCTTTCTTTCTGGAGGAAACGGAAATGTGCCTTGATTTATTCTGGGCATTTGGGCCGGATGATTCACAGCCTGCTCTTCATGCGTATAAAATCTACGTCCATAAAAAGATTTATGTAACATCTTCCAAAAGTAGGTAATGACATAAAGCAACATTTTTAAACAAAGAATAATTCAGAAGAAACACAATATTAGAGCGACATCAGGAAATAAACTTGCAAACCCGCTGAAAATCAGTGACGACGACATAAGTTCCCATAAAAAGATAATGTGTGTAAAGGGGGGGGGGAGAGTGAGTGGATTAAAGAGTTCCTTCCGGTCTGAAATGAAATTCTCATCTGAATGTATGGGCCCATTTTACTTCCACTTCCGGGACTGACGAGGGCGGCGTGGGCCAGATGAATTGGCATCAGGGGCTGGATCTGGCCCATGGTGGGCCATAGTTTGGCCAGCCCTGGTTTAGGAAATGACTCCCCCCCCAACCGAGAGAGCGAGAGAGAGTCTTGCTTGATATTTTTATGTTTATCTACTCGAAACTTCCAGTTCAACCTCATAAAACATACATGGGGAGTAAGTGGTTCCCGGCCATGTTTTATACATGATCAGAGAAACGGATCTGATTTGAGTCCAGGTGAGAGATAAATATTTCATCCCTGCCACGAAGGAGGAGGAGGAGGAAGGAGGAAGGAGGTGACGGCAGGCAGGTGGAATAAGGACGGGCGGAAAGGGAAGCAAATTGGGAGAGGGAGAGGGAGAGGGAGGGACCCCTCGGAAAGGCAGGGGTTTTTTTGTGGGGGGGGGCAACCTTCTTCGATCACCCCCCCACCCCCACCCCGGGTTCCTAAAGCCAAGAGGCAGAGGGAGGGCGACTCAATGGACGAGCACCAAAACCTTAGAGTCAGATTTGACCGGCTTTGGAGCAATGGAGAACCTCCCCAAGTCTTTTGCCATGACCAAGCCAGCCCATTCCTCTTGCTGGGGGGGGGGTCTTAACCTGGGGGTGGGAAGGAAGGGGGGCACACAAAAAGGACAGAGGCAAGAGAATCAGAAGACCCCTTTTACCTAAGTGGGGAAGGTTGGTTGGGGGGTAGGGGGTGGGGTGGGTGGGGGTCTTCCAGGGCCCTGCAGAGGAGGGGGGGTCTGCCCGCTCCTAGGCCTGGGGCAATCCAGGTTCTGCCCCCTTCCTAAAGTCCCGCCCCTGAACCCATGCTCAAAAGTGGTGCAAGGCCCATCCTCTTCGAAAGAGGGGAGGAGGGACACCCCAGGAGCAGAGTTGGGGGGAAAGGAGGAAAGAGGGTCTCATTTCCACACCCCAAATCCCCTTGAGTGCCAGATTGGGGGGGGGTTCCCCCCCCTTGAGACTGATTCTCAGGCACAAAGCTTCCCGCTGGCTCCATCCCCAGAGGGTGGGGGGCTCGAGTGTTTAACACGCCACACGTGCCCCCCTTCTGCCCGCCCGCCCCACCCGCCCGGGAGGGTGGATTTGGCCAGCTGAACAGCAGGAAAACGGAGAACCCCAATCCTGCCACCTCCATCCTTGGCACCGAGAGGGAGGCAGAAATCTGTTCCGCCGTCAGCTGCCATCCCTGCCCGGAGGTGCCAGGCGGGGCTGGCGGTGCCAGTTGGCAACGCGGCCCGCTTCTCTGCTTCTCGGCACCAGCTGTGTGTGTCCGAAGGAAGCTGGCATGCCCATGAGCTGAGAGTGCCAAGGTAGTCCCCGAGGGAAGTGGGGAGGCCATGTGGGATCCCACAGGTGCCAGACACTGGATGGAGGAGGCCAGCGGAGGGCCGGCAGGGAGCCACTCTGCGCCAGGCGGCCCATCTGCTCAGTCAGGACTGCAGGGGGAGGTGGTGGTCTGGGAAGCCCTGCTCTACCTGCCTGGCCAGTGAGAAGAAGTCCTCCGAGCCTCTAGACCTGTGAGATGGCGGACTTTGGCACTCCAGCTGTTCTTGGACTACAGTTCCCAGAAGCCCAAGTCTCTGTGAGAATCCGTATGAATGGACTTCGATTCCCAGAAACCCAAGTCACTGTGAACCCACACGGATGTGTTTACTGCATGTACAGTCAACCCATTCGTGTGGATTCACAGTGACTTGGGCTTCTGGGAATTGAAGTCTAAGAACACACCCAGTCAACCCATTCGTGTGGATTCACGGAGACTTGGGCTTCTGGGAATCGAAGTCCCAGAACAGCTGGAGTAGAGCCAAGGTTCGCCGTCACTGGTCTAGACATTTGCTCAACCTGAAGCAGCACCAGCAAGAGTGACCCACGGAGAGGATGACCAGATTATAGAGTGCAGAAGGTGCCCAAGGGTCATCGAGTCTGACCCCGAGAGCCTCCTCCTCGGCCGCTGGCCACCCAACCCCTGGTTAGGAAAACACCCATGAGGAGGCCTCCTCCGTCCATCCCCACCTGAAGGAACCTCCTGGATGGTCCCACTGGCTCCTCTCCAGCTAGAAGACCGTCCTGAGGTCCAGGCTGACCTTGGCGTTTATCGAGCCCTCCTTTGAATCTCTTCCAACCTTCTTGAGAGCAACGGTCAAGGTCAGCCAGTGCCTCTCACACGACCTCCGGCCTTTCCCCTTCCCTGGTTGCCCTTGGCCAGCTCAGCCGGTCCTTCCCAGCCTGGGTCTCCGGAGGGGTCTCCAGCCCCCTTTTCCCATCTGCTGCTCCTCTCCGCCTTTCCAATGGACTCTGGCAGAGGCTGCCCAAAGGGAAGGGAAGGCCTCTGGAATAAATAAATAAATAAATAAATATCCCTCCATAACCTCCTTAATCCATATATTCCCCTCCTCAACTGCGGTGGCTCAGTGGTTAAGATGCTGAAGTTGATGACTGCAGGTTGGCAGTTTGAGACCCGAGCGTGCAGGATGGAGTGAGCTCCCACCTCTGTCCCAGATCCTGCCAACCTAGCAGTTCAAAAGCAAGAAATTGCAAGTGGATAAACAGGGACCACTTTGGTGGGAAGGCAAACAGCGTTCCATGTACTCCGGTGTCTAGTCATGCCTGCCACATGTCCACGGAAACGTCTGCAGACAGAGACAGCGCTGGCTCTTTGGCTTTGAAGCAGAGAGGAGCACTGAACCCTAGAGTCAGATACGACTGGCTTTTGAGCAAGGGTGACCTTTGCTTCCTTCTGCAAAGGAAGGTGAAATTCTCCCGTCCGCTGGCTTATGGGAAGAAGGGCAACTTCAGCCTTTTCCAACTTCAAGTCAAGAGTGGCCGCCTCTTCCCTTGCCACGGGTGGGTAGAAAGCAAAGCCGGCCCTCCACCGGCCCGCTGGGCACGGCAAGACGATACCCGTCCTCGTTATTCATCTCCTACCGCCACGGCAGAGAAGCCCCCGGGTGGGAAGGGCCACGTGAAAGCTGCCGTGGCGCTCACCTTCTGTGAAGGTCTTGAAAGAAATTATGGCCTGCATAAAAACATCCCTTCTCCTGGAGGGCCTTAAAATATTCCCCCGGAGCAGCGAAGAGTGACTGGAAGTATATTATTCTGCACTTAAGGTTTCCATGGTAAGCCAAGGTCAAGCGCGGCACCTTCCCAGGCGCAAGAGGCTGCCTTTAGCTCTCCACAAGACACACGGCCAGGAGGAAAAAGAGCAGGGGCTGTGGCTTTATCTATTGGAATTTAGCCGGCGATTCAATTTAGACCGGAATTGTTTTGTGTGAGCAGCGCCGGGAAAGGGGCGGAAAGGGGGGGGGGGAAGAGAGAGAGATTTTGACAGGGAGAAATCCCATTTATAATCTAACGCTATGGCTGTCATCCAAGGTCTATTGGAAACTGGTCATAATTGAATTGGAATCCAGGCCCAGGGACGGGCGGGGCGGGGGGGGGGGCGCTTGCTTGGCCCCCTCCCCTGAAAAAGAGGCTCCATTGCCAGTGGATCAGGGGAGAGGCGATAATTAGCAATAATTTATAAAAAATAAAAATAAATAAATAAAATAACAAATAAATAAAAATAAATAAATAAATAATAAAATAAATAATCCCCCCCCCCTTTCACTGTGGCATTATCAACCCAACCAGTCATTCCCCCCCCCCCGCCAACTCCTAGCAGGTATTGTGCGTGTGTAGTTTTAAATACCGTATGTACTCCCAATGTAAGTCACCCCAAATATAAGTCGAGGTACCAAATTAGGAAATTAGGAAAATAGATTGACCCAAGTATAAGTCAGAGGTGGAAAATGCAGCAACTGCAAATGAGTTTCAATAATTAAATACATGAAAGCACGGTAAAATTAATTAATTTAGACATTCATGTGGGTATATTTTTTAGTGTTTGCGTTGACCAGAGTATGAGGGTCCATTTTGAGACCTCATTTTGGGGGCTAAAAACCCGACTTATACTCGAGGCTATTTGGTAGCTATGTTGAAATAAAGCCTTTAAAAGACACAAGCAAAAACAGAAAGGAAAAGGTGACCAAAATGCAAGAGAACTGTGCAGTTTTCTGGCCTCCACGGAGCTCTTTGTCAAGGAAGCCAAAGGGAAGTTTCCTCTCTGTGCTTGGTCTTTTGTCCTGATATTTTCAAACCTCTTGTGCATGAGCATGGCACCCCTTGCAAACAAAGCCCACATTTGCCTCTCTCTGCCACCCCCCCCCCCAGCCCAAACCCCCCCCCCCACTCCAGGCTGGCTTGTAATCTGTGGACAGACCTGGGGATTGGGGGGGGGGGGACACACGAGGCGTCTGGGGCTTCCTGGACATCTGTTGTCCTGGGCAGCGATCTGGAAGTGAAGCCAAGCCAGGACCTCCATTAGGCAAAGAGGGAGCGACTGAAAAGAGGCAAGGCCAGCGGTCAGCCATGGAGGAAACTTTCGGAGGAAACTTTTTTATCGGTGAAATTCTTACTACAGAACCATCTGTCCAGGTGAACTACAGAAACTTGACATCACTTTCAAAAACTTAGCTCAGTAAACATAGTTACACATATAGTGATTGTGGAGGGAAAGATACAGTATACACAATACCAAAGGAACAATGATATCTACAATTATACTGTCATTTACATGAAACTAAACTTTAAATATTCTAAGTTGTCCCCAGATTTCTTTCTGTCATCCCCTGCCACCATTGGTGCCTGTCGGCTTCCTTCTGTCTCACCCCCATTCTTTCAGCACATTATGCCCTGAGCCTTGCCATCCCACTCCTCTTTTTGGGACCTGCCACCTTTCCGGCCTCCCCTTCCTGTCCCCTTTGGAACATCAGAGGGCTCTTCTTAAGGCAAACGGACGGATCAATGGCACCAAGGGACCAGGGCCCTTTCCGGTCCTCCAGCTTCCCTCTCTTTCTCGGCCCCTTCCGCCCCTTCCCTGGCTCTGACCCCAAGAGAATCGCCTCTGGAGGGGTCAGCAGGCAGGAAAGGACAAGGCCAGAGGGGTGCCTCTAAACTAAATTCCAGCTGGGTGCCTCTAAACTAAATGTTTCCTCCAGGAGACACGCCGGGAATTATGGTCATTTAGATATGACAACTGGGGAACTGGTGGCCTCGGTCTCTCTCTCTCTCTCTCTCTCTCTCTCTCTCTCTCTCTCTCTCTCTCTCTCTCTCTGGCGTGGCTTCTTGAAAGAGGCACGTTTTGTGCAGGCTGCTGCAACGTGGGGAAATTGCAGAAACCTTGATGTTGGGGAAGTGATCCTTGCCTCGCTCTCTAGCTGGCTGGAGGTGAGGAAGTTTGTGGGAATTCCTCACAGTGCTGCTTTTCTGTGTGGAAACAGCCAAAACCCTTTGGGAATTCAGTGTGTACATTCTCCACATCTCTGGCACCATAAAAAAAAGACCAGGAGGATATTTGACAGCTCTTGTGGAAAGAAACCACGGGAGAGGGGAGTCCGGACGAGGGACTGTTCGATTCTTACCCGTTTGCCCCACATCCTTTTTGAGGCAGGGAGGGGGAGAGAGAGAGAGAAAACTTCCACGTCTTTTCCTAATATTGACTCTAGTCTTTCTGTAGAAGATATGTACAGAATCTAGACCAAAGCTTTGCATAATAAAGGGGGAAATCAATGCAAATTCCCCTCCGGACACGGCACCAACAGATGGGAACGGCGATGCCTCGGGCTGCACAGATGGTCCTTATGGACTCCCTGCAAATATTATCCCAGCTTTGGGAAGTGCCAGGAAGGCGCAGCTCCACGCAAGGGGTTTGGACGGGGCGCCGGGCGGCACCTGTGGCAGCAGCTTCCCATCGCAGCACAAGGGCCCCGAGGGTGAAGCTTTGGCCCTGGAACATCTCCGGGGATCTCACACAGCCTCTCATGGGCGTCTCATGGGCACACCTGCCTCTCCCCTCACCTGTGTGCGGAATTATCCCCCCACCCAAAGGATAGCTTTCCTGCTCCAGATGCCTTGGGAATTCCCACGGGGGGGGGGGGTTCCTTCCCTTGCTCCGGCTCCCCTTTTCCCTCCGGCTCCCGGCAGGTGCCAATCGAGCCTGGATCCTGCTGCTTTCTTAACACTTCTGTACCTGCGAAAGGTACAACAAAGTGCCAGAGTCCGGGGTGGTGGGGGTGGGGTGGGGGGCCTGAATGGCACACTCAGGTGTGCTAAGGAGGAAAAGGCATATGCCGGAGGTACGAGGGAGGCACCTCGGTATGTTTCGCCTCCTTTTTCCACTTCAGGAGATTCCCTTCTGGCTTTGGCACCTCCCTAGCTGGGCTTAAAGAAGAGTGGGTTAAACATGAGTCTTCCGGCTCCCCCCCCCCCCCGAATCCCACAGGGAAGAGAGGCCTGGTCTTCCCAGGGCTGAGACGCTTCCATCTTCAGGGACATTGATGAGCCCTCCTGGCAGAGCGGCTAAACCGCTGTACCACAGCCAAAACGTTGTGGATTCCATCCTGATGGGGTTGGCCTCTTCCCTCCTTCTAAGGTTGGTAAAATGAGGGCCCAGGATGCTGCTCTTGCACGCTCCTGCAATTACGCTCATCGCCTCCTTTTCTCTCTCTCTCTGCCTCCGAAGGAACTGCCACTGCCATGTTAATTGGGGGCTGAGTAATTAGGCAACGATCGTTAGTGATCTCTCCCAACGTAATAATAAGCTTTCGGTGCTTGGCTTTAGTGCCATAATCATCACTTGCGCTCTACCAAGTGTGGCGGCATTTGAAGGAAGAAAATCCACATGGAACTGAGCGCTTCCCACACACGCACACTCCGGCGAATGTGTGTGTGTGTTTTAAAACCTACATTATAGACAGCCCAGCCATTGGAAGAGGAGATTCCCTAAGTGCTGAAAGCCTCTGGTTGTCGCAGGGGGAGCTTCTCGCCCTTCCTGTAGTTTGCAGGTCAGATTCATGTCGCCTTGTCTTGTGACGGGTCCTCAAGAGGTCAAATCCAGGTATGTTTCCTATGCTCAGCCGTCATGACCTCGACCTTGGCCTTCAAGGGCTGGGGCAGGTGAAGGGGGGGCAGGTCTCACATCTGGGTCCACAGCTGTGCAGGAAACGGGGCCTTCCCTCGGCCCCCCTGGAGGGACCCATACAGGTGCGTGTGGGGGGGGGAACCCTCGTCCTGCCTTCCTGCCCGGTCCCTCTCTGCCCCCTCCAAAGAGGGGCCTTTTCCGTCTCCTCTCCCCCCCCCCAGTCGGTTCGGGTGCAGGAGGGGCCCTGAGTGGGAGGGGGGAATCTGGTCCTCCTCCTCCTCCTCCCCCCCCCCCCCACAGCTCCTCTACTGCTTGCCTGACTGACATTTCAATTTAGACAAGGGAGTTTTTCAATTTCTTAAGTACATTTTCATCGGAAATCATCCCGGCCCAGGCGGGGCCTTTGTTTGGATTGGTATTAATCTTAATCAAGAAGGGAATCCGTTTCTCCCACTCTGTACCTTCCAAAAACCCTCTCCTGGTTGCAAAAGACCCAGAGGGTCAGGCATGGGGGGGGCTGGGGCCGGGGGCCGACACACACCTGTGGGGAGAGGGGGGGGGGAGACACACACACAGGCGTTGCTTTCCTGTCCTTGGACCACGGAGGAAAGGAACTCAGTACAGGATCTGACCAGCCAAGGGTCCGTCTGCCCCCCCTCCTCCCTAGAAGAGAAAGATGCCCCCCACTTGACTCCCTCTAGGTCACTCTTGCTCAAAAGTCAGCTGTATCTGACTCTAGGGTTCGGTGCTCATCTCTTGTTTATAGCCAAAGAGCCAGTGCTGTCTGCATTTGGAGATGTTTCCATGGACACGTGGCAGGCATGCCTAGACACTGGAGTGCAAGGAACGCTGTTTACCTTCCCACCCAAGTGGTCCCTATTTATCTACTTGCAATGTCTTGCTTTCGAACTGCTAAGTTGGCAGGAGCTGGGACAGGGACGGGAGTTCATTCCACCGTGCAGTAGCCAGGAATCGAACTCTGACCTTCCAGTCCGAGAGTTCGGCATCTTAACCCCTTGAGAGAGGGAAGCAAAATCGTGCTCTAATGCTTACAACCGTGACATGAGCAGCAACCCCAACATTGCTCAGTTCAAAAAAAAGCATGTGGTGTTTGTGCAAAATCAGCTTTTTTTAAAAAATGCCATTTGTGCTTTTCTTACTGTTTTGCACATTTTACAAATTGTCCCCCCCCCCCCCCAAGTAAGATGAATTCGTGCCTGTGAGTGAATCTGAAGCCTGGGATGGGCTCTTTTGCCCCTTTCCTAAGAACGCACCCACATCCCTGCCCAAAGGGCCAAGCCAGGCTTTCCGAAGCACATCGACTTCAAAGCAAGGCACCCAAGCAGGCCAGAACCAGAACCAGGGGTGCTTCTTCCTCAAGGCCAGAACCATTTGCACTCAGACGCTGTCAGCAGTTGAGGAATTCCTCTTCTAATGCCACGGCAGCTGTAACATCTCCCTCCCCCCCCCCCTTGAGATGGGCTTTCCTTTACTCCGCTCAATCCAAGGTTTCAGACACAGCTTGGAAACCATATTTTTGTGAGTGACGTCTTTGGGAATCGCTCCAACAACTGGCCCTGCCAGGTGGGCCATTTGGGGGGGGGGGAGAGGGAGAATTCTAGTCCAGAAAACCCCTCCCTCCCGTCTCTCCTGGGTCTTTTCCCCTCCACAGCAAAAGCCCCTTTTCATTGGGGTTTAGTTCCTGGAGACTGGTTCCATTTGTGCCATTTGTGTTGTGTGTGTAAAAACACACGCACACACGCACATGCATGCACGCATTAAGCACTGTTGCCTTTTAAGAGGAACCCGCTGTGCCTCTGATAATACTAAATCTCCGCAAACCCATAACGTGAGTGAATTCTTCTTCTTCTTCTTCTTCTCCTCCTCCTCCTTCTCCTTCTTCTTCTCCTTCTTTGCGCAGGACTTGTTTATGGCCACTGCCGGGCAAAATCTTCCTGCCAGCAAAGGACAAAAATGGGGGGGGGGGAAGGGGGGGAGAGGATTTGAATTCGTTCTCGCCTCCCTGATGTTTAATACATCCGCCTTCCATCTTTTCACCAGATCACAGGCAGAGTTTTCTCAGCAGCAAAACCACCCTGGAAATGGGAAGGAGGGGCAGAAACAACCGGGGGGGGGGGGGAGAGAAATATAAATCTAAAAGAAGGGGGGCCCCTCTTGCGTTCTCCTTTTTTGCTTTGGTCCCTTGGTCCATTGGGATGCCTTTGATTTCTTAATTTTCTCAAGGGGTCAGGAAAAAAACGAGGCAAGCGCATGTCTTCCTCCCAAAGACCAGCAGGAAGGAGGGTGGGGTGGGGTGGGGGTGGCATCCTTCTCAGCCCCTTGGAAAGACTATGGGTCAGGATCCGGCCCTAAGGAGGCCCTCAAAGGAGGCCAGGAGGGAAGACTTGGCCAGGGGGACCCCTTCGGATAAGGTGCGGGGGGGGCAAGGGGGGGGAGAGCCACAGCCATGGCTGGCTAAACCCCTCCTTCCTACTTGGGAGGCGTTTCCAGGCAGGACCCCCAAACCCCAGCCCTGAGGGACCCCCTTCATAAAGAAGATTTCCCCATGCCCCCACCCACCCACCCAAGCCCCCCCCCTCTGTGCTTCCTTCTCAGCCCCTCCCCCACTTTTCTCTGATATGAAGCAAAGGCCCTTCCGAAGCCCCCCCACCCCATTTGCAGGAACCATCCCATGAGAAAATCTTTCCAGACGACACCCCTCATCTTTGGAGGCCACTGTTTATTATTATTATTATTATTATTATTATTATTATTATTATTATTATTATTATTATTATTATTATTATTATTATTATTATTATTATTATTATTATTATTATTATTAGGGCCCTTCTTTGGCACTCCTGGGTGTGTGTGTGTGGCAAACCTGTCATGCTACCACCAGCCCCTTCTCTTCCAGCAGGAGGGAGAGGAGGAGGAGGAGGAGGAGGAAGAAGAAGGGGTTTCTCTCCCCCCACCCCGATTCTCTCATCCACCACCCGTGGCTTAGGACTGGCATCATTTCCAGCTCCGCCGCCGCAAGCAAAGGAGACGCAACAAACGCAGCGGATCCTTTTCTTCACCCCCCCAGTTGTTGTGCCCCCCTCCCCGCAGCCTCCTTCCCCCTCCCAATTCCCTCCCTGTCAGTCTCAAGGTCATTGGATCCGTCCTGATCCATGGGGCGGTTTTCCCTCTTGCCCAGGTGTGCAGGTGCCTCCTCCTCCTTGGGCACGGGTCAAGGCGCCCCGGCTTCCCCCCTAGAATAGATGTTTGTTGGTGGGGAGGGGGGGCGCCCAGGGCTCCTCTTTCACTGAGCCTTCCTCCTCCTCCTCCTCCTCGCCCCCTCCCCGCTTTGATGCCTTTTCCCCCCTGCCTCCTCCTCCTCCTCCTCCTCTCTCCACCTCCCTACCTGGATCAGGCTGCCATCAAAGTCCAGGTGGGAAAAGGGCGCATCCCTTTTTCACCAACTCTGTGTTAAAGGGAAAGGCCACCCTGGCTCAAAAGCCAGTCGTGTCCGACTCTAGGCTTCAATGCTCATCTCTGTTTCATAGCCAAAGAGCCAGTGCTGCCTGCCTCTGCAGACATTTCCATGGTCATGTGGCAGGCATGACTAGACACTGGAGCACATGGAACAATGTTCACCTTCCCACAGGTTGAAAGAATCCACCGTCCAGACGTGCGACTGGAAACCCAGAAGCTGCTCTCTCCACCCCACCCCCACCCCTTAGGACAGTGATGGCCAAGCTGGGCACTCCAGCTGTTCTTGGACTTCAATTCCTAGAAGCCCAAGTCTCTGTGAATCCACACGGATGGGTTTACTGCACGTATGCAGTGGATCCACAGACTTGGGCTTCTGGGAACTGACGTTGAAGAACAAAATTTTGCACAAAACGCAGAAGGCAGGATAAAGGGAGCGGAAACGCCCCTCGCCTGCCTCTTTGCCACTGATGGTGGGGAGAGATGGTTTTGTGCCAATCCTTTCCAGGTTGCTTGGCCATAGGCTGCGGTTCCCACTCTTGGCCACAGATCTGGCCCACTGTGAGGGGGGGGGGCTTCTGCTTTCGGCCCCCACTTCCTCAGCACGTACGACGTCAACAAAGGGTGACGAGAACGTGAAATGGTTTTTTGCCCGCTGCCCTTTTGTGACTGCAAGGAGACCTCCAGGGCTGCGCATGGGCTTTTGCCACGATGGCAAAGAGCTGCCCACCGGCCTGATCCGAAGGCAGATGTTTACAAGGAGTAAGAGAAGGCTGTGAGCTTGATCTTTGCACACAGGCAGGTTAATCTTCCCGAGTGCCACATGTACAAAAGGCATCCAGTTCTCCTGGGAGGGTCAGGCTAGGTGACCTCATGGCACGCCTTCCTCCGCGTCTCGGGGAAATCTTTCCACACCCTGACAGCTCTGAGGAGTCCCAGATGTGGCTGAGGACCAGGAGGGACGTCGGGAAGGCTTGCATGCCATTGCGCTCCAAGACTTTTTGCAGAGGAGTGAAAGGAAATAACATTTCAGACAGACGGATCGGCTGAAACGGAGAGGGAGGGAAGGGGAAGGGGAAGGGGAAGGGGAGGGGGGGCAGCAGCATCAAATTCCTAGACCAAAGCATCACCTCTTTGGGAGCCAATGGTTTGCTTTCAAGAGGAGGAGCAGGAAAATCCAGGAGGTCCTTCAGGAGCCTCAAGCAAGCGTTGCCATTCCCAGGCAGCCTGGAGAGTCTTCCAGCTCCCGGTTGGAATACCAAGTGGCGGCTGAAAAGAAATGCCTGCACTGTTGGCCTAAGGAAGAAGGGGCAGCAGCAGGGAGACCCATTCAGGCAGGGGCGCCCAAACTTTTTGGGCCACGGGCTGGTCACATGGTTCAGCGGGCCAGTCACGTGGCTCCTCCCACCGGAAGCGGAAGTAAAACACGCCTTGCAATCTATGTTGCTATTTTCTCTGCTTTAACCAGGAATGCCCAAACTACAGCCCAGGGGCTGCATCCGGCCCCTGACGCCAATCCATCTGGCCCACGCCACCCTTACCTACTCCTGGAAGTGGAAGTAAAAGGAGTGGCAAGGGCAGCATGGGCCAGGTGAATTGGTGTTGGGGGCCGAATCAGGCCCATGGGCCATAGTTTGGGCACCCCTGAATTAAGAGATCTAAACAATGAAGTTACCCTTCATTTATTCACAAATGAGACCTGTCTTCCCAAACTGTCCCTTCCCTGGCTGGTCACTTCTACCTGTCTCTCTACCCACCTACGTGAAAACTCTCTCTCTCTCTCTCTCTCTCTCTCCCCAAGTCACATTGCAAACATCCAGGGCTCAGGTCCATTTTTCTTTCTCTGGCATGACGGATTGGGGCCCAGAGGCCCAGGTACCTTATCTTTGCCTTCCAATAAATATGCCTTTGTCAGGGCTTTTATGAAAAATAATCGAAGGGGCTATTTTTCACCAGCTGTGACCGATCTCTCTGTTTCCCCCTTTGGTTCAGCCGGGGCCATAAACACGGCCCCCTCCAAATGATTTCACCTCTTCTGTGCCTTCGCTCCGGCCACCCCCGTCCTCGGTGCCCTTTGTCAACCCCAAGAAGGGGAGCAAGAGAAGGAGAGAGAGAGACTGGGTGGAAAGGGCTGCGCACGCACACCCCCCCCAACTCCTGACTGATTATTGACAAATTAAAAATATAAGCCATTGACCGGGATATACTGGGATAGAGTCCCGGAGGTGCTGCCTGGAATCTCAATGAGGCTCTTGACGCTGCGATGATCGATACTGCAGAAACACACACACACGCACACACACATAGAGAGAGAGAGAGGGAAAGGCATGACACAAATGAATAATGCAACGGCAGGCTCCTCAAATGCTTAAGTAAATAGCCAGGCGCATGAGCCTCTCCGTCCCAGACTTTCTCCCTCCCTTCAAGAGCCGCCCCGGCTGCCTCAAGACCTCGGCCACACCAAGAATGGCCAGGAGGCCTCGGCTAAGCCAGGACAAGAGGCCGTCATGGCAGTTGGGACGGTGTTGGCCCCCAGGTTAACTGCTGGCCAGATGGAAGGAAGGAAGGAAGGAGAGAATAGAAGGAAGGAAAGAAGGATCTCTTGCACGCACGCACACACGCACTCTCTCTCTCTCTCTCTGCCAGAAGTAATGACATCACAAAGTTTATGTTCAATGTCCACACGTGGGATCTGGCAAATGTAATCCGTCCCCAGTAAATAATGAATCCAGGGCTGACATTTCATGCAGCCCTTTTTTGTCACCGTGGGGGATGGGGGGGCTTGAGACCCCTTTCTTTCTTTCCCCCTCTGTTCCTCCCTCTGCCCCAAGTGAGACCCCCAACCCTGCATTATTGGTGAATGTCGCCTTTTATACCACTTCCCACTTGCACCCCCTAAACATCTCGTGAACTCACACAGGAACGACAGTACCTGCACACAGGCACCCCCCTCCCCCCCCCATGTCTTCCCTTTTGCCAACGAACGTCCCGTGTCAGGAAACATGGATTGTGGGAATCGACTGAGCCAAAGGAATGAGGACCATTCATTGGTGTGGATGGTCTGTCGTGAGCCACGGAGGAAGCGGTGCTGGAAGGGAACTGCCATGGCTGGGCCCGCCTTTCTCTAGTCATAGAGGCCTGAAGCCTGCAATGGTTTCTTCTCCACTGGGGTCTCCGGGGGGGGGGGGTCCCTCATGGCCCACCCAGAGACCGCCCACCTCTTGGCCTCCTCCATGGATTCCAGGGGGATTCCTCTCCCGAGGACTTCTGGCCTTCCGATCTCACTTAGGGCTGTGACTCCCCCCCCCCCCCCGCACGATGGGTCGGGGCTTTTTCCGCCTGGCCTTGGGCCTGAACCAGCTCTTTGTAGGCTCTTACCTAAGAGGCGGGCAGTGAGTTACTGTACAGCTTGGTAAGCAGCAGTTCAAGACCCAAGTGCTGTGTGGTGGAGTGAGTTTCCATCTCTGTCCCGGCTCCTTCCAACGTAACCGTGCGAAAGCAAGAAATTGCAAGCAGATAAATAGGGGCCAGCTTGGTGGGAAAGGTAACAGCATTCTAGCATCCAGTCCTGCCTGCCACAGGAGCACAGAAACATCTGCAGATGAAGACAGTGCTGTCTCTTTGGCTGTAAACGGAGATGAGCACTGAACCCTAGAGTCGTACACGACTGGCTTTCAAGCACGGGAGACCCTTGACCTTTACTCACAGGTAACAACCCCCTGGTGCTATGCAAACCCTACAGGGAGTAAGAGGAATGCATTCCCATTGCCTGACCTCCTGTCCCATCACAGTGGGGGAGTTTTCAGCAGCCGGGCTCTGATCCCAGCAGAGGCCTGGGTCTCCTCTTATGCCGGCCCCGGCCCCCCTCCCAGGTGGGCCACTCTCCTTGCCCCACCCCATTCTGCTCCCACAGGTGGGCCATGAGACAGGTGTGTCTCCCTAGGCAGGGATTATGGACACCTCGGGGTCCCTTTTCTCCAGGCCAGGAAGCTTCCGTTTCTCCAGCCATGGGGGGCCTGTTCCCCCTGCCCCCCCCCCCAAGCATGCGTCACCCTCTTCCCTCTCCATCCCCCAACCACCATCACACTGGTGGGCCATCTGACGGGCCTGGCACGGCCGCTTCGGCGTTCACAGTTCGATCCTACTGCCCTCCTTGAGTGCTTTGGGGAAGGCCGGGCCGGGGGGGGGGGAAGAGATGGCAGATTGTTGGGGGGGGGGCAGATGGTGCCATCTGTGGGGAGATCTCGTTAGCTCTGCCACAAGAGCTCTTGGTCGGCTTCCGGGGGGGGAGGGGCATGGAGCCAGGCGTGACACCCCTGGAGTGTGGGTTCCTGTCGCTCCGGTGGGCAGTGGCCAGAAAGACAGAGCCGGGCCGTTTGTGGCACGGGCACTGCTTGGTCCTGCCAGAAGCTCTGGCCTGGCCAAGTCACAATAGCCATAGCCACTTCTCTACGTTGCCCCATATACGCGTGTGGCTCAGGGGTTAAGAACCTCACCTTGTTAGCTGGGAGGCTTGGCCAAGTCGGCAGTTCGAGACCCGGGTACTGCATGACAGATGGAGCGCCCGTCTCTGTCCCAGCTCTTGGGGACACGAAAGGAGCCTCATTTGCCCCCCCCCCCCGGGTGGAGTTTCTCCTGCAAAAATCCTTTCAACCCAGAATAATTTCTGACACATTATTATTATTATTATTATTATTATTATTATTATTATTATTATTATTATTATTATTATTATTATTATTATTATTATTATTATTATTATTATTATTATTATTATTATTATTATTATTATAGCGCTGCATGCAGAAGGAGGAGAAAGAGAAGGAATTAAGAAAAATAGCAACGGCACGCCAAGGGTTAAGCGCCGTCTCCTGCAGAAACTCTCGCTTCGGGTGGGCACTCCAGGCCCCATCGTCCTCCTCTCTGGGGAACCCGCCAAACCGAGGACTGCCTGCTGGTTGGGGAAGATTGGTGTCACTTCCCCAGCAGTTTTCTGCCACCTCCACCGGTTCCTGGGACTTTCTGATGGACGGGGTCGGCTCCCAGCAGCCGTTTCGGAGGCAGGCGCCGGTTGAGCCGCTCTGCGCGGCACGGGGAACTGCCAGCGATGTTGGCATCTTGCCTTGCCAGGGGGAATCCCTCCTGACCCCACAAATGTGCACTTACACACACACACACACACACACACACACACACACACACACACACACACACACACACACACACACACACACACACACACACACACACAGGCACAGGTAGCAGAGAGCTCTCCCTAGGCAGGGGGTCTCAGCTTAGGTTGGTGGGTTGGTGTGGTCTGTAGATCTGCCCAAACTATCGGGTGGCTCTACAAATTCAATACAGCAATTCAATACAAATACATAAAACCCTTATAAAAAAGGTAAAGGTTTCCCTTGCTCGAAAGCCGGTCGTATCCGACTCTAGGGGTCAGTGCTCATCTCTGTTTCTAAGCCAAAGAGCCAGCGCTGTCTCTGTTTGCAGACGTTTCCATGGACATGTGGCAGGCATGACTAGACACCGGAGCGCACAGAACACTGTTACCTTCCCATCGAAGGGGTCCCTATTTATCTACTTGCAATGTCTTGCTTTCGAACTGCTAGGTTGGCATGAGCTGCTGGGACAGAGACGGGAACCCTTAGAATTCCTAAGGCACAAACGGGAGGCTTGTCTGGAGTTGTACGTTTTCTGCTCAGGTAAAAACAATGCCAGGGACTTATTGATTAAGACACTGAACTTGAAGACTGGAAGGTCGGCAGGTCAGCAGTTCAAAGACCCAAGTGGTGTATGACAGAGTGAGCTCCTGTCTCTGTCTCAGCTCTTGCCAACCTAGCAGTTTGAAAGCAAAAAATGCAAGTAAATAGGTACTGCTTTGGTGGGAAAGGTAGCAGTCTTCCATGCACTACGGTGTCTAGTCCTGCCTGCCACATGTCCACGGAAACATCTGCAGAGACTGCCGGCTCTTTGGCTATAAACAGAGATGAGCACCGAAACCTACAGTTGGATAGGGCTGGCTTAAAATCCTCCCTTCCCGGCTGATGTCAATCAAACGCCGGCGTCTGGAGGGCCGCTTCCGGCCTGCTTCTTCTGCGTTGGCCAAGAGCCCCAACGGTTCTGGCTGTTGGACACAAGACGGCAACCCCCGGCGCTTGTCTGCAGCTGGCCAATTTCTCCCGGCGCTCCTCCTCGCGTGAGCCGCGCCGTAAATTCATGCAACGGTTTCCTCCGTAATGAATTAAATCAGGGATGTAGAATGACACGGCAAAGAGCTTAACGCGCGAGGTGGTCTTTCCAAGGTGAGGGGCAAATCTTAAGTAATATTCCCCCCCCCTTTTTATATATATATATATATATATATATATATATATATATATATATATATATATATATATATATATATATATATATATATATATATATATATATATATATATATATATATATTAAAAGCTGTCACCGCGTCTCCCGAGCCAGGGAAAGGTTTAAGCGCCGTGGCGCTACTAACGGATTCATTAAGCCCGCTCCAGAGCAGCTATAAAAAATCAATTTAGTTCACCAGGCAGCTTGAACTGCTGCCAGTGGCAAAAGACCGGCTCCCAAGCGGGCCGGATCGGGAAGGGTTTTTCCTAATGTTTCTTCCTTCCGAGTGCAACGGAGGCAAAAATCAGCCCAGCAAAAAGCATGGCTCGTGGCAGGCGAGGAGCAGGTGAACCGGAAGGGTGGGCCGGTTTTAAAGCTCCACCGCCCTTGGATTGAGAGAAGGAACCGACTTCTCCTCTTAGCTGAGACTAGACTGGGCTCGATTTGCGGCCCACCTTCCGTTTAAAATTGCAGTCAAGAGTCGTGCAGGGACTGAGGAGGGAGTGCACGATTCACATGGGGTGCTTCATGGGTGGCACCCACCTCTTTCCTTTCTTCTTGTAGGCCAGGGGTGCCCAAACTATAGTCGGTGGGCCGCATCTGGCCCATCATTGCTCCCAGAATCAAAATGCGCCCATATGACCATGGGGTTACAGCCTTAGTTCTACTTTCCAGGCTAAATTCATGGCCAGGAAGGCCCTGGGTTTGAATCTCCGCCCTTGCCGAGAAGGAAGCCTTTCTCCATCGATGGCTGTGGCCAATGCAGGGAGAGGCAGACTATCCAGCGCCTCCCCGAGCATCGCTTTGCCAGACCTGCTTCTGCAGGACATCTCATATGGGCGCATTTTGCTGAAGGTGGGCCAGTTTGGCCATTTGCCCAGTGCTTCGAGGAAGCCCAAGGGACTCTTCCAGGGGTCAGTGGACCACTGGGTGGTTAAAGGACTCTGAGGTGACCCTGGACGGCTACTGAGTGGTGCCTGAGGCATCCCGTTGGCCTTAGAAAGCCCCTCTTTTATGGCCTGCCTCGGTTTCCTTTTATAGAGGCTGTTTGTCACCAAGCTTTACGCAATGATAGGTTGAGCGTGATGTGATGGCTGCAGACTTCTCTTCCTCCTCCTCCTCCTCCTCCTCCTGGTCCTGCCAGTCCGGAGGAGCGTATCTAAAGATTAGCCAGGACCTTAAATGCCTTTAAGGGCGCCTGGAAGTTTGTGGCCTTCTTTGCGTGCCTCTTTGTCACCCGTGGCTGGATGCTCAGTGCTCCCAGTGGGAGCTGAGTGGTGCCGATTCTGGCCTTCTTTCACTTCTCCTGATGGCCACCCTCGACCTGGCTGTGCCCCCCACGTCTTCTGAGCCACGTTGCAGAGGGGTGGGTGGGCGTGCAAAACATCCGGCCTTTCTCACCCCCAACACCCACCCCAACGGATCTACAATGGGAGCCTCCGGTTTGGTGTCTTTGTCGAGAGCCCTCCGTTCTCTAAGCCGAACAACGAGCACTTCGGAGAGGATGGATTTTTCATAGGTTTCCTTTGTTACTTTGGATTTTTTTATAGACTTCATACCCTTAAGGATGTGGGGTTTTTTTTAAATAAAAAAATAGAATAATCTGGCCATAAAGTATGTTAATTTCCTACAGAAAAGAAACCCAAGTTTGTTCTTTATTAAACACACGGCATCTACACAGACATGTATAAATATTTCTGTGCCCCCCTCCCCCCCCCCCCCGCTCTCTCTCATGCCTAGAAATATGGCAATGCTCTCGGAATATTTGGAGGCACAGAGAGGCATTCATCATCGGGATAACATGTGCATCTTTCGGGAGGCATTTGTGTGGCAGTTGTGGGTTTGCACACACCCTGTTCCGGCAGTGTTAGGCTAGACATTGTGGCAATGGCTGGACCCCTTTTCCAGAAGGGAAAGGGAAACCCCCCTGGAGCAAAGGGTGGGCCACCCCCGGCCTCTGTTTTAGGGCAAAAAACAGTCCTCGCTTGGGAAGGACTGTCAAAGGCAACCGTCTGGTGGCAACCGTCACCTCCACGATTTGCTTAGCGACAGAGAACCCCATGGAGCATCTGGGGGTTGCAGGGGTTCTCAGCCTGTGGGCCAGATGCGGCCCATGTCAACATTTCATGTGCCCCCCCATGCCTCCACCACACCTGGAAGTGCTGTGAATGGAGGAAGGCCAAAATGGCTATCCAGGCCATGAGGGAGCATGACCCGGCCCCTGGCTTTAAAAAGTTCAAAACTCCTGGTGTATTGTTTGGGAGGGGGATAATGGGCTTTGGAGTTGCCCTCCCTCCCTCCAGAGCTAGATCTGGCCAGCAACTGACACAGTGGTGTGTGTGTGTGTGTGTGTGTGTGTGTGTGTGTGGTTTGGTCCTTGATCTCTCTCTCTCTCTCATCCTGTTTAAAGTGCAAAAAGCCTGCCCAGTTTTGCACCTCTGCATGTAATTCATTGCATGCAGTTTTGTGCAAAAGAACAAAAGGGTGGGGGTGGGGGTGGGGGTGGGGGTGGGGGGTCCCCCCCCTCTTGAGGGATCCGTGCAGTCCAACCACAGACCGTCCTGCAGACATCACCCGCTCTGGCAAGTCAGAGATGGATCAAAAAAAAGGGGGGGGAGAGACGTCCCTCCCCTCTCCCTCCCTCCCCCTTCTTCCTTCCCCTTTTGCAACAAGACAAGTTGACAAAGCAGAACAACATCCTGCCACAAACCTCCCCCTGTGCCCCCCCACTTCCCAGCCCCCCCATATATATATATTTCTTGCCTCCTCCCCCCCCACACACACACACGCCAAGTTCGAACCCCTGCTGAGACTCTCCTTTCCTTTCTAGGGAAGCAAAGAACTGAGATTGCTTTAACAAGACAGAATCATGTCAGAGGAGAGAGGCCTCCCGGGGACCCAGGGGGGGGGGGCGGACGGGGGGGGGCAACGGTCCCTGCTTCGGAGCCCCTAACAACAACACACAACAACGAACAACAACACACAACAACACAAATGCACACAGACAGAGAGAGAGATCAGCATCCTGCGTGGAGTTTCTCCAACAAAAATCCTTTCAACCCAGAATAATTTCCAACAGGAAATTATTATTATTATTATTATTATTATTATTATTATTATTATTATTATTATTATTATTATTATTATTATTATTAATTAGCCACCGTTGCCCTCTGCCTTCCTCCAAAGGATTCTGGGAATTGTGGTGCAGAAATGTAGCCCTTCCCCAGAGGAACCAGTAGGCCTGGCCCGTGGCCTCCTGGGCAGCAGCAGCAGCAGCAGCGGTGGCAAGAGGGTGGGGTGGGGGCCCCCCTGCCTGCCCTCCCCCCCCCCTTTCCCTGCCTCTCGGCCTCTGCCTGCCTGCCTGCCTGCCTGCCGCTCTCCATAGTGCTGAAGCGAAGCAGATGCTCTGGTCCAACATCCTTCCGTAGTGGGGGGATCCAGGCCAGGGGATTCTCCCCCGTTTTGCCCGTCCTGAAGTGGACCCACCGCCCCGGATTTAACCACACCAAAGGCCCTGCTGACCACAGCAGGAGAGAGAGGGGGGGGTCCAGGGCTTGCAGGGGGGGTTGAATCCGAGGCGTTGTTCAGACGACCTTTGGGCACCCCCTGCCTTCCTGCCCCTGTGGCTTTCCATCCTCTCTGAGCATAGCTGGGAAGAAGTGGATTTTCCCCAGGAATGGAAGGATATGACAAACCAAGCCTGTGGCGGTGGAAAGAGCTCCACGTGGTTTGCTCTGGCCTAGTAGGCCATGAAGAGCCATTTACTCTACAAAAGCCCTGCTTCTCATGTGTTCTCTGGGTTCCCCCTTGCCACCAGTCCTGCAAAGGGGCCTTCCAGAATACCTTCCTTCCAGGTCCTCTGTATTGGCTGCCCACCTCATGTCCCATCCATGGGGCAGTTTTGCAAGGGACCAGAAGCCTGGCTTTCTGGCCTCTTCTAAGCCCTCTCAGCTGGCCGACTCCTCTGGTCTTTTTTTGACCCGCCACTTCCAGCTCCCACGAAGGAGACCCGATTCCTCTTGCTTTGCACAATGCAAGATCCCCATCCCAGATCTCAAGAGGTTTGGTTTTTGGCAGGGCCTGCCTGCGTTTGGCCTTCAAAATACCTCTGATCTCTCTGTTGCATCTATTATTGATCTCGCAACTTAAGAAGGAGCCCCACCCCGAACATGCTTTTGTGATGACAAAGCAGAGACTATCGGTTTGGGGGGGGGGGAGGTTGCAACGGAATGCATTATTTCCATGTGACAAGAAGAAGTCTCGGTTTGACTGAAGCCCTCCTCGTGTTTTGCAATTCAAATGACCTGGAGACAAATTCCCCGCCTTGGAGTGAAACCAAAGTCAGACTCCAGGCTACAAAGAGGGCTCCACCCATCCAAAGGCCCCCACACTCCCCCAGGAACGATCAGACCGGAGGTGTCCAAACCATGACCCATGGGCCAGATCCGGCCCCTGACACCAATCCATCTGGCCCATGCCATTCCTGGAAGTGGAAGTAAAATGCACCCATATGGGCACGCTTTACTCCCACTTCCAGGAGTGGCAAGGGTGGTACAGACTGTACAAATTGGTGTTGGGGGCCAGATCCAGCCCACAGACTGTAATTTGGGCACCCCTGGTTACAGCAGATAAAATGGCAGCCTAAAAATCTCTCTCATCCTGTTGCAAAACAGATGGCAAAGAGGCGCGTTTTACTTCCACGTCTGGTGGGAGGAACCACGTGACCGGCCCACTGAACTACATGACTGGCCCGCTGAACCACGTGAGCAGCTCACAGCCTGAAAAGTGTGGGCACCCCTGGATGAGACAGAGGCAGGAGAAAAGGGAGAGACCGAGCAGAACCAGGGCCCTGCAAAGTCTGTCTACTACTATGGTTTATGGAAGCCACGTCCATGGATGGCCCACGTTCCTTGAGGAGGCATGCATGCCCCATCAGCCCTTGACCCTCCAGTGGCAGAGGGTCCTTGTGGTGATAAAGACTGACGGAGCGCTCAAAGCCAGGCTGCCTAGCCGCGGGGGTCCATTGTCCGCGCGGCCCCTTGTTTCCATTTGCCTTTCCTGGGTGGGAGATTCCTCCATCATCAGCTGATCTGGAGCCTAGGGATGGGCAACCTTGGCCCTCCAGGTGTTCTTGGACTTCAATTCCCAGAAGCCCTCCCTGATCAGTGGGTGTGGTCTGACTTGGCCTTCTGGGAAATGAAGTCCAAGATCATGCAAAGGTCATGCGAAGACTGGAGGGCAAAGCTCTCTCTCTCTCTCTCTCTCTCTCTCTCTCTCTCTCTCTCTCTCTCTCTCGTTGTGTGCGTGTGCAGGCACACGTATGTGCACAGGAGTCTCTCTTCACAAGGAAAGGGGGTCTGGAAGGTGGGTCTTCCCCAGGGGACCTGCCTTGGTGCCTCTCTTCCTCTTCAAGGCAACCCTCTTATCTGTCACACACGGAGCCATTCAGAGGGGGACAAAAGGAAACACAGCCTCTCCATTTTATCTCCACTTCCTTCTTCCTGGCCGGCTTTCTGAATGCGCCCCAGAAGCAAACGGGGGGGGGGGCAGGGGGGATGGGGGGGTCCAACCAAACCTGGGACTGCAATGAAAGCCTGGCCCAAACCCTCCCACCTCCTTGTGAAACCTTTCCTTGACCTTCTGACCTGCCCACAAACCGGGGTCGGTTTTGCTTTCAAGGGAAACCTTTTGAAGAGCAAATCCGAGGGCGGAATTAGCACAGCGGAAGAAGAAGAAGAAGAAGAAGAAGAAGAAGAAGAAGAAGAAGAAGAAGAAGAAGAAGAAGAAGAAGAAGAAGAAGAAGAAGAAGAAGAAGAAGAAGAAGAAGAAGAAGAAGAAAGAAAGAAAGAAAGAAAGAAAGAAAGAAAGAAAGAAACCATGCCTGGGTCTCAGCTAGGCATGAGATGGCCAACCTTGGCACTCCAGCGGTTCTTGGACTTCAATCCCCAGAAGCCCAAGGCTCTGTGAATCCACACGAATGGGTTGACTGTGCAGAGATTCACAGAGACTGGGCCTTCTGGGAACGGAAGTCCAAGAACCGCTGGCGTGCCAAGGTCGGCCCTCCGTGAGAGAGGCTGTTCAACACCTGAGCAATCCGAATGCCAACTCAGGTGGTCTTTCTTTAGCTCCTGGCAGCCAGCCATGAAGCAAAGCTCCAGGAGAGGAGGAGGAGGAGGAGGAAAGGGGGTGTGGGTTGGGTTGTGTCCCAGCAGCCTTTCTTTAGCACTCCCGGAAGTTTGGCTCCTGAGCTCTTTGCAGGACCTGCTGTGACCCCTGGCCAGAGAGAGAGAAAACTAGCCCTTCACATCTCCTGCTACAAGTTGAAGGACATCCACAGAGGCTGATGTTGATGCCAAGGGAACTTCTCTGACCATCCAAAGCAGGGGGTTCCCAACCTAAGGCCCGTGGGATGGATCTGGCCCACAGCACCATCTCATGTGGCTCCCCACGCTCCATTTGAGAAACAAAAGGGCCGCCCCTTTAAAAGTGTTGGTAGAAAATGGCCACACACACACACACACCATCATGCAGGCAGGACAAAATGGCCCTCTGGCCCTCACAGCTGACCGAGAGTGTGTGACCCGGCCCTTGGCTTGAAAAGGTTGGGGGGGGGGAATCCCTGATCAAAAGGCCCACCTTCTCCGTAAAAAGAAACTCTTGTTTTAAGAGAGGGAGAGAGAGAGAGAGAAACTTTACTCCCCCCAAGTTTCCCTGGATGGAAAAGCAAAGCACGTCCTTGGCGTAGTAGGGAAGCCTCAACTTCTGCAGAGAAAATCCTCCAGGCTGGGCAGGGAAGAAACGCAAGAGTTTCTTAGGCTTCTCCATCTCCCGGTTGGTTGCCTGTCGTTGCTTCCCTGCTAATGTCACACCCGAGAGAGAGAGAGAGAGAGAGAGAGAGAGAGAGAGAGAGAGAGAGAGCTGGTCTCTCTTCTTCTTCTTCCTCTCTCAGAAGTGCCAGAAGCCTCACAGCTGTTGTGTGTTTTTCAGCAGGGCGTCTCCTTTTCATGGCCATTCATCTTGTCTATATTTCCCCCCACCCCCAATTCTTACCACCACTCCCTTCCTGCACATCCAGGGCCAGATTCAGCCACAAGCCTAATGGGGGACAGGTAAGAACAGGGGTGCATCGGAGGCAAAATCCAGGCTTGGTTCTCTTTCAGGAATGATGAGCATGAACCTGCCCCCCCTCTCCCACCCACCCCCCAGGCAGAGTTTCTCCAGCAAAAATCCTTTCCACCCACAATAATTTCTGACACTAAATTGTTGTTGTTGTTGTTGTTGTTGATGATGATGATGATGGTGATGATGATGTTGACGATGATGATGACGACGACGACTGGCCTGCCTGAATCAACTCACCCATTTCTCGGCCTCACGAGGCATTTCCCGCAAGCACCGTGCTTAGGAAAGCAAACGGCCGCACAGAGATCACCTTGGAGGGGGGGGCGAAGGGGGGGTAAATGGCTTTAGGGGGCAAAATGAAATGTGCACATGAGGAATAAATGTGTATGATTTCCAGGGTCAATAGGGGTTGAAAGGTCAAGGTGTCACCCTTGCTCAAAAGCCAGTCGTATCCAGCTCTAGGGTTCGGTGCTCATCTCCATTTACAGTCAAAGAGAGAGTATTCTCTGTATTGGCAGACCTTTCTGTGGACATGTGGCAGGCATGCCTAGACAGTGGGGTGGACAGAAAACTGTTTACCTTCCCACCCACGTGGTCCCTATTGATCTACTTTCAATGTCTTGCTTTCGAAAGGCTAGGCTGGCAGGAGGAGCTGGGACAGAGATGGGAGCTCACTCTGTCCAGCAGCATTCGGGTATCGAACTGCTGCCTTCCGATCAGTGTCTTAACCACGCTCACAACGTATAGCTAAGCCTCTGCAGGGAGCATGCAGGGAAATGCGAGAACGAGCCCTCTTCTTCTGGCAGCTACAACTTCATCATCATCATCATCATCATCATCATCATCATCATCATCATCATCATCATCATCATCATCATCATCATCATCATCATCATCACGCCAAGCCCCATCCAGTCATTTGTATCTGGGCCCTGGAGGGGGCAGCAACATATAACCATCCCAGGCATCGAAAAAGAGGCCTTTCTCCCATTGTATGTCATCTGTGCCAGGCAGAGGAGGAGGAGGAGGAGGAGGAGGAGGAGGAGAAGGAGGAAGGCTGCTCTGGGCTGGAGCCTCCGCAGTTTCTAGGCTTGGCCCTCTTTTAAAGAGACAGGCAGGGGATAACTTTTGTAAGATTACGTTTAGAAAAGATGAAGGTCTCCCTTTGGTGCTGCTCATCTCTGTTTATAGCCAAAGAGCCAGCAGATGTTTCCATGGTCATGTGGCAGGCAGGACTGAAGAGCACAGAATGCTGGTACCTTTCCCACTGAACCACTACCTGTTCATCCACTTGCAATGTCTTGCTTTCGAACTGCTAGGTTGGCAGGAGCTGGGGCAGAGACAGGAGCTCAGTCCATCATGCAGCACCCGGGTTTCGAACTGCTGACCTGCCGACCTTCCAGCCGTCAAGTTCAGTGTCTTAACCACTAGGCCACTGCAGTCCCTGAAGATTAAGTTCAGCCTTCTGGTAATAAACACGGGGATGGACGGCGACTTCCTTTCAGCCCAGCCGAGGGTTTTTTGTGATTTTCACAAGGACATTCCTTGGACTTTAACTCCCAACTTCTTGGAACCGTCACTCCGAAAGGTCACTTTTCCTGGCCTTGCAATTCAGCCTCCCTTTTTAGGATTTTCATGCCTGGAGATTCCCCCCCCCCCAATTTCTCCCCCCCCGGGGGGGGGGGCTGAGAGGGGCGGCAGGAGCAACCCAGCCCCTTGGGTGGTGGCCCGGAGGAGATGCTGAAGCAGAGGCACTTCAACACTGGTTTCCTTCCCTCCCGCCAAGACCTTGGGCGGCCTTTCCAGCCCCGGCCGGGTCGGCAGTTGCAAAACGGCTGGTTATTAATGCCCTGAGAGTTTGATTCCACCCCTGGCTCCAATTAGCTATTCATGAGGTGATCAGACGACGTGGAAAGCGCCCTTGTAATGGCGGCATCAGCATCCAAATAACGCGAACCCCATTAAGAAGGGATTGTGGTCACTGGGGTGGATCAAGTGTGCTAATAGCCCAGCTAACAGCAATTAAGTCAATTAACCGTTCAAAGGCATGCTGTTCCATTCCCCCTCCTTAAACAGCCCCTGTGCATCTGCAGGATGCGCGGAAACTTATTTATGGGCTAGGCGGCTGTGAGTCATTATTAACCGCAGGGGGAAAAACAACCGGCAAAAGCCAGGGCGGCTGGGAAAGGAGCGCATGATGGCAGCCATAGAGAGCCACGCATTGCCCCACCTGGCCGGACAGGTTGCCCCGAGGCCAGAGCGGGCCGTAAATGAAGTGGAAAACCACCTGCCTTGGTCCTCAGAGGAGACCAGAAGACTTCTTCTGCTCCAGAGAACCCCGCTAGACATGTTGGAACATCCTCCCTTGTCTGGAGTTGAGGGTTGAGTCTTCCCTGGCCAAGATCAGGGTCATCTTCTCCTGGCCCTGAGATGATGATCATCCCTGCACACTGGAGGAAAACGCACTGAGTCTCCACCCTGGACTTACTGCATAACGCAAGCTAGCAGGGCAAACTTTCAAAATGTTAAAGCAGGTGTGCCCAAACGATGGCCCGTGGGCCAGATCTGGCCCCTGATGCCAATTCATCCAGCCCATACCACCCTCATCAAACCACCCTCATCGCTCCCAGAAGCGGATGTAAGATGCATCCATAGGGTTGATTGATTAAAAAAAGATGCAAGCAACCTATCTAATGAGTTAAGACTGGGGTTTCCAGGGCCACGGGGACCCTTCCTCGATAGTTCAGACCACACAGAAGGGGCCGAATCTGGCCCACAGGCCAAGACCTCTGTGGGTTTCTGAGCCACCATCCATGATTTTCCACACTAGAAGGATGGGAACAACTGGGTCGAAGCAAATCCCCCATGGGTGGGTCTCCACAGTGGGCAGCTTGAAAGCATAAAACATTCAAAGTTTGAGGCCCCGGTTTTAATGACTCTTGTTAAAGTTAACCTGCCGCCCATAGAATATATCCAGGGGGATCTCGCCCATAAATATAGGTAAATAGAGATTGTAAAGATAAATAAGGAGGGCCTTTTGTGTGCAGGGGAGAGCGATAAGGGGGTGATCATGCGCTGTATTTACGGCCCCGGCCCCATAAAGGGCCAGGGAGAGATACGGCTCCTTTAATAACTTACTTTGTCTATGGCAGCCGTCAGTGCTCGCACTTAGTGAGCTAAAGATGCAGTGACACACAACGCTTACAGATAATTAAATATTGATTTTTTGTTTTCTAATCCTATATAAAAATTGTCCTGGGTCTCCCAATGGTCGTTTCATCTTGCCAGGACATGCGGAGAGCTATTAACCCTACTTGGTTTCAAACTCTTGTAGGACATATAATAAAAAAGGGGGTGGGGGTCTTGAGGGGAGGAAGCTTGTTTGAAGAGGCAGGACGGTTCTCTCTTCCTTTCTTTTCTCCATCCCCCCCCCTCCGGAAGGACTTCCACAGGTCTCCTCTCTGGGGAAGGAAGCCAAGCCAAAAAGGGTGAGCCTGGGGGGGTGGGGGGGGTGAGTGACTGCCTTGCCAGAAGTCGATGCACCAGGGAGATAAAACCGGATGGTGACCCGAGTGGGACGAGAGGGCCGGGGCTCCTGCCAACCTTCAAGACAAACTGGGGCTCCCTTTCCCCCCCCTCGGTTTCCTGGGCCCAGGGTCCTCCCTTCATCAGCCTTCTGCCGCCATCCATCCGTGGTTGTGCCGCATTAAACTTGTTCATCTCACTCACCAAGATGCTCGGTAAAGACTAATAAGTTGAACGAGGCCTTTCCAGCAAGCGAAGGCGGATCCATTTCGACGCCCCTGGAAACTTTTGGAAGTTTCTGGAGAGTGTCGGAAGAGCCCCTTTCCTGCCCCGGAAAGCTGGTGGGATTTTTAAATCCACACCCCTGACATTCAAACTTCCCAGTCAAAAATGTCATGGGGAGGAGGATCCATATTCTTTGCCATTTTGATTCTCCCAAACCTTCTGTTTCCTCATTGGTTGCATCAATCCTAGGAAACTTTGTGCGATGCTGCATCATTTTCAGCAAACGAGTGCTCATGGGGAATACTTGTCCAGCATCAGACGCAACGACAGCATCCCACGCCCAATGGCGCATAGATATAAAATATCCGGGGAAAGGGGAGTTTGTGCCTCCAAAAATCTTCAGAGTAAAACTGGAGTGGGTTAGAGAGAACGAAAGAGATTTCTCCCTCCGGGACTTTCAGTCTTTCTTCTCTGGAGTCCCTGGAATCCAACTGGGTTTTCTAGGGCTGCTAAACCCATTTTCTTCTAAACCAGGGGTGCCCAAACTACAACCTGCAGGCCATATCTGGCCCCTGATCCCAATTAATCCTGCCCACACCACCCTTGTCGCTCCTGGAAGTGGAAGTAAAATGCACCCATATGGAGGCATTTTACTTCCGCTTACAGGTGTGACACAGGCAGCATGGGCCAGATGAATTGGTGTCAGGGGCCAGATCTGGCCTGCATGCTGCAGTTTGGGCACCCCTGTTCTATACCTACAAAGTGAACAAGCAAATCTTGGTCTCCTCTCTCTCTCCATGGTCTGGGCCTTCTGCAGATGGCCGGAGTAAATAAAGAGAAGTGGGTAATTGGGGATAATTGGGATTTTTAAAAAACCCTGCAATGGTTTCCATAAGAAATGTGCAAAATCTATGCTTGTTTCGCAAACAAGAGGAGGCAAAATCGGTGGCAGTGGCGGTGGTGGATTTCTCCCAACCTTCCTGCAAAGGGCCCATTCATGCCAAAGGAATCCTTGTCAATCCTTTGGGAGGGCGGATTCTCTGAACCTGAATCCTTCCCTCCCCACATTTCCCTATTTGCATTTCACCCAAGGCTACCGTTTTCTTCCCAGCTGGCTCCGTTCCTCTCTTGGTGGGAGCGTCAGGCGGTGTGTGTGTGTGTGGGGGGGGGGGTCTGGAAGAACAGGGCGACTAACAGTGACGGTCTCACAGCAGCCTCTTCCCCCTGATGTGCATTTTATATATCATTACAATGACAGAATCGTTATGCACAGGCCGTTAGGGAATGCATGTGAAAACTCTTGCCAGCAGCGCATGGGAGGGGTGGGGAGGGGGACAGAGTACAGGCCGCTCTCTTGCTCAGAGAGAGGTGAAAGGAAACCTCCCTTGCATGAGGGGGGGAGGTGGCTACTACAGGCCGTGGAAAGCCACGCCGTGGGACTGGGCGGCACTGGGACCCACCTACACCCTCTCCTTTGAGACCCACTGTGGCCACTGGCCAGAAGGGGGAGCTCTTTGCTGCTCAAGGCTGCTCCTCAACAGCACCCCCTACCACGCCGTGTGGTCAGAAGAGGCATTACACCTTATAGACCAGCGGGGTTGAAACGCTCCTGGACCCACGGATCTCCAACAGCTGGGCCTGAAAATCTTTGCATTTCACACTGCTTGGGGATTCTTCCCTTTCCTCAGTTGCCTGCAGAGGTCAGGTGGACGGCTACGGCCACGGGTCCGTTACAGATCCTTCCAAGCTTTGTGTGGACAGGAGGCAACCGGTGGTGTCCAGTGCCGTCGTTGGCCTGGTTGTGTGAATCCATTCCAGGATTTGGTCTAACCTTTACAGGACCTGTCCAAGGTTCTGAAGCCTGGATTCTCTGCCCTCCTCCTTGGCATCTCAAAGAGACCCTTTCAGCCATAAGACCCGGAACGGACTTCCTGCCCCACTGACACTGGAGGCTCCATGTTCCCATGCTTTGGTGTCCACCTGGAAGTGTCTGATCTTCCAGAAACCCCCTCCATAGGGAGCTTTAGGCCAGGAAGGCTCAAACTATGGCTCATGGGCCATATCTGGCCCCCGATGCCAATTCATCCTGCTCCTGCCACTCTCCCTCATTGCTTCCAGGAGCGATGAGGGTGGCATGAGCCAGATGAATTGGCATGGGGGGGGCAGATCTGGCCCATAAGCCATAGTCTGGGCACCCCTGGTTTAAGCAGAGAAAAAGGCAGCTTAAAAGCTATCTCATCCTTTTGCAAAACAGACGGCAAGGCGTGTTTTACTTCCGCTTCTGGTGGGAGGAACCACGTGACCGGCCCACTGAACCATGTGACTGGCCCGTGGCCCAAAAAAGTATGGGCAGTCCTGCTTTAGGCTCTTAGTCTCTCCCCCCCTCCGGGTTTGGGTTTCTCCTCCTCCTCCTCCTCCTCCTCTCTGATGAAGTGGGAAACCTCCACAACTGTCTGGCAGGACAATGGCTTTGATGGGGGACAGACGGACGGACGGACGGGGAACCGATCAGGTCAGCCTTTTTAAAGAAAGGAGCCCTTGAAATGAGACTCTCCAATGCCTTTCGATGAAATGATTTGCCTCATTAGGGTAAAAAGGGAGACCGTGATCTTCCTGATCAACGGTGGCCATTTATTTTCAAAGTGTCCATTTTGCAGGAGCCAAAAAGACAGACTTTTATTTTTTAATCTTATTTTCAATTTCAACAAAGACGACTTTACTCTGGCTTCAGGCTGAACCCTCTCTCAAATCCCCCCCCCCAAAAAAACTCCCTGCCTTTCCCTCTTTTGGGGGTGGGTGCATTGCACAGACAATAGGTGGTGATGATGATGATGATGATGATGATGATGATGATGATGATGATGATGATGATGATGATGATGAAAACTATGGCTTTGTCGCTCTCTCTCTCTTTCTCATTCCCCCCACCCCACAAGCACTAACCCTGGGGAGGACAAAATCCCCCCCCCCTTTCGTGGTAGTGACGCTGGCAGATGGAGATGAATCCAAAGTGCCATAGGCACAATTACTGGCATTGTGTGGAAGCCACGATTGGCGTCTCTTCCAGGGAGGGTCATAATCAAAAGGTACCCCTGGAAAGATGGGGAAATGGGAAGAAGAGGAGCCGCTCTTTGCCCGGGAAGGAGAGGCTTCCTAGGGGGAAAAGGGTCCCCTTCCTTTAAGGGCAGAGCAAGGCACGGGCAGACCTTCCGAGCAAGGGGGATCCACAGGGCCCAGGGAGGGAGGGAGGGAGGGAGAGTCCCGAAGCCAGCCTTGGGAAGTTACTTTCTGAAAGTCCTTTCCAAAGAGGCACCCGTGGGACAGCACATCTGGCAAAACCCAACAGGAAAATAAAAGCCACAGTTTTGTAGCTGTTAGAAAGCAAGGAATTGCAAGTAGATCAATGGGGACCACTTGGGTGGGAAGGTAAACACTGCCTGCCATGGGGGGGGGGGAGCTCCACAGGAGGAGCTTTCTGTGTGTGTGTGTGTGTGTGTGTGTGTGTGTGTGTGTGTGTGTGTGTGTGTGTGTGTGTGTGTGTGTGTGTGTGAGTGTGTGTGCGCGCGCGCGCGCGCGCGTGTTTCCAAGTCTCCTCCTCCTCCTCCTCCTCCTCCTCCTCCTCCTCCTCCTCCTCCTCCTCCTCCTCCTCCTGGCCAAGATCTCCCCCCCCCCCCGCCGCCATCCTGCCCCCTTCTCTATTCTACTCACGTGCCATGAGGTTATGTGGCTGTCTCTCTTATCAGCAGAAGCCACACAGTGCATTGTGGGACATAGAGCTCTCTCTCGCTCTCTCTGGAGCCAGGGCCCCCGCTTATGACACCCTCCTCTCCAGGCTTGAAGGCCAGGCAAGTGACCTCCCTGACCTTGCCATAGCCCCCTCCCTTCTCTTCCCTCCCTCCCTGCTCGCTCTTCCTTCCTTCCTTCCTTCCTTCCTTCCTTCATTCATTCATTCATTCCAGCCAGCCACCCAGCTTTCCTTCCCTTCCCTTCCCTTCCCTTCCCTCCCTCCTTCCTTCCCTCCTTCCTTCCTTCCTTCCTTCCTTCCTTCCTTCATTCATTCATTCCAGCCAGCCACCCAGCTTTCCTTCCCTTCCCTTCCCTTCCCTCCTTCCTTCCTTCCTTCCTTCCTTCCTTCATTCATTCCAGCCAGCCACCCAGCTTTCCTTCCCTTCCCTTCCCTTCCCTCCTTCCTTCCTTCCTTCCTTCCTTCATTCATTCCAGCCAGCCACCCAGCTTTCCTTCCCTTCCCTTCCCTTCCCTTCCCTCCTTCCTTCCTTCCTTCCTTCCTTCCTTCATTCATTCCAGCCAGCCACCCAGCTTTCCTTCCCTTCCCTTCCCTTCCCTCCTTCCTTCCTTCCTTCCTTCATTCATTCATTCCAGCCAGCCACCCAGCTTTCCTTCCCTTCCCTCCTTCCTTCCTTCCTTCCATCCAAACGAGACGGGTCGCTTTGATGACAAGAGGACTTGGCCATTTGCACACGCACAGCTTTGAGACATGAGTAGGACAATTAAATCTGCATCAAAATCAAGGCGGTGGCCGGAAGAGAAGGGAGAGATGAACAAGTGGGAGGGGGGGTTAGAAATGGGGGTGGAGGCTGCACATTGCCCCCCACCCACCCACACACCCCTGACTGGGCCCTTTGCAACCTATGCTCCACCTTTGGTGCCATGGCTGTGACTTGCCCCCTCTCTGCAGGCAGGGAAGAGCCCCAGCACAGGCAATGGACAGAATAGGTTGGCACATGTGTTGTGCCATGGGCCATAGTGTGCAATGCCTTCCGGGGGTTGCATGAGTGGGAAATGCTTCCTGAAAGGGTGGCTGCTAAACAGCCCTTATCAGACCCAGAAGACACCACGCTCCAACCAGTCTTCTAGGCCAACGTTCTTCCCTCCCCCCCCCCCCCCCGGCTTGGGCAGCCCCAGTCGCCCCTCTGGAGATGATGGAGGACTGGCCCACTCCTCCAAGGAGGGCAGGGTCACCCTCCGGCTCACCCTCGGCAGTGGAGGCCCAGAGGCACGTGGGCCCCTGCAGGGTCCGAGGGGGGCCACAGAGAGACTCGCCTTGCCTTCCTCCTGGGGAAGAGGTCCAAAGAGGTTCGGGGGCGGAGGCAAGCAGGGCCAGAACTGTAGAGCGGGGTGGAGAGGCCCGTTGTGCAGAAGTTGCCCTGGACTGCAAGGGAAGTGTGACATGATCCGGGGGAGGCGGAGGGGGGGGCAGATTTGGGCACAACCCTGGCATGAGCCCAGATCTTCTTGCAAATCCCCCGGATGGGTGCAGAGCAGATGAGAAAAGGCTCAGCGCTGGAAGCCGCGGGCAGGGGGAGCCAAAGGACGGCCATCCGGCCTCCTCCTCCTCCTCCTCCTCCTCAGCAGGCCGAGGGTGGCTTTCAAGCACAGCAAAAACCAAGTTAAAACACACACACACACACATGGAAAGAAAGAGAGGAAGCGTCAAGAAGGACCCTTCTTATCGTGTGTGTGTGTGTGTGTGTGTGTGTGTGTGTGTGTGTGTGTGTGTGTGTGTGTGTGTGAGGAAGAGTCCGTTCCATAGGCTTCTGCTTAAATTGGTTCCTTTATGTAACTTGAAGCAAACCCTTTGAAAGCCTAAAGAAGAAGAAATGGGGCCATAAGGCGGCCCTTGAAAGACTTCTCGGCCTTCTCTCAGGATGGCCATTTTGTTTTTGTAGCTCAAAATCCACTTCCTGTTGCCACGAAAGACATAAAACTCTACAAGGATGCGCGATACGCCTGCCGCCGTCCTGTGAGAAAAGTCGAAGCCTTGGAGCTGGTTTTCGGCAGGCTCTGGATCTGGCTTCAGTTCGAGACCCAAGTCTTCCATGGCGGAGTGAGCTCCCGTCATCTGTCCCAGCTCCTGCCAACCTAGCCGTTGGAAAGCAAGAAATGGCAAGGAGATAAACAGGTACAAATTGGGCGAGAAAGGTAACAGTGTTCCATGTACTGGGCATCTAATCATGCCTGCCACATGACCACAGAAATGCCTGCAGACTCAGACAGTGCTGGCTCTTGGAGAGCCTCTAAACTCCATCCTATATATTCCCTTCTCTCTCTCTCTCTCTCTCTCTAATTTTATTTTTAACCAATGATGTAAAAGAACACATAAAAGACACAAACAAACATTTGCACTCAAATACAAAGAATATACAGATATATATATATATATACTGTATATGCAACACAACATTGGGCTCTGGGGAGCATTTAGAGAAGCCAAACATTTTCTTCCACTTCTTCTTTAATTACTCTTAAGTCGATTTCTCTCCAAAACTACGCAGCACTTTCTCTCTCTCTCTCTCTTATTTCTGGAAATGAAAACCTTGAAAGGTTCTCTGGTTATTCCCGTGTGTGTGTGTGTGTGTGTGTGTGTGTGTGTGTGTGTGTGTGTGTGTGTGTGTGTGTGTGTGTGTGTGTGTGTGTGTGTGTGTGTGTGTGTGTGTGTGTGTGTGTGTGTGTGTGTGTGATATCACACCCCCACCCCCAGAGGCAAACACACCGCAGAGGCCCGGCTGGCCCACGCGCCCGGGCTCTGCGCAGAAGCGAAAGGCAAATCTCTTCTGCAAAATCTTTTCCCGAGCCACGTGGGGGTGGCAACGTTGAGCCCAGCGGAGCAGGGATGAATGTCAAGGCGGAGGAAGCCGTGGGCCGGATGCAGAAGTCTCTCCTCTCCCCCACGAGAGAAAGAAAGTGCCTCCGTTTTCCACAGACCATTCTGAGCTGATGCCTGGCCACGAGTTTCTCTTGGGAATAATAACTTTGTGCCTAAAATTATACCGGGTTGAATGGATGGAGAAACTCTGCTCAGGGGACGATGCCCGAATGAGGCTCCGATCATGTCCCCCCCACCCAAGTGGTCCCTATTTATCTCCTTGCAATGTCTTGCTTTCGAACTGCTCGGTTGGCAGGAGCTGGGACAGAGACGGGAGCTCAAACCGTCATGCAGTACCCGGGGCTTGAACTGCCAACTTGCCAGCCTTCCAACAAACAAGGGCAAGCTTCTTAACCATGGCCGCCCCTCCTCTTGGTGGCTCTGATGGACTCTTACTGGCATTTGCAACTTCAGGAAGGAAAGGATGTCGGTAGGTCGGATAATGCACAATTCTGCATCAGTTCTATCAAGAATAAAGGTGAAAGTTGCCCTTGCTCAAAACCCAGTCGTATCCAACTCTAGGGTGCAGTGCTCATCTCTGTTTGAAGCCCAAGAGCCAGGGCTGACTGCATTGGGAGACGTTTCCGTGGTCATGTGGCAGGCAGGACTAAATGCCAGAGTGCATGGAAGGCTGTTACCTTTCCCCCAAAGTGGTCCCTATTTATCTACTTGCCATTTCAGGAGCCGGGCGCTCTCGCTCTCTGCATGGCGCAGACCTTCCCGTTGTCAAGCTGAAGGCCAGATGGGTCTCCCCAAAGGCCAGGGACGCCCGGCCCGGCCAGCTTGCGTGGCCATGATTCTCTGGCAGCAGGTGAAGGAAAGGAAACCTGTGGTTTGGCAGGGAGGCCTCTTTCCTCCACCTCACTTGGCTTCTGTTTCACTTTTATTTATTTCCTTTTATTTTCCTTCCAGTTGCCTTGGCATTGGGCAGGATCGGTATCCGTCCCACGAGGGGGCAGCGGGGCGGGCGAGCGAGCAGGCCCTTCGGCAGAGCTGGAAAAGACCAGGCCGCCAGATGCCTTTGGCCCCCGCCAAGACGGGAGGATCGGATTCAACAGGTTGGGGCCGGAAGGCCTGGCTGGACAAAAGTTTCCTCTCCTGGGGGGACACATGCTGCCCCTGGCCCAGAATGGGTTCATTGGGTGGGGAGGGGGAGGGGGGTGTTGCATCAGGAGGAGGGGAAAGAAAGGACTCCAAGGAAGGGGGTTTTGGGGAGAGGCAGCGAGGCAGATGGAAAGTGGGGGGATAGTAGTTTCCTCCTCTTCTCACTCTGTTTGTACTCCAAGAGGTGCAAATTATACAGGCAGAGGCACATTCTGGGAAGCCTTCCAGGTCCCTTTATTCGGAAAGGGAGACTCTCTCTCTCTCTCTCTCTCTCTCTCTCTCTCACACACACACACACACACACACACACACAGACAGACAGACAGACACACAGTCTGGCTAGGGTACATCAGATCTCCCTGGCTGGCCGGCTGGTGGAAGAGAGGCAGGAAGGGATCAACTTTCCAGAAACCCCATCAGAGCAGGTGAGTGCTCGGAGACCCTCCATTCCCCCCCCCCGGTGCCCCCGGATCACACAGAGTCTAGCTTTCCCCCCCCCCCATCTTTGCCATCCAGAAACACACACACAGTTCTGGGGGTGAAGTTACCAGAGTGTAATAAACATAGCCCAGGCGTGTGACCCATGCGATGTTCATCACACAGAGGCAGGAAAGGAACGACCCCTTTTTCCAGGTCACCTTAAATATCCAAAACCTAGCAAGCTTTTGTCGTTCACACGATAGGCAAATCCTGGTTTTCTGCTTCTGAATGGCAAGAAGAGGGAAGTCCCTGTTTGTTCCTGCTATTCCCCCCCCCCCATTTCCCCACCTAAGAATGATGAGCCTGGCTGGTACTCCATACTCCATGTGCCACCTTAGCCTGAAGAAGTCATCGTGAACAACAAAAGCTTGCTAAGTTTTGAATTTTTAAAAGCGACTTGAAAAGGGCAATCGTTTCTTTCCTGCATCTATTTGAATTTCTAGAGTTCATCGTTCAAAAAATGAATATTTCAGGAGTTCTCGACCTTTTTAAGCCGTGGGCCATTGGGGGGTCACGCTGCTCCCTCAGACAGCTTCAGGGGCCACGCAGCCATTTTGTCCTTCCTCCACCCCATGGCACTTCTGGGGGCGGTGGGGAGCCACATGAAATGGCACCATAGGCCACATCTGGCCTGCAGGCCACAGGTTGAGAATCCCTGATCTATATGAATGTCTAGCGTTTGTAGTTTATTTATTTATTTGATTTTTGTATGCCGCCCTCCTTGGTAAACACCCACTCAGAGCAACTCACCATAACAAAACAATCAACAATATAATACGATATAATACAGTAAAATATAATGAAAGAAACAATGCAATGAAATGAGCAACACAATGTAGCAACACAATTGTAGGAAAACAATCGAACAACACAATAGAGCAATATAAGCAAACAGTACAATGATACAATTAAGCAATACAATGCAGCAATAAATCGAATGCAATGTAGCAATACAGTTAATCAAGTATCATACATACATGTCACTTTGTATATGTAACTTTGCTTGTATTGAAAGTCCTGCCAGAGTTTCTATGGCAGTGGGCTGGATTCGGCCCCCAACACCAATTCATCCAGTCCACGCCTCCCGCATTGGTCCTGAAAGTGGAAGTAAAGTGTGGCCGTGGCTCAGCTCTCCAGGTGCTGTTGGACCCCAATTCCCAGAAGCCCAAGTCACTGTGGAAGGGCCCTTCTAGAGCATCTGGAGAGCCTGGTTTGAAGAACCCTGATCTAGGTCTTAGGTGGAGGTTGGTGGTGGTGGTGGTGGTGGTGGGGACACCTCTGTCTGCATGGAAAGCCCAACCAAGGGGCCACATCTGGACCAATACTCAGAAGACTAGAGGGTTTTTTTTAAAAAAAAATAATTCATTTCATTGCTCATTAATTCTTTGAAATCCTAGTTCCAAAAATGATCTTTCCAGGCTCTGTTTGGGAGTGGCCCAGGGTGGCTTCACCAGGGAAGAGAAACAGGCTCAAACGGCAGGAAGTCCTAGATAGGCTGGATATTAGGGAAAATGTCTTAATGGTTAGAGGAGTACGACAGTGGAAGCTGCTGCCTTGAGAGCCGGTAAGCGCTCCCACACTGGGAACATTCAAGAGAGCCTTGGGCAGCCACATCTACCAGACCTCCTGCTTTGATTCGGATCCCTGCGCTGAGCAGTGGTTTGGTCTCAGTGCCCTCAAAGGCCCCTTCTCCTGACCCAGGGATTCTATGGCTCTAAGCCACAGTGTTTCCCAAACGCTGGTTTTTGGACTTCTATTCCCAGAAGCCTCTAAGTCATTTCCCCAAAGCACTGATCAGCCAATGGACTGACTGAGGCTTCTGGGAATTGAAGTCCCCCAGTGGGCTGTGTACCCCTTATTGGGAACCACTGCTTAAGGAGAAGAGCCTCGGGCCAGATGGGACGGAGGGGCCAACCCTCCGTGAGAGGGAGACCATGCCAAGGTTGGAATGTTGCATGGCGTAGCCATGATGACTCTCCCTCCTTCCAGTACCCAAGCCATGCTCCAGAGGTCCACTGGGGCAATGGACAATCTTCAGGTCCTCCTCCCGCTCGCTCGCTCGCTCGCTCGTGGGGGGGGGGGCGTGCTGTGAAACTAGGGTGGGACTCTCCCACAGCCCCTCCTTTCGTTAGCAGCCTTAGCATGCTCAAGCGGGGTCTGGCCTTGTTAATGTGGGGAGATACAGACTCCCATTGGCTCATGCGCTGGTCTGACCATGGCCGTTGGGAACCTCCACCAATGAGGACTTGAGTTTGGCCAACGCCCAAGCCAAGAGGGTGGCTTCATTTTGGCAGTCCAAGGTTTGACTGGGACGAGAAGAACGAGCGGGCTTTCCAGAAGAGGACTGCCCTCTGCAAAAGAGGACATGTGGCCCACCCGCCCCAAAAACTTTGGGGCTTCCTTTGTTTGTGGTCTTCTTCTGAGACCTCCATCCATGGGATCCATTCTCAGGATCCATTCATCAGCCGTTGTTGCCAGGATGAAACAGGCTACAAACTCCTGCGAGGGTCTCTTTCTGTGCCTCTCCTTCGTCCCGCCGCCGCCGCCGCCGCATGTCTGGTGGCTGTTTGGGCGTCAACACGAAGCTCAGCTCCCCTTTCAGCACCGCTTCCAAAAAAACAACCACCACCACGACTTGCAGGCAAAGTTTCCAAGGCATATTTTCTCCCTTGTCAGATTTTACACTCCATTTGGAGACCGTCCACCGCTTTGATGCACCGGTTGTTTTCCTACCCCGTGACAAAAAAAAATAAAATCCCCCGTTGGCTTCTGAATGGAGACAATTGGGCAACAACAGAGCCCTAAAAATATGGGGCTTCTGGGAGGGGCTTCAAAGAGAAAGTTTTGCTTCAGATTTTATTTTATTTTTATTTTTATTGGGGGAAGATTGTTTTTGGAACTGTTGGCCTTTTCTCATTCCAAAGTTTGATTTCACTGCATATTTTGAACAAACAAAGGAGGAAGACAATCTATAAAAGATACATGCACAAAATAAAAATAAAAAAATAAAACACCCCTCAGAGAATGATGAAACTTAAAGGAAATAGATAGATCTCCTTCTGAGCCCAAATGCTGGTCTGAACAATTGATGCTTGCAGCACTGTGTGTGAGAGGAAGGAAGGAAGGAAGGAAGGAAGGAAGGAAGGAAGGAAGGAAGGAAGGAAGGAAGGAAGGAAGGAAGGAAGGAAGGAAGGAAGGAAGGAAGGAAGGAAGGAAGGAAGGAAGGAAGGACAAAGAACTGGACTTCAAAGCTACTGGGCAACTGGTTCACCCTGATCTCTCTTTCCATCAAGAGGACCTGAAACTGCTTGACAAAACTCTCCCTGATGTTCTGTTGTGGCGATTAACCACCCTTAATGGCAAGCCATGCATCCGGCCCCTGCGCTGGGGCTGCCGTTCCCCGGGTGCTGCCATGCTCTCTGCTCCCATGCCTGCCTTCCACCTGATCTCTCTTTCTGGATCCGAGCAGCCAAGAACGCCGCCCAACATTTCACCTCCCCACAAACTAAACCCCAACCATTGGAACTTCTGACTTTGACTACACTGCTTTCCAATGGCCAAAGCAGGGGTGCCCAAACATTTTGGGCCAAGAGCCAGTCACATGGTTCAGTGGGCCAGTCACGTGCTTCAGCGGGCCGGTCACGTGGTTCCTTCAACCAGAAGCTTGCACCTTGCAATCTGTTTTGCAACAGGATGAGATAGATTTTAATCTGCCATTTTCTCTGTTTAAACCAAGGGTGCACAGACTATGGCCTGTGGGCCAGATCCAGTCCTCGATGCCAATTCATCTGGCCCACGCTGCCCTCATCGCTCCTGGAAGCAGCAGTATGTAGAGGATGTATGTAGAGGTTTCACTGTGAGTTTATGCCTTTGAGACCAGTGACAGAGTGGCTTAGTGGTTAAGGCACTGAGTTTGATGACCAGAAAGTCAGCAGGTCAGCAGTTCGAAACCCAAGCACGGTACAGCGGCACGAGCTCCTGCCATCTGTCCTAACGCCTGTGAAGCTCGCAAGGAATTGCAAGTAGACAAACAGGTACCACTTTGGCAGGAAAGGTACCAGCATTCCATGTGTCTAGTCCTGGCTGAGTGCTGCGATGCTCCCTTGGTTCAGAGTTCTGCATGGCAACCGACAGTGGGCTGGACGGAAGCGGCCTCCCTCTCACGCCTCGGAGGCGCTGAGCGGCCACGGCTGCCGCCACCCTGCTCGGTGAGCGCGGCCTTCCACGCTAAACAGGGGGGCGCGTCAGCGGCCTCCTCAAACTCCACACCAAATCACAAGCAACAGAGCAGAAAACCAAATTATTCTCAGCTGTTACCCTGCTTAATTTAATGTTTCCAATGAGCTCCTTTTGCTTTTTCCTCGACAATGAAAGGCATATTTGTGCTGTGTCACAAAACATTAGATTTTGTCAAGGCAATTCATTTCTCAATGGTAATTTGTAAAGTGTGCGCCGTGCGCAGGCATGTCATGTGCTGGAGAGGATTTCAGGGCTTCCTTCGGAGGAGAGGGGACAGGAGAGGCTTTGGGGGAGGGGAGGGCAAAGGGCGAGAGGGGTCAAGGGGTCAGCGGCCACCCTAGCCAAGGGTCTTCATGCGCTGCTCCACCCCAGCGAGGGGAAAAAATCATGGCATGCTGGGGGGGGGTAAGGAAAAGGTGTGGGGGGGATTTAGGCATTTCTAAAAGGCAAACAGACCCCCCCCCCAATATATATATATATATATACACACACATCTTGGCTCCCCGCAGTGTTTCCACCACGGACTCTAATGAGGCATGAAATGGATCCAATGAGATCATCAGCTAATAATAAAACAGATAAAGCTGGCCATGCATGTGTGTGTGTGTGTGTGTGTGTGTGTGTGTGTGTGTGCGCGTGCGCGCATGCACGCATGGCTCTCTTTGAAATGAAAATGTTTCAGATCTTCCAAAGAGACCGCAAAGGGCTGGGTGTAGAGCAGGGGTGTCCACACCATGGCCCATGGGCCAGATCCAGCTCCCGACAGGCATGTTTTACTTCCACTTCCGGGAGCGACAAGGATGGGGTAGGCTGTATGAATGGGCATTGGGGGGCCAGATCTGGCCCATGAGCCATAGTTTGGGCAAAGAGAAAATGGCAGCTTAAAATCTATCTCATCCTGTCTCAAAGCAGATTGCAAGACGCGATTTACATCCACTTCTGGTGGGAGGAACCACGCCGCCGGCCCGCTGAACCCCATGACTGGCCCACAGCCCCAAAAAGTCCAGGCACGCCTGGTGTAGAGGAAAGGATCCTCTTTCAACCCACTGTAGTTTGGGCTCCCCCGGATTACAGGTTCCATCCCAGTTAATACCCAACGAAGTGAGCTGGTTTTTCCACACTGGGTGGTGGTGGAAGGAAACCATCCCCATCCCCATCCCCTGTGGTACAACCAGCGCATAAATGCCTCCAGCGAGCAAAGCCAAGAAGGTCCCGAGAGGAACCCCAGCCCAGGCCGTGGCTTCCACCCACGTGTCTCTCTGTGGCCCTCCCGACCTCGCGGATCCCTCTTTGCTCCCTCTGAAAAACGGCCAGACTGCGAGAAAGAGAGAGAGAGAGAGAGAACGGGGGAGATGCTGCAAGCCTCTGGGAAGAGGGAGGAAAAGAAGGGGGTAATTGTGACAATAATGGGCAAAAGCATGACCAATTATTCCCAAGCTCGTTAAAATTAAGCCCGTCTCTTTTCCCTAAACGTATCGCGGATTTTTGTTATGCTGGGGGATTTCTAGATCTTCATTAGCCATCCTTGTTAGCGTTAAATGATACAGACGCTGGATACAGCCACTGATGGGTGTTTTAGGGCCACAGGGGAGAAATCCTGGCTCCAGTTGTGCCGAGGTGGCGGGTGTGGGTCTCACGTGGGATGCCACGGCCCCTCAGGGAGCCACTGGCCAACCTCCCCCTCCCCAAACTGAGTGCTTTCCCACCCCTTCCCAGATTGCAAATAGCCCCTCTTTGCGGTAGTAGTGGTGGTGGTGGTGGTGATGATGATGATGATGATGATGATGATGATGATGATGATGATGATGATGATGATGATGATGATGATGATAATAATAATAATAATAATAATAATAATAATAATAATAATAATAATAATAATAATAATAAAAAACATGTCAGAAATTATTCTGGGTTGAAAGGATTCCTGTTGGAGAAACTCCTTTGCTCAGGGGACGAGGCCCGAATGAGGCTCCTTTCATGCCCCCCCCCCAAGATCTTTTACCCCACCTAAGCGGTCCCTATTGTGTGTGTTTTCGTGTCATAGATTACTCTCAGTTGAAATGATTTTCCTTTCCTGTCCCCCCATCACAAGGAATTAAACCCAGTCCTTTCAGTCTCCAAGCACAGTACTTTTACCCACCGAGCCCCCGGGGAGTTGCTAGTGGTACCTATTGATCTACTTTCAATGTTTTGCTTTTGATCTGCTGGGTTGGCAGGAGCTGGGACAGACGACAGGTGCTCAATCCATCATGAGGTACCCGGGTCTGGAACTGCCGACATGCCGGCTTTTCCGGCTAAGAAGGTGAGCTTCTGAACCACGGAGCCAGCCAACGGGAGGCTTCTTTCCCGGCCCTTCCAGGGCCACTTGCTTGATGCTCCCTGTCAAAGACTCTGGATCCTCCCCCCCCCCCCCCCCCCCGCGGAAAGGAGCCTAGACGTGCCAGGAGCGAAGCCTGCCCCGGGGGGGGGCATTTCTTGTGGCCCCCGACGGTCATTAGCTCGGTTTGTTTGCTTTGCTTAGAAAATATAAAGATTTTCTTTCCGGCTTTGTGCTGGGGGAAAGGTTAATGAATTCCCTCAGAGAAGAGAGATTTTTCCGAGCCGAGTGGGCCGCAAATCAATGGCCAAGATGTGACAGGCCAGGCCGGCTGGGGAGTTTCAGCTGCTGCGGGGGAAATAAAAAATGTGCAGAGAGAAGAAGACGAAGATGGAGGAGGAGGAGGAGGAGGAGGAAGACGAAGAAGAAGAGGAGGAGGGGAGAGGACGGCAGTACATGGGAGGAGACAGGTGGTTCGGCCTGCCTCCTGTACTGGCCGCACTGGTCTCAAACTGGGACTATAGAGCATGGGTGGCAAAATGCGCCTTGCAATCTGTTTTGCAACAGGATGAGATAGATTTTAAGATGCCGTTTTCTCTGCTTAAAACCACGGGTACGAAAAGTACAGCTCGTGGGCCAGATCCGGACCATAGCACCAATTCATCCAGCCCATGCTGCCCTCATCGCTTCCAGAACTGGAAGTAAAATGCACCCGGATGAATTGGTGCCATGGGCTGGATCCGGCCTACAAGCTGTAGTTTGGGCACCCAGGCTGCAGAGGGTGAAACACAGGCGGAGCCCAGGTGGATCTTCAAGTGCCCGAAGCTACATCACAAAGGCAGCTCACATCAGTGGGGGCTAATTAATTGGATTAATGAACGGCCAGCGTGAATTAGGCCTGGCTTGGATAATTTCGAGGGGGACCCCATACCGGCTCCCCCCTCCCCAAGTTGATGGAAATTTGGGACTAGGCAAAAAAAAAAATGGAGTTAAAATGATGCAACCCTGCCAGATTCATTAGTCCGCCCAGCCTCTCGGAAGCAGTCGCTTAATATGCAAGCTATTAATATGCAAATTGGCAGAAATGAAAAAGTGTGATTCGAGGGTGGGGGGTGGAGGGGGGGAATCAGTGTGCCGAATGCTGGCAGCTGTCTGGTAGGGAGATGGGGGGGGGTAGGGAGGGGGAGGGGAGGGGGATTCGAAATCAGAAGCGGTGGGTGGGTGGGTGGGGGAGAACCAGGCAATGGAAGACAGACAGACAGACAGACAGACAGACAGACAGACAGGCACCATTTTCCCACCCATGGCCATTGCAACTGGAACTGAACATTTTTGTGCGCCTAAGTCTTGCCTCAGGGATTCTCAACCTATGGCCTGTGGGCTGGATGCAGCTCATGGTGCCATTTCCTGTGGGGGCCCCCACCACCCCCACCACACCAGGAAGTGCCATGGGGTGGAGGAAGGGCAAAATGGCCATCCGGCCCCCAAAGCTGCTTGAGAGAGCGTGTGGCTTCCCAGTGGTCCCCCAACTTTAAAAGGATGAGAAGAACTCCTGGTTTATATGAAACTTGGAAGTGAATTTTAAGAAAAGCAAAAGAAAGAAATTTGCATTTAGAGACGCCCCTCGTAATCCGGCCCCCTAAACGGCGGCTTCCTTCCTTCCTTCCTTCCTTCCTTCCTTCCTTCCTTCCTTCCTTCCTTCCTTCCTTCCTTCCTTCCCTCCCGTGCCGGTGGCAGAACGTGGAACGCAAGCACCCATCAATCTTGGGGTGTCAGATGCCACCCTCTCCCCCGCCGCAAGGTCTCTCAAAGGCTGCAGGCACAGGACCCGATGAACATTAAGCGGCTGATAATAGGAGCTTGGGTGAGGTGTCTCCCCCCCCCCCCCCGGCAATGGCCTCAACTCTACACCCACGAACTTGGCTTCTTGGGGGCCGAGAGACCCCCTCTGCCTCCCCCATTCCCAGGGGGTGGGGAGGCCGCATGGATGCACCATTTCACTGGCACATTGATCAGGCCCAATATGTTTATTTTCAAGAGGAACTTGTTTTGGAAAGACCAGTGGGGGTGGTGGGGGTGGGGGTGGAAATGCCCCAAGAGTGACAGCATTGGGCTGAGGCCAAGAAGGAAAGAGGTGCCACGCTGGACTCTTCCCCTAAAGCAAGGATGATGAACCTCTCGGCACTCCAGATGCTCTTGGACTTCAATTCCCAGAAGCCCAAGTCTCTGTGAATCCACACGAATGGGTTTCCTGCATTTTCCTTCCAGATGTGAAAGCGTTCCTTGAGACGGGTGGAAGAGAGATGGCCTCCCCTTGAACATTTTCATGCGAGATAACTTTTTTTGGGCTGGGGAGGCCGTTTCATCCGGCCCACGCCGCCGCTCCTGGGAGTGGAAGTAAAACACACCCTACGAGCGACAAGGGTGCTGTGGGCTGGATGAATTGACAACAGGGGCCAGATCTGGCCCACAGGCCATGGCTTGGGCACCCCCATGTTAGAGGATGTTTTATAAAGTTAAATGCAGGCGGCGAAAACCCCCAAAGTACCCTCTTAAAGGCCAGTCCATCGAAGAAAGCCACACGCGGCGGCCATGGTGTTTTTGCACGGACATTTGCACGCCCCGTCTCTCTCAACGGTGCGGGGGGGGGGAGTCTCTTAGTCCATGGCATTGGCCCCTGGCAAAGGGCTAATTCTCCCTGGGAACTGATGTTGTTTGCACGTGAATACTATCGATCTCTCGGAAAGGAAGGAAGAGAAAATACCGGCTTGTTTACCAAAGGCAGATTTATTCTGCTCCTGGCCAGGCAGAACTCGAGATCCATGGCTTGGCCAGTCCCTCGGAAACCGCAGGGTATGGATGGCTGACCAGGGCACACACAGAGAGTTTAGGACAGGGGGGTCCAAACTATGGGCCACAGGACAGATCCGGCCCCTGATGTCAATTCATCTGGCCTCATTTTACTCCTGCTTCCAGGAGCTATAAGGGAAGTGTGGGCCAGATAAATTGGCACCACTGGGGCCAGATGCAGCCCACAGGCCAAAGTTTGGGCACCCCTGGTTTAAGCCCTCCGATTGTCACCTGAGCAGCAAAATTAGCTAGAAGAAGAAGAAGAAGAAGAATTTCGTGTCAGAGATTGCTCTGGGTTTTTTGCTGGAGAAACTCTACTCAGGGGACGATGCCTGAATGAGGCTCCTTTCATGTCCCCAAGTGCAGTTTTCGGGGATCGAAACCCGACCTCCCAGTCTCCAGCTCAGCATCTTAACCATGTATAACACACACACACACACCACCCAGGTATGTCATACCTGGGCGAAATCTCTGCTTCTCCTGCCATCTCAGCATCTCCCTGCCTGCCTTGCTTTTGGCCTCAAACCCATCGTCCTCTTTGTGGTCCTTTGAATTGGAGAAATCACACCCATGGATCCAAACAGTGCAGAAACCTTTCTCTCACCACACCACACCCCCCAATCCAGATGTTCAGTCCGGCACTCTCCCTTGACGGTGTAGGAGGTGCCGAGTCGCATTATAGCTCACAGTTGCCACATTATCCCGTCTCGACTTCACTGGCTGCTCATTAAGCGCCTCAAATCCCTTTTTTATGGTGTTTATAACACCTCCAGAGGAGCTGGCTGTGCAAATATTATTCCGACCGTTAAATCTCCAAAACAAGGCAACCGTCAGGGAGGAGGAGATCTGGTAATGGGCCTGCTGAGAGAGAGAGAGAGAGAAAGTTCAAGGCTGTGAAGCAGAGGTGCCCAAACTATGTCCTGTGGGCCAGATCCGGCCCACATGCTGTAGTTTGGGCACCCCTGATATAAGCATAGAAAATGGCAGCCTAAAAATCTGTCTCATCCTATTGCAAAACAGATGGCAAGGCGCATTTTGCTTCTGCTTCTGGTGGGAAGAACCATGTGACCGGCCCGCTGAACCACACGACTGGCCCACTGAATCACATGACTGGCCCACAGCCCAAAAGAGTCTGAGGACATGTCAGAGTAGGGTGGGTGGAAATCCGAAGTGCCTCGTGTTTTCAGCCACCGAAGCCTTCGGGGGGGTGGGAGTGGGGGGGGGGCTGAGAGTCTGAACTTGCCCCCCGGGACCTCTTTGGGGCCACCCTAAGAAACGGGTGGGTGGACTAAGAAGGGCCTTTGTTTTGCTCCGTACTTAAGTGTCCCTAAAGATGCCAGATGTGGGATGGCTGGAGAGTTATGGCTGGAAAGAGGCTGTGCGTCAGGAAGAGATGCGCACAGTGAAATTAATGACATAAAAGGTTACTGAAAACATATGACGGAAGGGAAAATCCCAGCAATGGTTGAGAGGGAGCGAGATGAAGAAGATGAAGAAGATGATGATGATGAAGAAGAAGAAATCTCCCTTTTCGGTCCTGCCCAGCCAGCGAGTGTTGAAATATCACCAGCTGTTTGCCGGGTGCAAAATAAACACAGTTTGTTTGCAACACCCCAAATCCTGCCTCCTTGCCAATGGAGCTCACAGTGGGAGCCCTTCTTGGGAAGAGCGAGAGCCATTCCTGGGGTCCGGAGAGGGGGGGGAATCTCTCTCTCTCTCTCTCTCTCTCTCTCTCACACACACACACACACACACATACACACACACACACCCCTTCTTTTTGCTGCTAGGAAGCCCCTGTGTGGCCGAATGAGAAGATCCACCTTGGTCCAGCTCCTTCTCCCCCTTGGCTCTAAAGGGATGGGGCCACCCTGGGAGGCCAGCGGAGGGTGGGCTCCGTCCCTCCCCTGGCAAACGCACATGGGTCACGCAAGGTTTCCCACTTGGGACATTCCCCTTTTCCTTCCGTGGAGATATCATAAACCACCCCCCAACATTTCCCCGGCCCTCCCTCTGCTCGGGGAGAAGACGCCCGAGTCAAGCAACGGCATTCCTCTCTAATCCGGATCAGATGTTGTGTTTCTGTGGAAAGCCAGGGAGAGGGATCCTCGGGTAAACGGGGGCCTCCTCCGCCCCTCCGCCCCCAAGAAGGCCCCAGGCTGTTCCTCCGGAGGCCCCCCCCCCCCAAAAAAAAGCCTGGGGTTTCGTTTTTAGCAAAGTCTCCCTTGCTCGAAAGCTAGTCGTATCCGACTCTAGGGTTCAGTGCTCATCTCTGTTTGTCGCCAAAGAGCCAGTGGTGACTGCATCTGCAGATGGTTCAGTGCACACATGGAGGGCATGACTAGACACCAGAGTGCACGGAACACTGCTTACCTCCCCACTGAAGTGGTCCCTGTTTATCTACTTGCAATTTCTTGCTTTTGAATGGCTAGGTTGGCAGGAGCTGGGATGGAGACGGGAGCTCATTCAGTCCAGCCGTCCCCGGGAATCGAACCCTGACCTTCCAGTCAAGGAGCTCAGCATCTTAACCACTTCTTCTCACAGTGCCCAGTTCCTGCCACTCTGGTGGACAATGTTGGATAGTTTCAAAGGGGGGGGGGGAAACAAAGGGATCCATGGAGAGCCATCAGAATAAGACACCTGCAGATTCCCCCCCCCCCCGGTCCATGGTCTAGGATGGCCTCCGGCCTTGCCTCCTTCTCTGGGTGGTCAAAGCGAAGTTGGGCCACCAGGAAAAGAGAATCCTGGGCTGGAGATGTTAATCCGGTCTTGTCTCGCTCAGAGTCACAACGTAGCCACGCCATCAGTTATGCCAAAAAAAAGTGCGCTCCCAAGCATTGTGGATTATCGGTGGTGGAGTCCATTGCGCCCCCCCCCCACAATGGGATTCTGGCCAAGAATCCTACAGGTCTAAAACAGTGATGGCCAACCTTGGCACTCCAGGCGTCCTTGGACTCCCCTTCCCAGAAGCCCAAGTCTGTGTGAATCCACACGGAAGTAAAGCCATTTCATGTGGGTTCGCAGAGACTTGGGCTTCTGGGAAGGGAAGTCCAAGGACAGCTGGAGTGCCAAGGTTGGCCGTCACAGGTATATAGGGTGCAACAGCCTCCCTCTGAAGGTCCGTCAGAGGTCAGAAGGGCTCTCCGACCCACACCAGTGACCAAAATGCTGAGGCGGGCGGGCGCTGTCCACCGTCCTCCCCACCGGGAGGGCAAGAGACCCGGCCTACCTGGCCACCCGTTCTCATTTCCCACCCAGAGCCCCACATTTGCTGCAAACAGAGCCGTCTTTCTGAAGTGGGGGTGGGGGTGGGGGTGGGGGTCTCCATGCCTCTCCCCTTGGTGCAGACCAAGGCAGGAGCAGCCAGGCTTTCTTGCTACAGCCTCCACCTTCCTTCCTTTCTCCCTGCCTGCAACCCCCCCCCTTCGCCCCCCATTTTAAAATCTCAGACAGCCCCACAGAGGTGGGGGGGAGGGAGGGGGGCTTGGAAAGGCCTGAGCATGAATCACTGGACTGGAATGCCAGAGGAGATCTCGCATTACTAGGCTTGAAAGGCCCTCTCAGTTCCCAGGCGGTGATGAATGGATGGACGGCCTTCCCTAGGAAAGATTGGAGGGGGGGGGCTCCTCCCTGACCCCCCCCCGTTATGAAGCTGGCTTCTTTCACCCCCCCTCCCCCCAAATTCCTTCCCTTCTCCTCCTCCTCCTCTTGCAGAAGATGTCAAGTGTCAGGTTAGGATTCCTCCAGCATGCAAAGGTTTTTGTGATTAAGGCAGGCTTAGTAGTACTTAATTAAGCACTTTGTAATGACTCTTCTTAAACCAAGAGGGGGAAAGAGAGAGAGAGAGAGAGAGGTGGGTTCAGTGCGGCCCGTTCTTCTTCTTCTTCTTCTTCTTCTTCTTCTTCTTCTTCTTCTTCTTCTTCTTCTTCTTCTTCTTCTTCGTGTCAATCTCAGGTTGGCGTCTCTGTCAGCCCGTCATCATGAGGGGCTTTGCTGCAGAAAGTGTGGGTCAGGGGGGGGAGGCAACTGGAGCCACAGGTCAGGGTTGGGGTCACGGTGGGAGACACGGATCCCTGTTAAAGGGGGGGGGGGTTGGCAGGAAAGGGAAATCCCTAGGAAGACAGGGATGAGAAACAGAAGAAGAAGAAGAAGAATCAAGCTGGATCTCAACCAAGACTGGCGTGAGGCAGGCGGGCCGGTCTTGAGATCCTAGGCCCAGTGTTGGCCAACCTTGGCACTCCAGCTGTTCTCGGACTTCAATTCCCAGGAGCCCTGATCAGCAAGAGTCCCGACTTGGGCTTCTGGGAATTGAAGTCCAGGAACACCTGGTGTGCCAAGGTTGGCCATCCCTGGCCTAGGCAGTCCTTCTGGCCTTCTTCTTCTAGGCATCTTGTGACACCACTGGTGGATTCGTCTTCAAGTGCCGTATCCAGTTCCGAACATTGGCTTTCCTCCCGGAGATCAGCCATGAAGATTGTCCTGGGAAGAATACAATGCAGTGCTCTTCCGCATTGCAGGGTGGCACCATTCGTGCCAATCTTCTGGAGGTCAGCTTGGACTTCAGACCAAAAGAGGTCCCTCAAAGGAGGCTCCACCTGAGATGAAGGAGCACCATTGAAAGGGGTCTTCAATCCCCCTTCAGTGGGACGATTGGTCCAAGGAAGAAGGAATGCTGTGCATTTCAATGGAGCCCATTTTGGGGGGGGGTTCCCCCTCCTCTCTCTCATCACGTGGTTTGATTGGGGGGGGGGGCTAAGAAAGGCCAAAGTGTTCTCTAGCCAGACACATTGTTCATTCATATCCAGTTCCACCTCATTTCCTCATTAATCTACCATTTAAGAGAGAGAGAGAGAGAGAGAGAGAGAAGCGAGATCTCATGGAAAAACACCCTTAAATACGTATTTTAAGGAATCATGTTTTCTCTCAAAATATACATTTCTTGCTATATTTTCTCTCAAAATATTCTCCCTTGCCAGAAGAGCAACTGGAGGGGAGAGAAAGCACAAAATCCCACAGGGTGACCCCCAAAGGAGGGGGGGGATAAAGTGTGGGGCAAAGAAGGAAAAAACGGAGGTGGGGGGGGTGAGAATATTTATTTATTTTTTAAAGTAGAGTATTTGCTTTTGTTGTTAAATTCCCCGTGCTCCGCTGAATTATTTTGGAAGATCTGGGTGGCTTCTTTTGGAGAGAGAAAGAGTGTGCATGCGTGCGTGCGTGCGTGCATGAATGCGTGTGTGCATGCGTCCATCTTTTGCCAGGAAATAGAACCGGAACGTTCCATACCTGGGAGAAGGCCATCTTCTCTTATTCTCCTGACTTCTCTATTCAAAAAAAGACACCCAACCCACTAAAACAGGGGTGCCCAAACTATGACCCACAGGCCAGATCCGGCCCCCAATGCCCATTCATCCGGCCCACGCTACCCTTGTCACTCCCAGAAGTGGGAGTCAAATGTGCCCGTACACTCATTGGAATGTTCATGGCATGATCCGATCCTGGCGCCAACCTGTTGAAATGAAGGTCAATGGTGTCTTGCCACTTTCTTGGAGCTAAATCAGGGGTGCCTGAATTTTTCAGGCTGTGGGCCGGTCACGTGATTTAGCAGGCCGGTCACGTGGTTCCTCCTCCCACCGGAAGCAGAAGTAAAACGCTCCTCTTTGCCATCTGTTTTGCAACAGGATGAGGTAGAGTTTAGGCTGCCGTTTTCTCTGCTGAAACCAGCGGTGCCCAAACTACGGCTTGTTGTCCGGATCCGTCCCACAAACCATAGTTTGGGCACCTCTGAGCCAAACGCATCTTGCATCCCATCAAAATCAATGGGACATGTGGCCTTTTGGTGAGGTTTTCCCTTCCTGCTTTTCCTTTGGGAGAAACGACCCCCATCGCTCTGGCCTGGCTCCGATTGCAGAAGGACGGAGGGAGGCTGGCATGACAGTTCCCAGAATGCATCTGTGGCGTGAGAGGCTTCCCTGCCCAAAGCCACATTATTCTCCATGGCAACCTCCCCGTCAGCCTGTCCAGAGAAGAGCAACATGTTTGGAAAACAACAACACACAGCCGGTGTGGCTGGAGCGCACACTCCCTGGCACGGGAGCCTTCCCTTGTCTTCCCTGCCCATCCCAGGGCCTGAATTGGGGACCCCCGCCCTGTCCCACCCAACAACTGACTCATGGAGGCCTCGCACATCACGCAGGCAGCCAAAGCCACAGCTCACTCCGGCATGAACGCCTTTTGTGTTACTTTGGTCTCACACGGAAACAGGAGAAACGTCCAGAGGAATCCTTGCTTTTCTATGGACAGTTTTTGTGCACATCGTGCAAAAACTGCTCAGAACCGCAGTGCCTGTTGCCTTGTTTTGCACGAGCTCTGAAAGGATGGGAAGCGCCCGATAGGTTGCTCGCATCTGTGATCAGCCCAGCCAGGCCTTGCACTGGACCTGTCCGGGTGAGCATTCCACCACCACAACTGAGGCAAGAGTTTCCCCTAAACAGGAAGCCTAAGGGCCTTATTCTGGAAGGTGCTTTACAGTTAGTGTATACATACATGGGATGGAGACAGGGTGTGTGTGTGCGCGTGTGGGGGGTGGTATTTGCATTTAGGAACCCTAAGTTAACTGTGATGGCAATATCATTGGGGGGCCCCCACGAAGGACACCATGGAAGGGGGGCCCCTCCCCCCCAGGAGGAACCATCCCTTCCCTTCTCCCCACCCCTCTCCTCTCCTCTCCAGCCTGTTTAAATTCTGGGCCGACTTTCCTGCGCTTGACATTGAGGCTCAGGCCGCTGGGACGGATTCGGGCTGTTTTTCCAAAAAGTGATTCACCATTTGGAAAAGGGCACTTGGGGAGGGAGGGTTGAGGACGGCCAAGGTTTAGAGTTACTGGAGAAAGACCCAAGGACGACAACCTCATTGTGGCTGTGGGTGTGTTGGGTGTGTTGGGTGTGTGTGTTGGGTGTGTGTCACACTCTTGCATTGTCTAGCGAAACATTGGATATTTGTTCCCTCTTTGAACCACCCTGTGGGTCGCCAAGTGGCTTTGCCTGAGGTCTCGGCCTTCGGACGTGTGGCTTGGATCCTTCGGGGAGGGGGGGGAGTCAGGTTTTCCTCCACCAGGAGAGACTGCCTCAGTCGCAGCTCTCCAACACCAAGCGGCCATCGGCTCTCATGGCACCCGACCTCAATGGCCCTGCCCTCCCGCCTTAAGGAGACCACACACACCCCACACACACACACACACCCCACACCCCATGTCTTACCTATTTTTGGTCCTTATTCAGGTAAAGGCCACCCTTGCTCAAAAGCCAGTCATATCCAACTCTAGGGTTCAGTGCTCACCTCTGTTTCATAGCCCTGACTGCTTCTGTAGATGTTTCCATGGTCACATGGCAGGCATGACTAAACACCAGAGTGCACAGAATGCTGTTTACCTTCCCACCCAAGTGGTCCCTATCTATCTACTTGCAATGTCTTGCTTTCAAACTGCTAGGTTTGCAGGAGCTGGGACAGAGACAGGCACTCACTCAAACTGCTGACTTGCCAGCCCTCCAGCTAAGAAGACAGGCTTCTTTACCACTGAGGCAAAGGCTGCCCCCAATTACTCATTAATAATGATTAAGTGGACTTACAAGATTCTATAAATTACTTAAGCAGCACTTGTAGCAGCTTCGGATAATACATAACAGATTGTATTAGGATAGATGTGTGCGATTACTGTAAACGTGATCAAGTATGTTTACTATTATAACTGAGTTTTTGATGAAGTGGACTTGATCCACGAAAGCTAACAATAAAAATAGAGCAGTCGGTCTTTAAAGTGCTCCAGTGTTTTTTATTTTGTTTTGTTTTTGTTTTTGTTTTCTGATATTCCTGAACCACAGACTAACACGGCTACTATTCCAAAAAACTCTAATATATTTTTGTCCCCCCCCCCTGTATAATAATAATAATAATTTAAATAATCTCCCCACCCACCCCCACCCCGGTAGTGTAATCCTGCCGCTCCCCCTGCCGCTTCCTGGTTGCCCATCCTGGATTAAACCCACCCTTCTCAGGCTTTCCTCCGAGGATTCCCTTCCCAGCGTGCAAACCTTTTCCAATTTGTCAACTTTATTTGCGGCGGCACCAGCATCCGGAGCCACGGAGGGCCTGGCCAGGAGAAGGGAGTTAAGTGGTCTAACCACACTTAAGGCCACCACAAGGCTGTCAGGAAAGGTTAGGGGACAATTAACCCCCTTCACCTTTGGGACAGGGGGCCCCAGACCCCCCCCAGCCCAGCCCAGACACGTTTATCTTGGAAAGAAGCAAAAGGGATTCCTTGGGAGAGTCTCAACTAAACCAGGCTCAAGTCCAGCTGGGCAGAAGCCAAAAGTTTTGCAAAAAATATATATTAAAAATTAAAATTAAGATATATAAAGCCAGGCAGACTCTCAGGGGATCAGAAGACCCATCTATAGGCAGATCTAATTATGGATACACATGAAGATGAATAAGTGGGAAAGAACGTCCTCACCCAGTTCTCAAGGGAAGCGCATGGATCGTAGCGACCACCTTCTCGTGCTGGAAGGAGAGACATTTTCCACACCGGAACAGGCAGGGTAGCTTTTCCAGGGGACGCTCAATGCCTCGTGCATGGATCCATGTGCAGGTGTCTGTGTGTCACAGGTCAAGGTCAAGGATCTCCCTTGCTCTAAAGTCAGCCGTATCCAACTCTAGGGTTCAGTGCTCATCCCTCTTTACAGCCAAAGAGCCAGCACCCTCTGTGTCTGCAGGTGTTTCTGTGGACATGTGGCAGGCATGCCTCAACACCAGAGTGCATGGAATGCTGTTCCCTTTCCCTCCCAAGCTGTCCCTATTTGTCTGCTTGCAAATTCAAACTCTTAGGTTGGCAGGACCTGGGGCAGAAGACGGGGACTCACTCTGCCGTGCAGTGCTCGGGTCTCTCGCATTGCTGACCTGCCGACCTTCCAGTCGTCAAGGTCAGCATCTTAACCACTAAGGCTCCCCATGTCTCTTGTGACAGACGGCAGTGTAGCACAAGATCTGTTCAAGAGAGACCCGGAGTCCATAGCAAGGAGGCAAATTTCCCTCCACTCGTGGCTTGCAAAGAGAGAGGGGACCCGATCCGTCTTTCCTCCGGCGGGGCAGGGCTACTAGGCGGCCTTTGGTGGCACCTCCTCAAAACTCTCCCCTTCCTGGGTTCCCTCAGCCTCTCTCAGGGTTGCTTCCGCCACTCAATGTCCCCCTTTGTGTCAAACCATCGCTGTTTCAGGGGATAGGATTAGCCAGGGCTCCCTTCAAAATCCTGGCCCCGGGGGGGGGGGGGGGAGAGAGAGAGAGAGAGAGAGAGAGAGAGAAGTCTCCCAAAGGACTTCCTTCCCTTGGAGACTAGCAAAAGAACCTCTGGATTTCTTTTCTTTCTTTAATGGAAGCCTGGCCTAAACCGTAGACTAGAAAGGAGAGAAATAATGGAGACCCAGCAGCAGCAGCAGCAGCCTGGGATTCATCACAAAACACAGGGGGACGGAGGAGGAGGAGGAGGGAGTCCCTGCCTCCCGGCAAACCAAGGCGGATCCATTTCTACAGTTGTGTGACCAGGATCTGCTAGCAGTTCCTAGAGTTCGTCTCCTTCTTTCTTCTTGCCCGTCATCTCTGGAAAGAAAGAAGGAAGGAAGGAAGGAAGGAAGGAAGGAAGGAAGGAAGGAAGGAAGGAAGGAAGGAAGGAAGAAAGAGAATGGAAGGAAGGAAGGAAATAGAGGGGCATATAAATCTAATTTAATAATAATAATAAAATAAATGATGAATGGAAGGAAGGAAGGAAGGAAGGAAGGAAGGAAGGAAGGAAGGAAGGAAGGAAGGAAGGAAGGAAGGAAGGAAGGAAGGAAGGAAGGAAGGAAGGAAGGAAGGAAGGAAGGAGAGAAATAGAAAGAAAGGAAGGAAGAATGGCAGGCAGGCATGCAGGCATAACCAGGGACCCCTGTTTCAGTGGCTGAAAGACGTTGGCTGCCTCTCTAAATCGCAGTGCTAATCAGAAACACATTGTCCATATTGTCAACACTTTGTTTAACCGCTTCTATAAATTCAGTATTAGTGTTAAAAAAGAGTCTGGCTTGATGGATGAAATACTTCTGCATCCGGTGAAGCAGCCCCAATAAAAAGCTGAGCTAACAACTCAAAAAGGAGAAGGAGAGGGAGAGGGAGAGGGAGAGGGAGAGGAAAGGAAGGAAGGAGGGAAGGAAGGAAGGAAGGAAGGAAGGAAGGAAGGAAGGAAGGAAGGAAGGAAGGAAGGGAAAGGCTGGACTGGGCCAACTTGTGACGGGCCATGAGATAATGACAGGGAAACAAATGTTTCCGTATGGCGAGCCCAGCAGGAATTCACTTTTCTCTCCTTTGATCGATGCTGGCAACCAAAATTGTGCTGGGAAACCAGAAATCTGGAGGTTTTGACAACCAAACATTTGTGCAAAATGGCGACTCTTCTTCTCCCACAAGCTGGTACTTTGTCTTTCTTTTTTTAAGAGAAAACGATTGAAGCCCCAGGAGGGGGAGGTTGTAGGTGAAGAAAGGAAGGAAAGAAAGAAAGAAAGAAAGAAAGAAAGAAAGAGTCCCAGTGTTGCTTGCCATGAAATAACAAACCACCAAGAACAGAAGAAGAGAAAGGAGGGGGAAAATAAAAATATAAAACCAGAGAGAAAGATGTTCTAAAGCCAAAGTTCTCCACCTTGGAAAGCCAGGTGGGCCATTGGGTCACGCTCACTCAGACAACTTGGGGTGCCGGATGGCCATTTTGCCCTTCCTCCGCCCCATGGCACTTCTGAGTGTGGTGGAGGCAGTGGGGGGCGGTCACATGAAATGGTGCTGTGGGCCGCATCCAGCCCTGCTGATGTTGAATCCACCCCAGAGCTCCATAAATGTCCTCCTTTGGATGGCAGCTGTCATTCAAAACAAGCAACTTCCCGAAGCGTTGACATGGCACTTCTACTTAACAAACTGGGCTGACTGGGAAGCCCCGGGTTTGGCTGTGGAAAGGCCTCCCTGGCGCCGTCCCTCTCGCACCCAGAGCCAAGCGAAGGGCCATGCGCAGGAGGGACCTGGGAAGCCTACAATTCACACACTGGCTGATCTTTCGTTGCCTCTACACAACCTGGAGCAATTCCCAGCAATGCGGTTCATTCGGAGGGGGGTGGGGGTGGGGGTGGGGGCAGACAAAAGCTAAGAGCCTTAAATAGCCTCACTCTCTTATTCTTCATTTTCTTCTGGGGGGGGGGGGCTTTATTGTTCCCATCTTCAACCCACACTTGACGCATGACTCATGGCCAAGCTTGACTTGATTAAGTACTTGAGGCATTGGGTTGTTGCTGGAGGAGGATTCTGGGCTGTGCAGTGTACCACAACAGAACAAAAAGACACACAAACCCCCCCCACCCCAATTCCCTTCCTCTTAGTAGAGGCCATAAACTGCGGCTGTAGACCGAGTCGGAGCATCTGTCAGCGACCTGGCAAGTGTGTGGCTTCCGTGCAGGTCAGGAAGATTTGGGGGGGGGGGGTGAGAGAGGTCATAGAGGAAAGGCAATCCCTCCGTCCGAAGGCAGGGAAGGGAGAGGGCCACGTCTCACACGGCCACGCATGGACCAGTGGAGTTGGGCCATGAAGAGTCCAGCTGGTTTGAGAGGACAGGCCAACTCCCAAGGCCAGCCACGTGGTTCCTCCCACCACAAGTGGAAGCAAAATGCACCTTGCCCTCTGCTTTGCAACAGGACGCGATGGGCTCGAAGCTGGCATTTTCTCTGCTTAAACCACAGGTGCCGGTTAATCTTTCTCACACTAGGTCTGGTGAAGGGAACTCCGCAGAATGAACTCACCCGGCCAAGGGGCCTTCGTTTTGGCAGCTTCAGGTCTGGCTTAGGCAGGGAAGGCGGGGGCAAAGGCTCGGCTGGTGGCAAATGGTGACCTTCCAGAAGTTTTCTTCTTGGGAACAACCAGGAGAGGAACCCCTGGACTCGAACTGGAGGCAAAGAAGGAATAACTAAGGAAGGGCAAAATGGCCGTCCAGCCCCCTGAAGCTGCCTGAGGGAGCATGACCCAATGACCCTCCCCCCCCCCCGCTTGAAAAGGCAGAGAACTCCTGGCCTAAAGAATCCCCCCCCCCTTTTTCTGGTGAAATGTTTGCCTGCTTCCCATAACAGAGGCCTGTGGTCCAAGCCTTGACCCTTCAGGACGGGCCCTCCCTGGGGCAGGGCAGGCAAGAGACTGACCCACAGAAAAGGACCCACACCTTGTGAGTGAGAGGAGGGGGTCTTCTGTCGGGTGCAGGCCAGAGAAACTGCAGGTGTGCAGGAAGAAAGGGAGACCTTGGACACATTGCCCTTTTTCTGGACTCCCCCCTCTTTCCTCCCCCCCCCCCGGTCGTCTCCGTCCTCTTCCTGACTTCACACAAGCTTTTGGCAGGATTTCCTTTCCAGCAGTCCCTGCTCGTTTGCCATCAGGGGCGGGCCGAGTCTTCTGGCCCCCTCCTTAAAACACCCCACACACTTGGTCGGTTGTGTGTTCAATGCCCTGAGAACTGGGGGGGGGGGCATGCCCTCCCTTGGAATGGAAGGACATCTGACCGGGAGGCAGGTGAATGGAGGAGCTAGGCGGGGGGGGGGGCTCCAAAGGACCATTGAATAAAGCAGGTGGAAGAAAAGGCTGGGAAGAGAAAGGGACTGGGAGGAGGAGGAGGAGGAGGAGGAGGAGGAGAAGAAGAAGAAGAAGAAGAAGAAGAAGAAGAAGAAGAAGAAGAAGAAGAAGAAGAAGAAGAAGAAGAAGAAGGCAGGTCTGATAAGGCAGGTGGGAAAAGGGAAAACCCAAAGGGACGGGGCAGGGTGGGGAGGAGGACACCCTCTAATCTATGGGGAGGGGGGAGAGAGCTGAACCCCACCATGCCTTCTCCCCGCCCCCCCGAGAAGCCCATGTCTAGTCCCAGACCATCATTTTGCCTTTATTCATGCATTCATTCATTCAATTTGTCCAGCCACCCCAATCAACGTGTGACTCAGGGCGCCATACATAAAATCCCCAACATTTAAACTCTAGAGAGCCTTAAAATTCCTAAAAACAGTGAAAAACTTCCTCCAACACACAGCACTTCCTGGTGATATGGAGGTGTTGGGGCGGGGGGGGGGCACATGAAATGGTGCCATGGGCCACATCCAGCCCACAGGCTTCAGGTTGAGAATCCCTGATTTAAACCCTGGAAATGCCACTTTTTACACCAGGCAAGGGGAACCCCCTCCCTCCCCCTCCTTTGAACTCAAATCTTCTTCCATTTGGAAAGGCCGACGGGGCTGATCTGACAGGAGCCCCCCCCCCTTTGTAAGATCTGCTTTGATTTTGGATCCCTGCTTTGCTCAGGAGTGGGCCGGACTGGGTGGCCCCCGGCCGGGGGTCCCTTTTCCAACTCAGTGATTCTAGGATTCTGCAGGTCACTCATGAACATCCGACTGGCACATGATGTGGATTTCTCCGCAGTTTCCTCTCTTTGTGTAAAAGGAAAGCAGAGCATGGGATTAACGATTTAAGAGGTAACAACATTACGACTTCCAGGCGTAACAGAGGGATAAGAGCCCCTTTTCACAGTTTAATGTTGCTCATAATGCACTGATTGTGACGGAAACAAAGCAGGAAAGGAAATCTGACTTTTCCAGGTAAGAAAGAAAGAAAGACACCTACCTTTCCCTCCCCACCCACGAAACCCAGGGATGTCCTCTGCCATGCTCAAGAAACCATGCATTGCAGTGGTGGGAACCATTTTGCTCAGGTTTTGTGTGCAGAAAAGGTCCATGCTTTGTTGTATGAGGTTTAGAAATCAGAAGCACCCGATGGGTGTTTTGTGTCTTGCTGAACCGTCTGTCAAAACTAGTGTCCTCCCTGTGCGTGTTTGCACTTAGCTGCAGAAAGACGCCCGGTTTTGAACAACAGTGGAAAACTTTGCAAGAGTTCTTCAAGTTTCTCCTAAATATTATGTTTTAAGGATCGAGGGGGAGAGTGTTGTACCTCGTGCTTTATGGCAAAATAAAATAAAATACATTTTGAAATGATTGTTGCAGAAACCAGCCTGCAGATAGGATTGTGATGGCGAACCTTGGCATTCCAGCTGTTCTTGAACTTCAATTCCCAGAAGCCCAAGTCCCTGTGAATCCACATGAATGGGTTTATTGGCATTCCAGCTGTTCTTGAACTTCAATTCCCAGAAGTCCAAGTCCCTGTCAATCCACATGAATGGGTTTATTGGCATTTCAGCTGTTCTTGAACTTCAATTCCCAGAAGCCCCTGTGAATCCACATGAATGGGTTTACTGACATTCCAGCTGTTCTTGAACTTCAATTCCCAGAAGCCCAAGTCCCTGTGAATCCACATGAATGGGTTCACTGCATGTAAACCCATTTGTGTGGATTCACGGGGACTGGGGCTTCTGGGAATTGAAGTTCAAGAACCACTGGAATGCCGAGCTTCACCATCCCTGAGACAGGACATCATCTTTACTCTCCTCGGGCATCTTCTAGTCCTCAACCATCTCCCACGCACCTGCTCTCACGCAAGACGGCCGTCCAGGGATTTGTGGCTCTCCTGGTCCTTCCAGAAAATTCTCACCCCCACAAAAGCATCCAGCCAGGCCAGGGCTCAGCCCACGCCTTAATGGGAAGACGCTCACCATTTTAGGCAATATCTTTGCCGTCTAAGGAGTCGCCAGGTTTGGACCATCTTGACTTTATCAACTCCTCTTGGCTAAGAAGCACAGAGACAAAACTGATTGGGGGAAAAGGTCATTGTGCACAAAGGAGGAGGAGGAGGAGGAGGAAGAGGAGGAACGAGGGACAGAGGCCCCCTCCCCTTTGGCCCCTAAGAAAACAGCCCTGGTGCCAAACGAGAAACATATTTCATCTCACGGGGACGGGGGGGGGGGGGGAGAGAGAGAGAGAGAGAGAGAGATGCGAGTGGGGAAGGAGCCTGGAGTTTGACCTGCAACATTTATGTTAAGTGGAGATTTAAATATATCGCAGGGTGGAATGCAAGGGGGGGGGAGGCCCTTCTGCATTTCACCAGGGTTGTTGTTTTTTAATTCAAGGAGGGGGGTAGGAACGGTCATGCCCCCTTTTAACCCTTTGGCCCTCCTGTGAGAATCTAAGGATGCTTTTGGGAAGAGACGCGCACACGATGTATGTATGTGCATTCATCAAGATATAGATATATAGATCTCCATTCCAGCAGTGAAAATCAAAACTTAAGGGGTGGATTATTAATTTCTGAAGCTCACTCATTTCCCTGCCGAGGGACCACGGCTCACATTTCCGGCTTTTCAGACCAAGCCGTGGAGTCAGGGGTGGGTGGGTGGGTTTCATTTTCTGCCTGAGAGCAGATTCGGCCCCACGGGGCCGTCTCCATGGGGTTAATCTCAGGCCACAAAACGGAGCGGCCGACCTTTGTTTCAGGCTCAAACCTCCCAGCGTTTCTGGCAGCCTTTGGCAGGCGATGACTTGAGCCGGATTCCGTCCCTCTCCACATCCACCCAGAGCATGTTGTTGCTGCTGTCCACCCTCCGCTTCCACTGGAGCCGGTTGGCCTTGCCTTGAGGGACCTTCAGCCTGTCCAGGGGGTCATCCTCCAAGTGACCTCGGAGAGGTTGAGTTCCTCAGCCGTCTCTTCCCCCTTCAATGTGGTTCTCTTCTCTGGAGAACTCCTTCCTCCACCTTCCAATTTGGGTTTGCTCCAGCCTGCGTCCCCCTCAAGGATGTTTATTCTTCGTGGATCTGAGCCGGTGGACTTGAGGCTCCTCCTCTCCATTCAGAGGAGACCAAGAGTCCTCCTCTTGCTTGCTTCCTTCCTTCTCTCGGCACCTGCTGCCCCTTCTCTCTTCCTTCTCTCGGCATCCTCTGCCACTTCTCCCCTGATCTTTCAGGTGAAGCGATACCCACAAGAGGGCCTGGTTTCTCATCCGGTCTCACTTGGAGGCACACTTTGTGTGACTCTACACAACACAAACCATGAATTGCCCCCAAAGGGTGCAGGTGAGAGAAAGACACCCGCAGGACCAGCCTGGCGGAAGGGGGGCTTTTGGTGCCCATGGATTTCAGGCTGAAGCCTTGGACTTCACCCTTAGCATTTTGGGGACCGGGGGGGGGGGAATGCTAAGCTCCAGCCTTTTCTGTCTCCGGCCCCTCTGAGACCCCCTCCTTGAGAGCCAGTCCTTGCAGACAGGCCTGCGCTTTCTCCCACACCCAGCGAGAGCTGCCAAGAGCCGCCCCGAATATCCTTCTGCGGAGAGAATCGATTCCGACAGGCCATTTTCTCCGACAGACTCTGCAAGTGACGGCTACAAGGTCACGGAGGGGAAACGGTGTGACTCCCACCTTGTGGAGCAGCCAAATGAGGCTGGGATTACACCGGCTTTGTCTAGCAGCTGGAGCATGGCATGTCGAGAGGAGAACCCGGGAACATCAAGCAAACAAGGCATGCAGAGGCCAACAGGCATGGAGGAGTCCAGGCAATTCCCCTTCCCTCAGGTCGAGATTTTGGGTCAAGGCAACCTAGGGCGGAAACAGAAGTCCTTTTGCTCCAAGTCAGTAATGGCCAACCTGGGCACGCCAGGCTGTTCTTGGACGTCAATTCCCAGAAGCCTAAGTTTCTGTGAATCCACACGTACGCACAGGAAACCCATTCATGGGGATTCACAGAGCCCTCTCTGCAGGCATATATGCAGCCACCCCAGCACAGAGTTCGCCCCGCCCCTCCGCCCAGCAGCCCAATGGGATCTCTTCCTCCTTCCCCCAGCACACAGTTCGCCCCGCCCCTCTGCCCAGCAGCCCAATGGGAGCGTTTCCTCCCTCCCCTGTTACTGTGTTGGCACTTTGTGATAAATAAATGGGTTTTGGGGTTGAAGTTTGGGCACTGAAAGGTCTCTAGAAGGTTCTCCATCGCTGCTCTAAACTTTTGACTTTGGCTTTTGGGCCTCTTGGCCCCATGAAAGGAAACCGCAGGGAAGATGCTCAAGAATAGGTCTGTGGGTCTATGGCAGAACGGGGTGGGGCGGGGCGGTGCGGTGTGTGTGTGTGTGTGTGTGTGTGCGTGTGCGTGCGCGTGTGCGTGTGTGTGTGTGCGGCTTTCCCATGACCTGTGCCTGCCCACTGGAGGCACTGGAATCGCCTGCCTTTCTCCCCCTCCAGCCCAGCCCACACTCTGTGGGGTGCAAGCAATTAGCATGGAAATGGAAGGCCTTTCAAGATGTTGGGAAACAGGTTTTAATCTCTGTTTAGTAATTATATTTATAGACATTTTTGCCTCCTCCTGGTCATAATGGCGCCCAAGGCAAGGCGAATAAAAGCAAACGAGGATGACGAGGCTCTGCCAGTCAAGTTTCTTCTCCAAATAAAAACTAGGAAAGGCTTCGGGAAAGGAGAGGCAAGGCCAGGAGGGAGCCAGGAGGGCGGAAGGGCAAAGGCAAACCCCCACCCCCACCCCCAAACACCTGCTCACAGGTAGAGGGAGGAGGACCCCCTGGGTCCCTCCACACCAAGGGGACACAAAGGAGGCAGGAAGGGGAATGCAGGAGGGGGGTGAGAGAGACGCCACGGCAAGAGTCTCACCTTCAGTGCTTAGGCTTCAGGTAAGATTTGCAGGGGAAGCCTATTGGCCTCACTCTGGCAACGTTTCCCTCCAGGTAAGCAGCGCCTCCAGAACGCCTTCAGATGTGCAAAGAGAGGCCATCTGTTGACTCCAGACAACCAATCACACAACAGAAGGAAGGGACTGTATTTGCCAGTGCATAAGACGCATCAAAGTATATATGCCAGCAAATTCCCATGCAATTCCTCTTCTTTCTAGTTCTCTCTCTTACATGAACACACAGAAACACACAGAAACACACACACACACACACACACACATCTTCACAGTGGCCCTCCTCTTGAGGAACGGCATTCATGACCCCACTGTAGTTCCATCCCATAATATGGCCCCTAGCCTTCTGCATACCTATCAAAGAAAAACACCCCTTAATTGGAATCTGGGAAAATTATCAGCAGTCATTTCCTCCCCACGTTTCTTATTTGCTATAGAAATAGTCCATAGAAAAACAACCCGGGCAAAAAACCTCCGGAGCAGCATTAAATTTCCACTTTCCAGCCCCCTCCGTCGCTGGGAAGCAGCAGGGGATGGAAGACGGGACTGCAGGCAGATTTGGCCTCCGGACGGAGGGAGGCTCTTGCTCCGCTCAGCGATGGGAACAGGAGTGGACTTGGCCGGGCCACGCTCTTTTCTCATTTAAACATGCCGATTAGGTTTCCTGAATGCCCCACTTCTTGGGAAAGAAAAGGCTGCAAACAGTGGATCCCACCAGAAAATGGAAAATGTGAGATCCCATAGAGGAAAGGAAAGGAAAGGAAAGAAAGATGGAAGGAAGGAAGGAAGGAAGGAAGGAAGGAAGGAAGGAAGGAAGGAAGGAAGGAAGGAAGGAAGGAAGGAAGGGAGATGTTCTTCCTCTTCCATAGTTCCAGCTGTCTTTTTCTCCGCACTTGCCTTCTGCCCATGTGGGATCCCTGGAAAATTCCATTTTTGGCTAGAACCTCTCCGTTTTTGCCTTGTTTAGTGACCCCTCTCTAAGGATTAGGAGTCAATGTGGCAGGACAGTATTGGCAAGGCATTGGTGCCATGAAATCCCAGAATTATGGTGTGGGAAAAGGGTCTGAAAGGCCATGTAGGTTCCCCCCCACCCCACCCCTGGAAATGTGCCGCTAACGCTCCCCTGGCAAAGAGACCGCCTGACCCTTTCCATGGCGGGGGGGGGGGGGGGCTTGGGTGGTTTGCCTTCCTTAAATGGAAGGCCAAGAGTTTGGCCTCTACTACAACCCAAGCCAAGGGGCTTCTGGGCAGTTCCCTCCCCCTCCCCAAGGCCTCCTCTCCTGGGCTCTGCTGACTTGCCCACTTGCCATGGGTTCTCACATGCACATCCAGGCTAAAAGGACTGCTGGCCGGGCCATGCCTCCTTCCAGGCATGTGCTGGAGAACACCAGAGAGACCCGGAGGAAGCCTTTAATTGGCCCCGTGGTGGAGGCTTCAAGCAGAGTGTTGAAGTGTGGGCGACTCGAGTCCAAGCTCATGAGCGTTTGGACTCCTGCATCCCATAAAACAAATCCACACGGCCTTGGCGAGCCTGGGAAGCCAGCCGGCACACGCCGTTCCTCACCCTGGGTGGCACCGCCCGGGAGCTGAAGATGTCCCCGGCGCTCTCCCGGCTGGCAGGGCGCCCCGACCGACACGGACCAAGCCGACCGAGCCAACTTCCAGGGAGAGGCCGCGAGGTTCCTATGGAAAGTTGGGTTGCAGCTCCTTAGTGGAGGACTTGGAGAAAACGAGCTTAGCAGGTCCGAATCCAGGTTGGGATTTCCTCCTCCTCCTCCTCCTCCTCCTCCTCCTCCTCTTGGGTTGCTCAGCAGAGCTTCCCAGGAGGTCAAAGGGGGGGGGGGTGTTTTTCTGAATAATAACCCAGCTCCCAAAACCATGCTGAGGGAGAGAAGCAGCTTAAGGTAAGCATCCATTCCTCCCCCCCTCTGAGCCCCCAGTGGGCCCCATTTGCAAATGGGGAGGAGGAGGAGGAGGAGGAGAAAGGTGCCCAAACCTTAACCTCAGGAGAACTGAATGGTCTCCCTCTCATCCTCCCCTGCTCTTCTTCTTCTTCTTCTTCTTCTTCTTCTTCTTCTTCTTCTTCTTCTTCTTCTTCTTCTTCTTCTTCTTCTTCTTCTTCTTCTTCTTCTTCTTCTTCTTCTTCTTCTCCTCCTCCTCCTCCTCCTCCTCCTCTCTCTCTCTCTCTCACACACACACACATATACAGTTTAATTGCCTCGTGTCATTATGCGATGAATTCCCATTTTGCATAGATTTGCCTGCTTCCTCAAAATTACTGCCAGGGCGCATGCAAAGGGGAAAAGACCCCTCGGTTGCAGTTCGGGTGGTTTTCCCGGGCGAAGCTTCCAGCCTCTTCTACCCGGGAGGGTTTTCAGGGGGGGGGCACCGGCCCCTGCCAGGTCCTGGGAGAAAACCTTGAGGTGGTTTGGATGGGTCACCTCAAGAGCAGGACCCACCACCCCACACACACCCCTGATGGAGACAGGGGTGAGCCCTCTTTTTTTCTGGCCCACCGACCTCTTGGTCTAGGCCCAGGTCACTGCTGGGCCCAAAATCCTCCCCAGGGACGAACTCCCTCCTGCCCCTCCAACCCACCCTGGCCTTGGCAAGGCCCTTGACTTTGATCTGGGCTCCAGAGGCTGGACTTTGCAAAAGCCCCCCTGGGGTCCACAGCTGGAGGGCCTGGGTGCTTCTCTGGCCCCCTGGGCCAGTGGCAGATCCCCCCCGGGAAGGAGGCCGGGAGAAAGTGTGGGAAGGAGTTTCCTGGCCCAGGGGTCCCTCCCAAGGCTGCCCCTGGGGAGAAGGGGAGTCACGGCAAGAGCCTGGGAGAGGACGGAGGGGGCCAGGAGGGGCAAGGCAGGCAGCCTGGGGATTGGGGGTGCAAACTGGGCCCCCAGACCCACTCCTGGCTTTGAGGGGAACTGCAAAGGGGCGCCTGGAGGGGGAAATAGCAAGAAGGACCATCCCAGGAGACTGGCCTCTGTGTGGCACGTTCTCCCTTCCTCCACCCCCACCCCCACCCCACCCCTTCACACACACACACACACACACGGGAAGAGGCTGCGGAAGAGCCTGGCAATTGGCAACTTTAAGATCCAGGGTGAGCCATTAGCTGCTTTTACTTCTGGTCTGGTAATTAAAAGGAAATTAACAGGCAGCTAAGCAAAGAGATCCGTTCCAGGGAGAAAGTCTTGTCTTTCTGCTGACTCCGCACAGCAACGCACAGGGTGTGTGTGTGTGTGTGTGTGTGTGTGTGTGTGTGTGTGTGTGTGTGCATGCTTTTAAAGACAAAAAGAACACACGTTTCTGTGTATAGCCCAAGAGCCAGCACTGTCTGCATCTGCAGATGTTTCCGTGGTCATGTGGCAGGCATGACTAGATGCTGGAGTGCACAGAATGCTGTTACCTTTCCTCCCGAAGCGGTACCTAGTTCTCTACTTGCAATTTCTTGTTTTCGAATGGTTAGATAGGCAGGAGCTGGGAGAGACAACGGGCACTCACTCTGTCTGCAGCACCCAAGTCTCAAACTGTTGACCTGCTGACCTTCTAGTTGTCCAGTTCGACGTCATAAACCACTATGCCGCCCCAGTCCCTGGTTGGATGAGACCCGCAGGTAAGTATTCCAAGGGCCGGACTCTTCATTTCGAGACACCCCTGCTCAGCCGCTAGGAAGGGGGACCCATCCAACGTGCAAAAATGTGCAGCTTCATTCAGGTCCCCTGGGGATTTGTGGCACTTTGCATATGCTCAGAAGCAACCCGCTCCTGTAAGCTTCCTGGCCCAAAGAAGCGCTAAGTCCCCATACCAATTCTGTTGGGTTTTTCTTTTAATTTCTTTTCTTTTCTCCCCTTCTTTTTTTTGGAAACCAGGCATAAAATGTGGGGGAAAGTTAGATCGCATCACCCAGGCAAAGAGTCCAGTCCTGGCCTGGCCAAGGGAGGCCCACTTCAGGGCTCAGACAGCTTAAAAATGGGGGGAAGGAAAGGTTTTAAGACACCCGAACTGAAACATGTCCGGACGGGGCTCGGCAGCAAGAGTGGCAGGCAGGAATGGTGAGGGAGAAGACCGGGGGGGGGCAGGGGGGGGACTGGAGATCCCATAGTCAGACAGCAGGGTCAGTGAAACCAGACTAAATAGTCTAGCGGAGGGCAAGACGCTGGGGCCGGGGGCTGTCTGAGAAAACTGATCCTGGGGCTCAGGAGGGAAGTCGAGGAGGAGGAATGGAAGGGGAGACCATGGGGGGGGGGAAGGGGGGTTGAGAAACCAACGCCAACCGGGGGGGGGGCAGACAGACTCAAAGCAGCCCAGTCTGGCTCCCGCCTCACGTTCTGCCTTGCCTATATCCAGAAACAGAAATTAGGAGGAGGAAGGGAAGCCCAGACAGGGCTCTTTCACACACGCACAGGCACACACACACACCCCTGGGCAAGGGAACATAGCCTGGAGTCATGCAGACCTGCTTTCCAAACCCATTTGGGCTCGGGTTCCCCTGCTCGAGCCCAAATAGGAGTGACAAAGAAGTCCAGTTGCCCTAAGGTGCACTGCCTTCAAACACTTATTTATTTATCCAATTTTGTTATCCCGCCCCAATTAGGTAGACCCCAACTCTGACTTTGGGTCCTCTGTCATTGGTTGCCAGCAGGTAAACATGGACTTCATTTGCAAGCCAGACAGAGCTAGGAGGGCACGGCCTGGCTGGAAGGGGAAGCACCAGAGTAGCCGGAAGGGCACATTAAGCCCCATGTTGAACCCCCTTGGGATTCCATACCTTACAAGGCATCCCTGGACATGTTCATCTCTTCTCATGTGGTGTCGAAATGAGGTGGTTAGAAGTGCCAAAGCTAGAACTTTGTATCTCCCTCGACACAAGAAGAAGAAGGAGGAGGAGGAGGAGGAGGAGGAGGAGGAGGAGAAGAAGAAGAGGCTGAGGAACTATAATCATTGAGCAACTTCCCCTCTAAAAACATGGGAGGACCATGGAAACAGCCCACACCAAAGAAGGAGGCCTCCATGCCTCCCTCCCTTCCTTCTGGACTCTTCCAGGGGTTGGCCAGAAGCCCATCCCTGTAGCAATCAAGATGTTCTTCCAGGTCGGAGGCCCACCCAGGGATCCCAGGGGGGCGCTGAAATTTTGTCATGAACTTTGCTCCTTGCTAAGGAGCTCTCCTCAGTGCTGAACCTGTGTTGGAGAGAGGCAGAGGCATTTTGGGGCAGCTTCTCAAAAGTTTGGACCTCCAGTAAATCCTCTGCCGTGGCAGAACCGGAGTCACCAGAGCCAAATCGTCTCCTCGTTCTCCTTTGAGGACCTTCCGCACGGCCGTTTGCCTTCTCCTGTCGTGAGCTGACTTTGGATGGAAAGGCTGCCGCCGAGGCCAGATGGCACGAGGGCCGTTCCTTGGGGGCTCCACTCGGCTGGGGCTTCACTTTCCGAGCCCTCTCTCTAAGGGAGCCGTGGCTGCCACCCGTCCCAAACCAGAGGCCCAATAAATGGGCTCCACGTGGAGCCAGTGCAGGACTTTGTGTTCTTTCCACACCGACGGTTGTTTGGCTAACAAAAAGTTCCCTGGATCAGCATTTCCCGTGGCTTGGAATTCGATGCAATTTATTACTTGATAGGCAGAACATTCTCCATAGGAATGACAAAATGATCTTGATTATTTATTTATTTTTAAAGCTGAACAGGAGATAAATCAAAATGGACAGATTCACCCGCCCAGCCAGAGGGCTTTGTGTATTTTATTTCATTTTATTTTATTTTAAAAATCTGGAATTGAATCCCCTGGTATTCAAATACATCTGTTGGGCTGAATTCGCACTGACCTCCTCCTCCTCCTCCTTCTCAGGAACAGTAATATCACAAGTGGCACAACCCTGACATTTCCACACCAGAAAGTCCACACATCTGGTTAGCCCTGCCTTAATGTTTAGCAGTGCTAGGAGTCATCTTGTGGAGGAGGAGGAGGAAGAAGGAGGAGGAAGAAGGAGGAGAAGGAGGAGGAGGAGAAGGAGAAGGAGGAGGAGGAGGAGGAGGAGGAGGAGGAGGAGGAGGAGGAGGAGGAGGAGGAGAAGAAGAAGAAGAAGAAGAAGAAGAAGAAGAAGAAGAAGAAGAAGAAGAAGAAGAAGAAGAAGAAGAAGAAGAAGAAGAAGAAGAAGAAGAAGAAGAAGAAGAAGAAGAAGAAGAAGTACTATTGGTCCCTTGTGACTCAAGTGCTTCTTGGCTGGTCTCCCAGTTGACATAACCCAATTTGGGGGGTCTTCTTGGGTCTGCTTGGAAGACTGGCATGGAAAACCTGAGGGAAGGTGGCCCACAATGGGACTCTGAGGGTTGGAATGGCAATCCTTCTCCACCTCTGGCCAAGTTCTTGAACACATCACCACCCATCGGTATGCCAGGGAACCTTTACGGCCCAGCCAAGCCGCGAGAGAAGGGCGGCTGAACAAAAAAGCAGGCAAGGATTAGGCCGGCCGGTGGGCCAGGAACACAGAAGTCCAATTCTCTCTCCACTTCAGTGGCGCCAGCATTTAATTATGGTGTTTTCTGCCACATGGGGTCCCACATCTGGGATTTATTAATACCACCGTTGAACCACATGGGCCTTGGCATTGGGCTGCTCCCAGGGTGGAAGGGGGACAATAAAACCAGCCAAGGGGCCTCATTTATGACCTCTTTCTTGGCACCAGCCCTGTTGAGTACCTCTTCTTCTCCTCCTCCTCCTCCGCACAATCCCAGACTTCAGAGCATCTCTGGGCATTGCCTGTGGAAACCTTGAGTCAAGTGCACAGTTTCCATTGCTTCTTTCTGGAGATGGAGGGGGAGGTGAAGGATCCTCTGGTCCAGAGCCAAGAGGATTTGGCTGTGCCTGAAATCCCCCCCCCCCGCCCCGGTCTGCAAATCTGGACCCGTTGGCCAAAAATCCTTTGAAGGGTAGACTTCCCTGGGCGGGGGCTGAAGGAAAGAGGAGGAGGAGCGGAATGAAAGCCCTGCTGGGACCCACCAGCACCGTCCAATAGTGGGGGACGCGGAGATTGGCACATTCCTGGGTCCTTCTGCCATGGGGAGAGCAGTTTGGGGGGGGAAAGGATATTATCCGAGAGAAGGGATCATGGAGGGGATATTTATGGCTCGGAGCATTTGGCTTCTTCTTTGGCTCCGTCGGCCCTGCGGGATAATGGAAACCAGCCATAGCGCACAACTGGTTGAGTGGCATTTTGACCCTTCTCTTCCTCCCCCCACTCCTACGTGTCTCCCCCCCCCCCATGTTGCCACCTCCTTCTTGCACGGAAAAAATTGCTTCCAGGCATCAACTCGGAGCCCTATTTGGTGAATCCTGACTCTTCCCCCCCCCCACACACACACACACACCCCACCTTTCAGCAATTGGGGAGGCAGCCAGAAGGATGTCAGATGGAGTGGGGGTGGGCGGGCTGAGGAATGAATGAGCCCCCACCCCAATGCCAAAGAAGGAGACGGAGGAGAACAAAGGAGGCTGAAAATAAGCCGTAGGGGCAGATGTTGACCCTTGGCCAACTGGGCAGATGTTGGGCAGGCCAACAGCAGTGGCATCGGGGCAGGCGTAGAGGAAGGTGCTGCTCCTGGTGTGTCACCCTTAAAAAAACTCCCCCCCCCCGCTTTTAAAATAACAGTACAGCCCTCCATCATTCTTAAGACAGTCGCTTGGTGAATTAATTGAATGGGGGGGGGGGAGGAGATTTGTTTACAAGGGAATTATTTTTGCAGGAAAACATGCATGCATGGGTATGTGTGTCCCCCCCCCCCGGGAAACTTGACAAATGGAAGGTCAGAGTTCGATTCCAGAGTACTGCACGATGGAATGAGCTCCTGTCCTCTGTCCCAGCTCCTGCCAACCTCACAGCTGGAAAGCAAGACATTGCAAGTAGATAAATAGGGACCACTTCAGTGGGAAGGCAAACAGTATTCCGTGTGCCCCGATGTCTAGTCATGCCTGCCACATGACCACAGAGACATCTGCAGAAGCAGACAACGCTGGCTCTTTGGCGATGAAACAGAGATGAGCACTGAATCCTAGAGTCAGATACAAATGGCTTTTGAGCAAGGGCGACCTTGACCTTGACTTTGACCTATAGGCGGAGGAGAACAATTTTTATCTGACATTCCATAGCAATTCGCTTTCTTCAGTTTTGTGATTGGTCAGCAGGTGGTAAACACGGGCTTCATCTGCAAGTCCAGTTGCTGAGACATGGAGCTTTGAAGGCATGGCGTGTCTGGAGGGGAAAAGACCACAAGAGCAGGAAAAATCCATGCTCTTTAAGACGCAGGTGGACCTTTAATTCTTGAACAACGGCAGAGAGGAGTGATTGCATTGGAGGCTGACGCCTCCTACTCCAGAGTAGACAAGAGCCTCTTCTTGCTTGTCAAATAATGCCCTGCAAAGGCCTCGCCTCTTTTACTTGGGTCTTTTCTCCTTGGTCTAGTCTTCCGCCACCCTGGACTCCTCTCTGTCCTCTCCTCCTCCTCCTCCTCCTTCATGCTCCAAAGCGGCATTGAGAGAGAAATGCTAGATTTGTTCCTGGCTGCTTCTCCTCCTCCTCCTCCTCCCCCTTCCCCAGTTTGTTTTCCCCAAAGGCCCCCCAGGTACAAACTCGAACCCCTTCTCAGCTAGTTAGTCTGGTGGTTCTCCAGGGGACGGCGATGAATACTGAGCCTCCGGAAGGGGGAGGCCCATGCATTATTCAGCAGCAGCAGCGAGAGATGATGATGATGATGATGATGATGATGATGATGATGATGATGATGATGATGATGATGATGATGATGATGATGATGATGATGATGATGATGATGATGATGATGATGATGGGGTGTGTGTGAAAGTGAGCAACATGTCCAAAACAAGAGTGGCAGTAAGGGAATAATTATGGCGCTGTCACTTTTCACTGTCAAAATCCCAAACTCCATCCCTAGCAAGGAGGGAGGGGGAGAGGAAGGGATGGGGCAATAAATAAATAGATAAATAAATAAATTAATAAATAAGGGAAAGCATCAGAAAGGTGGGGGAGGGGGGAGATGATCCTCCACCTTTGCTCTTCAGCATGTAGATTAGGAGATCTCAACCTTTCTAAGTCACATTCCCTCAGGCAGCTTTGGGGGTCAGACGACTATTTTGCCCTTCCTCCACCCCATGGCACTTCCAGGTGTGGTGGTGGTGGTGGTGGTGGTGGTGGTGGTGGTGCCACATGAAATGGTGCCGTGGGCTGAGAATCCCTGGTGTAGAGGAGAGGTTAAAACAAGGCCACGGCGCCTGGATTTCCCCCTTCAGGGGTTTTGAGCTGCTGGGTCGGAGCTGAGAGACCGGCTGGCAAACTCCGTGCCTTGTGCCTCTCGGTAAAGTAAAACAGAACAGCAAACCACCACCACCACACAGTAAAAGCTCAGGTTACGACCGCTTCGTGTGATATTTGCCACGGTTCACAACAGCAAATCCTATGGAAATGCCGCCCCGGGTTATGAATTTACCTGAGATGCGATGGGAGCATGTTCAGCAATGCCTCTGATTATGAATGCAGCCGAAGTGCTCCGGATGTTCTGTAGGCAGCCACGGAGCGCACTGATTCCAGAAGGCTGCCTGATGCCCCCGTCACTCAGCGCCCCTCTCCGCTGTCATCCGGTAACACTCCGAGGATGTTGAATTCGGCAGAGGGCCCTTTGATGTTTCTGAGTTAAAGAAGACATTAATTGCCCATGCCGTTTGCACAGCGCATCTTCCCTTGCTGCCAAGGAGGCACGGCTTTTCCTTCTACCAAAGACTGACACAACTTTTGAGGTGGGAGAGAGGAAGTTTGCTTCTCCCTTTACGACGACGGGCAGCGAGATTTCCAGAGGAGGAGGAGGCCAGAAGCACTTCAGAAAAGGCATTTGTCTATGCGCGGCATATATTGATGAGGCAACCCATGGATCTTCCTGGGCTCTTTGGGTGCTCTAAGCATTCCGGAGGGGGGGAAGAGATATTTTGAGATACGGCTCTTGTGGCCCAAGTCCTACCTCTGGCCAGATGGTGGTCCATAAACCATGGAAAAGTTACGCTGAAGAACTCCCGTACCAAGACGCTCCAACACCCCACTAGACTAGAGGCTACATCTACTCATAGGTAAAGGTTGCCCTTGCTCAGTGTATCCGGTCATATCTGACTCTAAGGTTCAGTGCTCATCTCTGTTTGTAGCCAAACAGGCAGTGCTGTCATGTCCGCAGATGTTTCCGTGGTCACGTGGCAGGCAGGACTAGACACTGGAGTGCATGGAATGCTGTTTACCTTTTCACCAAAGTGGTCCCTATTGATCTACTAGATGAATTGGTGTCAGGGGCCAGATCTAGCCCACGGGCCCTAGTTTGGGCACCCCTGCATTGGAGAGTTGCTTTCAATTGAAATGGTGGGGCGCACGGGGGGGGGGGGGAATAACCCATCGACCCTCAGTGGGATTTGTAAGGAGGGGGAGAGAGAGACGGAGGCACTTGGAATCTGAGCATCCAATTTAACTGTCCATTATATGGAGAATGTTTTTTTGTAAAGGAGAGGGAGGGATAATTCTGCAGTTACACAGCATTTGACTAAATCTGATGCCAGGATGACAGCTACACTTTAAAAGCTACGTGTCTGAATGTAAAGAGACAGCAAATCATTTATTTATGATTGCAATCTAGCTGCTCTCTAACAAGTCAGCAGCTGCACCCAACCCCCGCCAGAGCTGGGGCTGCTTGCGGGGGGGGGGGGACCTGTCAGCCCCCCCCCTCCAAAGAATCCCCCCCTGCCCCTTACAATGCCGGAGAAGGAAAGGGTGTTGGAGGCCACAATGCATTGACACAGGTTGACACAGGTCGGAAAGCAATAAAACAAGCACTGGGGGTGGAGGCTAAAGAGAAAGTAAGAGAGCAATCACTCTTTTTTTCCCCCTGGACGGGGAGGGGGGGAAATGTTTGATTCACATTTTAGGGTGAAATTACTGATTTGCACCTTTGCAAACTCACAAAAGAGCTGGAATTGGCTTTCTTTTCAAGTCTCTCACTTTCCTGAATTTTGCACTGCAATTCTCAGATTAAAAAAAAGAGAGAGGTATGAATAGTATCCCTACAGGAAACTCTGTGCAAAAGAGGCACCGGATATTATAAAGCGTTAGACGTGGGGCCGGGTGGAAACGGTACGCTAGAGAGAAACGAGAATAAAAATTGGCTCATTTTAGGTGGGTCTTCTGTGCCACAATTGCGACGGATTTTTGCACGGAAATTTTTCCCTTCCAATTTCCAAACTGATGCGCAAGTGGGATGAATCTATCTTGTTGCCAGTCTGTCTGTCTATGTGTCATGTTGCCAGTACAGCATCTATCTATCTATCTATCTATCTATCTATCTATCTATCTATCTATCTATCTATCTATCTATCTATCTATCTATCTACAGTATCTAACTTGATCGGTAGATCGATTGATTGATTCTATCTATCTTTTTATCTATCTATCTAACTTGATTGATTGATTGATTCTTTATCTATCTATCTATCTAGATTAATTAATTGATTGATTGATTCTCTATCTATCTTGATTGATTGATTGATTGATTCTCTATCTATCTATCTATCTATATCTACTTATTTATCTATCTATCTATCTATCTTGAATGAGTGAGTGAGTGAGTGAGTACCTATATACCTATCTTGATTGATTGATTGATTGATTACATACATGCCTATCTATGTACCTATCTTGATTGATGGGTTGATTGATTGATTGATTGATTGATTGATTGATTACCTACCTACCTACCTACCTACCTACCTACCTACCTACCTACCTACCTACCTACCTACCTACCTACCTACGTGACATATGAAGTCTTCCACCCAAAGTGGATTTTAACCACAAAGTTTGTAACAAAATACATTTCTCGCTCGACCTTCTCTCTGAAAAGGACTTATTTTTGGCCACTCACACAAGGCCACCTTCTAACGCAAGTTGTGTCACCCAAGAGACTGAAAATGGAACTGGAATGGACTCAGGCAAACAGGAAGGTGAGTGGATTTGGCCATGACAGGGTGTGGGTGTGTGAAGGCAGTGTTCCTCCTTTCCTGCCTCCAGGCTCCCCTGCTGATGTTCTGGCCTTTCGATGGAGACCTCATGAAATGGGAGCCCTGAGCTTCACACATCTGGAATTGCACAGGAGCTGATGGAGGGCTTCAGCCGTTCTTGGCATAAAAATAATCATCCTCCTCCTCCTTCATTCCTGCCCTGATCAAACCTTGGACTGCCAAAATGAAGCCACTTTCTTGGCTTGGGCATTGGCCAACGTCAAGTCTTCGCCCGTGGATGTTCCTGGTAGTCATTGGCAGGCCAGTCAATGAGCCCCCATGGACTCAGTCTCTCTC
>CP126898.1:987500-1227500 GCA_030440675.1 Furcifer pardalis
TCTCGCCTTATAGATCTATTTCTGACTTCAGCTCACAGGCTTGACCAGACATTCCTGGACGCTGCTGGAACATGCATGCCACCAGGGGACGTGATTCACCTAAGGCAGCAGCAAGCATAGTGCAACTATTAAAATGTTCCCATGTAAAAATATATTACCCAGTTACCAACCATTTGAACAGCTATAGCACCGCCTTAAAATATGTATCTGAGGGGCAAATTCTAAGTTCAGATTTGGAATCAGCACACTCGATAGCACGTAAACCACATGCCTTATTCCCAGGAGCAAAATTGTTGTTGCGCAGTGTTGTCGATTACTGCCCTATCCCTGGAACCCTTGACTAAGAGACTTTCAAAGCGGCTCCCAATTTTGAGGCTGGCTTCAAGGAAATCTGACACCGGACTGGGAACCTCTCTTACCATTTCCACTCCACGGCAACGTCGGGATATGGAGCGTCTGGGCCACGATGGTGGAAGCCACTTTGTCACCCAATGCCCACATGGCTTCGCTGGGCGGGCCTGGCAAATAAGCAAACAAACAAGGAAACACAAAGTTGTGGATGTAGGATTCGTCGGGCAACCAAAGGGACGTGAGCTATACAGGAAACACTGTTTCCAGAGTAACTGCTTCGGACAAAACGGAAGGCCTCGGTGCAGGGCTGGGAATGGGATTCTTCTGGGCTGCAAATCGTTTGGAGCGCAGCAAATGTAACTTCCCCAAGCTTTGCAAGAAAGGCAAAGCCCCCTCACACCACGGCGGTGAAGTCAGGCAGAAGTACGTCTGGAAGAACTTCCCAATACAACCCTCCTTGGTTGTTCAAAAGCCACATGTATCTGACTCCAGCACTCATCTCTACAGCCAAAGAGCCAGCACTGTCTGCCTCTCCAGATATTCCCATGGCCATATGGCAGGCATGACTAGATGCAGGAGTGCACAGAACGCTGTTTACCGTCCCACCAAAGTGGTCCCTGTTTATCTACTTGCAATGTCTTGCTTTAGAATGGCCAGTTTGGCAGGAGCTGGGTCAGAGAGGGGAGCTCAGTCGGGTCTCGAACTGCTGACCGGCCGACCTTCCAGTCATCCAGTCCAGCGTCTTAACCACTAAGCCACTTCAGTCCCAAACCTCCTAGACCCAGTAGACCGAGGTGTGTCTTCCGAAGGATATGCGGACGTCCCAATTACCTAAGAAGGCCACCCCATTTTTGTGCAGCAGTTCCGGGAGTTTCGGGTTTTCCGAGGCGTGTCCCCAGCCAGCCCAGACAGCCTGCCAAGAAAAGGGGTTTTTAAAAGGTGAGAAAGAGGAGGACGACTTGTGGCATCAAATGCCACCAGCACAAAACCTCAAAGGGAAGATCTTGGGGGGCTGAAGGTCTTCTAGAAGGCCACCACTGGAATCACCCTAAGACCAGTTTGCTTTGAGAACCCCCGGGAGGTTCCTTAGAAATGCGCCCTGTTTTCTTACAAAATGCATTTTCTCCAGAAAAGGCAACATATTATATATGTGCCTCCTAGAGCAGAAGTTCCTGAATGTTTTCTAACTTAATGTAAAGGTAAAGGTTTCCCTTGCTCGAAAGCCAGTCGTATCCGACTCTAGGGGTCAGTGCTCATCTTTGTTTCTAAGCCGAAGAGCCAGAATTGTCTGCTTCTGCAGACGTTTCCGTGGTCATGTGGCAGGCATGACTAGACACTGGAGCGTTACAGCCCCAATAACTATATTATTAAATAACCTACACTGGACCAAAGCGCATGGAACACCGTTACCTTTCCTGCTGAAGCAGTACCTATTTATCTACTTGGAATTTCTTGCTTTCAAACTGCTAGGTTGGCAGGAGCTAGGACAGAGACAGGAGCTCACTCCGTCCTACAAGTACTCAAGTCTCGACCTGCCGACCTTCCAGTCATCAACTTCAGCGTCTTAACCACTCGGCCACCACAGTCGTCCTTACCTGCACCGGAATCCTTTTTGAAATGTCCACAATTAACTCAACATTGGCGTAATTGTTATTATTGCTCCCTCCGGGGACAGGGACATACTGGTCGGCCATTTTGATGTATTCTAAAAGCAAAAGATATCATTAAAAACCCACAGAGGTGTTGAAGCCACACGTGGCCCATCAGCCACGCGGCCGTCCCAGGAACGTACCTGCGTTAGCCTTGAGATCTTCCGGCGTCACCATCACCACGAATCTAATTGCTCGCTCATTCCGGAACATTTCATAGGCCCACCGGCGAATGGAGCGCATACACTTCACGGCCGCAATGCCATTGTTGGCGATCAGCACCTACGTTGAGGAGCAGAAGAAAAGAAGGCTATTTAATAAAACATTAATTAGTTTATTTTTAAAAAGCTGAAGAATTTGCAGGCAGGAGAATGGAAAGGACTTAAACCCAATGGCCAAAGCCATAAGGGCACGGTGGTGGGTTAGTGGTTAAGACGCTAAACTTGATGACTGGAAGGTTGGCAGGCCAGCAGTTCGAGACCCGAGTGCGCCATGACAGAGTAAGCTCCCGACTCTGTCCCAGATCCTGCCAACCTAGCAGTTCAAAAGCAAGAAATTGCAAGTTGATAAATAGGTTCCACTTCAGTGGGAAAAGTAACAGTGTTCCACGCACTGGGTGTCTAGTCATGTCCATGGAAACGTCTGCAGATGCAGACAGCGCTGGCTCTTTGGCTATAAACAAAGATAAGCACCGAACCCTAGAGTCGGTTATGACTTGCTTTTGAGCAAAGGAAACATTTGCCTGAGAAGTGGAAGAGACCCAGAAGAATGATTCTTTTTTTAAATTGTGAATTTAAAGTAAGTAGAACAATTTGCAGGCAGGAGAATGGAAACCACGAAGCCCTCTTCCCAAAGCTACACCAAAGGCTTCGAAATCCCACGGGAATGGATTTCCCAGTCTTTGCATGCAGAATCCAAACGCATGGACGCATGTGTTTTATGGCATGTGTTTAGGGAAAAGGCTACAAAGACACGCACACACCCTCCTCCACCAGGTAAACCCAAGAGACGACGTCAGGTGAGAGCTTCATTTCTGGAGACAGGGTACCTTTTCGATGACACGGTTCCCCCCGAAACGTGTCACAAACTCAGCCGGGGAGGCCACCGTGAAGTCCCTGTGCAGGTCCAGCTTTCTCTGCTCACGGCCTTTTTTGACCAGGTGGAGTCCCGACATGCTGGGCCTGAAAGAAGGAAGCAGCGTCACTTCAGAGGCAAAACAAAACATCCTGGGAGTCCTAGTCCCGTGATGGCGAACTTCGGCACTCCAGATGTTCTTGGACTTCAATTCCCAGAAGCCCCCGTGAATCCACACAAACTGCCCACACTGGCTAATTGAGCTACAGCAGCCAATTAGAGATAACTTAAGCAGGCCACATTTCTAAGCACGGTTTTATTTTAAAGTCATTCTTCCAACTACCCAAAGACTCAAAGACAGGATTTTTAAGCAAACAAACAAAAAGTTGCATTTGGAACAAAACATCAGTTCCTTTCGTGCTATAAACAATTCTGCTTTTTAAAGACAACAATAAATCTTTATAAGCCAAAGGGACAGGCATAAATTCATGCCTCTCCCCAAAACTTGCTATTCTTATGCAAGCACGTTAAGGTTGAACAACAAAAATAAAAATAAAAGAGAATAAAATAAGAAATAAAAGGAAAAAACCTATCAAGGGTTAAAAGGAAGTTCCTAGGCATCACAGGGCAGAATAAAATAGTAGAGAATATAGTTTATCACACCAGGTATGAACCATAGCAAAGTATAAGGGGAAACGATCAAAATTAGGATGTAATGTGAACACAAATAATTAAAATTGACACAGTGAGGGTAATAAAATAATCTCCCCCCAATTTCCCCAGGAAGAGCCTTCAAAGAGTCATAGTCACTGCTCACAAAAAAGGAGCCAGAAAAGGTTTTTTTTTTCTTGTTCCTGCTCATAAACAAAACAACCCTAAAGTCTAAAAATACAAGTCTAAATATTAAATTAAAAATTAAATTAAACCCAAAGCATCGATGTGGAATTTGTATAATGCTGGAAGATCTCTCTAAATTAAAGATGCTCTTTTCGTAACCCGTAAATCGCATCCATGCAACGTGTAAAAGGATGTTGCATTCAACGCAAAGGTTTTGCCATTCTGGAGCCTCCAGAGACACCGAAAGAGCATCTCTCCATCCTCTTAATTAATTACTAATTGCAAAGCCACCCGTCTAGTTTCTTGCTTCCCGCTGGATTTCCACATTCTCTCTAGACAAATGCACAGATTGCTTGACAAAAGTCTCTCTCTCTCTCTCTTGCTGCAAAATGTTGAGAGAAAGGAGTCAAAATCCCCCTGAACAAGGTCAAGAAAATCTCTCTGACCGGTAAACCTAAAATTGGGTTTTGGACTCTCAGAGAGGAAAACTTCAGCTGCTAAATCTCCTTTTGGAAATGCTTAGCCGTGTCTCAATCCTATCAGAGAATAAACCAACACGCTGCAGCACTTTGAGGACTACCCTCTTTGCTGACCGTATAATAAGACCTACTCCCCCCCCCTCTTAAAATACACTGCATCTTGTACTGTCTATAATGGCCTATAGTGGGCTAATCTGGTAATAACAGGGGGCGTCTTATACTCCGGTGCGTCTTATACGCCGGGAAATACGGCAACTGTTCTATTTTAATCTTTGCTTTCGTAGATTCCGTCCCCAAAAGCTAACTTTAAATATAAGAGTTGGACTTCGAAGGGCTGCAGCGTTTCTGGTTTGTTCTCCGATGTAAATTCAAACACGATTCTTCTTCTTCCTAAGACAGGAAACAAAAAACATAAATTCTAATTAAAAGGTTCCCCTTCCCAAGCAGGGGGGGGGTCCAGTGCAGACTCACCTCCAGAGGGACTGGAACCAGTTCAGCTCCGTCCCCTGGTACATGTCCCCCATTTTACCCCCGGGGTCTTCCTTGGGGAGACCCCCGGGAGGGGAGCCCAGCGGCTGGGAGGATCCTTCCTCCTCCTCCTCCTCCTCCTCCTCCATTTCTAAAAGTGCCCCCTGTGTTTTTCTTCCCTTTTGCCAGGCGGGACAAAGTCACTTTGCAAACTTTCCTCCAGCACCACCAAGCGGCCCAGGTGGGGAAAAAATGCCAAAAAAAGGGGGGGAAATATAACTCACAATAACCCGCTTCCTAGTTTACATGACCTTGGGCCAGATCAGCAGTTCCCAACCTATGGCCCGTGGGCCAGACTCGGCCTGAGGCACCATGTCATGTCCCTCGCACGCCTGGAGTGGAAGCAGATGCATTTATGACAGCTGTAAATGCTATCCTCCTATTCCAAAACCCCATTCCTTTTATTCGGTTTTCTTCAGTCTAGGGAACGAGAGGTTTGTTGTTTTAATTTTTATTTTGTTCTTTTAGTGGTGTATTATATGCTGGTTGTGCTCACCTGTGCGAGTAGGGCGGAATATAAATTTGATTAATAAAATAATAAAATAAAAATGTGCCCATGGCAGTTCAAGACCTGAGTACTGCGCAATGGTGTTAATTAGCTGCCGCTGCCTGTCCCAGTTTCTGCCAACCTAGCAGTTAGAAAGCAAGAGATTGCAAGTAGATATATAGGTTCCACTTCAGCGGGGAAAGGTAACAGCATTCCGTACACGCAGGCATCTAGTCCTGCCTGCCACATGACCATGGAAATGTCTGCAGACACAGACAGCACTGGCTCTTGGATTATAAAACACAGATGAGCACCGAACCCTAGAGTCAGATACGACAGGCTTTTGAGCAAGGGCAACCTTTACTTAATGAGACGTTAAATAAACATTCCTTAGACGGACAGATCTGCACCCTAAACGGTCATCTAGTCTAACCCTCCAATCTACAAGGAAATGCTGTGTTTTTATAAAAACAAAGAAGTTTGTATACCTGAGAATAAACAAAACAAGACCAAAAAAAAGGTTGTGGCCCCTTACGACTAATTCCTGTATTTTAAATGTGAGCTTTCGTGGACCGAGTCCACTTCATTAGGCAAAGAAGTTTGTGTCACCCCTAAAAATGGCTCCCCAGTTTTAATTGCCTCCCACTTTTTGCTGATTTGGGCTTGAATCCACAAAAGACGATACTCAATTAAAATCTAGTATTTTTAGCCTTTTTTTTAGGGCATTCCAAAAGGTTTCCTTTCCTCCTTCTCCAAAGGCCTAACATGGGAAAGTAACTCTTTCTTAGAAATCCTTATAATTAATTACCGATGAATTAATCCTGAGGATTAATTCATTAACATTTTCGGCTTTCGGCCTACCTTGCACCAGATCCAACGAATCTCCTGCAATTTCTTACAAACGGCGTTTTTGGGTTAGTTAAAAAAAAACCTCTTTTTTTCCTTGCAGGTCTATCGTTCACCAAGACTTGATAGTCGGAAAAAAAGAAGAAGTGACTTAATCCAATTATGTAAAATAATTAGAAGCCTGCTGGAGACCTCAAAGGTTCAAGCCATCGACGGATAAGAAATCTGGGCCGGATATTTTCTATCTCTAGGATGGCTGGCAAGAAATGGGCTCTTTAGTAACAGTCTAGACCGGGGTGGCCAAGCTTTTTGGGCCGTGGGCCGATCATGTGGTTCAGAGAGCCGGTCACTAAGGCCCGGTGGCCGGGTGCGGCCCACGGCGCCAATTCATCCGGCCTGCAAAGCCCTCGTCGCTCCTGGAAGCGGAAGTAAAACGCACCCGTACGACGAGGGCTTTGCAGGCCGGATGAATTGGCGCCGTGGGCCGCACCCGGCCTTAGTTTGGACACCACTGGCCTAGACCAGTCATGGCCAACCTTGGCACTCCAGCTGTTCTTGGACTTCAATTCCCACAAGCCCAAGTCCCTGTGAATCCACACGAATGGGTTTACTGCGTATGCACTCCAGCTGTTCTTGGACTTCAAATCCCAGAAGCCCGAGTCCCTGTGAATCCACACGAATGGGTTTACTGCATATAAACCTAACCCTACTGTCTGTGTGGATTCACAGCGACTTGTGCTTCTGGGTATTGAAGCTCAAGAACAGCTGGAGTGCCAGAATTTAAGTGCCTGGAAAGTTAACTGGGACAGGGGAGAAAAAGGCTGATCTGGGTGAATTTTGGGGAAGTTGTTGTTTTAAAAAAAAAAATTAAAAATAAAAGCAGGTTTTCCAGGCACTTAAATGACTAATGTTGCTGACCTGGCAGAGATGGAGGTTTCTAAGAAGTTTGTGCTAAAATTAGGGCGCTGAAATTTGCCAGCCGTCACCCACCTCGGACTTCCAAAAGTCGCCGGGCTTCCTCTGCAAAATGTCAGCTGGGGAACTTTACCCTCATTAAGCAGACCCACACGCGGCACAAACACACACACACACAAATGCACAAACTTTGCTTATCAAAAAGTAGCAGACACCAATCCTCCGCCTCGTGAAAATGGAGTGTAAATAAAAAACCAAGAAAGGAAGGAAGGAAGGATTGGACCTGATCCATGAAAGCTCACATCAAAATACAGGACATCAGAGAATAAACAAAACAAAAAGGCAACAAAGTGTAGTGGGACTTTAAATACTAAAACAGGGATTCTCAACCTGCGGCCGGTGGGCCAGCTACGGCCCACGGCACCATTTCATGTGGCCCACCACCACCTCCACCACACCTGGAAGTGCCATGGGGTGGAGTAAGGGCAAAACGGCCATCCGGCCCCCGAAGCTGTCTGACGGTTCATGACTCGGCCCCTGGCTTTAAAAGGTTGAGAACGCCTAGACTAAAACCTTCATCTTGATGCGTAAATAAAACAAATGTTAGCAAAGCAGAGGAAAGCACTGGCTGAGTTAGGCTTCGCCTTTTGGGTTTTCCCGGTTCCTGTCTCATATGTTTATATGCATTTGTTGCTTTGCCACACATGCCAAAATTATGCTTTGCAAGAGTTCAGGCTAACAGGAAACACCATGGAGCCCTGGCCTGCATCAGAAGCTTTTAGGGTTATCAGTGTAACTGGCTGACAAGAAGCACTTGTCAAAGTTTCACAATGTTTGGCTTGTTTGGTCTGTTTACAAAACAGATAAGCTGATTGTTATTTCTTAAGTATCTTCCTTTTCATACACAATTGCTCCATTTAAACCCTGATTTGTTTCAGACTTTCCAGCATGCTTTGCAAAGGGTGGAAAAGAGAAGTGAAAAGAGAAAACATGCTTTTTTAAAACTTATGGGAGCAAAAAATCACAAAAGGAAGAAATTGCAAATATATTAATAGGTACCACTTTGGTGGGAAAGGTCACAGCGTTCTGTACACTTCAGTGTCTAGTCATGCCTGCCACATGACCACAGAAACGCCTTCAGACGCAGGGGTGGACGTCGCACGGGTGCCCACAGAGAGGGGCCCCCAAGGACCCCCTCTGGCACGTGTGCCACAGGTTCGCCACCACCGGACTAGGGGTTGGGAAGAGCTGGGGTTTAAAATCCTGGCTCAGGCGTGGAAATTCACGGAATGTCAACCAAAGGACCTCTGGTCCTACATCAAAAAACCTGACCAGGATTGCCGTAAATTAGAAGTGATTTGATGACCCTCAAGACAATAAAAATATGCCCTTTTTTTGAGCCATCGCTGATGTCGTCTTGTTGAGATCCAGGAGCCAAGAGAGAGACCCCCGGGGTTCAAATGACACCTCGGCCCCTTTGACACGGAGGGGACCCGGATCAGGATAAGCCCCCTTCCAAAGACCCTCCGTGTTCCAACCAGTGACTCCATGACACAGAAAGAGAGCAGGAAAAACAGCCAAAAACTTTCCACCCAAACCCCCCAATCAAAATGAGAACATCTTAAGCAAGCTGGAGGAAATTAGGCACTGAAGCTGAACAGGAACATGAGCTTCCAAGCACCAGGAAGTCTGCGTCTCAACACAGACTGGGCACCCTTCTACATTATATTTTGGGATCACCTAGCCCACAAGCCACCTCCATCACGTCCGGCCTGCTGTTGTGCCAGCCACAAGGGGATTCTGGGGACTGTATTCCACCCGAGGCCCCTTTCCTAACCTGTGCTGTGGCTTTATTTAGTTCTGCCACATCGGTGAAAATTAAAATGGTCGTGGATGGAGATGCAAATCCCACTAAGGTTGGCAGGAGCTGGGGCAGACATGAGAGCTCACTCCGTCATGCCGCACTCAGGTCTCGAACTGCTGACCTGCCAGCCGTCAAATCCAGCATCTTCAGTGCTAAACCACTTTTAATCCCACTAAAGCTCCAGCTAAATTTTGTCTCGTTGTGCCAGACGTGCCCCGGAGATGGGTATGGCTCACTTCCGGCGCAAACGGCACCGCCAAGAAAACAGCCAGTGCAAACGGCCGTCCCCAAGAGCTTAGAGAAGTTCCTTTCTTGGACTACAGTGCCCAGGATCCATCCAGGGCTCCCAGCCCAGTGCATACCTCAAGGATGCCTAAACTACGGCCCATGAGCCGTATCTGGCCTCTGACACCAATTAATCCAGCCCACACCACCCTCGGTGCTCCCAGAAGCAGAAGTAGAAATCATCTGGGTGGCGAGGGTGGCTGGAAGAATTGGCATCAGGGGCCAGATCCGGCCCACAGACCATAGTTTGGGCACCCTTGGTTTAAGCAGAGAAAATGGCAGCCTAAAATCTATCTCATCCTATCACAAAACAGATTTCAAGACATGTTTTACTTCCACTTCTGGTGGGAGGAACTGTGACCGGCCCACTGAACCACGTAACTGGCCCACGGCGTGAAACGTTTGGGAATCCCTTGCTTACTTGATGGTGAAACCACCCTCCAAGAAGGAGGCGAGCGATGGCGGATCCAGAGAGGAGGACGGGTGGCCGATGCTGGCCAAACTGCTTCTCCTCCTCCGGCCGGCCAGCCGGAAGGACCCGGCCACAAACTCGTCGTCCGAAGAGTTGTCCTCAAAAGAGCCCAAGACGAACTTGGCCATGCCTTGGCGCTTGGCCTGAGCCGAGGTGGTCTCCGGATCTTCCAACGAATGGGACCTCATTTGCTTGGCCAGCTGGCTCAAGGAAGGTGTGGCGAGCCGGCCCAAGGCTTTCACGGCGTCATTGGGGGCCGCCGCCTGGGGCTGGAGGCCGTCCGAGGCCGAACGGGGGATGGGGGGCTTGTTTTGGCAAGCAGGGTGTTCCGCCTGTCTTGTGAGTCTCGGGCTGTTTGGAGGAAGGGGCTGAGGAGGGTCTGTGGCGTCACGGTTGAGTTGCGTCTCGGACGCCTCTGAAACGGGAGGAGATCCACCAGAAAGCATCGGCTGGGATTCCGGGAAAGATGCGTCGCTGGAGAGAGCACCTTCCAGTCCAGGTGTGGAGGCATCACCTGAGGGACTCTTGGCCATCTTGGTCCAAACCAACCAGGCCAGAAGGAGGAAGATGAAGAAAGCAAGCGGAAGCACCATTCAGAAGGCCTAGAGGGGGTGGGGGGGGAGAGGAGAGTAAAGTTCATTAGTTTACCATTTAATTACTCTTTGCCACATTTATTTCTGAAGCAGCTTAGTGGTGAAGACGCTGAACTTGACGACTGGAAGGTCAGCAGGTCAGCTGTTCCGAGACCCTAGTACTTCAAAAACAAGACATTGCAAGTAGATGAATAGGCACTGCTTCAGCAGGAAAGGTAACAGTGCTCCGGCATCTAGCCATGCCTGCCACATGTCCATGGAAATGCCTGCCAACTCAGACAGCACTGGCTCTTTGGCTGTCAACAGAGATGAGCACTCAACCCTAGAGTCGGATACGACTGGCTTTTGGGCAAGGGTGACCTTGACTTTGGCCTCGACGTCTCCCCCAGCTTCACAAAAATCTGGTGTCGGAAGAATTTGGTTTTTAAGCCACAGTTTCTCATAATGCTTTGGCATGAGAAATCGCTCTAATGTATTCCTCATGCACAACACAACGACCTCCTTGTGGCTAACGAACTCTGAATTAATGCTTGGGTTCTCCTTTCTGCCGGGCAAGGCTGAGTCAAAAGAGGCGCATGGCAGGCGAGTTATTTTTATTCTCTAAAAGCAGCGCCTTGGCAACGGGGAGTCTGGCGGACCCAGCTGACCGGCTGGACATCCACAACCGGGCGGCACATGGCCTGAATGAGAGACACATCTCTCCCCCCCCCCCCCCAAGACCTCTTACATGCATGTCCTGCCTTTCTGCAGAAAGCAAGACCCTCCGTATCTGAACCCTGGATTGTCTCAAGGTCTCACTGCAGTGGCTCAGCGGGAAGGCTGGCAAGTCAGCCATTTGAGACCCAGGTACAGCAGGGCGGAGTGAGCGCCCGTCTCCGCCCCAGCTCCTGCCAACCTAGCAGTTCGAAATTGCAAGCTGATAAATGGGGACCACGTGGGTGGGGAAAAGATCTTGGGGACATGAAAGGAGGCTTCCTTGAGTGGAGTTCTTCCAGCAAAAAGACCTTTCAACCCAGAATAATTTCTGACACGAAATTATTGTTAGTACAAGGGACACAGAAGCAGAATCTATATAGAAACTCTCCCCTCGTAGCCGAGAAAAATGGAACGCCTCTCGTGGTTTAAATCTGGGAAGGAGGGGAAAGGAACCAAAATACAGGGGTGGGAAAGTATTTATTTATTTATTTATTTATTTATTTATTAGTCACATTTGTATTGCCGCCCAATCGGCAATCAACCCCAGGCGGTAACATTTTCAGGCACCAAAAGTCTATTTCAGGGATTCTCAACCTGAGGTCCATGGGCCAGATGTGGCCCATGGCACCATTTCCCGTGCACCCACCACCATACCCAGAAGTGCCATGTGGTGGAGAAAGGGCAAAATGGTCATCCGTCTCCCCGAAGCTGCCTGAGGTAACGTGACCCAATGGCCCCTGGCTCTAAAAGGCTGAGAACTCCTGGTCTATTTTATTGAGCCCCAAAGCACCATAAATAGAAATCAATTTTCCAGAGGTATCATGCAAGATGAAAACAATATATATATACTTTAATTTATCTACTTATGTTTACTGTCCTCTTTACATCAAAAGATCTCACGATGGGACACACACAATAAAACGATATTCAAGACCTTACAGCAATTTATAAGTTTACACAAAACGGAACAGCTCAGCACACAACCGAACACACACCGATCTTCCGTCTGAATGGTCCAGCTGGGCAGCAAAACAGACTGGAAGGATTTGCAAATCAGGACAAATGCTCAGGATGGCTCCATGCTGCCATGAAGAGCACAGGAAGAGATGCCACCTGCGCCTGCTTCATGCTCAATTGGCAGCTGATACACCATGTTAGCTTTTAAGGTGCCTCAAAGCGCTGGTCATTCCTGTATATATGTGAGTTTAAGTCTAGTTTTTCAGCCCCCAAAAGGAGGTCCAAAAAGGGACCTTAATTTATACTCCCAAAACTGCAGGGGTGCAAATACAAACATACAGAAGGGGGGGGAAAGCACAAACTCTACCGTAAAAACTCTAAAACATGCCCACACAAATGTCTAAATTAATTAAACTTACCGTATTTTTATGTATTTTAATTACTGAAACTCACTTGCAGCTGCTGTATTTTCCACCCCTGACTTATACTCAGGTCAATCTATTTTCCTAGTTTTGGAGGTCCAAATTAGGTATCTTGACTTCTATTCGGGACAACTTATAGTCGAGTACAGAGGGTAGTCTGTTGTGTTGTTTTAATTCCCCAGCCTTCTCTCTCTCTCTCTCTCTCCTTTCTTCCTTCGGCTTTTTCTTCAACTCCTAATTCAATCTTAGATCGCAGCTTCCTTGGGGCAGATAATTTTGTTTGTTTTGCACCACAGACAAACAAGCTGTAATGGTTAAAAAAACCCAGAAATCTCAAGAGTCCTTCAGAAAGCGTTATCTTTTAGACTTACCAGGCGTTCCTTTGCTGTAAAGCTTTCCATATCGTGTTCGGCCTGTGAGTTGTGCAATCGGCAAACTTTTCCACAACAGGACAGAGGCAGCTCCCGTAGGTCTACAAATGTCAGCTGGAGGGAGAAGGGGGGGGGGTTTGGCAGCTGCTACCGTGAAGAACATAAACTTTAGAGTAACTTTGGTTCTGCCAAAGCAAAAAAAGGAAAGGGAGACAGTCGTTATTTGCACGTGAGCCTCAGCAAAACTGGTTCGTTATTACAAACATGGAACGTCTTAAAACGAGAATTATTGAGGTGGTCGCCCTGTTCGTCTGTGTTTCAAGCCTATCAGAGAGTAATCAAAACAATCAGGAGTAAAAAGACCAAAAACATTGTGACGATACACAACTTAAAGAAACTTCCATGGCTTACAAGTTTCAAACCAATGGTCACACCGACACCCTTTCTGCAGGAAGCCGCTGTCACACGTTCTCAGTGCTCATGGACACGTGGCAGGCACGACTAGACACCGGAGTGCACAGTTTACCTTTCCTGCCGAAGTGGTAACTCTTTATCTACTTGCAGTTTTAAAAAAAGGAGCAAAAGGTTACAAAACGGTGTGCTTTAGGGTTCTATTTACAATTTTGAACACGCCTGGCTGAAATTTCTGGATATAAGCGGCTACTGAAGAAAAACAGCTTTGGGTATCCTTATTTGAAAGGAGGGAAGCCACTTCTGGTTTTTGGAAGAGATTATAACCAGCAGCAGTTCTGGGTGTTTCCTAACTGGCTATACACCTTTTGGGACTATAAACTTTGGAAAGTTGCCTCTTTAAAGCTCACGTTAAAATAGTTAGAATTTAAAGTGCGAAAGCATTTTTGTTTTATTCTTTGATATGCCTGAAACACAGACTATTAATAATAATAATAATTTCATCTCAAGACATTATTCCGAATTGAAAGGATTTTTGCTGGACAAATTCCGCTCTAGGGATGCCCGAATGAAGCTCCTTTCATGCCCCCAAGAGCTGGGACAGACACGGGCACTCAATCCGTCATGCAGTACCAGGGTCTCAAACTGCCGACGTCCTGGCCTTCCAGCTATGTGGTGAGCTGAAGTGGCAACTATCCCAAAGACAGGCTTCCTGCTCTCCGTTTCAAACGGGTCCTTCCCTTCTCCCCCGAAATGCTCCAGGGATTTGTACAAAGCCACAGCACAGCCGTGTGGCAAACTTCCAGGAGTGTGGAGTTGCCTTCCAAGTGGGACAAAGGTATTTCCAACGGGTGTGAAAGGTCACACTCCTGCCCCAAAACTACACACCTGTTGTGAAACACTTGTAAAGGTCATCGCCCTTGCTTGAAAGCCAGTCGTATCTGACTCTAGAGCTCAGTGCTCATGTTTGCAGCCAGAGCCAGCACGGTCTGCATCTGCAGATGTTTCTGCTGACATGTGGCAGGCATGACAAGACACTGGAGTGCACAGAACAGCTTACCTTTCCCGCCAAAGTGGTACCTCTTTATCTACTTGCAGTTTCTTGCTAGGTTGGCAGGAGCTGGGACAGAGACAGATGGGTCTCGAACTGCTAACCCACCGACCTTCTAGCCATCCATTTCAGTGGTCTTAACCACTAAGCCACCCCAGTCCCCGCTTGCACAACTACCCAAACGTCACCCAATGCCAGACAGCTTCCAAACCTGCGTCAACACCATGTCTATTGCTCACAAAGGAACGAGGGCGGCCGGCCAAGAGTTCTTAATATAGAGCAGCCCCTAAACAGAGCCGCCTTTCAAAGATAAACAAGGAAATGTGGTACATTGAATGTCCCACATGCATTTAAAAAAAACAACCCTCAGATGTATCTCATCTTTGTTTCTAGGGAGGCCGTACCCTCTCGATCTGCACAAACTTTCCCAAAGGTTCTTTCTCAGGAAGAGAAGGGAGAGTGACGGGACTGGAGGCAAATTGAAGCCCATTTTAGCAAAGCAAGAAAGGAGGAAAGGGTTGATTAATGCATACGTTCATGGAAAAACACCCACCAGTAGGAAAATGGGAAAGACGATCAAGCAGGCGCCATTCCCTGTGGGAGAAAGGAAATCACTTTGCAGATAGGCATGAAAATGCTGTGAAAAGTTTTGCTTCTCATTTTTTTTATTAGGGAGCCAAAAGAGAGAGCAAACACCTACGCCAGGGATGGCGAACCTTGGCACTCCAGGTGTTCTTGCACTTCAATTCCCAGAAGCCCAAGTCCCTGTGAATCTACACAAATGGGTTTACTGTGTGTGTTCTTGGACTGCAATTCCTAGAAATCCGAGGTTCTGTGAATCTACACGAGTTTGTATGGATTCCGAGACTTGGGCTTCTGGGAACTGAACTCCACGAACACCTGGAGTGCCAAGGTTCGCCATCACTGGCCTATGCCATGTTCTTGGATGTGCTGGCGTAGTAGTTGGTAGCCAGTTCAGCCATCTTTCAGGAACCTGTTCTGGTAAACTCGAGTAGACACAATTTCGGGCCACTTATTAGGAAAATGGCCAAACTGGCTGCGTGGCACAATTCAGGTGAACGTTGGCAGGTGGCAAACTGGCACGCTGAGACTCAAGGCAGACTGGACTACGATGCCCATCGTCCTCTGAAAAGGATGGATCTGATTCTTGTTTTGTTGAGCCCTGAAGGTGCAGGGGTTAAACTGCTGTCCTGCAGCCAAAAGGTTGAGTTCAACCCTGACCAGGGCTCAAGGTTGAGTCAGCCTTCCATCTTTCAGAGAGCAGTAAAATGAGTACCCAGCATGCAGGGGGCAAAAATGCTAGTTAACCTGTAAGCCGCCCAGAGAGAGTACTAAGCGCTAGGGGGCAGGCATAGAAATGTGATTGCTTCGCTTTACTTTCCTAACCTCAAACCAGAGGCAAACACCACTTGCTAATACATTCCGACCCAACCGCAGGTTACGAAAGCCTCATTTAAATTAGTTCTTCACAGATTTCTGACATCAAATAATGTTTCAAAGTGCTTATGTGAATCCACAAGAATGGGTTTACTGGCACTCCAGCTGTTCTTGGACTTTAATTCTCAAAAGCCCAAGTCTCTGTGAATCCACACAAATGGGTTTACTGCGTGTGGATTCACAGAGACTTGGGCTTCTGGGAATCGAAGTCCAAGAACAGCTGGAGTGCCAAGGTTTGCCATCACTGGTCTAGACAAAGGGCAAGAAACTTTGAATAAGGAAGGACTGAAATCTGTCAATGGGGGAAATAAGAGAGAGTGGAAATAGGTTGGAAGGCTGAGATACCTTTCGTAGGAGATTGCACTTAAAAGAGCTGGGTATAATTGTGAAGAAATAAATGTCAATAAATAATGCCACAAAGAAAACTTTCTAGGAGGCAAAGTGCAAAGCAAAAGCCCAACAAAAATATATCACAAAGAGGTTTATTTTTTAAAAAACCATGTACAATAACCATAAAAAATTTAACTGGGTCCTAGTGTTACAGATAAACAGTAAAAAATAAAACAGATACTTCTTAGCTTGGTATTTAAACATACCTGTCAAGAAACTCTTACTGTGCATTTTTCACAGAAAAAGGATGAATTGAACATTTGGCTAATTTACACAAGTCAATAAAGCTCTTTAGGAACTCCTTCCTGAATGCTAGAGACAATGTTTTGCCACCAAATCGGGTGGATCAGGAGAGAAGACAAACTCCCAGAGAACGGCTCAAAAAGTCCAGGTGGAAACATCAACCAATTTCTTTGCCTGTATCAAGTAATTGAATCCCTGGAAGTCTCAGAGATACCAGTGGATGGATATTAAGAACGCCAGCCCACAGCAGGCAATAATACTGCACTCATAAGCTGTAACCAACAATAGAACATAAGGGAAAGGCTAGACAAGATAACAGTTCCAGTGTTATAAAAGGTCTCTGAAGCAATTATTTCCTGAGTAGGATAATTTTTAAGAAAGGTTTTGCTGTCAGAAATGGAGAGGTGCTTCCATCGTTGTCAAAAACTGACAGAGACAAGAAACGTACACGTTTAGCCCAGAACAGAATTGGAAACCTTCCCCCGCTACAGGATTGGAAGAATCACAACAGCTGTTATTGGCTAAAAGGAATCACGCTCAGCCCCCCCCCCCCATATTTTCCAGAAAGCATCTGCGTTCTTTGCGACAACCGTCATGACATGATCCATTCCACTTCCATTCCAACGGTAGGCCCTGAGGCCACTGGAAACCCATCACAGGGCTCCCCAGTCAATAGGCTTCTTCCCAGACTTTTTCAGCCACACATTTGTTTTGGAGAAGTGCTTACATCCGAAGAAACCCCGGTGTACCGACAAAGGCGATGGGTGGGCCGTCAACAGGACGTGGTGACGCTTCTGCAAGAAATCAGGTATCAGCCAGTAGAGAGATTCCCATCGGTCGCCGTTCCTTGCCACATACCAGCGAGGGACCGACATAATCAAAGCACCCGGTTAAGTCTGAACTTCATTCCTGCAAGTTAACCTAATTTCTTAGTGCCAACAGCTAGGAAAGTAGGCCTCCCGTGAAATCCAGCCTTCAGCAGTGGTTAGGACTGGAGCTTTGAGCAGTTAAGGTTCTAGTCCTTACAAAACCATGATGTTCACTGGTGATCTTGGACCAGTCAACCTCCCTATCTCTCCGTTTGCTTTAGTGTTATTAATAAGGTAAAATATAATCAATAAAACACACATACTGCAAGAGTACAATATCCCTGATTTAGGAGGGGAAATGTGTAGAATGATTAGATCTACTGTGCAGAAAACTTAATTCTGGGTTAGAAATTATTCTGGGTTGAAAGGATTTTTGCTGGAGAAACTCCACTCAGGGGAAGCCCCAATGAGGCTCCTTTCATGTCCCCAAGATATTTTGCCCACCGAAGTGGTCCCTATTTATCTACTTGCGATTTCTTGCTTTCAATCTGCTAGGTTGGGAGGAGCTGGGACAGAGACAGGCGCTCAATCCGTACCCAAGTCTCGAACTGCAGTACCCAGGTCTCAAACTGCTGGCCTTGATAGCTTGCAATAAAGTGAAAAAAGATATAGCAACCCCACCTGTTTGCTGTGGTTCCAGCAATCAAACATACTCTGTATCTAAACATAAAGATTTGACTTCTATTCCTAAGCTCCCCTAGAACAATAAGTTCCTAAAAACGGCAAGACCAGATGCGCTGCCATAACATGACCCAGAAGCCCCCCTTATAAACTTTCTTGCCTATTTGTGATTTTTGAAAAGATGAGAAGGTAAAAAGGCAAAGTACCCTGTCAATGGAGCTGCCTTTCTTCTGGGCATAAGCTCCCCACAGTAAGAAGACCAAGCCGTCCAAGTTCTTGTTGAGCCAGGAAACCACCGCATCTGTAAACTGCTCCCAGCCCCTGTCTTTGTGGGAGTTGGCTTGGTGCGCCCGAACTGTGAGGACTGCGTTCAGTAGTAGCACCCCTGCATGGCAAAGGAACAGGAAGGGTTGAGCAAGGGTGCAGAAAACATAAGAAGAGTCCAAATAATTTCATTTTGCTCTTGCAAGGAAGCTCCCCAAGACTTCATCTTTCTCTCGACAATGAAGAGAACTTACTAAACACAAAAAAGAGACCTCTTTGGAGCACCAGGAGTGTTAGGTGTGTTGACATTTTTTTTTAAAGAGCAGAGTTTGGTCTAGTTTTTTTTTTAAATGTAGTCTAGCCCAGTTCAAGAAAAAAAGCTAAGCCAGAGAGCCCTGAAATTTGAGTTCCAACTACGGCAGATCCACGGAGTCCAGGAAACCTGTACTGTTACTGGCTTACCTATGAGGAATCCCAACCAGAGCAAACTCACTGCATTTCTAATTTATGAACTAATTCAACAGGCTGCCTTTAGCTGAAACCACCAACTGGCTGCAAGGCACTATTCAGGAAATGGAATAAACAGGGTAGCAGGGAAGGAAAAATCTTTAAGGGGGATTTATTTGTTTAGTTTATGGCTAAATAAATAATTTTTCAAAGGTAAGAAAAAGAAACAAAGAGACAGGATCTTACCTTGTTTAGCCCATCCAGTCAAGTCTCCATGGCCAGGGTGAGAAAAGCCTTCAATGTCTGTAGAAAGCTCTTTGTAAATATTTTCCAGGCTGCAGGCAAAAAAGAAAGAAAGAGACTAACAAATTACTAAGGCAGTACCTGACATTCTGAAATAAATGCATCACACGTTACAGACTGAGCGCGGTTCAGCTTCCATTCAAAAGGCAGGCAAGCAGGCATCACGTGACATTTGACATAAATGTAATTAAGGAATTAAAGCCATGACATTACCTGGGTGGAGGTGGAACTGGTCTTTGGACACTGAAGCAAAGGCCATGTGCTTGACCAGGTCCATGGTACGGATCTTGACCCAAGATGACAACCCTCACCTAAACAAAAGTTGCAATGAGAAATTGCAGACACAAGAAAGGTTTAGCATCTAGCCTGCTGCCAATTCATCCAGCCCACATTAACCATAGGACAGAATTTTCATTCTTATGAAGATGAACAAAATCAAGCAGTTATCTAATTAGTGTGGAATTAATCTAGGTGTGCTTGCTAAATTGCAAGTAACATAAACCGTTAAGGGCATTTCATTTATTCGATTTATATGCCGCCCTATTCGGTAAAAACCGACTCAAGTTCAAAGACTCAACCAGATTTTAACACCCCTGCAAGAAAAATCACCACCACTAAGTTCCATTCAGGGAACAACAACTTTACTCACATCACGGATGTCACACATCTGGGTCCAGGTAAAGACTTGTTGTGGGGGTGGATACACAGTGTAGTGACTGCGTTCGCCAGCAAGGAAAGCCATCAGCTGGTTTGGGGGGGAAAGGACACCTCTTCAGATCACACAAAAAGGACATAGCAAGATCAGTAAAGACATTCTTTCATATTTTTCTGCCCTCTCCTGTCAGCACTTTCTGGTTAGTGATGGCAGTTAAAAAGCATCAGGTTAGCCAATGCTGACCTAAACCATATATACTGCTAGACGTGGTGGGTTCATCCACACTTGAGCTTGGATCGTACAGTGCAGGACAGGTGAGAGAATCTGCAGAAAAGTGGGTAACATCCAAGAGAGTTCCAAAGCTGCCAGAGGTGACAAATCAGGTGGAACATCAGTGGCTGATCCCACACAACCAGCACCAGAGCTTTTGCAGTTTTAAATCTGTGTGCTTAAAAGATGTTGAACTATCCAAAGATAATAGAGTAAGGCTGACACAACAGCAAATAAGGGAAAGATAAAAGCTGCCCTTGCTGGAAAGCCAGTCATATCTGACTCTAGAGCCCAGTGCTCATCTCTCTTTATAGCCAAAGAGCCAGCGCTGTCTGTGCCTGCATAAGTTCCCATGGTCATGTGGCAGACATGACTAGTTACAGGATGTTGTTTGCCTTCCCACAAAACTAGTACCTATTTATCGACTAGCAATTTCTTGCTTTCAAACTGCTAGATTGGCAGGAGCTGGGACAAAGGCGGGAGCTCACTCCGTTGTGCAGTATCCAAGTCTTGAACTGCTGACCCTCCAATCAAGTTCAGGGTCTTAACCGCTAAGCCACTGCAGTCCCCAACAGCAAGCAGAACCCTGCACTTCCTCCCTGAAGTTCTACAGGGCTCCTATCAAGTGCCTAAGCCAAGCCCCAAACTTTTCAGGCTGTGGGCAGTCACATGGTTCAGGGGTGCCCAAACTACAGCCCAGGAGCCGTATCCCTCTCGAGGCCGTAGTTTGGGCACCCCTGGCCTAATCTGATACCTCACAGCTCCCTTTCTCCTCAGTAGATTCAACCGGGATGGCTCAAGAGATCAGAGAATAGAAACAGTACGGGGAGGGGGGGGTGAAGTGCAGGAAATGAAGCGCCCCTCCGTGTTCTGCCCACCTCGGCGAAATAAGGCTTGGAAAACTCTTCGCCCAGCGCGACCCTCCAGCTGTGGGCGATGTCAGGGGGGATGATAAGGCTGGCAGTGCGGGCGGCGAGTTTCTGCCGGGCGGCCTCTTTGTTCTTGCGGATCCGCTCCAGCTGCTCCGGGCTGAGAGGCGAGCGCTGCGGAGGCCCATCATCCGCCTTGGATTTCTTGCAAGCCTGGAAGGAAGAAAAGACCCGAGTCAAGGGCGAGGAAAAGGAGCCCGAAGGCAGGCGGCGACCAGCGGCGGCCAGGCGCCCAACCCCCGCCGCCGCCGCCATGAGCAAAACCTCACTTCCGGGGACTTCAGACACGCGGTGGTTTCGCGGGTTAAAAACAAACCCAAGACGGCTCCTTATTGGTCAGGGCCGGCGCGGGCAGATTCTATTGGTTCCGCCAGAGGGTTCCACCCCCTCCTGTCCCAACTGGCCGGCGGTTCTTCATCCCTCCCTCTTTCCTGATTGGCCGACGGCTAAAAACCTCCCCGGCCGCTCTTCCTATCGCAGCGTCCCGTCCCGCCCCTCCGGCGCGGTTGCTAAGGAAGCGGCCTCCTTATTGGCCAGCCGGCCACGCGCCCGGAACAGGGATTAGTTGTCCCTTCGAGCCACGCTTTGGAAACCCCCCCCCCCATCGTCCGGGAGAGATGGTTGTGCGTTTGGGGAAGGAGGCGGGAACCCAGGCCGGAGCTCCCGGCCATTCCCCCCTCCCCTTCTACCTTCACAACAACCTGGCGAGGTTGGACAGGAGAGCCGGGGACTCGAACCCGGGCTTGTTCCTTTCCCTTCGGCTGCCTCCCTGGACTGAGGCCCGCGAAGCCTTCGCCACTTTTTACCTCACGAAAATTAGTACCATGATTACCTCACGATAAAGCCCGGCTTAGTCCCGCCCCTCCGCCCTTCCTATTGGCCAGGAGGCGGCGAAGGACGCTTCCCATTGGTCGCCGCCTCAGGCAGGCGCCTTTTCCCTCACAAAAGTCGAATAAGTGGCCCTGGCATTTCCCTCTCTCTCTCTCTCTCTCGCCCGCCCCCCCTTGTGAGTAAGAATAATAACATTAATTATTAAATGGTAATTAAAGCTGCACCTGGTGGTCGCCCCCGAGGAGGGAGCCTGAGGAGCGCGTTCGCTTCTCGCCGGGCACTGGCGTGAAAAAGGACAGGAGCGACTTCTGGCCGATCATGGCGGCAGCAGGGAGCGGGCGCGGCAGGGCGGGCGAGGCGGACCCGGGCAGACGCAGCAGGCCGGAGCTTCGCGCTGGGAGTCGAGCGGGCGGGAGGCCGCAAGTAATAAGTTCCCCTCAGGAAGGAAAAAAAACAACACACATCGAAATTGGCGCGAGGGCGAGTGCGCACGCGCGGCGCGAGGGAGCCCCCCCCTTCCCTCGGGCTGGTCCCGCGCGTGCGCAGTGGTGCCGCCATGGGAGGCACGGATGGGAAGCGCATGCGCAAGGCGCCTTTCCCCTACCTCTGGTGACGCGGAGAAGCAGCTGCGGATCTGCTGCGATATTAATTCTGGTCCCTTTTCTTACCAGGTGCCTCTTCTTATAATGGGGGGCAAAAAAGAGCGAGACGAGGAGGAGGATTTGGGGAAATGCCATGTGCATTCAGGGCTGATAGGTTTAATTGCCATAAAGGTAAAAGGTTCCATGGGTGGCAGCAAAGTAACGTGTGAAAAAAGAGACACCCATGTTTGCCTTCACGTGTAGGGACTCGGCCTCCTTTCCTCCTCGTCAGTTGTCCTCTCGTTGCACTGGCTTGGCATCTCCTCAGCAGGCACTCTAAACGGGGGTTGGCAAGTGAATTAATTAAACCAGGCCTAAGTAATGACCTAAAGCTAATTATCCATTTGGCTTTCAAACTGGCTGGGGCGAAGGAGGCTGAAAGGGGCAGGTGGAGGTGTGGGTGTGGGTGTGTGTGCTTTAGGCTGGGAAGAACCCCTGATCTTCACTAAGGAGCAGCTGCTCCCGTCTGCAGTTGGAGGAGAGGCCACCCTTCCTGTGAACTGACCGTGCGCCTTGTTCAGAATTGCTGCCTTGGGTCGACTTCCTGGGGCAAATATCCTGGGTAGTTCTGGATCTCTACACATCTTTGGGCTCCTTAGAAATGAACGGGCCTTCTTTGGAATGAGCTTTTGGGCACCATTGCTCAAGTGCCTCAGGTGTAAAGGGAGCTCCAATCCCCAAATGCTTGGCCCAAAGGAACTCATGAGCTGCAACGTGCCCAAAGCAAGGAGGGCAGTTGGATCTGGTTTAGTTAACCAAGCCTGTCTTTCCCTCTCCCTGCACCCAGGGGTGGAAAAACCGACGATGGATAAATTTGTCATCCGAAGGGCTCCTAAGACCCCAGCGGAAAACAGAAAGAGGAAAGCCAGTGGTGGTCCTAAGGTGGAGGAGGAGGATGACTCCTCTGAGAAGAGCGAGGGAGAGGAACAGGAGAAGAAGAAGAAGCCAAAGGTGGGCAAGAAAAACGAGGCTCCCTGGAAGCCCATCCGAGCGGAGGGACTGAACTGCGACTACACAATCCTCTTCGGAAAAACGGAGGCAGACCAAATCTTCCAGGAACTTGAAAAGGAAGTCGAGTATTTTGATGGTAAGTGGCGTCTCTGGAAACGATGCTTTGGGCTCCTGTAGTTAGGTTTTCAGGGATGTGGTGGCTTAGGGGTTAAGACACTGAACTTGATACCCATAGGGTTGGCAGGTCAGCAGTTTGAGACCCGCGTGATGCATGACGGAGCGCGCCCCCGTCATCTGTCCCAGCGCCTGCCAACCTAGCAGCTTGAAAGCAAGAAATTGCAAGTAGATAAATAGGTACCACTCTGGTGAGAAAGGTAAGTGTTTCTGTGCACGCCAGTGTCTAGTCATGCCTGCCACATTTATTTATTTAGATTAATGTGGCCGCACCTATCGCCGAAGCGACGTGTTGGCTCACAATTCACAACCCACAATCACAATAAAATGGTCCGCTACCGTTAAAATCCAATGAGCACAAACAGTCGGCAAATGTAGACAACACTGGCTCTTGCGCTGGTAAACGGAGATGAGCACTGAACCCTAGAGTCGGATATGACTGGCTTTAACGCAAAACAAACTGAGATGACCTTTTAATCCTGAGACAAACGCTGAGTTTTCATTTGCATTGGGTGAATCCACTTCTCCTCCTCTTCTTCCAACAGGAGAACTGACCAAGCTGCATATTTTTGGCAAGTGGCACCCCATCCCAAGGAAGCAGGTGACCTACGGGGACCCCGGCTTGACCTACACTTACTCGGGGGTCACCTTCTCGCCCAAGCCGTGGGCCCCGGTCTTGGATTGCATCAGGGACCGCGTCCAGCTGGCCACGGGGCACACCTTCAACTTTGTCCTGATCAACAGGTAAATGCGGGGGTTTAGGAAGGCAGGAGGAGCAAACCAGCAACATCTGTGGATCAACACGCTTGTCGCAGGGTGTGGTTTCAATACTGGGCTTATGGCAGCCGTTGTGATTGAGCCACAACACCTGTAGAGGATGGCTGCAGTGATGGCCCACCGTGGCACTCCAGGTGTTCCAGAACTCCAGTGAGCTCCGTCTTCCTCCACCTTCTAGTTTGGTTTTGCTCTTGCGCACCCTCAAGAGTGTTTGTTCTTGGCATAAAGCTCTCCCTGGATCTGAGCCGGTGGACTTGAGGCTCATCTCCGTTCAGAGGGTGTCAAGGAAGATCCTTCTCTTGCTTAGTTCTCTCTGCATCTGCTGCTCCTCCTTCCTTCTCTCGGTGTCTGCTGCTGATGCTAGGGAGACCTCGCTGTGGCTCATGGCTCTTCCTTCTTGTGGCAGGTATAAGGACGGGCGAGACCACATGGGCGAGCACCGAGACGATGAGAAGGAGCTGGCCCCGGAAAGCCCCATCGCCTCGGTGTCTTTCGGCGCCTGCAGGGATTTTGTCTTCCGCCACGGCGCTTCCCGGGGGAAACGCCCCTCCTGCCCCCGCCTGGACCCTGTGAAGTTGGAACTGGAGCACGGGAGCCTGCTGGTGATGAACTTCCCCACCAACCAGTTCTGGTACCACAGCCTGCCCGCCCGCAAAAAGATCCTGGCACCACGGATCAACCTGACCTTCCGCAAAGTGATGGCCCTCTAAACCCACCCGGAGTGGGTCAGACCTCTCTCTCTCTCTCTCTCTCTCGGACGCTGACTTTGGCCCCTTCCATTTTTGGGTGGGGGATGTAAAAATGGACGATGGGCATTAAGGCCATCCAACGTTTAACATTTGCGCTTGAAGGTCAGTTCAGGTCTGTGGGTTGAGCTACGTGGACCGTATTCTGGCTGAAAGATTCTGGGAGTTGCAGGAAGGGGGGGGAGGAAAATGTTGAAGTTCTCGGATTTCTCTCTCCTCCTCCCTCTTCCTCCTCCTCCTCCTTAGTTCAAAGCAATATTCCTGCTCTCCCATTTTGATACAAAAATAAAAAATGCTGCTTTAATTAATTAATTAATTGGATGTATATCGATACCGCCCCAATCAATAGGCCTCTGGGCGATGTACACAGTCCACCTCACTGGCTGCTCAGCAAAAGTTAAACACAATAGAAGAACAGTTAAAAGCCCTTCAATAAAACCAATTACCCGGGGGGGGGGGACCTCAGACGAGCCAGGAAGGGGCCATTTTGCCCCGCCTGCCACAAATGGCACTTCCAGGTGTGGCGGAGACAGTTTGGGGGGGGGGGTATGAAATGGTACCATGGGCAGCATCTGGCTCCTGGGCCATAGGTTGGGTACCCCTGTGTTAATTCATAGCAATACAATCTGCTCCTTCCTTCATTCTCTGCAGCCCAAAAGCCAGCTCGCTCAGAAAAAGAACGAGATTTGCACATGCACAAAACACACGTGACTCTTTGGGACTGAGGTTTCTATTTGGCAGCTGGGACATGTACAAAAGGTTTTGAAGGGTTAAAATGAGCAAGACACAGAAGAGGTTGTTTGGGGGGGGGAGCAATCTTGTCAAGAAACAGGAGGCGTTGCTTGGCTTCCATGCATGTCTCAAGGCCAAAGATAATAGCGCCATCAATCAACTGGCATTATTCTCATTGGCTGACCAGTAAGCACAGAGGAAAAACTTACCGCTTAGTTCCACTCAACCGGGGGAGAGCGCCGGCTGAAGAAGAACAGGCGGCAGGAAGATGGGCCCTTAATCCCTCCACCCTCTGTTCTCCTCCGGGGAACGTAAGAGGGACAGTTTTGCCTTCACCAACTGCCCCGTTTCCTCCTGAAAGCAGCTGATATTCTGGGGAATTGGAAATCAAAATCAAGGCACTTCACAGGTTCGCTTGTGTTCCTTTCTGTACACCAGGGGTGCCCAAACTTTTCAGGCTGTGGGCCGGTCACGGGGTTCGGGTGGGGCAATCACCATGGGCCTGGGCCGGCCCCTGACACCAATTCATCCAGTTCACGAAGCCCTCGTTGCTCCCAGAAACGGAAGCAAAATGTGCCCTGGGTCATAGCTTGGGCACCAACAAAGACTTTTGCAACCGTTCGCACGCACACGAGCTGAGCGTCTCCTGAAAGTAAACTTTCCCAAAGGTGGTCCTGAAGTCGGTCCGTCACAAGTGAAACGTCCCCAGGAGAAATCTCCGGAACGGTCTCTCCTTCCCGGCTGGGAACAGGATGGGAACATACAGAAATACTTCTCTAACACAGAGACAGGCACGTAGACCGCTAGCTCGACAACGGCTGGTTGCGTTCGTTGGGTAGGAGGCGCTAGCTAGACTATCCCTGGGGCGCGGGCCGTCCAGGGTGCGTACAAGGGGGAAGAGGAGAACTCTGCACGTGGCTAGAGGCGGCCTTCTGCTGTTCTTGGAGAAGGACCTCAGTCCGGCCAACCACGTCACTCCTCCGCTCGGAGGTCGGTGCTTGGCGGTGGCCGTGAGCAGACGCGCTCGTAGAAAAGCAGGTAAGCGCTGGAGGAAAGGACTTCCTGCAGGGTGGCTTTGCGCACCACGTCGTCGGAAACCCACAGCCACTGGTTGCTGGTGGCCAGCGGGTTCTTGGAAGAGGGCAGGGCGCGGCGGTAGGTGACAAAGTGTCCGGAGTGCATGTCCCCGTGGTGGACCACGAGGGCCATCAGGCGGTAGACATAGGCCGGGGAACTGCAGGAGAAAGGAAGAGAAAAGGGGAAGGATTCCACGGGATCAAAAGCCAGCCGTATCCGACTCTAGGGTTCAGTGCTCATCTCCATTTACAGCCAAGGAGCCAGTGCTGTCTGCGTCTGCAGACATTTCGGTGGACATGTGGCAGGCATGACTAGGAATGCTGTTACCTTCCCTGCAGAAATGTTCCCTATTTATCTAATTGCAATTTGCTTTCGAACTGCAAGGGTGGCAGGACCTGTGGCAGAGACAGGTGCTCACTCTGACATGCAGCACTCGGGTCTCAAACTGCTGACCTTCCAGTAAGTTCAGCATCTTAACACCTAAGCTACCACGAACCTGAGAACCTGCTTGTTTACCTCTGAATATTTACTTCTAATCTCAAGGTATAGGTTAATGTTTTTATTCCATTTAAGAGGTGCTCCTACCGCCTGATGTTTCCTCTCCCTGGGGAGGTTGAGCAGCTGAGCCAAACATCTGGACTTACCTGCAATCCGGGACCGCCACATATGGAAAAGCCACCGGGGATGTCACCAAGAAGGGAGAGCAGGTGCCGTTCAGAAAAGAAGATTTATAGCTGTCCGGCTGTTCCACATCTGCAGAGAATGAAAGAAGGCAAAAGGAGACTCAGAGGGGGAGATGATGATGATGATAGTACTCTTCAAATCCCGGAAAGATGGTCATAAAGAGGAAGGGAAGGATCGGTTCTCTGTCATCCCAGAGTGCAGGAAGCATAATAATGGCCTCAAACTGCAGGAAGGCAAAGAGAGGCTGAATATCAGGGAAAACTTCTTAATGGTTCGAGCAGTACGACAGCGGAACCATCAGCCTCGAAAGGTGGCGAGCGACTCCGACATCGGAAGCGTTCAAGAGAGAATTGGATCGCCACATCTGATTGGAAAAGGGGCTGCCGTGGCTTAGTGGTTAAGAAGCTCGCCTTGTTAGCTGGAAGGCCAGCAAGTCGGCAGTTTGAGACCCGGGTACTGCAGGATAGTTTGAGCGTCCGTCTCTGTCCCAGCGTCTGCCAACCTAGCAGTTTGAAAGCAAGAAATTGCAAGTAGATAAATCAGGACCGTTTTGGCGGGGAAAAGATCTTGAAAGGACCCTCATCTGGGTGTTCCCTGAGCGGAGTTTCCTCCAGCAAAATTCCTTTCAAACCAGGATAATTTCTGATGCAAAATTAGTATTATTATCTGATTGGAAAGCCATGATTTGATTCGGATTCCTGCTTTGATTCGGATTCAGGACCCTTTTCCAACGCCGTGATTCTGTCATTCTATGACCTGCCCACATTTTCACGCCTCCCATTCCCTCCCTTCCTTTCCTCACACGACTGACCATCGTTTGCGCCCACCGACGCCTGCAAGCCCGCAGCCTTCGGCTTATGGGCGTTGAAGCGATGCTTGTAGCCGTCCATGATGAGGAACTCGCTGAACTGGACGTGTTCGTTGCGTTTGAGGGGCGTGCCGTGGTTGGACCAGCTCAGCCTTTGCAGGTGGATACAGAGACACTGCGGAAGCTACGAGAACGGAGAACATCCCCTTCAGTGCATGGAAGGACCTTTCGCACTCGGCACACAGACGGGCCCTAACAGAGGCATTTTCTGGAGCAGAAAAACTACACGATCTTTAGACCCGCCAGAAGCTCTACAGCTGGGGGGGAGCAAACTTTTTGGGCCACCCACCAGTCTTGTGGTTTAGAGGGCCTGTTATGGCAGGATGAGATAGATTTTGGGCTGCCATTTTCACTGCTTAAACCAGAGGTGCCTAAACTATGGCTCGTGGGCCGGATCCAGCCCCCAACGCCAATTGATCCAGGCTGCACTGCCCTCGTCACTCCTGGAAGCAGAAGTAAAATGTGTTTATACAGCTCTTTGGCTATAAACAGAGGTGAGCACTGGACCCTAGAGTCAGATACGACTGGCTTTTCAGCAAGGGCAGCCTAGTTTGGGGTTTCTCAATGAGATACTGCCTTAAAATGGCCTTGAAAAGTTAATAAATAGCCAAAGAAGAAGCAGCAGCCAGGAAGAAGGAGCGCATCTATCAGTGCCTCCAGGGGCAGAATGCCTTCACTCTCTTTTACTTGGCCTTTGAGGGCACAAAAGACAACCTTGGCGAAAAAAACCTGGAGAACGAAAACCTGGAGAATGGCTTTACCTTGCCCAGTTTGAGCTGCTTCACAAAAGTGGTTCTCTGGTTCTGTACGAATTGGCCACGCCCACTCCCTTCTGCCTCCACCTGCATTAGGGTTCAAATGGGGATAACACAATGGCTTTCAGAACCGCTTCCTCCTTCCCCCAGCAGTGTTTGCTCCGCCCCTCTGCTCAGCAGCCCAATGGGAGCGCTTCCTCCTTCCCCCAGCAGTGTTTGCTCCACCCCTCTGCCCAGCAGACCAATGGGAGTGCTTCCTCCCAACCCCAGCACAGAGTTTGGGCACTTAGTCTCTAGAAGGTTCGCCCTCACTGGCCTCGGACGTCCCCATATAAAGGCCTGTCAAGCTTCCTCAGGTGTGATCCAAGACCTTTTCCATGCCGGCCTCCCACCCCACACGAAGGGCCTTCTGGGTCCGGGTGACAGATGGGCATTTAAGCCCATCCAACGACCCGACACATTCACACACACAAACCAGGAAGACCTACTTTGGTGCAATTTTCACACACGACGTCCTTGACGGACTCGGAGGAGATGAAGTGATGAAGGCAGTGGTCCAGCGTCAAGGGGTGGCCCTGCCGACAAAGGCAAGAAGGAAGGACACGGACACACAGCCTTCACAAAACGGGTCAAATCGAGGCCAATTGCACAGTGCGCTACGAAAGGTAAAGGATCCCATCCTTGGGCACCCCTGGGATCGAGCACTTACCCACACAGCAGCTGGGATGCTCAGGGACAGGCTGTCGAACGTGTCGTACCTAAGCGGACTCTGAAAGACAAAGACTCTCTGGGTTCAAATCACAACGGCCTCCTTTCCGGCCCGGAGTGACCAAATGATTTCCTCCCCTCCAGCTGAGCTTACAAGCTTTCCTGAGCATCGTTCCCCGAGAACACTTGCTTGCTCATGCCTCCGTTTCCCTGCCCGTGGCTCGCCCGCCCTGCCCCGCCTACGCACCTGGTGCTTACATCGCTTGCACACCATGTTGCTGGTCAACCGCCCGTGGAACGGATGCTGCAGCCGCCACTGCCTGGAGAGGGGATGAGGTGACCCTGGGGGGGAGGCAAGACAGGGGGGCCCTCTAAAACGGTGTGCAAAACGCGATCAGCGTTCACTGCCTTCCTGCCCTCATCGATCAACGCACACAAAATAAGCAAACCCGTTTCTTTATTCCTTTCGTGTCCCCATCAAACCCTGGACTGGCCAAAAGGAAGCCACTTTCTTGGCTTTGCCGTCGGCCAGACTTAAGTCCTCACTGGTGCCTGTTTCTGGCAGTCACCACCAGAGCAGTAAATGAGCGAACACATAAGCACACAGACACACATTAGCAACTCCACGACCTCAGAAATGTCCAGACCTTAAAAAACTTTTAGAAGAAAGGTTTGTCGTATTTCTCAAAGCGATCCCCAACCACCGATAAAAGACCCCAAAGGGGGAAATACACTGCCAAGGCCCTTCCATGCATCCAAAATCAAAGAAAGGCTTTTTTTTACCTCTCGTTCTGCAGCATATGTGCTTCTGGGGCATTTCTGGCTGCTACGCAGAAGAAAGAAAAGAAAGCTTTGTTCAAAATATAGTCACTACTGACGACGAGACGGTTTGCATCTCCTTGCTGGGAGACTGAAAAGAGGATGCTCACCTTCTACAAGAAAATTATTATTATTATTATTATTATTATTTAGATTTATATGCCGCCCTACTTGGCAAAAACCAACTCAGGGCAATTGAACGTTGCCACCCTCTGCAAACTTAATTTAGGGGATTTGAACGTGAAGCTTGGAAATATGTCCCACTGGGTTTTGTCAGGTTTACTGCTGAGAACCCCACTTCAAACCCTGCAAAGCCCCGAAAGGCCAAAGCCGGCTCCCCACCACCACCACCCCTAGAGCCCAAAGCTCACCTCGAGTGAAAGCATGTCAAAGAGGGGAGTGACCCGCGGCTGGTGGTCTCTCTCGTCTTCTAAAGAGGAGGTCAGGACGTGGAACAGCTCGTGGGCATCCTGAAAGAAAGAGGACGACGTCAAACAAAACGCGAAAGCCAAGGTCTGGTTTTGACGCAAAAACCCACCATTCTAGATCACAAATAGGTCAAAGGAAGCACCAATAATAGCAAAACTGACCCCTCGTGCCTCCCTTAAGGGTGAATGGAGCCTCATTTGGGAATTTGAAAAATCTAACATTTTCAAGGAAGTTTTGATGGGTGAAGGGGCTTAGCGGTTAAGACGCTGGACTTGACAACCAGAAGGTCGGCAGTTTGAGACCCGAGTGCCGCATGACGGAGTGAGCTCCCATCGTCTGCCCATTCCTTCCAACCGAGCAGTTCGAAAGAAAGACATTGCAAGTAGATAAACAGGTACCGCTATGGTGGGAAAGGTAACGGTATTCCATGTGCCCCAGTGCCTAGTCATGCCAGCCACATGACCGTGGAAACGTCTGCTTATGAGCACCGACCCCTAGTTAGACATGACTGGCTTTCGAGCTAGTCAAACCTTTGCTAATTCTTCTCCTTCCATTTCTAGGCCAGACGTGAAACTGTTAAAACGAAGTCACCCTTTGGTGAATTCATTCTGCACTTCCCTTTGCCTGACCTCTTGATGGATGGGGTGAGATGGGAAAGTTGTGGCTTCTGCCCAGATCCTTGGAATTAGCCTTTCCTTGCTACAGGTAAAGGTCTCTCTCTCTCTTCTTCCTGTCACCCAGGCATGTTATGCATTTGTAGCCTCTTTCTTCTGGCCTCTACCTGCTCTTCGAAGGAGGAGATCTGCCACCTGTAAACCCTCAAGACTTCCAACAAACAGCTCGCGTCCAGGAGTTCATTTTCTGGTTCTCCTTGGCTGGACAAGGCTGGAAGGATTGAATAGGAAAGAGAGTCCGTTATGACCCCAGGATGTGAAACAGGAAGCCGTTTACTTTGGCATTTTAAACCCAGGTTCTCAGAGGCAGAAAAAAAAGGCCTTTGTTACCTTTATTTGCGCTTTGGGATGTAAAACATGAAGTACAGTACGAAACATTTATTTTATATATTTGTTATGCTCTATCTTGCATGAGTTGCATTGTTTCAGGTCCTGGATTAAGACCAGAAAATGATGGAAAGGTTTAAATTAAAGACATCGTTTTTCAGCGTAACCTAAGAGTGAAGAATTGCTTTTTTGCTAAAGGGTAAAATCCAACTCCTCTGGCAAATGCCAAGTTCTAGGCAAACATATGTAAAAAATTCCTGCCTTTTACGTCCTATCAATTTCACCAACCCAAGATCGGTTGGGTTCGCCTGATTGGGGCGGGATAATAAATCTAAATAAATAAATAAATATTGTTGTAAAAGGCTGTTACCCTTCAGGAGGCGGAGCAATGTTACGGACAACGACTGGCGTTCTGGTGCCTCGCTTGGACTGGCCTGGGAATGGGCGGTGAATCCTTCCAGCCACTTGACGAAGGACGGGCAAGCCGCCAATCCCTGGAGGAGGGAGTTCATGAAACACGTGTTCCCAAGATTCAGCAGCCCTGGCGCCAGACCTGTGGGGTGGAGGTGGAAAGACAGCCTTAGGGCAACATTCGTGGACTGGCGTGACTCTATGCTCAAGAACAGAGCCGCACCCCAAAACCTAGAAGGCTGTTGATGTGGCTACTGGCATTTCCCCCCCAACACACAACATCTTTCCTGGCTAAAAGAGGCTAATTGTAGATCCTCGATACTTTCATGAGTGGTGATTCTCCTTCTAAAAAGAAAAAGCGGGCCCAGGAAATAGAGAGCAAAGAGTTCAGCAGGGATCACAGGGCCAGAACAAGCTCACTGTACTCTTGAGACTGTTTTGATACAAACTCCTCGTTTCTCCAGCCTCCCCACCTTTCTCTCTGGCACACTTCGTCCTTACCTTTCCGTCGTTTTTTCCTCTCGGCGATGGGACCCCACAGGACGTAGATGCTCGCGGCCAGCGCGGCCGCCACCCCTCCAATCACTCCCCAGTTCTTCATTACGTGACACCTGAGGGCAAGAAACCGGGAAAAGGTTTCTTGTGTGGTCTTTTGCTTCCCAGGGGTTTTATCCCAGATTTGGGGGGGGGGGGGGGCAAAATCCCTTTCTGGGTTATATCCCAGATGGACAGGATAGAACTCTAGTAAGTAAAGGTAAAGGTTGCCCTTGCTTGAAAGCCAGCCGTATCTGACTCTAGGGTTCAGTGCTCTGACAAAGTGCACTTGTTCCATGAAAGCTCACTAAAACAGAGCAGTGAGACTTTAAGGTGCCACAACTTTTTTGTCCTTTTTTGTTTTGTTTTGTTAATGCTCCGATATCCTTTATTAACTGATTAGTCAGCTGAACATATCAGGTTAAAATAAAATAAAGCACATTAGATAAAACAGGATTACATAAAACTGGATAGGTAAAGGTCGACCTTGCTGTTCAATGCTCATCTCTGTTTACAGACAAACAGCCGTCTGCGTCTGTAGACGTTTCCGTGGACATGTGGCAGGCATGACTCAAGTGCACGGAACGCTGTTACTTTTCCCACCCAAATGGTACCTGTTTATCTACTTGCAATGTCTTGCTCTCAAACTGCTAGGTTGGCAGGAGCTGGGACAAATAATGGGTGCTCGCTCCGTCACTCGGGTCTCGAACTGCTGGCCTGCCAACCTTCTGGCCATAAAGTTAGTCCAGCGTCTTCTTAACCAATAATACACCCTCTTCCTACCTATGGGACTCAAGTCAAGAGATATACACTGGCGGCCCTGGGTCCAGGGGAGGAAGACGAGGCCGCCGTCCGTCCCGCCCACCCGGGCTGGCTGGCTGACCTGACCACCCGCCCGGCTCTCAGGAGCCTCCCGACCGCCGCCGCCCCGTCCGCCTCCTCCACCCCGCGGGGGTTCAACAGCATCCCACCACGGGCGACCCGCTCGATGCTCCGTCCGCCCTGTTGTGGCTGAAAGGGCCCGGGCGGAACCAAAGTGCACGGGTCGCGCGGGGAAGAAAGTCGCGGCAGGACCGGAAACCGCGCCGCCCGGACTCTTTTGGCGCGCGGACTCCCTAGCGACGGGATCGCCCGGCTCGGCTGGTCGCTATGAAGTGCGACGGCGCAACGCGCCCCGTCCTGCCCCCGCAGCCCTGCACTTTTGGTTCCGGCGTGCGGGGACGTGATATAAAGGTCCCTAGGCTAGCCTAGCAGGGCATGTCTTTTGTTTTCCAAGGCAGGGGTCTGTTAAAAAGGCGACACGGGTTCATTATTATAAGTATCTTTAAATATAAATGAAACAGCCAATGAACAAGATCAATTATAACATTACATAACATAACATATGCATATAGGTGGTGCTTGGTTCCATATTATACTGTAGATCCAAGAACCCCTATTAACAATTCAATCAGACTTCTATATACCGTTTGAGAAACTATATACACATGTGACAAAGGCAGTAAAAAACAAAAGATAAAGATAAATGAAAAATAAAGATAAAATTTGTTTAAATTCATTTCCTTAGATGAGAATTGAAATGCACCTTTGAGAAACGGTTATCTTCCAAGTGCCATATCAGATTCTGAATATTGACGATCCTTATTGCGATCAAGCATGAAGATGGTCCTGGGAACAATCTAAGTAGGAGTCTTCCCTTTGCCTTCTGAATCACAGTGTGACCCCCCCCCCCCCCATAGCACCACTGATCCAGTTCTACGAGTCACTTTCTGGTCCTGAGCCCTTTTGGCACACAAAGACCTTATCGGCTCCAGGCCAGGATTAATGAAGCTGCTGCCCTCCATCAAGATGGATTCAAGTGGGATTTAATCCATATTCTTATTCTGGGGACCATCATCACCCTTCCCTGTAGACTTCGGCACCCAAGCCATTAGCCCTTAGGGTGGTCAGGTTAGTTAACCGCAGCCTGATACTCAGTGTTGAGTCGCTGACAGTAGGGTCTACTCTGTGACCATAGCAGGATCATGTGGCCAGACTGGATTTCAGAAATTAGACTTGGAAATTAGACCTGTTCAGCTGAAAGCTTTGGGAAAATTCTGGGAGGTGAGGGCCAGAGGCCCAACATTTCCCAATCTCTGTACACATGCTAATTATGCAAATATTTTGCAGCCTGAAGAAGGTACTGCTAATAATGTTCTAACTCTCTGAGTTGCTTGGCATGTGGTTTGGAACAATATTCAGGTTGATGCATGTAAGCAAGTGGGAGGTGAGGAGAAGGGGCTTACTCTCCCCTGAGCACAGTTCAGAAGCTCAGCTGCAGCCAAGACAAGAGGGAGTCTATAGGATCCTACTCTTTGCAACACCTACCTAGCAGCAATTGCAGGCTCATTAGGGAAGAAGGATGAGAATAAATGGAGAGAATCAGAGAAAGGTAATTATTTCCAGCAGGAAAGGAACCAAAAGTTCAACTGAGAAATAAGAACAGAGAGAATCTCTAGGCCTAAATAAGCCCTCACAGCTCAAAGCTTAGCGTTACACGAAGGCTACCGGCATTCAGGTTTGTAGCCATGACAGGGGCTGAAGCTAAACACGGCCATTGCCATAGAGAAAGAAAACAGCAATTAGGATACTGAAAATTGCAAAAAGTGATGCTTTTCTAAACACGCGTACTAGGTTTTGAATACTCCTAAAAATCCTTTCTTTCTTTTTCAGCCAGAGAAGCACCAGCTGACCGTACGTTGCATTTCAGAGCCTATGAAAAACAAGTGGCTCTCCTTTAACAAAAATTCCATCAGAAGAATAATGAGAAGACTTTTCCAAAACGGGGAAGTCTCCATGCAAGCTTTACCACCAGAAAACTGCTGGTGGGATGAATTATCCTTCTACATCCATACCAAGATGTGGAGGTGAAGCAAGTGTTCACAAACAGCTTGGTAGAGACCGCTAAACATTGCATTTTATACTATTATACACTTGTTGTCTATTTAGAAATATTTTAGAAGTTTCATGCATATTTAAGTTTCTGTGGGTAATGATACGCGTTATAGAGGCATTTCTAACCTTTAACAGGTATTTCTATATTTATTGTCGCTTAAAGCAAGTTGGAAAGAACTCTGAAACTAAATCTGAAATGCAGAGAAGGAGCAGCCTTTTTATGGAGAACCTGCTTTTACAACTGCTGTAAAATAATTCTAAATTTCTTTGTAGATTAACTGCATTGTTCAAAAGGGCAGCATTTTGTGTCCCTTTCATCCCTTTCCCTAAGAAGGAAGATTTGGACTGAAAATTTAGAAAGGAGGCATAATCTACCAGGATGCCTTGACCTTCTTGCAAGTCACATGTCACAAAATTTAGGGGACAAAACCTCCAACCATCAGGTCATGGACCAAGTATGCTAGTCTTGGGTCTGGATTTGGGGTTCAGTTCCCCCTTTTCGTTTCTTCTTCTTCCGCCTTTGTGAGTCACTACAATATTGCTGCTCTTGTGTGAATTTTCTAGGCTCCTATTATTTCTCATTCCTTAATATTCTAACAGAACAAAGGTTCCATTTTCTCATTCCATGAAATAAACAAATAAAAACTATTCAATTGGGAAGTTAATATCTCTCTTTGACCACATTTTAGTTTTTACCACTCCACCTTCCAGTCCACTGTAAAGCTTGGACACTTACCCTACAAAACTAGTTTTAAATTCTTTCTTTCTTTCTTTCTTTCTTTCTTTCTTTCTTTCTTTCTTTCTTTCTTTCTTTCTTTCTTTCTTTCTTTCAGCACATAGGTCTTTTAACTCTTCCCCTGCTGCTTTGTTAATTGTTTCAGGGGGGGGGCTGTGTTGGCTCAGTGGTTAAGAAGCTCACCTTGTAAGCTGGAAGGTTGGCAATTTGGCAGTTCGAGACCTAGGTACAGCATGACGGTTTAAGCACCTGTCTCTGTCCCAGCTCCTGCCCAGGCTAGCCATTTGAAAGCAAGAAATTGCAAGTAGATAAATAGGGACCACTTTGGAGGGGGAAGATCTTGGGGACATGAAAGGAGCCTCATTCAGGCATCCCCTGAGCAGAGTTTCTCCCACAAAAATCCTTTCAATCCAGAATGATTTCTGTCTCTCCTCCTCCTCCTCCTCCTCTTCGTTCCAGGATGCCACTGGGCTCTTGGTCGTTTGGAAAACTGGGTCTTTCTTTGTTGTCTTTTGCTTTAAGTAAGCCCTACGTGTCCCTTGAGGTTGCTTCTCTCACACACCCCCAGCCTCTCCTGAGCCTTCGGGGGGGGGGGATCCCAATAATTTCTGTAACATGATCCCAAGGACGGGACCTATGAATCTATAGGCTGGACAAGAGAGGGAATTGCAAAGCAAGCAGGGGCGGCTAGCTAAGCAAGGGGGAAGGGACTTAAGGAGGCAGGGAGGGAAGCCAGCCAGCCTCCTCCCACCCTTGCTTGTCAGAGCTGATCTTCCTCCTCCTCCTCCTCCTCCTCTTCCTCCACCCCTGGCCTTGTCGCTTGCAAGGCGCCCAGGTTTGCAGCCCTTGCCCGCTTGGTTGGGGCTCTTGGCTACCCTGGCTTGCAAAGGGAGCTGTCCAGCGCCGGGGACCTCCTGAAATCCCCGGGCGCGGCCTCTGGCCCACCATGTAAGAAGCGATGCACCAGCTCCCTCCAGCTCCACCTTTGCAATGGAGGAAGATATATTCCAGCTGAGACAATTGCCGTGAGTAATGATGGCAAGGAAAGGGAAGGAGAGGCCCAGAGGGAGGCGGTGGGCCGGATCAAAACACCACCCAGATCTTTTGGGGAGGAAGGGGGCCACCCCTTCCTTCCCTCTTTCTTCCCTCCTTCCTTCCTTCCCTGGAAGGTATTTCCCCTCTTTTCCTTTTTGAATGGAAGGGACTCCAAAACCTAAACAAACCATTTCTGTTCCTTATTTCCTGGAGGATCTGGCTTGTGAAGGCTTTCTCTCCAGATCTTTGGGTAGGGAAAATAAAATATATATTCCTTGCAGAATTCAATCCTCAGAGTCTATTTTAAAAGCAGGACTTGATCTTTGCAGTCAGAGATGTTTTTTTAAAAAAATCTTCATTCTAGATCTCTTCATCCATCCTTCTTTCTGTTTTCTTCCTGGCCTCTTGCAGGATGGGTGGGAGGACTCAAAGGCATTTTCATGGTATTTCCCTGCAAAGATAGATTTGCAGAAAGATGTACTGGGGTAAATTGAGGGGTGATGAAAATATCTGGGGTGGTGGCAGAATATATGCATCTTGTATTGCTGCACCAGCAAGTGTGTGTGTGTGTGTCTGTGTGTGTGTGGAAGATAGGAAGGGAATGTTTGCAACTCAGTTGTGTGATTTGAGCAGCACTGTGACCCACACAATACATGGGGGTTATAATCCCAGAGGCCTTCTCCACCTCTTGTTTGACAGTCTATAGATAGATAAATAGAGAATCAATCAATCAATCAATCAATCAATCAATCAAGATAGATAGATAGATAGATAGATAGATAGATAGATAGATAGATAGATGGTTCACAATAGATAGATAGATAGATAGATAGATAGATAGATAGATAGATAGATAGATAGATAGATAGATAGAGAATCAATCAATCAAGATAGATAGATAGATAGATAGATATAGATATATTTTAAAAAGCTATTATTTCTGTGGCTTTGGAGTGTTGGCGTCATTAGTTCCATTTCCAGGAAACAAGATTTCCTTATGCATGTGGATAAATGAATGAAACCTGCTGAAATGATTTTGGAGATTCTAGAGTGGTTGGACTCAACTGTGTGACTGAACAACAAGAAGAAGACTTTTTTCAAGGCAAGGAGCATAAAGATACAGAGGACTTGCTTTTGAGTAAATCTCATAGCACCCAGGCTGTGAGTTTGAGGCGGTAGGAGGACCCAGATGAAATGGTGCTGCGGGCTGCATCTGGCCCGTGGGCCGCAGGTTGAGAATCCCTGCCCTAAAGAGTCCTTAGAAGTATTTCCATTTTCTAGGATAGGACACAAAAGCTAGGAAATAAAGCTGGGGATGTTCTAGGGATGGAAACTTGGCCTGCTTAGAATGGCCAGTAGGCCAGATCTTGCCCCTGATGTAGGCTGAAGTTGCCTATCCTAGGCATGGATACTTCTTCCCTTCAGAAATCCACATAACCACCATCTTCTCCTCTTGGCTAGGGTGGTCAAGTTCCGCCGTACAGGGGAAAGTGCCCGATCGGAGGAGGGCGTCTTGTCAGGGGAGCACGAAGTAGAAATAGCGGGTGTGCAGACAGACCTTGAAGCCGTGGAGTTGGAAGATGGCGAGATGGTCCCCAAGGAGTTTGCCAACCCAACGGATGGTGAGTTAGGAAACTGAACCCCATCCCAGGAGAAGAAATAAGAAGATATCCAGATGCTTTGAAAAGAAAAGGGGAATATTCTTCTTCCAGATAATTTTATTTTATCCTCTTGTATTGATCCATCCTTTTGTTTTGTTTCTACCCAGTGTTTTAAAGTGATTTTAAATGGTTTCACAATCGTTTTTGAGTCATCTCTATTACTGCATTTCTAAACCACACTGAAATCTTCTCATACAGGTGGGTGGGGGGGGAGATATTGTAATTAATCAACAAAAAGATGAGAAAAACATAAATGAGACTGTTTAACTTATGTCCTTTTAAAAATTAACAACCTCTTTGGGAATCCAATAACTTAATTGTGGTGTTTCTGTAATAATGTATTTTGTATCATTTGAAGAGAAGAGACCCCAAAAAAATATCACTTTACTATGGTCATTGACCAGCACAGTAAAAAAGGTTTAAGTACACGAGATACAATCAAAATGTACCACCACAAACGTATCTCCTTGAGCTGAAATAAAATAGAATAAAATCAGTTCTTAAAATTGGTGCTACAAAACTGGTGATGGATGTAAACCAGGAGTCCTCAACCTTTTAGAGCCATGGGCCATTGGGTCACGCTCCTTCAGACAGCTTCAGGGGCTGGACGGCCATTTTGCCCTTCCTCCACCACATGGCACTTCCTGGTGTGGGGGAGGTGGGGGGCACATGAAATGTTGCCACGAGTCGCATCTGGCCCATGGGCCACAGGTTGAGAATCCCCGATGTGAAGCATTGCTGAGAATGTGGTATAACGTTTTGATCCGTGGTTTACTTTCGATGTTTGCTTTCCTCCCAGATACCTTTATGGTGGAAGATGCGGTGGAAGCCATTGGGTTTGGAAAGTTCCAGTGGAAGCTCTCGATCCTAACGGGCTTAGCATGGGCAAGTAGGATATATTTTTCAACTCAATTGCATTGAGAGAATGACTCAAAATGAAAGGCATCACAAACTGTGTAAAATGGAAAATTCATTTCTATGGCCAAAGGTACTGGCCGGAAGCCTTTAATTTAGCATGACCCAGGCCCTGACTTGAAAAAATTGGGGACCCCTTAATTAGGGTGGAATTTCTATCTTGTCTGAACCAACCTGAAGTGACCATTTCATGCCCTCCCATCGCTGATGACGGGAGATGCCAATTCATCAGAGAAAACCAGCAGACTTTACATGACAACCGCCAACAAACAGGTTGACTCTTCCAATTAACGCGTTGACTTTCTTTCTCCTTACTCTGCTAGATGGCCGATGCCATGGAAATGATGATTCTCAGCATCCTAGCGCCTCAGCTTCATTGTGAGTGGCGATTACCCACCTGGCAGGTTGCGTTGCTCACCTCGGTAGGAAAATACCAGACGGCTCTTGTATTCTGTAAGGGGTTTCTCACGCTTTAGCATGGCTTGTTCAAAAAAAAAAAGAGAGTCAACACCAGGTCTTTCCAGGAAACTCACTGATTTGGGAGGAACAAGGTGGGTGGGTAGGGGTGGGTGAGGTCCTATTTACACACGAGTAGAAGTGCAGCACATGACTGTGTAAGTTTACTCATGAGGAAGTTCCATCGTGTCTTCATTTCCTGGGCATGAGATTCTGGGTTTTGAACTGCCTCTTGCCTCTTGTGTTCTTAGAAAACTCTCACGCCCTCTTCTTCCTTCCTTCTTGCTGCAGGTAGTTTTCATGGGGATGATGTTCAGCTCCACACTCTGGGGAAATATTTCAGACCAATATGGCCGAAAAACAGCTAAGTCTCATTTTTGTCTACTATATATCCCAAGTAAACCATAATTGTGTTGGTCTGCTTTGGAGACACCTCCAAACCATAGCGGTGGACAGGTTGGAGATCTTAGATCCTATCACCTGTGAAAGATACGGACATCAACGGCTATCTGGTAGATGCCTCTAGAACAGTGATGGGCAACCTTGGCACTCCAGCGGTGTTCTTGGAGTTCAATTCCTAGAAGCCCTGAGCAGCAGAAATGCTGACTTAGGCTTCTGGGAATTGAAGTCCAAGAACAGCTGCAGTGCCAAGGTTGGCCATCGCTGTTCTAGAAGGACACAGAGTTGGCTTTTGAAACTCAAGGCTCGTGAATTTGACATTCCATTGCATATAATTAAATACTGCCTTTTCACGTTTGTTTTTCTTTCTTTTATGTAGGGACTAAAGATTAGCGTTCTCTGGACCTTATACTATGGGATTCTTAGTGGCTTCGCACCTGTTTACAGCTGGATCTTAGTTCTTCGTGGGCTGGTGGGGTTTGGCATCGGAGGAGTCCCTCAGTCGTAAGTAACTTTTTCAATTACTACATGTCTCTTATTCCACAATGTGAGCACCGTCTAGAACAGTGATGGTGAGCCTTTTAGAGACCGGATGCCCAAACTCAATGGGCTGCCGTCCATACCGCAGAAGGGCAGGGCGAACTCTATGCTGGGAGGAGGGAGGAAGTGCTCCCATTGGGCTGCTGGGCAGAAGGGTTGGGCGAACTCTGTGCTGGGGGAGGGAGGAAGCGCTCCCATTGGGCTGCTGGGCAGAAGGGTTGGGCGAACTCTGTGCTGGGGGAGGGAGGAAGTGCTCCCATTGGGATGCTGATCTTTGTGGTCATTTGACGCGGTCAGATTTCTAGACGGAATCTCACACCTCTGGTCATTGTTTTCCTGTGACCTTTTCTTTCTATGTTCCTCTTCTTTCCAGAGTAACGTTATACGCTGAATTCCTCCCCATGAAATCCAGAGGGAAATGTATCTTGCTGATTGAGGTACATGAGAAAAGGAATGAGTAGCTTAGGGAGGGGAAAGGGCCCCTTAATTTCTCCTCTGAAATACAAGCCATGAGTATTTCACTGCTCTTGGATTGCAAGGAACTTTTCCAAGGTGTGTTACGTTGAGAGCAAAGCTCGTTTGCCAGGGGACTCTGGGGGTGGCTGCCCAAAGAAATGCATTTTTCCATACGGGTGCATTTTACTCCCGCTTCCGGGAGCGACGAGGGCAGTGCGGGCCGGATAAATCACAGTAAACCCATCCGTGTGGATTCACAGGATGCTTGGGCTTCTGGGAATTGAAGTTCAAGAACATCTGGAGTGCCAAGGTTCGCCATCATGGCCCTAGATCATCACCTCTCTGTTTGTAGGTCTTCTGGGCTATTGGGACCGTCTTCGAGGTGCTCCTAGCAGTCTTTGTGATGCCCACCCTCGGCTGGCGATGGCTGCTCATCCTTTCCGCCCTTCCTCTTCTTCTGTTTGCCATCTTGTGTTTTGTAAGTCTTTTCTTCAAAGCTTCTGACTTAATTAAACTATGAAATGTACAACTGCAAAAGAGAGGGATTGCCATAAAGCAGGGGTTCCCAACCTATGGCCCGTGGGCCGTATCTGGCCCATGGTGCCATTTCATGTGGGGGGCCCATCCCTCCAAGGGCATTTGAGAAACAAAATGGCCACCCCTTTGGTCAGAAGGGACTGCGGTGGCTTAGTGGTTAAGACGCTGAACTTGACAACTGGAAGGTCAGCAGTTTGAGACCTGAGTGCTGCATGGTGGAGTGAGCTCCCATCTCTGTCCCAGCTCTTGCCAACATAGCAGTTTGAAAACAAGACATTGCAAGCAGATAAACAGGTACCACTTCGGTGGGAAGGTTAACAGTATTCCATGCACTCGGGTGTCTAGTCATGCCTGCCACATGTCCATGGAAATGTCTGCAGATGCAGAGAGTGCTGGCTCTTTGGCTGTAAACAGAAATGAGCACTGAACCCTAGAGTCAGATATGACAGGCTTTTGTGCAAGGGTGATCTTGACTTTGATGAGAAGCCCAGGCTCCTCTAGCAGAGTTCCTTTTGGTTTCCTCCCATGATGGGTCTGATCTTTTGGGTCTTCCTTCCCGTTGGGTCCCCCATTGTCTTCCTCTCTGATATGCCTCCTCTTCTCCTTTTGCCCCACCAGTGGCTGCCGGAAAGTGCCCGATACGACGTATTATCCGGGAACCAAGAGAAAGCCATTGCGACCTTGAAACGGATCGCGACGGAAAACGGCTCTCCCATGCCTCTGGGGAAGCTGATCATTTCCCGGCAGGTGAGTGTGAGGCAGAGGCTCCAATCAGCCTCAACAAACAGATGTGCATTTCTTCCATCTCTTCTGGAGCATTTGTTTGGTTTCCATGATTGGCAGCTCGCTCGTCCTCAAAAGGCCCTGACTCTGATGCACAGTGCTTGCCTCTCTGATATAGGAGAAGAAATATGATCAAAATGGTTAAGATTCATTCAGGCAGACTCATCCAGTGGGTCAAAAGCTGCATCAAACTAAGAGTGTGTGCGCGTGTGGGATCCTTCAAAGTCAAATCTCATTCACAGATACATAAACTCTTTTCTTTTCTTTTATGATGTACATATTAGGTTGTTTTATTTTTATTTTATTTTTTGTCTTTTTTTATTATGTTACAGTACAGTACTTTGTTATTTTTACGTGCACTGTCCAGAGAGGGAAATATCTCCTGTGGGCAGCATAAAATGCAATGAATGAATGAATGAATAAATGAATCAATCAATCAATCACTCAGTCAATCAATCAATCAATCAATAATGCAGTCATATCTCTAAGGATCTTTCTCTTTCCAAACAGGAAGACCGAGGTAAAATACGGGATCTGTTTACCCCTCAGTTTAGATGGACGACGCTTCTGCTTTGGTTTATATGGTAAGAGGAACAAACTGGTAGCATGGATTTCTTGCCCTGTCTCATAAACTGGAATCCGATGGGGTTTCTTCCATTTATTTTACTGGATGCTGAGGAGCATCTCCCCCCAAACCACTGACTCTGTGTTGCTTTGTGGGCATACATTCCTGCCTGATACATTCTTATGCTCTCTCTATCTTGTTTCCTCCTCTGTAGGTTCTCCAATGCTTTTTCTTATTATGGGCTGGTTTTATTAACAACAGAGCTTTTCCAGGCAGGAGACCTCTGCAGCCGTGAGTATGAGGTTCTTCTTCTTCCGTCTCCAGATCTAACCCTGGACTGCCAAAATAAAGCCACTTTCTTGGCTTTGGCCAAACTCAAGTCCTCATCGGTGCCTGATTCTGGCAGTCATCAGCAGACCAGCAAATGAGCTGGATTTTGTCTCTCTTCACATTCACACAGTGTGTTGTTGTGCAGTAATAGCCCCCATTTGAACCTGTTGGTTTTGCGTTTAGGGACTCCGACCCTCCAAGTGATGTAGGGGAGGTTTGAGTTCTTCAGCCATCTCCTCCTTTAATGACGTTCCTTTTCCAATTAGCTCCTTCCTCCATTTTTAAATTTGGTCTAGTATGAGGTGTAGTTCACCTCCAAATACAAAGTGAACCAGCTGAGCAGGTTGGGTGAAAGTTTTCTCTTGTGGGAAGAAGAATTCCCAGCTGAAAATCTGGAAGTTTGTCTTTTGGACGGGGAAGGGCGCAAGATGAAGCAGCAGATGCAAAATTGGGGAAAGTTCCTCATGAGAATTAGAGCTGGCCAGAATCTCTCATCCTGGAAGGTTATGAAACACCACCGCAAACTCTGGGAACTACTGGTTAAATTTGTAACAATAAGGCACCACTTCTTGAATACTAGAATAATAACAATTTTGTTCCATCGAGTCAATTCTGACGTATGGCAAACCCTTTCCAGGGTTTTCTAGGTAGAAGATACACAGAAATGGTTTCCCATTCCTTTCATTTTGGGCATCCTAGGAATGCGCAGTTTCCCCAAGGTCACGCTTTCTCCTAGGAGGCTCAGCGGACGGAGGAGAGACTGTGTAGCCTAACCTTTTCAAGCAGGGGGCCGGGTCACACTCTCTTGGTCAGCTTCGAGGGCCAGATGGTCATTTTGCCCTCCTTGCATGAGGTGGGTGGGGTGGCCATTTTGTCAAAGGGGTGGCCATTTGGTTTCTCAAATGCCTTTGGAGGGGTTGGGGCCACATGAAATGATGCCATGGGCCAGATCTGGCCCATAGGCCTTAGGTTGGGAACCCCTTGTGTAGACTATCACTCCTTTCCTTCCTTCTCCCCTTCTCTTATCTAAGTGCCTAGCAGACGGCAAATGGTGAAAGCCAAGTGTAACCTGGCCTGCGAGTACTTGACGGAAAAGGACTACATTGACTTGCTCTGGACCACTTTGTCTGAATTCCCAGGTAGGCAACAGGGAAAGGGATGATGTCACTTAGCAGCCTGTGGCTTAGGTTGGTCCTTACTTGGAAACCCAGCCATCCCATTGCTACAGAGTTCCATGATGGCAAACCTTGGCACTCCAGGTGTCCTTGGACTTCAATTCCCAGAAGCCCAAGTCTCTGTGAATCCACACAAATGGGTTTAATGGCACTCTAGGTAGTCTTGGACTTTAATTCCCAGAAGCCCAAGTCCCTGTGAATCCACACAAATGGGTTTAATGGCACTCTAGGTATTCTTGGACTTCAATTCCCAGAAGCCCAAGTCCCTGTGAATCCACATGAATGGGTTTACTGCGCGTACGTGCAGTAAACCAATCCAAGACTATCCATATGAAACCCAAGATGCCCATACAAGCAGTAAACCCATTGGTGTGGATTCACGGAGACTTGGGCTTCTGGGAATTGAAGTCCCAACAACACCTGGTGTGTCAAGGTTCGCCATCGCAGCTATACATCTTATCAGCCAAGAGTAGGGGAACTTTTTCTCCTGCAAGAGACAAAGTGTATTTTGGAGACAGGACTGGAGTTGTTTTAGCACACGGTGTTCTCTTCCAGGACCTTTGCCTTGGAGAAAGAGTTTTGATTTTCTAGATTTCATGGCTAGGGTGGACGTGCAACACTTCAAAGCCATCCATGGTGGTGTTGTCGGAGGGATACATCATTTTATGGGAAGGACCAGAAAGCCAGATTTTTTTTTCCTGCGAGACTGGAATCAGTCCTAGATCCTGGACATCTTATCCTTGTTCTAGTCTAGACTTCAAGCAATCCACTTGCTTCTGCATTATGGGGATTTTGAGTGCCATAGTCCAAAAATGTAAATTTTCCATGCTTTGGTCCATGGGCACCAGAGAGGAATGTCTGTCTGCAAGAAATCTGGAGTTTAGCAACCTGACTTTCCTTTCCTTTTCCTTCCTCCCTCCTTCCAGGTGTCCTGGTGACCTTGTGGGTTATAGACCGCCTTGGGCGTAAGAAGACCATGGCGCTCTGCTTTTTTGTCTTCTCCTTTTGCAGTCTCCTGCTCTTCCTCTGTGTTGGAAGGTGAGCAAAACAGGCCGAACTTTCTAACAAAAGCAAAACAGATTTAACCTTGTCAAAGTGACAGTCATTTGTCGTTGGTCATGGGTAACATTTTCCAGTTACACTACTTTAAAGCAAGAATGTTTGTAATGAGTTCCTTTGTTTGTCTGTTATTAAAGGGAAGAAGTAAAGGTCACACTGTAACGAGTTAAAAAATGAATTCTGTTTTGTATTCACCCTCACAAGTCATAGAAGGAATTATTTAAAAAAAAAACACCACCATAAGGACGTAGCAAGAGCTATCGAAATGCATAGGGCTCATTCCCTTGTTTCGGGACTATGTCACCACTGCGGTGGCTTGGTGATTAAGATGCTGAACTTGCAAGCAGATAAATAGCAAGAAATTGCAGGTAGATAAATAGGTACCATTTTGGAAGGAAAGGTAACAGCGTCCCATGCGCTCTGGTGTTTCGTCATGCCTTCTGCATGTCCATGGAAACGTTTTGAGACACAGAGAGCGCTGGCTCTTTGGTTATAGAGAGAGATGAGCACTGAACCCTAGAGTTGGATATGACTGGCTTTTGAGCAAGGGCGACCTTGACCTTGCACCCGTCGGCTCTTGTGTCCCTGCAGGAAAGTCCTGATGGTGCTTCTGTTCATCGCGAGGGCTTTCATTTCTGGAGGGTTCCAAGCTGCTTATGTTTACACCCCGGAGGTAAGACATGGAAGCGGGTCTGTCTCCTCAAAGGAAAGCTCCCAGGAGAGGCAGTGGTGCAATGGGGAAACTTTAGATTCCAGAAGAAGGAACCTCCCAAGCAGGCATCCGAGGCTCTTTGGTTCAAATCCTCCCACTCGATTCCCCTCGATTCCAAAGCGACCCTTGCGCGCTCATCGTTTTCTGTGGCTTTTCCTGCAGGTGTACCCGACGGCCACCCGGGCCCTGGGCCTCGGGACGTGTAGCGGAGTAGCCCGAGTTGGTGCCCTGATCACTCCTTTCATTGCCCAGGTAAGGCCAGAGCCTTGCGTCTAAACCTGATGGTCTATTTTCTGCCTGTAACCTTTTGGCTGCAAACCTATTCCTCGGCTTGAAACCGGTTTGGCTGCTCAGTAAGCTGCACAGGATGGCTTTCCTTGGACTTTTGGCAGACCAGGAAGGGCGGAGGTTGTGACCAGGCAGAAGAGCCAGAGGTGGGGAAAGCGACGTTTTCCAAATGGATTCCAGCAGGAGACAGAAGTGGGATTTTAACCAAGAGTTAAAACCAGGGACTGCAGTGACTTAGTGGTTAAGACACTGGGCTTGATGACTGGAAGGTTGGCAGGTCGGCAGGTCGAGACCCGAGTGCTGCACGATGGAGTGAGCTTCCGTCTCTGTCCCAGTGCCTGCCAACCTATTTATTTATTTTTATTTTATTTATTTAATTAAATTTAATACCCCGCCCCAATCGGGAGAACCCGACTCTGGGCGGCTTACAGCCAGAATAAAACAAGAATAAAACCAACACTAAAACATCAAAGTTAAAACAGTCAGAGTTAAAACAACGCAGGGATATATACCAATAATTCCCATATACCAACCCAGGGGACAGTCCTTATATAAGCCACTTGGTATGGGAACCCATGTTCCCGGGTCCCCAAACCTGTCCTGCCAGCCAGGTTTTCAAGCCCTTTCGGAAGGGCAGGAGCTCCGTCTGAAGGCGCAATTCGGCAGTTTGGAAGCAAGAAATTGCAAGTGGATAAATAGGTACAGTATGACTTTGGTAAGAAAGGTAACAGCATTCCATGCACTAGTCTAGTCACACCTGCCACATGTCCACGGAAATGTCTGCAGATGCAGACAGCATCGTTGGCTATAAACAGAGATGAGCACCGAACCCTAGAGTCAGATAGGACTGGCTTTCGAGCAAGGGAGACCTTGACCTAGATCAGTGATGGTGAACTTTTTAGAGACCACGTGCCCAAACTGCAACCCAAAACCCACTTATTTATCACAAAGTGCCAACACAGCAACATACGGTAGGAAGAAGGAAACGCTCCCATTGGGCTGCTGGGCAGAGGGGCGGGACAAACTCTATGCTGGGGTGAAGGAGGAAGCACTCCCATTGGACTGCTGGGTGGAGGGGCGGAGTGAACTCTGTGCTGGGGTGATGGCACAGGTGCCCCCAGAGAGGGCTCTGAGTGCCACCTGTGGTGAGTGTGCCATAGGTTCGCCACCCCTGACCTAAAGCATGGACACGCTTCTGCCTTCTCTACCTCCATCTGCACTGCAATCTTTCCTGACCTTCTGTCTTCCAGGTGATGCTGGAGTCCTCCGTCTACCTGACACTGTTCGTTTACAGCGGGTGCTGCATCTTAGCGGCGCTGGCTTCCTGCCTGCTCCCCATTGAGACCAAGGGCCGCGGCTTGCAGGAGTCCACCCACCGAGAGTGGGGCCAGGAGATGTTTGGGCGAGGGGTCCCCCAGTCACACTCGGGGTCTCAGGGCTGACGAGACAATGGCCACCCAGCCACAAGGAAGCGGGGAGGGATTTCAAATAAAAACAACATCCTTCCAAGTCTGACGCCCGAAAAGTGCCACATCCCATCGCCACCACGTGTTGCCCCAAAGCAAGAACGCTTCCTTTGTGTCCACCTGGACTCCTCTTTTGCTTGCACCCATCACTGTACCCTTGTGCAAGGAATGGTGAAAGACCTGGAAAGTGTGTGTGTGTGTGTGTGTGTGTGTGTGTGTGTGTGTGTGTGTGTGTGTGTGTGTGTGTGTGTGTGTGTGTGTGTGTGTGTGTGTGTGTGTGTGTGTGTGTGTGTGTGTGTGTGTGTGTGTGTGTGTGTGTGTGTGTGTGTGTGAAGATAGGAGGGGAAGAATGAGATCCAGCTAGGTAAGAGATTTTTCCTGAAGCCTCTACTATGGTTAACGACAGAAAGCAACCTTGAATCGGAGGGGCAGCTTTGCAGTTCGAAGTGGAGTTGATTTAAGTAGTAAAAGAGGTGTGATTATCCTCTAGAGAGGTTTTCTATCATTGCAAGCTGAAAATTAGCTTGCTTTCATTGGGTGGTTGGTCATTGAGAAGTCACGGCAGGTGTGGTTTGTCTGTTGGTTGTGAAAACACAGCAACTCTGAAGAAATGTGTCTCCTAAATATGAAGTTGGACCTCTTGTCTGTTTCTGCCCTTGGGGCCATGCCAGTCTGTGTCAAGGAAGCAGAGAACGTGGTCTAGAGATGCCACTGTCCACAAGGTACACTCAGTTCCTAACAGCACCCGTTGGGTCCTGTGCTCTTGTGAATTATTCACTGCCACGGCACTTATCAATGGTGAACCACTGGTCAACCCCCATGAAATCATTGTCAGTTTATCGTAGGGAACCGGCCGATGGGTTTTGCTTCTTGACGTGCTCCTGGGCCTGACAGAAACATTGGTCTCTTTTACTGGCAAAGAAGACTGGTATGAGCTGGTGATTCACAGTCTACATTGCTACGTCTTCCAAGGGGATGTTCCCTAGATGAGAAAAGTTGGCAAAATGACTGAAGGATGGGATTCTGTTTTCTAGGAACATTTGGTGGGAAGGTAACAGCGTTCCGTGCACACTGGCATTTAGTCCTGCCTGCCACATGCAAACAGCACTGGCTCTTTGGCTATAAATGGAGATGAGCACTGAACCCTAGAGTTGGATATGACTGGCTTTCGAGCAAGGGAGACTTTTACCTTTAGGTGTACACATTACTAACAACTCATATTCAACCATTTGTACCAACGCACTGTCGATTAGCAGATTTAAATAGGAAAGGAGGTGCCAAACTGATTCACAAGCTACTCCAGAAAGGAAAAACATTTCCTGGGAGGAAAAAAATTATGAATTGGGTCTAATTTAAGTAAGAGCTGCTGCAAATCTTTTCTAGAAATCAGTTATACAATGTCTTAGGAATCCCCCCCCCAAAAAAAAATCTTTTTAACAGGACAAAATCATCAATGTTTGTAATAAATACATCCAATTAGATTCTTGTTCTTAATCAGGGATGTTCAATCTATGGCCTGTGGGCTGGATACGGCCCCCGATGCCAATTCATCTGGCCCACACCACCCTCGTTGCTCCTGGAAGTAAAATACGTTTTACTTCCACTTCCAGGAGCAACAAGGGTGGTGTGGGCCAGATGAATTGGCGTCAGGGGGTCGGATCTGGCCCATGGGCCATCGTTTGGGCACCCCTGGTTTAAGCAAAGAAAATGGCAGCTTAAAATCTATCTCAGCCTGTTGCAAAACAGACTGCAAGGTGCATTTTACTTCCGCTTCTGGTGGGAAGAACCACGTGACTGGCCCACTGAACCACGTGACCGTCCCATGGCCCGAAAAGTTTGGGCACCCCTGTTCTAAATCCTCGATTAATGCTGGACTTTAGTAAAAGTACAGGAGGGTACACTCATTAAAAAAACACCTACACAAATCATTCAGAATTTAACTTAATTGTGGTGTTCTGAATTCTGTTGACTGGCCTTCAGTTTGTTCACCGTTCAAAGCTGTCAGGGCACGGAAGGGGGTTGTCCGGGATACGAATGACCTTTGTATTTTCTCAATGCTTGCCAGAACAAAAAAACCCGAAACACTTGAATGTTTCCGCTGTGTTTGAATGTACAGTTTCTAAACTAGACATGTGTTCACGTTGAAGACGAGACGTATGTTACCTTGAGCTTGCTGTAATATATTCTTCTGATTCTCCATTCATGAAGCAACATTTGGTAGATGGATTCCATACTGGATCTTTTATGTTGAATAAATGAATAGTTTTTACAATAAAGAGTTTTGAGTGTGTGTGTTTCTGGGGCCCAGACACCCAAAATGCCGACCCCCTTTCAGAGAGATCATTCGCAAAGGCACTGCTCTCAGAAAATTTTGACCATGGATGAAAGGCACATGAATTGGAAGAACCGACTTCATATGGACTTCTTCCATGTCATTTCCTTTTCTTCAGACTTGGCACCACAATTTCCATTGCTCTCAGCTGACTGGCTTGCTGAGGATGGGTGGGAGTTATTTAAAGAAATCTAGAGGGCACTAGTGGTGGTTGTTCTGCCATATTCAAATCTGAATATTGGTGATCCTCATGGCGATCAGCCATGAAGACTGTCCTGAGAATATAATGCCATGGCCTTCAATTTGCCATCACAGCACGACCCCCATAGGTACCACTGATCCAGTTCCGTAAGTCACTTTCTGGTCCTGAGCCCTTTTGGCATCCAAAGTCCTCATCATCAGCCTCAGGCCAGTGTAAATGAAACTGCTGCCCTCCATCAAGATGGATTCAAGTGGGATTTAATCCATTTGGGGGCCATCACCCTTCCCCGTGGACTTGGCCCCCCAAGGCCGTTAGTCCTCAGGGTGGTCAGGTTAGTTAACCACCGCCTGACATTCGGCATTGAGTTGCTGGCAGTAAGATCTACTCCAGCAAACCTTTTCGAGACCAAGTGCCCAAACTACAACCCAAAACCCACTTATTTATTTCAAAGTGCCAATACAGGAACAGGGTTGAGGAAGGAAGCACTCACATTGGGCTGCTGAGCAGAAGGGCAGGGTGAACTCCCTGCTGGGGGGAGGGAGGAAGCGCTCCCATTGGGCTGCTGGCCAGAGGGGCGGGTGAACTCTGCGCTGGGGTGACTGCATGGGTGCCCACAGAGAGGGCTCTGAGTGCCACCTCTGGCACGCGTGCCATAGGTTCGCCACCACTGGTCTACTCTATTACCATAGCTGGATAACCTGGTCAGACAGGGAATTTTATATCTTTGTGTTGGTAAATACTGTATCCTCAAAAGCATGGAGAAATACAGTTCTACCAGTGATGTCTGGCAAGGATGAACTGTGAGCCATGGAAAACCTTGGATCTTGGATTGCTTTCTTTTTAAGAAAAGGAATGAGAAGGAAAACAAAGATAAAGAAGGACCCCCCCCCCCCCGTTTGCTCAAAGGTTAGAATGAGGCAATTTGCCCAACTTCCTACTTTCCAGGATTTCGCCAAATAATCCGGCTGCTTTCATTGCACAACCCCAGTGGATGGTGAGTCCAAAGCCCCCGTGACCGTAGTTGTGAATGACCTGGAGAAGGAAGGAAGGGAGAAATCTTTGAGAGTCAGGCGTATCCCCTAAGCAAGCAATTGATTTAAGGAACAGAAAAAGTATTTGAATACAAGCTTGATGCATCTGAAGCTGTTTGGGTGTTCCATACTAGTCAGTTGTAGGCTTAGATCAGTGGTGGCAAACCTTGGCACTCCAGGTGTTCTTGGACTTCAAGTCCCAGAAGCCCAAGTCTCTGTGAGTCCACACGAATGGGTTTGCTGCACAAATGGCTTTTCAAATGGCTTTTCAAGTCTAGGTTGTAACATGCAGAGTTTCGATATATACTTTTAAAAATTCATTGTGAAGAATTTCCCCCTACTGTACTTTGCCCGGACTTAGGTTAAAAATAATAATTCCTTGCAATGGCCATTCCTTTTTACAAAGAGTGGGGCTTGGGAATCATTAGCAGAATGATATACATGTTAGGAATTTAACTCAAAATACCTTTTGAATGTGAAAGATAACTACAAAAAAGGTATAAATTGTACCAAAAGTATAATAATCCTTTCCACTCAGAAACATTCAAACTTCTTCCATGTCTAGGCCAGACGTGGAACTGCCCAAAATGAAGGCACCTCTTTGGTTGAGTTCATTTCGCAGTTCCTTCCGCATGACTTAGGGTGAGAAATAATCGCCGGCAAAACCAGGTTGCCGTTACCACAGCATGCCCGATTGTGGTTCAAAAGTACCACATTCTTCGAGGAGGGTCTTTCTTGTAGCCCAACATCCGGACAGTAACTGAGCCAATGTCCTTAAGCCCAATGGGTCATTAAAAGTAAGTAGGGTCTCGATTGCAAATTACACCCACGCTTTGACTGAATGCAATGTGATGGATTACCGATACTCCTTTGGCAAATATCACACAATGGCCTTTAGGCAGAAAAACATCCTACCTCTGATTCCAAGTTTCCGCAGTGAATTGACTCGCATTCTAGGCGAATTTTGGGCCTTACAGGACGGAGGCCGCTCCAATCGTAGAGAATCTTGGCTTTCTGGGAACGAGAACCTCCGGTCAGCACTGTAAGGTCGCTCTTAGGCAGGCAGACTTTAGTTTAAACCAGGAGTTCCCAACCTTTTCAAACCAGGGGCCGGGTGACGTTCTCTCAGTCAGCTTTGAGGGCCGGACAGCCATTTTGCCCCACCTGCACAATGGCGGTGGCCATTTTGTCCCAACAGCATCAAAGGGGGTGGCCATTTTGTTTCTCAAATGCCCTTGGAAGGGTGGGAGAGCCACATGAAATGGGTCTGCAGGCCAGATCCGGCCCACTGGCTTTAGGTTGGGAGCCTCTGGTTTAAGCCCACAGGAACTGAGAGCAACTCTGGCATCACCTGCCCATAAAGTGGTTTGGCGAGTCTACCTGGAGGGGAGGCATCAGCCTGCAGCTTCCTTCCCAAATGTGCTGGTGATCCAGAGGGTTATTTTCTTCACTCCAGTTTCCCAGCTGAAACACACCTCCCAGGGTGACTGTGCTGCTCCTGAGGTGGGGAAAGGAAGGGAGAGGGATGGAAATCAGGAGTTCGAGAAGGCTAAGAGTAAACGGTTGGGGAGATACGGAAGAGTTCAACGCACACTGCTCAGGAAGAGGGCTCATTAATGTCAGTTAGGGGATCACTCACACGATAGGTCAGAACTTGGAAATAATGAGTTGGGTGTGGAACTCTAGTTAGTGACTTGAGATGGACAACTGGTGCTTGCTGTTATATCAACATTAATGTAGACCAGTTTAGGGACCAAGTGCTCAAACTGTAGCCCAAAACCCACTTATTTATCGGGTCCACCTTGGTTCCCTCAAGGTTGGTGTCACCTTCCTTACCCAGGTATGATGTATGGTGTGTTGTAGATTTGGCCATCGTTGTTGTGGGTGATGATGAAATGCTTCACCCAGGGGGCCTCGACCTGGGAACAGAAGCCAAGGTGGAAATAAAAGGGCTACTTGACCAACGGAGCCAAACGCTGAATGGATCTTGGCTGTACCACAGCGCCACCTCTTAGAGTGGCCAGAAAGTGAACTGCAGGATTCAGCTCAAGAAAGAGCCTCTTGTCTGAGGACCCAGACAACTCCATTGGCTGACTGTGCTCCAACCAGAGCGTAGAAGTGTTCATTATTCGGGCCATAACTCCTAGAATTTGGTCAGCATGGGCACTAATGTTTCCAAGCTGTAGACCTAGTCTTGCATCTGACCTGTGGGAAGCCTAGTAAGGCGGTTTCCAAGATACCCGAGTTATTTAACCAGTAGTTTTACATGAGACTGCCGTGGCTTAGTAGTTAAGAGCCTGAACTTTGATGACTAGAAGGTTGGCAGGTCAGCAGCTCAGGACCTGAGTGCTGTATGGTGGAGTGAGTTCCCGTCTCTGTCCCAGCTCCTGGCAACCTAGCAGTCTGAAAGCAAGAAATTGCAAGTAGATAAATAGGTACTGCTTTGGTGGGAAAGGTAAACAGAGTTCTGTGCACTCCATTGTCTAGTCATGCCTGCCACATGTTGACAGAAATGTCTGCTGACGCAGACAGTGCTGGCTCTTTGGATATAAACAGAGATGAGCACTGAACCCTAGAGTCAGATACGACTGGCTTCCAAGCAAGGGTAACCTTTACCTTTACATGGGCAACCCTTAAGTTGGTTTCCTTAAGCGAGCAGTGGGTTCTATCCACTGCACCACTTATGCATTACAATATTGAAAAGAAAATACAGTAAAACCTCATATAACACTAAAACCTGGTTCCACAAGTCTTGGTGTTATATGATTTTTAGTGTTATCTGATGCATGATAAAATCCTATGGGATCCATAGAGATACATTGTAACCACACAGGCTTTAGCGGTTGTTATCTGAAGCATCCCATAGGATCTTAATGTTATCTGATGCAATTCTTCCCCCCAGATTCCTTAATCTTATGCGATTTTAGTGTTATTCGATACTAATGTTATATGAGGTATTACTTGTATGTGCAATGTTAATAAAACAGCCATTTATTTTTAATTAAATATTTTTAAAGGACAAAATTCCCCACTAGAAACCAAGCCATGGCCCTGCTTAAACAGGCACTTTAAGAGAGCGTTCTCACCTTGATGGTCTGTCCTCGGCCTGGCTGCAGTGCAGGATCCGCCGTCAGTTCCCCAGCATAGACTCCGGTGCAGTTGATTATAATGTCCACCCCTTCAGCCAGCAGCTAATGAAATAAAGTCCACATGCAGACATCTAATTTAACAAATAATGGCAGGCAAATCACCCAAGGGATTTATTTATTTATTTATTTATTTATTTATTTATTTATTTATTTATTTATTTATTTATTTATTTAAATGTGTTTATTGCCCTCCTCCCAAAAGTGACCCAGGGCGATTTACAACAATTATAAAATCATTTTTTAAAAAATAAAAACTCTAAAAACTTTTAAAAACTTAGTATTAGAAGCTAGAAATTGTAACATAGGCATACTGGGGTCAAACCAACCAATTGGCTGAGGAAATTGAACCATCTACTCCCCAGACCAAACCTGCCAGCCAGGTTTTCACTCCTTTTCTAAAGGGCAGCAACTTCGTCTGCATGTGTAGTTCTATTGGCAGGAGGTTCCAAAGGGCCAGAGTGGACACCAAGAAGGCCCTCCTTCTCATGCCAGCGAGGTGCGCCTCTCTGGCTGATGGCACAACCAGAGAGCCTCTCTGGTCCACTCTGGTGGGACGGGCAGATGTCCTTGGGTTTCGTATCCCATCGACAGCAATGGAGTAAACATGTGGCCTTCCAGATGCTGAAAGACTACATGCAGTAAACCCACTCATGTGGATTCACAGAGACTTGGGCTTCTGGAAATTGAAGTTCAAGAACACCTGGAATGCCAAGGTTCGCCCTCATGTTCCTGGCCTATCCAAAAGGACCCTCCCACCCAGGACCCGGTCAACACTGGAATCCCCCACGAACCTCCGAGAAGGACTGGATTTTCCGTTGGAAGAACTTGACTCCTCTTAGCTTCAACCTTGAAAAGGAATATGCACGTCAACTCCACCTGAGGTTCTGAGGCACCAAGGCCCAAATAGACAAACTGATATCAGTTGCCTGATTCTTACATTGCTTTGTGTGCTTTCTTCTTTATAGGTTGGGTAAAGGCCACCCTTGCTCAAAAATCCAGTCGTATCCAACTCTAGGGTTCAGTGCTCATCTTTGTTTATCGCCAAAGAGCCAGTGCTCCCTGCATTTGCAGACATTTCCATGGACATGTGGCAGGCATGCCTAGACACCGAAGTGCACGGAACTCTGTTTACCTTCCCACTGAAGCAGCACCTATTTATCTACTTGCAATGTCTTGCTTTCGAACTGCTAGGTCGGCAGGAGCTGGGACAGAGAGGGGAGCTCACTTTGTCATGCAGCACTCAGGTCTTGAACTGCTGACCTTCTGCCTCCCAGTCAGCTTCATAACCATTAGAGCCACTGCATTCCTTTCTTCTTTATACGGACATCTAAACTGGAGTAAAAGTTTGATCAAACAACTCAAATGGCTCTCAGTTAGCAGGCTGCTCCATTATAAATACAGCCTCAATTACTGTCGAGTGGATTAATTCAGATATTTTCAAATTGCTGCCAGAAAAGACACCCCAAAATTTAAAAAAATCATACGTACCTATTTGTAAGCCATGGCAGGTAGGTTTTACCTTCAAGCATCATTGATGTGTTAAACCAGCCATAACTAAGGGCAGATGGAGAGGCCACGGCATATAAAAGAATAAGGGAATATAAAAGCATTACAAACAGGAAAAACGATGGGCACGAAATCAACCAAGCCACCTTCGATTTAAAGGGAAGATTGAATTTCACATACCTGTAGCCAGGGAAAAACTCCAGCTCTTTCTGGGACATCTCTCGAAACCCCAAGACAAAATCCTTCCATGATGGAGCCTTCAGAGAAAGAATAAATTTCCACATTCATTTGAAACATAGCAGAGAGAATAAACCCCAGAAGCACAAAAATCTCTGGTTCTAAACTGGAGAACCTGGCAGTCCAAACATTAACCATCTTCTTTCTTAGTTTTATTAAGAACCAGGGACTGGAGATAAGATGCAATCTCTTGTCTCAAAGGTTGGGGGTATTCAGGAACTGGAGATAAGGAACTCTTTAAAGATGCCTGGAAAAGTTTTGCTATTCAAGGAAAACTGGTTTGCAATCCTGTACATATCCAGGTTAGTTAACCACCCCCTGATACTCAGCATTGAATTGCCGGTAGTACGGTCTATTCCTGTGATAGCAAACTTTGGCACTCCAGGTTTCTTGAACTTCAATTCCCAGAAGCCCTGATCAGCAGGAGTGCTGACTTGGGCTTCTGGGAAGCCCAAGAACACTTGGAGTGCCAAGGTTCACCATCACTGGTCTACCCTATCGCCATAGCAGCATAACCTGGCCTGATATTAACCTGACTGCCCAAAGGACTAATGGCCTTGGGTGCCAAAGTCCACAGGGAAGGGTGATGGTCCCCAAGTGGACCATTAAATCCCACTTTAATGATGGAAAGCAGCAGCTTCATCCTTCCCTGCCTGAGGCTGAGGATGGCTTTGCATGCCCAAAGGTCTCAGGAACTGGATCGGTGGTACTATGGGTGTCATGCTGCAATGCAGAAGGCAGATGAAAGGCCATGGCATTATATTCTCAGGACAGTCTTCATGACCGATCGTCATGAGGCTCACCAAGATTTGGATTCGAATGGTGGAGGAGGAGGAGGAGGAGGAGAACTATCCTGGTGGAACAAGGGCCCAAGTTTCCAGATGAGTGAGTCCTTGCATGGCATGGAAACTGGTTTGCAAACTGGGCATGGCTCTACATGTCAGAAAGCCATCGCATTGTGGCGATCTAGTCCTTTGAGTCTGCCAAATTCAGGAATGCCACTTTGACTATCCCCTAATTTGAGTTCATCTCCCAGGCTGGACAAGATTCCCCACCCTGGCTCCATTCCCCAGGAGGAATAAACTTCCCTAGAGATGACAACTCTTGACACCTTTACAATTAGGTACCTACTGGAACTGGCTGTTTAAAGAGGTTGTATCCGGAGATCAGAAACAAGCCCATCTCTTTGGCTTCTGATGAATTGACTTGTTGAAACAGATAGTCAAAAGTCTCTTTATTCCAGAGTCTATAATAGTAAATAATAGAGAGTCAGAAAATTGTTCCCAAATCAAAACATAAGGACCGCATGGAAACTCAATTACAAATTGAAGGTTTCCCCTGAAGCAGTATCTGGGATTTATGTCCAATCTAGTGAAACTGGAAAAAGTTTGGTTTGAACCTGATCTTGTATTCTTTATATTATTGAATGTTGTATACTATATTACTGTATTGTTTATTTACTGTGTATATTGTTTGATATACTGTGTTATTATATGTATGTAAATTGTATGTAACTTGTAGCTATATACTGTACAGTATCTGTTCTGTGAACCACCCTGAGTCAGTTTACTGAGTAGGACAGTATATAAATCGAATAAATGAATGAATGAATGAAAAGACTGGGGAATTGTTGGGTTTTAAGAACATTACTTCTGATGAAGTGTCTTCAGGCAATGAAGCGAGAGAGGTTTTCAATGGTGTATGTAATCAGTCTATAATTGTTTTCTCTGGAGCAATTGTGCATCCTTATTAGCATTAACCTTCTTCACTCCAGCCTGTGCTTCCGTACGCTGTCAAATGGCATGGAAGACTCACCTAATTGAATACCATTCTTAAAACACGATGCCTCATAACCAGTCCATAAATGAAGATACCACAAGTTTACAGAGGCAGATCACACACCTTTTTTATTTCCACAGAGGGTTGAAGGTCATTCAGAAAAGAAGTCCCAATTCTTAATTTGGGCACCATAATGACCCCCTCCCCCTTTTTGCTGTTCTACTCTCATTTCTGGCCACAAATACAACCAGCGGGCCACCTGGAAGTGTCCCAGTGCGCCCCTGCTTATATAACATAAAATGGCGCACTTGGATTAGAAAAAACCTCCTAAAAGATAGGCACCCTCATCACTCCCTGTCCCGCCCCCTCTCAAGGCCCCCAACATGGGCCTGCCCCCTTACGTCTCTTGGATGTTTCCTTTGTCATACAGGTATGGCTGACAGAGACCTGCTGCCCCATCGCTGGTTGTGTCAGGTGTAAATTTATCAGCATAAATCTCTATCTCCAGCGACTGAACTGTTGAGTGGTGTTGGTCATAGATGCAGAGGGCTGTGGAAAGGCCAATGACACCTGCTCCAATCACAGCAACACGCATGGTGGATGTTTAAGCCGTCTCCTGTGGGGAAAGGAAAATAGAGACAGAGGGGAGCAAAATAGAATCTCTCTCTTGGCACACATAGGATATTGAGAAGTCTGTAAAAGAATACAGAGTTAGGCCACTGGTTTGACTTGAAGCTTGGAGACCAGTGATGGCCAACGTTGGCACTCCAGGTGTTATTGGAGTTTAATTCCCAGAAGCCCACGTCTCTGTGAATCCACACGAATGGGTCTATTGCGCGTATACTTGGACTTCAGTTGCTTCAAGAGCAGTAAACCCATTCGTGTGGATTCACAGAGACTTGGGCTTCTGGGAAGTGAAGTCTAAGAACACCTGGAGTGCCAAGGTTCGCCATCATAGCCCTATCATGTAGACAAAACCTCTGCCGCTGTCCGGTTGCTGGAAATACATGCTTAAACTTCGTTTCAAGAAGGATTTCCTAAACTGCAGAAAATGTATAATTGTCATAGATAAAGGTCGCCCTTGCTCAAAAAGCCAGTCGTATCCGACTCTAGGGTTCAGTGCTCATCTCTGTTTATAGCCAAAGAGCCAGCGCTGCCTGCATTTGCAGAAGTTTCCATTGACATGTGGCAGGCATGCCTAGACATTGAAGTGCATGGAATGCTATTTACCTTCCCACTGAAGTGGTGCCTATTTATCTACTTGCAATGTCTTCCTTTCAAACTGCTAGGTTGGCAGGAGCTGGGACAGATGACAGGCGCTCATTCCGTCATGCAGTACTCTGGTTTTGAACTGCTGGCCTTCTGTTTCCCAGTCAGCATCTTAACCATTTGAGCCACTGTAGTCCACATGATTGTCATAGCAGGGCTTTTGTGATTAATCTTCAGAAGCTACAGATTTGCCTTTATTCCCATGCTCGTTATTTTTCTCTCTGTGTGTGTTTCATTCTTTTATATATATATTTTACTTCTCAGACATGAAGGTCTTCCTAAATTGCAAGTCAGGCAATTTCAGGGGGTCATGGCAGGTTATCTACACTATGTAGTTTGCCCTATGTAGTTTCTATTGACTCCTGCTGTTTTACCAACCAAGGTCAGTCCTGGATATTGCCTAGTGCCCTGGATCAAATGGATTATGCAGCAGTTTCCTCAAAACGAAGCAACACAAACATAAATGTGTGGGTTTTTTTAGGATGGGCCTGGCATAACACAGCAGCTATTTATTTTTTTGGTCCTACAATATAGCATGGAAGTCTGGACATTCTGCAGAGGCCAGTCTTTAAAAAGAGAATTATAAGCATTTGGTGCTAAACATTATTGAGTCAAGGCTGACCACTGAAGGTTCAAATTCCAGTAGGAGAGGACTACAGGGAAAGAGAAAAATGTCGTAGTGGTTGACTGTGGCATTCATTATCCTCCCGGGCAGCACCATTTCTGCCTCTAAAGCATGGATCAGCCAGTTTCTAGGTCAGTATGTCACACTCTAGTCTAGAGCCTCCGTTGGCACCTCTTCCTGCCATGGCCGCTGAAGCTCATGGGTCAACAATGGAGCCTTCTATGCGCTGTGACAGCCAGATGAAAGGCCTGCTTTACGATTCTCAAAACTCCGCGCCCACCGGCCAGAGAACTTGGCTCCCTGCGCCTGAGGGGTCATGAATAGCGATTCTGTTGCTGCAGCAGATTAGTTCAGAGGAAGAAAGACGGGACTGGAAAGAAAGAGAAATGCCAGGAACAGTGGCAATGTTTGCAGCCAGAAATAACAGTGCGTGAGAAACACTGGACTTCCTTCTAAGACAGCTTGATTGTTTTGAATAAGTGGTGGCTTAGTGGTTAAGGCACTGAACTTGATGACCGGAAAGTCGGCAGGTCAGCAGTTCAAGACCCGAGTGCTGCATGACAGAGTGAGCTCCTGTCATCTGTCCCAGCTCCTGCCAGCCTAGCAGTTGAAAAATAAGAAACTGCAAGTAAATAAATAGGTACCACTTTGTTCTGCGCACTCCGGTGTCCAGTTGTCCCTTCCACATGTCCACGGAAATGTCTGCAGGTGCAGACAGCGCTGGCTCTTGGGCTATAAACACAAATGAACACCGAACCCTAGAGTCAGATACGACAGGCTTTCAAGCAAGAGCGACCATTACCTAATATTAATCTTCCTTTTGTGTACAGAAAAACCTCGGGTTACATCGGAGGCCCATTCCAACAGTCTTTATTGTAATGCAAAAAAATAATAGGGATGTTGAGAATGTAAAACGATCGCGAATTAATTGTCGTAAACCGAAACAATTCCATTAAAAATTCGTAACCCAGGACAGCATTTCCCATAGGATTTGCCATCGTAAACCGCAGCAAATGTTACCTGAAGTGGTCGTAACCCGAGGCTTTACTGTATTAGAACTGTATTTCATCAGCTTGCTGTGTAACGGCAGCCTATGAGCTATCTGAATGCCAAAAGCAATCTCCAACTATCCTTTTATTCAGTTGCCCACTGGATTTCTACCCTGTTCAGAGAGAACTGAGAAACGACCAAAAAAATCCATGTTTCATGCAAGTTCAAAGCAACTCGAGGTGAGCTAAAAAGCAGACAATCTAAAGGAAAGCAAACAGACTCAACCTTACCCTGTCGTTGGCGAAAGGTGTGCTTCTCAAAACTGTTGTTTGCACTAAAGGAAAAGCCAGACTGAATTCTTGAGAAGCAGTCTGCAGACAGAACAGGTCCAGAGGTTGGCGTGCAAGACACCCAGACGCAAATGCTCTTTTTAGGAGGGGAAGAGGGGTCAAAGTCCTATGTAGAGCGGGGCATGCTTGGGCATGAGGAGGTGGAGTCTGTGTCAGAAGACAAGAGTTTGCATCTCTCCTAGAGAACATTTGGATGCTGGAAGGACAATGTGGAACATTTCTGGCTTGGTAAGCTGGGCTTCTCATGGCCATCAGGGGTCCTGTTGACAGTAGTCCAGGATTCCCTTTGTTAAAAATTGGCAATACTGTAGTAGCAAACCCATCGTTTTGGAATAAGGCAATTTCCATTTGGATGACTAGCAAGTCTATTGGGCATCACAAGCAGTTCAGCTTTATTAATCTTTTCCTCTTCTCCCATCACTGCATGGAGATCAGTCTGAAGCTGCTGCTTTATGGACAATATACTATATGGGGATTAGTTCTTAGAAGGGCCTTCAGCTAAACAGGGTGTTTTTATTAATTCTCTTCTCTGAGTCAGAGGGTTTATGGGATATATACAGTATACTCCTTTTCTTTCTATCTTTCTTTCTATCTTTCTTTCCTTCCTTTCTTGTCCAGATCAAACCTTGGACTGCCAAAATGAAGCAACCTTCTTGGCTTTGGCGTTGGCCAAACTTAAGTCCTCATTGGTGCATGGTTCTGGCAGTAATTGGCAGACCAGTAAATGAGCTGGATTTTGTATCTCCCCACATTCACACATTGGGATGTTGTCTGCCAGCATCCCCCCACTTGAGCATGTTGCTCTTGCTTTTAGGGACTCCAACCCTCAGCCTTTTCAGGGTCCTCCAAGTGAAGTAGAGGAGGTTGAGTTCCTCAGCCATCTCCTCCTCCAATTATGTTCCTTGCCCAGTGAGTTCTTTCCTCCATCTTCTGATTTGTGTTTGCTCTTGCATACCCTCACAAATGTTTGTTCTTGTCATAAAGCTCTTCCTGGATCTGAGCTGGTGGACCTGAGGCACATATCCGTCCAGAGGGTGTCAAGGGTCCTTCTCCTGTTTAGTATATTCCTCTTGCTGTCTGGCTTTTCAGCTGTTGCTTTGATCAGTGCCAAACATCTGGGCTATAAACTCCTTGGAGGCAGAGGTCTTTTCACTCAAGACAATATGCATGCATACATAGGACTCTCACCTTAGCATCTACCAGTGATGGCCAATGTTGGCACTCCAGATGTTCTTGGACTTCAATTCCCAGACACCCTGATAAGCAGGTATGCTTCCTTGGGCTTCTGGGAGCTGAAGTCCGAGAACACCTGGAGTGCCAACGTTGGCCATCATTGAATCTAGCCTTTTGCTAATTTGTGAGAGCCTCTTGAGACAACATGATACCATCTCAGTGGGTCTTAGGGATGGAGCTGGTGCAAAAGTCGGTAGTACCAACCATTGTCCTTTTAGTCCAGGTCATCTGAGGACTTCCCTGGACAATGGCTTGACCGCCACTCAACAAAGCCAATTACATTAATTACCCTATTATTCGCCTGTCTCTTGCTTTTAGTGTTTCAAGTCCCTTGCACTTTCACAGCCTAGCCACCATTCCCACCTGTCTTTGGGTGGGGTGGGGGGTGGGGATATTTGTGAATAACTGAAGACACCTCAGCTCTTTATTGCTGCTGTAACCACTCCTAATTAATCACGGACAAGTCCTTGAGAGAGCCGCTGGGCGCTTGAACCTTTTCCAGATAATCAAGCTAGTTAATGTGAGCACATGATGGGGTTTTATCATGCTTCCAATGCACTTCTAAGTGCGTGATGAGCAAACATTATGTACCACACATAGTTTCCAAAGGCTTAACTGTGTTAGTCCACTGCAGCAAAATCTTTACAGTCCTGTTGCCCATGAAGCCATAAATTTTATTCGGAACATGCTTTTGTGAAGTGTTGTCCATTGTAGATATCTTCGCAGAAACACTGACAGAAGGAAATAAAACCATGATTAGTTGTCTCTCCTTGGAGTTTGCTAAAAATATTACAGCCAAACCATTTTCCTGGAATGTTACACACACACAATTGCTGGAAACGTTACTTTTCTGAATTCCAAGAAAGACTGTGGGTAGTCAAGGATTCTGGAACTTAAATTTATAGTTCTTAAACTCTGTATTAAACACTGTTATATGATCTAAATTTATTCATAGCAATAGATCTGTGTTTCTTAGGATTAATCCTTATGAATGGAATAAAGAGCATCAGATCTGAATGGAATAAAGAGCATCAGATCTGTTCAGGATGGGACAGAGATGAAAGTTAAGGAGAGGGTCTAACTAAGACATAACGAAGGAGAAATTAAAGGTGGTCTCCCACCAGAAAGCAGCGGGGGGGGGGAGGGGTTTGCAAATATGGTTGCATTCTTGTATTAATACTCCAACTGCATGTTTCTTTCATTGCATTTCATGCAGAAAAGCAGGTTTTTTTTTTTAAGTATTTGATGTTTTTGCTGTGGATTGCTATCCATTGCTATAAATTGGGCATTCTTCTGGTTATTATTATTTACTTTTGTTTTTATTTTGTAGTAGGTTTGTAAGAAATAAAAATAAACAAACATTTTAAAAAAGAAAATGTGGACCGTAACACAAATAATAAAATAATGTAATGGTTCAATATATACGTTCATGTGCAATCTTGTTATTCTTCTTGTTTCCATTTTTAAAAACATTTTTAGTAGTATTTTTTTAAGAAATAAAGATTTAAAAAACTTTTTAAAAAAGAAAATGGGGACCATAATAACATAATACTGTACTGTGCAACAGAACCTCAGTTAACAAACGGCTTGGTTAACATAAAAATTGTATAACAAAAGGAAATCCATAGAATATAATGCCTAGGTTTACGGATTTCCCCCCCCAGAATGGATTAACTGGTTTTCAATGCATTCCTATGGGAAATTGCATTCAATGCATTCCTATGGAAATTTCAGTTAAAGTAATTTCTGCTATAAGAAATGTCCCAGAGAGAATGCATTAATTACGTTAACTGAGGTTCCACTGCAACATAAAATAATGTAACGGGTCGAGATATATATATATATATGCATATCATCATATGCAATCTTGTTAGTCTTGTTGTGGTTGTTACAGTACTATTGTTTTTGTTTTTTAGCAGAGTACATTTTTGAGAAATAAAGATTTAAAAAACCTTTTTTTTTTTTTTAAGAAAATGGGGACCGTAACACACATAAAATAAAATAAAATAAAATAAAATAAGTCGTGCTGCTTTCCCCACAATGATGATGAAGAGCGCCTTTGGGCTTTTCCTGAGGGAAAGAAATTTCTGAGGGGGGTGGAATAACACAAACAGGCGTTCCCGCCTTTTTAAAAAACTCCCCTCAGAACCACTATATGGGAGAGGGGCGTGAGGGGGAGGCGGGGGCGGACTACATCTCCCAGAATTCCCCTGCTCCCATCGGCTGGCAGGGGGATTCTGGGAGGTGTAGTCCGACACCCCCTCACGCCCCTCGCCTCGCCGTTTTTCTCTTCCCGAGAGGCCTTTTCTCTCTCCTGAAGGGAAAAGGAGGCCATAATAACCCAGCCCAGCGGAGAAGGGGAAGGTCCCGCCGCCGGATGAAGGCCCCACCCGGCCGGAGGAGGCGGAGGCCCGGCGGGAGGCAGCCGGAGGCCGCAGCAGGGCGGAGGAGGCGGCGGCACCGGCGCTCCTCCTGAGGCCGCCGCCGCCGCCATGGCGCTCGTCACCCTCCAGCGCTCGCCTACCCCGAGCGCTGCCTCCTCGTCGGCCAGCACCAGCGAGGTGAGCCCGGCGCCTGGGGGGAAAGGAGTAGGCCCCTCGCCTCTTTTTTCCATCCCCCCTCCCTCCCCGCCATTGCCTCTTCTTTTCCCCTCACGGACTCGGTGGCTCCCCCCACAAAGACAACCCCCCCCCTTACACACACACACCATATATTGCAAAAATTGGAATTATTTGGCTTTTTAATGCCCTCCTCCACCCCCACCCCCACACACACACTGGAAGGTTGTGTAACTGGCTTTTTTAATGCTCCCCATGTTGGAGACACACATTTTGCATGCTCATCTTTTCTCTTTTGGAGGCATTGCAGGACAGCAAAAAGGGGCTTTTGATGCTTTCCCCCCCCCCCAATTGCTGGGCACCTCTACCTGCACATCTGGCTTTTATTGCTGCGCCCCATGGTTTGTGTTATGCTGCCCCCCCAACACACTAGAAGATGGAGTAGCTGACTTTTTAATGACCCCCCCCCTCCCCATGGCTGGACAAACACACAACTTGCATGCTTATCTTTTCTATGGGCCCTGTGGCTGAGTTTCTGTGATTTACCTTGGGTCCTACAAAGGTAGCATGTACCTGTGCTGCATTTCTGTACATCTTCTGAACTTGCAATACTCCCTAAAGTTCAGCCTCATGTCCACATACCTTTCAGTGTTTATTTGTTTACTGCAGTGCTTGTAACATCCTTCATTACAATGATGGCGAACCTACGGCATGCGTGCCAGAGGTGGCACTCGGAGCCCTCTCTGTGGACACCCATGCACTCGCCCCAGCACAGAGTTTGCCCCACACCTCTGCCCAGCAGCCAATAGGGACGCTTCCTCTCTCCCCTCAGCACAGAGTTTGCTCTGCCTAGCAGCCCAATGGAAGGGCTTCCTCCCTCCCCCCAGCACAGTTTGCCCTCCCCCTCTGCCCAGCAGCCCAATGGGAACACTTCCTCTCTCCCCTCAGCACAGAGTTCACCCACCTCTCTGCCCAGCAGCCAATAGGGACGCTTCCTCTCTCCCCTCAGCACAGAGTTCGCTCTGCCTAGTAGCCCAATGGAAGGGGTTCCTCCCTCCCCCCAGCACAGAGTTTGCCCTCCCCCTCCGCCCAGCAGCCCAATGGGAGCGCTTCCTTCCTCTGTTGCTATGTTGATACTTTATAGTAAATAAGTGGGTTTGGGGTTTGCATTTTGGGCACTCAGTCTCTAAAAGGTTCACCATCATTGCTTTATTATGTCAACAGATCCCAAGGGAGGTCACTATTCATAAAATTGTGTTGATGATTAAATACAATGTAAATACTTTAAAACAACATTTTTCAGAAGATGTCTCAACAGTATAACAATTAAAGGGCCTGCGGTGGCTCAGCGATTATGAAGCTTGCCTTGTTAGCTGGAAGGCCAGCAAGTCGGCACTTCAAGATCCGGGTACTGCATGATAGAATGATTGCTTGTCTCTGTCCCAGCTCCTGCCAACCTAGCAGATCAAAAGCAAGAAATTGCAAATAGGTCAATAGGGACTACTTTGGTGAGGAAAGATCTTGGGGACACGAAAGGAACCTCATTTGGGCATCACCTTAGCGGAGTGTCTCTAACAAAAACCCTTTCAACCCAGAATAATTTCGGACACTAAATTATTATTATAGTGTAGCAATTAAAACAACTGGTTGTGAGCTCACTTACTGATTTGGAAATAATCCTGAGTGAAATAATAGCGGTTTAAGTTGCACTGGGAATTGGGTTGTGTGGGCATTGTGTTAGGCTTGCTGAGATCCTGCTTACAGTTCTGTTGTATGTTTAGTTGTCTTTAGACTTTGTTGTGTAAAGGTTTTGCTTGAGCAAGAGAGAGGGAGGTTTCCATAATTCCAGCTTTCCTTCAGAGTAATCTAGTAAATGGATTTCAGTCAGAGTAACAGAGTAATTGGATTCTAAATGCAAGTTTTCCCCATCATATTGAGAAAAGAAGCCTTCAAGCAATAATTGAGAGCCAGCGAAGCATACTAAGTGCAGTGTTGAGTTCAAATCCATGCATAAGTAACAGTTTGCTTTTGAGTTGAATTACAACCTTGGCACTCCAGGGGTTCTTGAACTTCAGTTCCCCAAATCCCTGATTATCTGGTGTGCTGACTTGGGCTTCTGAGAATTGAAGTCCAAGAACACCTGGGGTGCCAAGGTTGACTGCTGGAATAAGGTATAAGCATGTTAGTAGAACTTTATTTATATATGCTGTGGTCTAGAGGAGACAATATACAAGAATGACACTGGGGAAAAGATACCTATCTTTTTTGGAAGAACCACTATTATAATCTTCCTAAACCACATAGAACCCAGCTGGTTGGACTTCACCATTCATATTGCTGTCCATCAGCACCCATGCTCCATGGGAATTGAAATCTAGAACATCCAGAGAGTGCCAAGCTGAAGAAGGCCGGCTTATTACAGGAAGACACGTGAGCTAAAATAACCTGAAAAAGAAGCGTCCTCCAGCTCCCCTGACTCAATTGTTAAAAAATTAACTTTGCCAGTTCATCTTCTAATGCTCTGTTAAGTTAACTTGGGAACTAAACCTTCTAGTCTCTATAAAACAAGGAACCTATACACCATTTCATGAAATAGCCTACTACCTGTACTTCCCTTTTGATATTGTTATGTGAAGATTGCTTTAGAAGTTTAATGCTGAACACTTGCTCTTTTCCTTTCAGTTGGAGGTTGGCAGTGATGAAGAACGGAAACTGAACCTGAGGTGAGCATGAGATATTTAATCTTCTGCTTTAGAAATGGCTTCTGGCATTCTTCCCCCAATCTTGCTGTGTAAGTCTTGTTATGAAAGGTGCTCTGTGTGTGTGTGTGTGTGTGTGTGTGAATATTCACAAGGGGGAAGAGATAAGAAATGTTTGGTGTTTTGGACTGCAGAATCCAGCAGGTTGCATTACTGCTGGCCAGAGCAACAATCAAGTTGTGGGAACCTTATCCTCCTACCTTCAGAAAACAAGTGTTTTTCTCTCTCTGCAGAAGGGCAAGAATTTCCGCTGAAGAGAATGTAACTGAGATAGTTTTGTGCTCATGCATTCACATACACCAGTGATGGTGAACCTTGGCACTCCAGGTGTTTTTGAACTTAAATTCCCAGAAGCCCTGATCAGCAGGAGTGCCAACTTGGGCTTCTAGGAATTGAAGCCCAAGAACACCTGCAGTGCCAAGGTTCGCCATAAAGGACTTATACCAATTGTCACATGGGTCTGCTGTTTGTTTGCTAAAACAAGCAAGCACAGGAACCAATACTTCCTGATTTCAGAATGACTGGGGAAAATATTTGTGTGGAGGGTTTTTTGAACTATGAGGTGTCAGATGGCAGCCAGTCTCAGCTGGGCAAAGTTCCTTTCTCAGGGCTCTATAAATCCTAGAATCTCCTACGTTTGTGGAGAATTGTAATTCCCTCACAAAAATAAGAATTTTTTCCCCAAGCTCTGTCCTAGGAAAATGGGCTTTCCTCCTTTCCTTGTCATCTCTCCCTTTGGTGCAGCCAGATGCACGGCTGATGGTGAGGCCACATTGCGTAAGGGGAGTGAGTGACCTGGCTTCAAGCTGCAGCATCAAAATGGTGTGGCAGGAGCAGTGAGAAAGTGGCACAAATTCTCTGGTGACTCATTCTGCAACCAGATGAGCAAGTGCATTTTACTTTAGCATAGACCAGCTTTTCACTGATAGAATGCAATATTTGCTGAATGCAGCGAAAAACATGAAGAGTCTTCTGGCACCTTTAAGGTTTTGTTTAGCAAAAGGATGCCTCAGTTGCAGCCCTTTGCTTCAGAGGCACCTGATGAAATGGGCTGCAGTCCACAAAAGCTTACGACAACAGATAGAAATCATTGGTCTTCAACGTGCCACAACGTGACTCTTGTGCTGTTGCTGCCATGGACTAACCCTTAGGAAGGGAGTCACTTGATGCAAAACTGCAGACTCCTTTGGCAACAAGGGAACCAGGAGTGTTGTGCTTGTATATTTATTTATTTATTTATTTATTTATTTATTTATTTATTTAGTGATCTGGCAGATGTCTTGAGGCTTCCTCTAGCCAAAAATGTGTACTTAAGAGTCAGTGTGCTTCTCCTTTGGTCCATTGGAGGGCAGTCTGACTCCTGTTTCATCTGTCTGCAATGACTCCTTCATTCTTCTTAATGATTTACTCTTTGAGATAGTTTTGTTTGCCTTGACTGACCTTTGCATGAAAGCAGCAGAAAGGTTTCTGCAGAAAGGTTTTGGCTATTTCTCTGCTGGGTAAATATGTGGATTGAGAGAAGATTCCTTCTAAAAGGAGACATGAAGGAGATATATAGGATACAGTATGTCTCTTCAGGACCTGAGATATTGATTTTGTTTAGAATGGCTAGGTCCATGATTGCAAACCTTGATACTCCAGGTGTTCTTGGACTTCAGTTTGTGTGGATTCACAGAGACTTGGGCTTTTGGGAACTGAAGTCTAAAAACACCTGGAGTGCCAGAGTTAGCCATCAGTGGGCTAGGTAATGAAACAAATAAATACAGATATTTACATTTGCATATTATTAATATTGTAGTCTTATGTTTTATTTAATGTACACCGCCCAGAGTGGGTAGACCAGTGATGGTTAACCTTGACAGTCCAGCTGTTCTTGAACTTCAATTCCCAGAAGCCCTGATCAACAGGAGTGCTGACTTGGGCCTCTGGGAATTGAAGTCCCAAGAACAACTGGCGTGCCAAGGGTGCGTTTTACTTCCGCTTCTGGGAGCGACAAGGGTGGTGCGGGCTGGATGAATTGGTGTCAGGGGCCAGATCCGGCCCCCGGGCTGTAGTTTGGGCACCCCTGAACCACGTGACTGGCCCGTGGCCTGAAAAGTTTGGGCACTCCTGCTGTAGACTATTGGGTGGGAGCACATGACCTAGGTCTTATTGCAACTCCATCTTCTGTTTCCCATTCTGTTTTCCTTGTGAAGGTGCCCGCAATACACCAAAGCCTGGTGTATATGTTGTGTAGCATGTGTTTCCCAGCATGGGAGACAATGGCAAGCCCTCAGAAGCCCACTTTGTTGCTTCCTCCTCCTCTGTGTTGCTCTGTGCACGCTGAAGTCAGGATGTGGCAGTCTTGCTAGGATGTGATTCAGCATCCTGTTTTTAAACATCTGATAGAGTCAGCAGCTTCCAGTTCTCGTTGCTGACTTGCTGACTTTAGCTGCAAGACAATAACTGCCTATAGCCCATGCGATGGTGAATTGCACAGGATGGCAATTGTCTTAACCATATGTCCTGCAGTGGGACGTCTGTAGGGTTTCCATTTGTTTGCCCTTGATGAGATTCACTCAAAGCTCCTCAGTTATCACTGACCTAGAATCATGAACCCACTTTGCCACAGTAGGCTCAGTTTCCTGGATACATCAAGATCCATATTTTGAAGCCTGGAATCGACTTAAGTTATTTGTTTGATCTGTTTCTTCCTCTGTACTACATTGTGGTTTTGGAGCCAGCCCACCTTTCTTTTTCACAATTGTAGCATTAAGCTGCATAGCTCTGGTAAATTCCAGGATGTGAGGGTAAGGAGAAGTAATATCTTCTTCTTCTTTCATATTCTGCTCAAACCCTGGACTGCCAAAATGAAGCCACATTTTTCACTTTGCCGTTGCAAACTCCTTCCTCCATTTTCTAATTTGGAAGGAGAAGTAATATGACATAATACAAAGAGTTGGAAAATGCTAGTGAAAGGGAGAAGGAGTTTCTGATGAATGCCTGCCTGAAATGATTGCTCAAGGCATTTGGGTGATAACAACATATTTGGTTTCTTTACAGCAGGGGTGGCCAACCTTTTTTGCTACAAGCCTGACCACGCCCCCTGACCTGCTGAGTGGGCCGGACCATGCCCCTGGAAGTGGAAGCGGGCGCATTTACGTCAGCCATAAATGGGCCCACTTCTGTGTTTACAACAGTCATGGGCGCGTTTTACGGATGACATAAACACGCCTGCTTCTACTTCCAGGTGCAGTGGGGGCAGCGATGGGCCGGATAGGATGATGTCGGGGGCCAGATCCGTAGGTTGGGAACCCCTGGTTTACCACTTTTGTGGTGGATGTAGTTCAAGCTGAGTTGCAGCAGAACTGGCAGAAAATTCCTGCCTGCTCTTTTCATCTCATCGTGAATAGATCGTGTAATCAATCGGACAGTTAATTAACTCTGATGGGTGACATTTTCAGGGCAGTAGCCTTTAAATGACCCAAGAGGATGTTCAAAAGAGGAGTGGCCGGATTGTTTCTTGGTGACAAGAGCCTAGAAAGAGCACAGAATCTGGTTTGGATCCAAAGCCAAACTAGCCTGTCTGGGCAGGGGATGGGTGGGTGGGTGGGGGGGAGAGATAACCAGTTGTATATACACCACATTTTATTTATTCTGCTATTTTACCAAGAAGCTTAAGGTAGCAGATGTGTTTCCCAATTCTTTTTGGATTAGTGTTATATTACATTATAATGTGCGATAAATAGGCTTATTATTTTAAAAAGCAAAGCAGGTTATCCTGGGAGTCATGCCATAATCTTAGCAACTGAATCGGGGTCTAGATCTGGTTTAATGCCAACAGAAGTTAATAGCGTGGTATAACATTGCCAGGAGAGGGACCGTTAATCACCAGAAATTAGTGACATGATAGTTATGTTGCTCACCTCTTCTGGCCAGCGCTTTGAATTGGGTCCTCATAACTGCCCAGTGCACCACATTCTCTGATGTGCCTTGTGGCTGTTGCAAACTGTCTGGTGCAGAGTCCTATTGACCCCATGCGCTGAAGAGTGCTCACCCTCCTTTCGCCTGCTGCCTTTTGTTTCCACGGAGCCCTTTTCTCAAGGAGGCATTCACACAGTTTGTGCCCACGTTGCCGCTTAGGTCGGTGTGCTTGCATGCATTCAAATGGCTACCTTTGAAAATAATCCCTTTGTGCCTGGACCTACCCTGCGGCACGACGGGAGATAAAAGATTATGCCCAGCTCCCCCAAAGAAATGACTGTAGCCCAGCATGGCATGGAAACCCTCTCTTCATGGTGCATCTTTTGAAAGCTCTCCCACACCCAACAAAAACGTGACGATTTGTAATCGTGATGAAGCACATCCCTAGGTCACTGAGACCGCGTTGGCAGATGCCACTCACACTTTGTTCCTGCTGAGAAATCTGTCTTTGTGGGTTTCCTCATTCCCCCCTCTTGTCCTGAAAGAGCTTTAGCATCTGGCACTTTCAATGGCCTGCAGTCTCTGGAAATGCCGCTTGGAATTCTTGGGCCTGAACACACAGCCTACGCCTTCTTGGCCAAACAATACCCACTCAGATGATACTTCTCTTGGCGGACAACCGCAGACATTTTGAGCAAAGCTTGCAAGCTGTGGTTGCCCTTTTGAGTTGAAACACATCATCAGGGGTTGAATTTAATGCTGGGCCTTGGTTGTGTGGTGCCTTCAAGAATGGTCATGTCCTAACCAGAAATGTCAACATAGTCCCACACCAGTGATGGCGAACCTTGGCACTCCAGGAGTTCTTGGACTTCAATTCCCAGAAGTCAGCACTCCTGGGAATTGAAGTTTAAGAACATCTGGAGTGCCAAGGTTTGCCATCACTGTCCTACACCATAACTGTCTGCTCTTTTCATTTATTTTGGACAGCGATCATTCATAAGGTCACCATAAGTCAGAGGTGACTTGACAGGCCATAACAACAACAAAACCTGAAGTTTTGTAATTGTACATCTAGATTTTCTTTTGCTTTTGGAGAGCGTGTGGGTGGACTTCTTTCTTTCAAAAGCTTACCTTGGCAGGACGCATGCTTAGCGTACTTAGAAGGCATACAATTATACCCCTTTTCATTGTAATTAACATCTCGTTAATGTTTGAGGCTTTTCAACCATGTATCCCTCGTTCTTCCTGCAGAGACCAACACAAATTGGCGCTTAGTCAGTAATGTCAGGGTAACTCTGCTAGATCAGAGAAAAGGTACACAGAATGCATAATTTGCTTTTCAAGAGGGACAATCAGAGACTAGCAAACATGCTTTGTGGCATGAATTCCCAAAGCTAGCTATAGCCAGTAAAAATGAGCAAATGCATGGCCATTTACTTTTTCCTTCACCTACAGTCAAATTGACCTTGTTGAAACGATCAGCAAAGAAAACTTTTGAAAGAGAGGTATTCAAGAATGAAGCAGATGGATGCAGGGTGGACTTCATACACAGAACGTATGCAAGCTTTTGAGGACTCCAGAATTCTTAGGCTGTTCATCTTCAAGTGGCATATACGATTCTGAATATTGGCTCTCCTCATGGCGATCAGCCACGAATATTGTCCTGGGGACAATATAAAGTACAGTAGTGGCCTTTTATTTGCCTTCCGCCTCGCAGCGTGAGTAAAAGAAGAGTGCAGTGCCACTTTTGAAACCCATTTTAAAGGGTATAGCCCTGTAGGGAGGTGCAAGAAATGAAAATAACAGAGAAGAGCAGATTCTCATTAGTCCATTTCACACTCTTTTGTGTTAGTGGGTATGTGTGCAGAATTCCAGTCACTCATCCCATCAGTTTGACACTTCTTAATCTAAAGCAAGAGTTCCCAACCTAAGGCCACTAGTCAGATCTGGCCTGCGGCACCATTCAATGTGGGGAGCCCCACCCTCCAAGGACATTTGAGAAACAAACCCCTTTGAAGCTGTTGGGACAATATGGCCACTCCCATTGGGCTTAATGGCCATGCAGCCTGACTGAAAGAGCGTGACCCGGGCCCTGGCTTGAAATGTTGGGGACCCCTGATCTAGAGATTGGGTGGGACTGTGGTGGGTTAGTGTTTACAATGCTGTACTTGATGAATGGAAGGTTAGCCGTTTGAGACTCGAGTGCTGCACAACAGAGTGAGCTTCTGCCTCTGTCCCAGCTCCTGCCAACCTGCAGTTTAAAAGCAAGAAATTGCAAGTTGATAAATAAAGACCACTTCAGTGGTAAAGGTAACAGTGTTCCGTATACTCCAGTGTCTAGTCCTGCCTGGCATATGTCCATGGCAATGTCTGTGGATGTAAAGAGTGGTGGCTCTTCGGCTATAAACAGAGATGAGTACTGAACCCTAGAGTCCGATATGACTTCAAGCAAGGGAGACCTTGACCTTTCCTAATCGAGAGAGAAGTACAAATGACTCTGGAGTTTTATTTGCAACCCAGCTGTTTGACTGTATTTTTCTTCTGATAATGCCCTTGTTTTACAGACCCAGCAGAGGAGAAGAAGAAAAGCCTGTAGGAGGGGAATTATTTGATGCGCTTCAGCTGCCCCCCCCCCTTTCCTTGTTTTGAAAGGCCTTCTTTCATGGGGATGTGTTGGGGCACGTTTCTCTGGAGCCAGGATATTGGAGAGGAGGGGGGAAGTGCAGAGTTGGGCAGAAACCATCAGTTCTTGGGTAGCATCAACAAGATTGGGAGGCTTTTCTCTCCTTCTCAGAATACCCCGTTGGTCTTGACTCTTCATTTGCCTTGCCAAAAAGAAAACCCTTTGTGGAGAAGCAAAAGGATGTGAACTTGAACAGTTGGTTATGAGTTTTTCTGATTTCACTGACTTCTGCTTGTCTTTGGGGCCAGCACGATGCTTCTGCTGTTTAAAGAAATCCCGTCCAAAGCAGTACGTATGCGGTGCAACTTTTATCTTTGATTCCTACCCACCCCCTTAAAAAAAGCTATACAGTATTTGCTTACAGAGATTTTGGTACAATTTAGCTTACTTGATGCTAATTGTTTTTTGAAGTGAAATGTCTTTTTTTAGGTATGCACGATATTTGTTTTTCATTTTTACTTCGCATTCCAGCAACTAGGCTTGGGTTTTAGATGTTGTAGATGTAGAAATGGGGCTGGGTTTAATGGCCAGCGTTTCTTATTTCCCACAAGAAATCTAGGTTTCTCTGTTGCAGCAAAAGTGACGTTATGTGGTGGAAGCATTTGTGGACTGCAGTTGTCAAATGCAACTGAAGATGTGGTCTGCACTCTCTGTGGAAACTGAATGTCAAATAAATCCCATTAATCTTTAAAGTGCCACGAGATCCTTTGTTGTCTTTATTAGTGGTCATCGGCTGCAACTTGTGTCCATTGAGCATGTGGCCCCAAAATGAAGCAGTAATCTGTGGCTGTTCCTTTCATTGGGACTGCCTGGTGGGTGATCTCACTGGCGCTTTATAAGGCTGCATTCAAGGTCGAGGGCACTTTTCCTCCTCTTTATTATAAACAGGAATTGTGCACTGCTTTTCTTAGAATGTGAGGAAACAGTGAGAAAGCCTGCCTTTTGGGTTGGAGGGTAAATAAGGGGGGAAAGGAATCTTCATCATTTCACTTCTTTGATGTGTGGGACATTCTCAACTTTAAAGTCAATAAGATTATGCGTCAGTTTGGCTCTGTGTGTTATCCAATGATGAAACCATTAATGGATTTACTGTATGTTTGACACATTATTCCCAGATCTACTAGCCATTTTAAAGGCTGTGGCCAAGTTAAATCCCAAGTAAAATCATAGCAACGGAACAAGTACATTATTGCCCCCAATATATCCCAACATCATGTCGAGAATTTGCGCAGGAGGGGTTCCCAGTGGACTATCCAAAGCTTTTATTTTTTACTGCTGCTTTTGTGCTATAATCTTCCTCAGAAGGTGGCAGAAAGGTAGAAGTGGCTGCCTCTCTTCATCTCAAAGCATCATTTACAGTTGAGGAGGGATAAAAAACGAAAGCCACAGTGTTGAAGTCACTAACCTATGAGTCACCACAGGGGTTCCCAACCTTTTCAAGCCAGGGGCCAGATCACGCTCTCTCAGTCAGCTTCGTGGGCCGGACAGCCATTTTGCCCTGCCTGCACAATGAGGGTGGCCATTTTCCTCCAACAGCTTCAAAGGGATGGACATGTTGTTTCTCGAAGGTCCTTGGAGGGGTGGGGACCACATGAAATGGCACCATGGGCCAGATCCAGCCCACGGGCCTTAGGTTGGGAACCCCTGAGTCACCATGTTGGAAGCCACTTGACAGCATATAGCAGCAGTATCATCTGCTGTTAAAGTTATTTGAAAAGAGCCCAGACTTAATAAGGCAAGAGACACAAATGGAGTTATTGCTTGTAAAATATTTTTATACAGTCCCTCCTCTGATGATACCAGGGCAGGACGTAAACACAGATGCTCTAAAACTGCTGCACACAACTCGCCCTAGATGGCAGGGTCTTTAACCAAGTATTGCATAACTGCGTTTGAGGGCTCACGATGTCTCTTATAAAAACATGTATAAAAAGCTGCTGAAGCAGCCAAACATGAAACTGAGTTGGAAAATTACAGAGCGTGCTTGAAGAGACCCGAAGCTTTTAAATGTAAAAGCATTTCTAGTGAGGGAGCATCATTGGCGCATTATGATAGCCTTTAGTCATTTGTTTAAAAGCTGGAAACTTGGGGGATGCCTCTTATGTAGAACAAGAGCCCCAGTGTTTTGAAGGACATAAGCCACAATCCTTTGGTCACGGTTATGATGTCCTAAAGTTTCCAGAGATGTTGAAGTCATGGCACACCCACTTTTCCTTGAAGGAAGGAGAGAGCCAAGACTTAAGGGAAGCGCAAAATATGCACAGCATTTACTTGAATGTCAGTTTACAGTTTTCTTGCTTCTTTACTGTTTTCTTGCTTCTGCACTGGTGGCACAGTGGTTAAAATGCTGTCCTGCAACTAAAATGTTGTGAGTTCGATCCTGACCACGGCTCAAGGTTATCCCAGCCTTGAGGGTAAAATGTTAATTAACTTGTGAACCGCCCAGAAAGTGCACTAAGCGCTATGGGGCAGTATATAAGTGTGATTGCTTTGCTTTTGAGCTTGAAAATAGGCATGAGATAAATTGCCTTTCATTTACAACAGGAGTTCTCAACCTTTTAAAGCTGGGGGCCGAGTCACGCTCCCTCAGACAGCTTCGGGGGCTGGATGGCCATTTTGCCCTTCCTCCACCACATGGCACTTCTGGGTGTGGTGGAGGCGGTGGTTGGCCAATGAAATGGTGTCGAGGGCCACAGGTTGAGAATCCCTGATTTGCAGTGCATGTTGAATAGAGAAAGTGTTGGAAGTGCCTGTAGATCTGGTTTCCGGCTCCTCTGCTGCCCCTCTAAAACTGGACATAACAAAAGCATCATACCTAATACAGCTGTGTTTTTATTGAAGAACATATACATGGATATAAGAGTAATGGTCAGCTTTTATTTATGTATTTAGTTATGCACGCCGGCATGCATGGTTCCCCTCCTCTCTCTTTGTCCTCAGGCTGAGGTCAGGCTGAGCAAGAGAATGACCAACCACTGCATTTAACCACTGCGTTTCATGACTAAGTAATTGAGTTCCAGGGTCTGGCAAGGTTTGGGGCTGTATCTCTGGCCAGTTGAATTGGAGAGGATGGCCTTTGTCTCAGTTAAATAAAGCCCCTGCTCCCATTATCTGTGGAGGACTGCGGTGACTTAGTGGTTAAGATGCTGAACTTGACAACTGGAAGGTCGGTAGTTTGAGACATGAGTGCTGCACGATGGAGTAAGCTCTTATCTGTCCCAGCTTTTATCAACCTAGCAATCTGAAAGCAAGAAAGTGCAAGTAGATAAATAGGTACCCCTTTGGTGGGAAAGGTAACAGTATTCCATGTGCTCCAGTGTCTAGTCATGCCTGCCACATGTCCATGGAAACGTCTGCAGATGCAGGCAGCATTTGGCTCTTTGGCTGTAAACAGAGATGAGCACCGAACCCTAGAGTTGGATAGAGCTGTCTTTTGAGCAAGGGAGCCCTTAACGTTTACCTACCTTAATCTGTGGCATCTTTGTTTTGCCTTCCAGTTTGAGCGACAGCTTTTTTATGGTGAAAGGCGCTGCGTTGTTCCTCCAGCAAGGAAACAGCCCGCAAGGACCACGCAGTCTTCCTCACCCTCACAAACATGCAGGTAAATTGTGGTTGTGGAAGAGCATCATTTGGTGCCTATGGCTATAGTTAGAGGGTACGCAACAGTAGTGGCGAACCTATGGCACGCATGCCAGAGGTGGCACTCAGAGCCTCTCTGTGGGCACCTGTGGCTTTAAAGCTGTAGTTTGTCCACCACTGGTCTAAAGTTGATGGCCTAGGTTGCTTATCACACTTGAAAGATATTTAGGAAGACTTAAATAAAACCAACTAACAAATAAGTCCGAGTGAGTCAGACTTTGATCCGAGACCAAACTACCTAATCAGAGCTATAACTCAGATGGTCAGTTTGGAGAGCTGTGACCTGCCAGGGCAGTCAGCCATTGGTTAGAAGGACTACTGACTGGATTTAGTCCTGGATAGCAGCCTTCATTCTGATGTTTTTGAGATGAGGAACATTTACAGGGAGTGAATAAATAGAGGGTAACACCAATATAGCTTGTAAAAACACCTTTCTGGACCATGTAAGCTGTTATAGAACACCCCAGAGCAGTGATGGCGAACCTTTCAGAGACCGAGTGCCCAAACTCGACAGGCTGCTGTCTGTGCCACAGAAGGCCGGGGCAAACGGTGCTGGGGGGAGGTTGGAAGTGCTCCCATTGGACTGGTGGGCAGAGGGGCAGGTTTTTAATGATAGTGGACCATTTTATTGTGATTGTGGATTATGAATTGTGAACCGCCCAGAGTCGCTAGCATGATAGGGGCGCCCATATAAATTTAAATAAATAAATAATAAGCACTCCCATTGGACTGCTGGGCAGAGGGGCAGGACAAACTGTGCTGGGGGAGGGAGGAAGCACTATCTTTGGACTGCTGGGCAGAGGACTGGGGCCACCACTGCCCCAGAGCTTAAAGAATTGAGTAGGGGGCTGTTTCAAACCATGCTGATGGTTTTCTGCTTCTGGATCTGCAGGTGATTTGCCTCAACATCTTCAGGTGATGATCAACCTCCTTCGCTGTGAGGACAGAATCAAGTTGGTAAGAAGAGTTGGCTCCTTCCTCGCTTTCGTGTTAAAAGCCACAACCTCACTGCAGGTCTGTGCCGGTATTGTAATAAAGAGTCTTTTTTGAATTGTGTTTCTAAAATAGATCAAACTTTATTGCCTTCCCTGATCCCAATAAGTTAGACGTGCCTCCAGGTGAAATTTCAACCCAGTCATGTGATTAGGGGTGCGTTTATGGTCCTGCAAAGACATCTACCCATATTATCACGAGACATCATCATGAATGCCATGGCCTAAATCTCCCTCCATCTCTGTTCCCTTGTAGAACAAAGGGGGACGACACTGGAATGTAACATTTTGACATGTTTTTGTTCTGGAACTCCTTTCAGCCCTACTGGTGTAGTCACTGTTTACGCTAAGGGAAATTGTTGACCAGAAACATCTGGAGGGACCATCGTTGGCCACTTTTGCTTTAGACCAGCATTTCTCAAATTATGTTTCAGGGGCAAGCCAAAAGTTCCAGCCTATTGAGTGGAGTAAGACATCTGTTTAAACTGTTCTAGTTTCCTCTCGCCAGAACAGGCCTAGGTAAACTAGCACAGAACTTGTACAAGGTGTGGATTTGAGCAGAGTTTGGGCATCGGAGGCTCAATGTGTGAAGGAAAGGGCCACTGAGATCTGCATTCCTGTCTTTTTAGGCCGTTCGTTTAGAAAGCACTTGGGCAGATCGTGTGAGGTACATGGTCGTTGTCTATAGCAACGGGCGCCAAGACACGGAGGAGAATATCTTGCTTGGAGTGGATTTTTCCAGCAAGGAAAGGTAAGCATTGAATACCTGGAAACGGTTTGAAAAGTAGCTGCCACCCACTTGACATTTCCCTGGGAAAATCGGGGTTTTGAGAGCAAAGTGAGAGATGACTGGTCTCTGTCTCGATGCAGCCTGTAAATCAAATCAAAACCCATGACAAAGGTGTTAAACTCTGATTAAGTCCCTGGTCAGCCTTCCTGTCCTCCAATTGACCTTGAGCCAGTCAGTCTGACCTGCCTTGCAAGATAGTCGTGAAGATGAAATGGAGGGACAGGGGGGTGGATGTCCCCAAAGCCACCCAGAAATCAGCACTAGATGGCAAGATAAAAAATGAAATAAACAGGTGAAGAGAATCTCTTGTCAGTTTCTCTCTTGAGGTCCTTGGGTAGTTTTAGACCCATGATGGTGAACCTTGGCATGCCAGCAGTAAACCCATTCGTGTGGATTCACAGGGACTTGGGCTTCTGGGAGTTGAGCTGGTGTGCCAAGGGTCGCCATCACTACCTTAGACGGTACTATTTCTTTTTCTTGCCAGCAAAAGCTGCACCATCGGAATGGTTCTACGTTTGTGGAGCGACACAAAGATTCACCTGGACGGTGATGGGTAAGGAATGAGCGCAGCTTATGAGTACCAGAGGAGAAGCTATACTAGTTGGTTTAAAAAAAACCAAACACCTGCCTTGAACTGATCTTTACTTGACCAATTTGAAAGCTTTGCCTGTGAGCCAATCTTGATGATTCCGCATGAATGAGAGTACGTGAGTTACATGTCCCTGAGGGACTGTGGTGGCTTGGTGGTTAAGATACTTGACTTCAGGGGTGCCCAAACTACGGCCCGGGGGGCTGGATGCGGCCCCCAATGTCAATTCATCCGGCCCACAAAGCCCTCGTCACTCCCGGAAGCGGAAGTAATGTGCCCATACTTCTGGGAGTGACGAGGGCTTTGCAGGCCAGATGAATTGGCATCAGGGGCCACATCCAGCCCCTGGGCCATAGTGACCAGCCCCTTGAACCACGTGACCGGCCCACGGCCCAGAAAGTTTGGGCTCCCCTGCTTTACTTGATGACTGGAAGGTCAGCAGTTTGAGACCTGAGTCCTACATGATGGAGTGAGCTTCTATCATCTGTCCCAGCTCCTGCCAACCTAGCAGTTCGAAAGCAAGAGCTTGAAAGTAGATAAATAGGTACCAGTTAGGTGGGAACAGATAAACAGTGCACTGTGACATTTATTTATGCCTCCCATGTGTCCATGGAAACATCTGCAGAGTCAGACAGCACTGGCTGTTTGGCTGTAACAGAGATGAGCACTGAACCCTAGAGTTGGCTATGACTGGCTTTCAACCAAGGGAGACCTTGACCTTCTATGGCCCTAAACCTAATATATAGCGATTCTTCTTCTTCCTCTTCTTTGCCAGTGGGTTTAGCGTCAGCACAGCTGGGAAGATGCACATTTTCAAACCTGTTTCGGTGCAAGCCATGTGGTGAGTGGCCTTATTATCCCTTCCCAAGAGTTTGAGTCTCTTCTTACTTCAGGCGAAACAGCAGCATTTCACTCCCCTCCTGCCCCGTTTTCTCCCCCACACGTCTAGGTCTGCCCTGCAGATCCTCCACAAGGCTTGCGAGGTGGCTCGGAGGTACAACTACTTCCCAGGTGGGATGGCCCTGGTCTGGGCCACGTACTACGAGAGCTGCATCGCCTCCGAGCAGAGCTGCCTCAACGAGTGGAACGCCATGCAGGACCTGGAGTCGACACGCCCCGACTCACCAGCTTTATATGTGGACAAGTGGGTTCTGGTACCTTCCCCGTCCTGAGCTTTGAAAAGTTTCCTGGCTGAGGGTTTCATTGACAGGACGCGTCTGTCTGGGTGTTCTTTTCCCCACCAGGCCGACAGAGAGGGAGCGCGCAGAATGGCTCATCAAGGCCAAGCTCCGGAGTATCATGATGAGCAAAGATCTGGAGAACGTCACCTCGAAAGAAGTGAGCGGACCCTGCGTTGCAACGATGGCCTCGTTCCCTTCACTGCCTGCCCAGAAAGACGGAAGCATCCCTACGATCTAGCCCCGTGATGGCAAACCTTAGCACACCAGGTGTTCTTGCACTTCCATTCCCAGAGTCATAAGAACTTGCGCTTATGGGAAATTGAAGTCCAAGAACACGCACAGTAAACCCATTCATATGGATTCTCAGGGACTTGGGCTTCTGGGAATTGAAGTCCAAGAACACCTGGAGTGCCAAGGTTCGTCATCATGGATCTAGCCTAGGCTGATAATCCTTCTGTTTGTTTTACTCCCCTCCCCATCTCTGTCGCAGCTTAGAAACGTTGTGGGGCACCATGGGACTTGTAGTCACAAACGGCCATTCCTCCAGGCTCTGCTTTATCTCTTGCCTCCTGTCTTGGCAGATCCGGAATGAGCTGGAGAAACAGATGAGCTGCAACCTGAAGGAGTTCAAGGAATTCATCGACAATGAAATGCTGCTGATCCTGGGCCAGATGGATAAGCCTTCCCTCATTTTCGATCACTTGTTCCTGGTAAGTGGCAAGGGAGGAGGCCCAGCCCACAAAGCCTTGCTTGGCCTTGTATCGTTCCTAGGCCAGAGGTGGCGAACCTTTTAGAGACCAAGTGCCCAAACAGAGGGGCAGGGCAAACTCTGTGCTGGGGGGAGGGAGGAAGCGCTGCCATTGGGTTGCTGGGCAGAGGGGGGGGACTTTGCTGGGGCAACGGTGCGTGTGCCCATAGAGAGGGCTCTGAGTGACCCCTCTTAACATATGTGCCATAGGTTTGCCACCACTACCCTAGGCCAAGAGTGAAAAAGGGCTAGATTACCTTCTAAGGCGGAGCTTTGGGGATGTATTCCAGCAATGGGCAGGGCCAAGGAGGCAACGCATAGTTTAGCTTAAAGATCTAACCAGGAACAACTCAGGTTTGGGAAAGACGTTTCCCCCTTCCCAGAGTTGCCTAGAAGCCAGGAAGCCATGGAAACAAACAGCAGGAGGTGAGGCCCCCCCCCCCAGCTGGTAGTTGGGGATCCCCAGAGAAACCGGACTCTTCTCTCTTTCCTACAGGGGTCTGAGTGGAACGCCTCCAACCTAGAAGAGCTCCAGGGCTCTGGGTGAGTAACGCGCCTCCCAGTCACTGGTAAAATTGACTCCAGGAAACGGGTAACGCTGGCCAGCAGTAAGAGGCGGGGAAAATCTCGAATCTGACAGCTCTGAACTCCTTGTGATGCGAGTTCTTGTACACCAACTCTGATCCTTCCCCCTTTCAAGGCTCACTAAAATAAGTCAGATTCCTAACGAAAGAGCAGACAAGAACTGTCGGTATTAATGGGAAGCAAAATGGGAGATCCAGGGACATTTTGATCCAAGGGTGTCCAGACTAGACCCATGGGCTGGATCTGACCCGTGGGCCATAGTTTGGGCACCCCTGGGTTAGGTGCACAGCACTCTTCTTCAAAGCCAGGCACGCCATTATGCTGACCGGTTCCTCTCTTTGCAGTGTGGACTACATCTTGAACGTCACCAGGGAGATTGACAATTTTTTCCCTGGCATGTTCGCCTACCACAATATCAGAGTCTACGACGAAGAGACCACCGACCTCCTGGCCCACTGGAATGAGGCCTACCATTTCATAAACAAAGCCAAGTAGGTTGTGTGTGCGTCTGTGTGGGTGTGGTCCTGACGCCCTTTTGTCATCATGCATCTATCTCAGTAATCTTCCGTCCCCATGTGTGACTAGCCAGAGTACAGCTGGGGAGTGTGGAAGAGGAGGATGGGGGCTGAGCGCTGTTTCCGCAGACGTGTGGCAGGCATGTCAACACCTGAGTGTATGGAACAGTGTTTACCTTCCCACCAAAGCGGTCCCTATTGATCTACTTATTTATTTATTTATATTTGTTTATCGCCCTCTCCCCCGAAGGGACCCAGGGCGATTTCCAACAATTTTAAAAACTTTAAAAAGCTTAAAAACTTAATTAAAAGCTAGGCATTATAACTTGGATGTACTGGGGGTCAAACCATCCAACTGGCTGGGGAAATTGAACCATCCACTCCCCAGACCAGACCTGCCAGACCAGACATCTACTTGCAATGTCTTGCTTTCAGACTGCTAAGTTGGCAGGAGCTGGGACAGAGACGGGAGCTCACTCCGTCATGCAGTACCCTGCAATCGAACTCCGACCTTCCAGTCAGTGAGTTCAGCGTCTTAACCACTTGAGCCACTAGAACAGGATAAGAACAGGTTAAAAGCAGAATGACACAATGAGATATTAAATTTACCCCTAAATAATTTATCAATAAAATTCAGCCCCTATCTGATTAATAAAACACCTTCTCTTTTGCATGGCTTTCCTGCGTAATGTGAAATAAAAATGTCCATTCTCTCCCCCCCCCCCCGCTCACTATGGTCTGCCTGTGGCCTTCAGGAAAAACCGTTCCAAGTGCCTAGTCCACTGTAAGATGGGGGTCAGCCGCTCGGCGTCGACAGTCATCGCCTACGCCATGAAAGAGTTTGGCTGGTCCTTGGAGAAGGCATACAATTACGTGAAGCAGAAGCGCAGCATCGCCCGGCCCAACGCCGGCTTCATGAGGCAGCTGCAGGAGTACCAGGGCATTTTGGATGCCAGGTAAAAGGGTGCTTGGGGCAGGGGGTGGGAGCCAGGGTCTTTGATACAGCAGACTTTGGAGGGCTGCACAGAAAGTGGCCTTTTTGAACCACCGTCAGGCGTACCCTGGTAACGGCCACCCTGTGCTGTCGGGCTAATCTTTCTCACACTAGGTCAGGAGAAAGGAACTCGCCAAAAGGTGCCTTCAATTTGGCAGTTTCACATCTGGCCTAGAAGCATTTGGAGAGGAACATCTGTTTTAAATTCTTATTTAGTCACTGATTTATTGTGGATCTACCCTGCTTTTCTGCCAAAGATTTTGAGACAAAATAGGTGCATATCAAATACGAAGAATGGTAACAGTTTGGACACAAAGAAACACATTTAGCCTATTAAAGCAGGGTTGCTTTAAACACCCCACCTAAAAACCAAAAGCGTCCAAAGATTGTGAGTCCATTTCGGTGCTCAACGCAAGCTTTGGGTGATAACTCCAACCACCTCACTGGCCTTTGGAAAGAGGAGGGGCGGCAGCAGAAGACATCGTCTAGGTCTTCACTCTGCTCTCGCTTCCCTCTCGGAGCATTTTGGCTTCCCTGTCCCTGTCAGGAATGATGCTTCTGGGCAGCTATTTCAGGCCTGGCGACAGTTGTGGTCTCTGGTGGCCGCCCACAGACTGTATGTGCATGAGACTGGGGTGTGTGTGTGTGTTTGTTTCTCTCCAGTTCATGCTTGAGAGGAGGCAAAACTTGTCAACTCAGCACATTGCTCAGCTCAGAAACCAATGGTTTTCCATGGTGTTGTTGTTTTTTACTTTTAGCATCTTAAGCTTGGGTAAGTTACTCACTCTCAGCCTATGGAGTTCTTGGTTCTTGCTTGCCTATATTTGACTTCTGTGACTTTGAGCTTCCGCCTCTAATGCTTCTAAGACCAATGGTCCCCAACCTTTGGGTTTGGGACTTCAATTCCCAGGAGCCTAAGTCCATTTCCCAAAGCACTGGATGGACTGAGACTTCTAGGAATTGAAGTCCAAGAACCAAAGGTTAGGAAACACTGCTCTGTGAATCCACACGGATGGGTTTACTGCCCAGTAAACCCATTCATACGTGCAGTAAACCCATCCGTGTGGATTCAGAGAGACTTGGGCTTCTGGGAATTGAAGTCTAAGAACACCTGGAGTGCCAAGATTGGCCATCACTGACATACATCAATACAGGTTACAACCGCCTCGGTTTACGTTTGCTGCGGTTTACAATGGCAAATCCTATGGGAATGCTGTCCCAGTTTACAAATTTTTAATGTATTTTTTTCGGTTTACAATGATCAATTCAGGACCTTTTTTTTATTTTTCAATGCATCCCTATGGATGTTTTGGTTTACAGTTTTTTTGGGTTACGACTGAGGCTATTGGAACTCCATTGTAACCTGGGGTTTTACTTTACCTACAGATGCTTGATTGATGAGTGTTAGTAAGATACAGGAGTGATGGTGGGAATTTTCATTTTGGGAATGGAATAAAAAGCCAAGTTAAGCTTTCCGGTCTTGGAACTCTTTCCTCAGCAAGCAGCGTCATAATAAGCTGTGGAAGCAGCAGTCGTCAGAGGACGACCTCCCGCATGACGGCCACGGTGAGCCGGGCGACTTCTTGCTTGACCATTTTGATGTTGACCTGGACCCTGCCGCTTGCCCAGGCCCTGGGAGGAACCAGGAACCCACGGACTTCCACTATTGCTTCCGGCGCCTCCCTGACGCTTTCCCTGAGGACGGGGAGCCCTTCTTCCAAGTGGAGGACCTAGAAAGAGACGCACTTCTCGAATCTACCCTCTTGGCAGACCTGACCTTTCAGCAGTTCTCCGACGTGTCCGAAGCGGTGGAGCTGAAGGGCAAAGAGGACGCTGAAATCAGGGCTGGAATTGGTGAGGAAGAAGTCGGGAAGGAGGCGGAGGCCACGAAGGACGGAGCGCTGCTCAGGCTTTCCGTCCCAGAGGAAGGAGAATGCGGGGAGGAGAAACCTGTCGAAAGGTGGAAACGACGTTCCTCTGTACAGGAGGAGGTGGAGAGCAGGCTGAACTGTGAGAACCTCAACAACAACAACAGCAGTAGCAAGAGGAGCTGCCCGGAGAAGTTTGAGGTGTGTGTGTTAAGGGGGAAGGGGGGACACCAGGTTTCAGGGCTCAGTTGGGGGAGCCTCCACCCCACCCACCCCTTTTCCCCCTTGCTTGAAAAGCAGCTTCCCTGATTAACGGTTCCTTCCCATCCTGAATTACACCTGAACTCATGATCTTAACTGGGTTTTATAAGCTAAGGAAGGCTGCGCCTAGTTAGTTAGTTAGTTAGTCCTTCCTTCCAGAACAGGTGTAGGGGTGGGGGGTGGGGGTGATTGGGGGGGAGGTGCTGAAGCGGGGGAAGCAGCTGGAGATTTCTCCCATGGCAGCCTCCGATAGGCTATTGTTCTTGTGACTGCAGCTTTCTGTGGCTTTTGTCTAGCAGGGAGGAGGAAATCGTGAGTCACCAGGGGAGGAAACCGGACGCTTTTCCTCTGGTTTCCCCCACTGCTGTGAATGATCCATGTGTTAGTACAGGGGTGCCCAAACTACAGCCCGACACCAATTTATCCGGGCCACACCACCCTTGCCGTTCCTAGTAAAATGCAAGTAAAACACATCCGTATGGGTGCATTTTACTTCTGCTTCCAGGAGTGGCATGGGCCGGATGAATTGGTGTTGGAGGCCAGATCTGGCCCATGGGCCATAGTTTAAGCAGAGAAAATGGCAGCCTAAAAATCTATCTCATCTAGTTGGAAAACAGATTGCAAGGCGCATTTTACTTCCGCTTCTGGTGGGAGGAACCACATGACCAGCCCGCAGCCCGAAAAGTTTTGACACCCCTGTTTTAGGAGCTGTGCTGGTGAAAGAAGTCTCAGAAAAACCTCCTGTCTTAAAAGGGACATATAAGAAAACAGCAGACCTACTAAATACATAAATAAATCTCATGTCAGATTACTCTCGGTTGAAAGGATTTTTGCTGAAGAAACTCAACTCAGGGGACACCCAAATGAGGTTCCTTTCATGTCCCCAAGATCTGTCATGCAGCACTCCGGTATCGAACCCCGACCTTCCAGTCTCCGAGCACAGCGTCTTTACCACTAAGCCACTGTAGTGTTGCAATAAGCCTATTTATGGCTTGAAAGAAAAAAAATGTCCTTTATTGTAGTTCTCCTGGTTCCTTTCCAGCCCGACGCCCTCTTTGGGATCCTGAGCAAAGTGAAGCCTTCCTACCAGTCTTGCACCGACTGCATGTACTCCTCCGTCGGGGGCCCTGAGAGCGGTTTCGGGGAGCCACGTGGCCACCTGCCTCCCGTCCTCCCTTGCAGCTCCGCTGTCTGCACCCAGCCCTCCCTTCTCTTGCATGGGGCGCCTTCATTCCTGGAGCAACCCTTCAGCGCATCTCCACCGAAGGAAACTCGTGGATCTAAATCCGACAGCTTGCCTTCCGTGCTGGCAGGGAGCGATTCCCGGGATAGTGGTGCTAGCAAGCTGAGCGAGGCCGGTTGGCCCTGCGACTTTGCCGAGAAACCCAAAGATGCACTCAAACCCCCTGCGGCTGCTTTGCTCAGCCCCAGACTCTGCGACAGGAGCCCCGTTCTTCCCGATGGGATGAGGGAGAACTCTTCGCCGAGGAAGGAAGCCCGGCCAACCAAGGACTTAAAGTACTTGCTGTTCAGTAAAGAGTTAGAAAAGCCGGCCACCAGCAGTTACTTGATGCAGCATCAAGAGTCCCTCCTTCAGCTTCAGAAAGCAGGTTTGGTCCGGAAGCATACGAAGGAGCTGGAGAGGCTCCGGAGCCTTCCGGCAGACACACCTGGCCAGGTGAAGGAAGAAGGGCTGAGGGAGGCAGCCATCCCTGAAGAAAGCCCTGAGATGGTGGCTTATCACCAGAGCCCATGGCCTCTTCTTGGGCCATTGCCGGAAGGTGTGGAAAGCGACACCAAAAAACTGTACAAGGCCCTTCTCCAGAAGACCTCCACGCCAGCCACGCCGGCCATGGGCAAGCCGGACCACACGGCCAGTTTCACGAAAGACTTCCTCAAGACCATCTGCTACACGCCGCCCTCCTCACGGAGCTCCAACCTCACCCGGAGCTCCAGCAGCGACAGCCTCCACAGCGTGCGCGGGAAGCCCGGCCTGGTGAAGCAGCGGGCCCAGGAGATCGAGACCCGGCTGCGGCTGGCCGGCCTGACCGTCTCGTCTCCCTTGAAGCGGTCCAACTCCCTGGCCAAGCTGGGCAGCCTCAACCTCTCCTCGGAGGACCTGTCCAGCGACCCGGACCTCTCCATCTTGATGGGCACCAGAGAAACCAAACCGGGCCTGCCTTCGGGGCCCGGGGCCTTCCCCCTCTCTTCGAAGAATGCGGAAGGGGGACCCCAACTGTTGGCCAAGCCCCTCCCGGGGAAACTGAAGGTTACGCCTTGGATGGAGAAAAGCTGACGCCCTTGTAATCTTGTTTGTCTTAAATTTTATTTCCCACCCTGCTAAAGTCAGTTTCATCATCCTATAAGAAGTGGAAAATTCAGCCTCCTTTCCCTTCTGGTGTTACAAGCAGAAAGGTGGAATGTGGAAAGACTCAAGGATGAGCTAGTAGTCCAAGGGAAAAGAAGAACGGACATGTGTAGCTTGCTGGCGAGGAAGAGGCTTCTGTATGTCATGTGGCCCCTTGCATCTTCTAGAACAATCTAGTGGCAACCCTCAGACCAGTCTTTCACAACCTTTGGGTTTTTGGACTTCAATTCCCAGAAGCCCAAGTCAATTCCCCAAAGCAATGATCGGCCAACATAATAACTTAGGCTTCTGGGAATTAAAGCCTCCCTTGTGGGGCTTGGGCCCCACATTGGGAGCCTCTGCCCTAGATCTTCTCCATGCCAAAAATAAACCTGCTGGTCTAAAAGAATGGCAGCATTTTCCTTTGCCGCCTAAACTGAGCACAACCCGAAGGCCGAAAGAGGCCACTGTGGAAGGAACTGAAGACAGCAGTGTAAAAAACGCTACCTCCATTTTCCATGTTATTTATACATAGAATAGACATAAAAATATAGTTGGGGTTTTTTCCAAAATCATGTTCTGAAATTGCTAACGTAAAGGGGGGGAAATACCCACCGGAATTTGTTCAGTCAATGCTTGACAATATTTTCTGCTTCAAGTGTTCACAGTTTTTTGCCCGTTCCCCTTCCTGCCCAAGTACAGATCAGGTACGGCCAAAGGTACAGCCGTGGTTCTCTCTAATGTCCGATATTAGTCATGAACGTGGACTTCAGTCGTATGTATTTCTCCTGGCCCTTTGGATGAAGAACACATTTAAAAAAAAGGGGGGGGGATCATATTATCTACTTGAGGCCAAATTTGATCTGTCCGTTCTGTGTAAATCTCTGTTGGTGTCATGATGGATGTTTTACATCGGTCACCTATTTGAAATGTCTGTGCTCATCTTGGCTGCCTTTTGTCCTGTGCCTGCGTAGCTGGTTTTGGGCAAGGTTTGTGAGATGTAGAATCTTGTTATTTAACTGACAAAAAGAGCTACTTTTTTCTTCGTAGCCAGAGACCAAAAAGACCTCAGAAATGCTCCGTCATGACCGCTGAGCACATTTCATTTGAACAGTGGAATAAGTTAATCCACCCCCCCACCCCCCAGTGAAACTGTAAAAAAAATAATTTAATGTGACAAACATTCCCTCTCCCCACTTTCGTCAGAAGGTCAAACTCTTTATCTCAGGTCAACATTTTCTCTTAATAAAAAGCAAAACATTTGCAAGCAAACATTTTTAAGCCAATGCAACATATCTAGACTTTAGCATGCCGTTTCAAAGGTGTTTTGTTTGTTTATTTTAAACCTTTTAGAGCAGGGCTTCCCAGCCTATGGCCTGCAGGCTGGTCCCGGCCCCCGACGCCTACCCATCCGGCCCATTGCTGCCTCCACTGCACCCAGAAGTGGAATTGGGTGTATTTACGTCATCCATAAAACATGCATGCACAAACACACCTGTGGCTGTCATAAATGCAGAAGTGAGTCCATTTACTATAGCCATAAATGCGCCCGCTTCCAAGAGGCATGGTCCGGCCCATAAATGTTGTCCACCCCTGCTTTAGAGTATCAGAACAGCAGTATGTATGGACTGATGCATGGAAATATTGCAAATTTATTTTGCTCCATGCATTTGGTGGTATCTTTTTTCTCTTTCTTTTTTTTAAAATAAGAATTGAGTGCCTTGCAAATAGTTTACAAATACTGTGTATTTATGTGACGCTCTTACTCTGTTCTTGAAAGTACCTTTGGTGTTTGTGATGTCAGAACAGCTCTGTATATTATTATGCTTTTTGTATATGTATGTATACCTCTCTATATATATCATGCTCAATTTATCCCATCATTTGGGAATAGCTAACCAGTCTTCCTTTTGTTATTTGAGATGCTATGAAAAATCTTTTTCAGAATGGTTGGGGAAAAAAAAAGAATTAGCTGTCCTGGAAACCCTTGTTTAAAAATCTATGCAGGGCCTCCTAACTCTTAATATCTTCCTCTCCAGGAGGAGTTGGAGATTTGAGTTTCTTTATCAAGGGGCTTAAAGAAAGAACGGCTATAACAGTGATGGCGAACCTTGGCACTCCAGGCGTTCTTGGACTTCAATTCCCAGAAGCCCAAGTCGGCACTCCTTCCGATTAGGGCTTCTAGGAATTGAAGTCCAAGAACGCCTGCCATGCCAAGGTTTGCCATCACTGTGGTATAATGTACAAACCAGCGCCTTTGATTCCCGCCTATGCTCTCTCTGGCTTTGTCTGTGTCCGGCTGTGTGTGTTTTGGTGCTTTCTCAATTTTTTCTTCCATTCCCCACCTAAAACATTAGTTTGAGGTTTCTGTTGCTGGGATAATTTTGGAGGGTTCAGGGACTTGGAGTCTAAAGAAAAAGAGACACACTTCTCCCCTCGATCAGTGGGCTGTTGGCTGTGCCATTCAGGGGCTCTTGGGAACTAAAGTCCAGAAAATTAACTTTTCCAAACTAGGTGGGTAGATTCCGATGGGAACGTGAGAACAGTCTGGAGAATTGTGTCCAGCTCCTGAAGCGGATTTATTCCAGGGCTTCTCAACCTTTTCCAAGCCACGGGCCTGGTCACACTTCTCTCAGTCAGCTTCGAGGGCTGGCTGTATATACAGTGTATACCGGACATTCACAATAAGGGGGATGCATAATGCACTTTGTTTTTTACTTTTTGTTGGTAACTGCGTATTATGTGCTTCTTGTGAGGAAACCATTAAATAAGCCCACCCTTTTTCTATACAAATGTTCCTTGTAGTCTGTGGAGTAAATGTTCCCTTCTGCATAGTCAGAGTTTGCAAGGTGTGTGTATGTATGTGGGGGAGAGATTAGGACCGAGATGGCGAACCTTGGCACTCCAGCTGTTGTTGGGCTTCCAGTCCCAGAAGCTCAAGTCTCTGGGAATCCACATGGAACGGGTTAACTGTGCATACAGGTGTTCTTGGACCTCAATTCCCAGAAGCCCAAGTCCCTGGAAATCCACACGGATGGGTTTGCTGTGTGTACGGGTGTTCTTGGACTTCATACATGCGCAGTAAACCCATTTGTGTTGATTCACAGGGACTTGGGCTTCTGGGGATTGAAATCCAAGAATACTTGGAGTGCCAAGGTTCATCATCATGGTGTCAAAGGGAAGTTTAAAAAAACCTTGGGCTTCTATGAATTGAAGTCCAAGAACACACGCAGTAAACCAACCCATTCATGTGGATTCACAGAGATTTGGGCTTCTGAGAATTGAAGTCCCAGAGCACCTGGAGTGCCAAGATTCCCCATCCCAGTGCTAGAAGAAGATATTTAAAGGTTGCTTCTGACGGAGTCCACACCAACCTCCTCCCCGTGAGTTTTCAGGGCTGGGTGACAATTTGGAGCCTGGTCTCGATCTTGGTTCCAGGTTCTTCCGTTGGTGTCTGGGACGGTCATGTTGGTGTCGGGTCGGGATGGAGGAATGAAAGCCAAAGCTGTGTTGGTTGCCCGGACTCTTGTTGTTGTTCTGCCGTATCTAAATCTTGGCAGTCCTCATGGTGATCAGCCATGAAGACTATCCTGAGGGTAGAATGCCGTGGCCTTCCATTGGCCTTCCACATTTCAGCGTGACCCCCATAGTACCACTGATCCAGTTCCATGAGCCACTTTCTGGTCCTGAGGAGCCCTTTTGGCACGCAAAGCCCTCGTCATCATCATCACCCCCAGGTCAGGACGGAAGACTCTCTTGCCCTCCATCAAGAGGGGTTGAAGTGGGACCATTTAATCCACTTGGGGACCCTCACCCCCTTCCCTCCTGCAGACTTTGCCACCCAAGGCCGTTAGTCCTCAGGGTTGTCTGGTTAGATAACCGCCGCCTGACACTCAGCATGGCGTCGCTAGCAGAAGGGTCTGCTCTATGACCAGAGCAGGATCCCCTGGCCTGGATTCTTACACAAGAGAATACTCCACCTCCTCTCGATAGTAAACAAATCCACAGCAATGCTCCTGGCATGAACGCTTCTGTCTCTCTACCAGCTGAACTGGCCTTGTTAACTACAGATGCACGGAAGGAAATCCAAAGCCCCTTTCCTCTATCCTCCTAAACCCCAATTTTACCATCTAAAGCAGGGTGCCCAAACTTTTTGGGTTGCGGGCCGGTCACGTGGTTCCTCCCACCAGAAGCACATGTGAAACGCGCCTTTGCCATCTGTTTTGCGATAGGTATGTTTCGCAAAAGGATGAGTTAGATTTTAGGCTGCCATTTTCTCTGCTTAAACCAGGGGTGCCCAGACTACGGCCTGTGGGTCAGATCTGCACCCTGACACCAATTCATCCGGCCCACACCGCCCTTGTTGCTCCCGGAAGCAGAAGTAAAACACACCCATACGGCTTTCAAACTGCTAGGTTGGCAGAAGCTGGGACAGAGACGGGCACTCATTCCGTCATGCAGTACCCTGGTCTCAAACTGCCGACCAGCTAACAAAGTGAGCTTCTTAACCACTGAGCCATACGGCTGCATTTTACTTCCACTTCTGGGAGCAACGAGGGCTGCATCTGGCCCACAGGCCGTAGTTTGGGCACCCCTGACTTAAACTGATGAAGATTCCTGGAGAATCGAAAGCTATGGGACTTTATGGTTGATCCTAAAATCGAACCTTTTTATGGAGTTGGATTTGGCTTGGTTAGCATTTATCATTATTATTATTATTCTGAGATAATATCCCCTCAAAAGGTTGTCCTGTCCAAATATGCCCACTTGGCATTCTAAGCTCCTTAACCATAAATATTTGAATTAACACACACACACACACACCCCTAACTTGCAAGAATTTCAACATGAGTCAGCTTTCTCTGTCTCAGTGGCAGCAAATTCTTTTTGCCGGTGCCCCATCACCAAACTTTGCCTTTAAAGGCAACCCATCCGAGTGTTTTCAGTGCTGTTCTTTCTGTCTGTCTTTCTGGTCTCCAGTGTCTGGGAGGAGGTTTTTTCCCCTCGACTGCCTGGAATTGTTCCTACGTTGGGAGGGAAAGAAAACCGTCAATGTTTATCTTGTGTTTCGGGGCAAACTCCTGAACGGACTCTTTACAAAGCTATTAAGAGGAATAAAAGGTGCTTTCCATTGCCTTTATAGCAGGGGTTCCCAACCTAAGGCCCATGGGCCAGATCTGGCCTGCACTGCCATTTCATGTGGGGCTCACCCTTCCAAGGGCATTTGAGAAACAAAACCTTTGAAGCTGTTGGGACAAAATGGCCACCGCCATTGTGCCAAAATGGCCGTCCAAACCCTCAGAGCTGACTGAGAGTGCGTGACCCGGCCCCCTGCTTGAAAAGGTTGGGAACTGGTCTGCAAGCTTATCAATGTGCCTGCTTAGAAGCAACATGAAGATGGCATGGCTTGGGCCAAGGAAGAAGTTCTCAAGCCAGGAAACATTCCTTATGGAACCTGAAAGTGGATTTGGTTCTGATTCAGTTTAACTTGCTGTTTCAGAGAGCATCTGGCGCTGGTTGGACCGTCTAATCTCTCGTGTTGTCCCGTCCTGCTTCATTCCAAACAATTTAAACCCACACCCTCCTTTCTGGCCTCCGTGTTCCCTTTTTAAAAGCTGATTATAACATGCGCTGTTTTGTAAACCCATGCTCTTTGGGGGATTTCTCGGTGCATATGGCTGTTTTAATTTTCAATCTCGCAAAGGCACTGCGCTCAAAGCCAAAAGCGCGTCGCCTGCCTCCGGAGAAGAAGATTGTGCAATTAAATCACGACGGGATTGGTTTGTTTGTTGGAATGCATCGTGACCACAACCTATTCATCCATCCCCAGAACCTAACTCAAAATTCCCAGGTAAAGGTGTGTGTCCTTGCATTTCCCCTATAAGCCTAGGGGTGAAAATCAGGATTGTTGCATGAGAAAAGTGCAGTAGAGGAAAAGATGTCTCAATGCTGCTTTGAACTCAGTGGAGGAAAGCTGGAGTAGAAATATTGATAATCATCTCCATCATCTGCTCCGTGGGGCTGTGGTGCCTCAGAGGTTAAGAAGCTCGCCTTGTTAGCTGAAAAGCTGGCAAGTCGGCAGTTCGAGACCCGGGTACTGCATGACGAACTGAGCACCCGTCTCTGTCCCAGCTCTTGAGGACATGAAAGAAGCCTCATTCAGGCGTCCCCTGAGCGGAGTTTCTCCTGAAAAAATATCCTTTCAACCAAGAATAATTTCTGACACAAAATTATTATTATTATTACTATTATTACCTGCTCACTCCAGGTGTTCTTGAATGTCACTTCCCAGAAGCCCAAGTCAGCACTCCTGTTCAGGGATTCTGGGAACTGAAGTTCAAGAACATCTGGAGTGCCAAGGTTCGCCATCACTGATCTATTCTCTTTTGATCTATGGCAAGGGTCAGCAAACTTGGCTCTCCAGCTGTTCTTGGACTTCAATCACCAGAAGCCCAACTTGGCACTCCTGCTGATTGGGGATTCTGGGAATTGAAGTCCAAGAACATTTGGAGAGCCAAGTTTACACACATGCATGCACCAAACCTCATTGCATCAGCCCTTGTAAGATAGCGTCAAAAAGGATAGGAAAACAGAGTGTTTCGAGGGCTGGCAAAGTGCAGATTGTTCCGTATTTTCCCCCTGCTTTGTGGAAGGACTGTTTATATCCTGTTAGGAAGGTTGTCATGGCAAAAGCAGGCTACAGGACTCTGGCTGGTAATACTCCCTCTGCCTTAGTCCATAGCCAAGAGAAAAGAGATCCCCCCCCCCCCGTTGAGCATGATCTAGCCCAGGGATTCTCAACCTGCGGCCCAGAGACCGCCCACAGCACCATTTCATGTGTGCCCCCATTGCCTCCACCACACTCGGAAGTGCCATGAGGTGGAGGAAGGGCAGAATGGCCATCCGGCCCCCCAAAGCGGTCTCAGAGAGCGTGATCCGGCCTCTGGCTTTAAAAGGTTGAGAACTCCTGTTCTAGTCAACAGAAGCAACATACTGTAATGGCAATTATCAGCCGATTGCCCCAGAAGAATTATTAATACATGGAAATTCGGCAAGTAGAGCAGCATATAAGTCTTAAATACAAATACAAACAAATGGATGCCGGTTTGTTGATTTGTTTGTTGTTGCTTAAAATAACTTCTCAAGGTCTGGACACACACACACCCCAAGTGACAGTTTCAGAGACAATCTCCCAGGGAAGGGAGCGCCTTAGAGTGCCTCATTTTGCGGGCTTCCAGCAGGCGTCCAACTGGCCAGTCTGAGGACATAGCACTAGCCCAAATGGGCCGTGTGGCTTGTCCTGGCTAGCTCTGCCTTCCTCAGTTTCCCCTTTCCACATGGCCTATGCAAGGCATTCATCCCAGGGCTCTTAACCAGAGCTTTGGACAAGTTACAATTTCCCGGACTCTCGGCCACCCGGAATCCCCCAGCCTGCGTGGAAGAGGGCCCAGCAGGTCGATAATCAATAAAACGATGCTTAAAGGTTGCTCCCCTTCCCGACCAGAGATTCTGCCAGTGGTTCTCTTCTTCCAAGGAAGGCTTGGAAGGACAGGCAGCGGCAGGGTAACCTCGGCACCAAACAAGCCATAAAAGGCCAGATGCAGGGACGGAGGGAGGCCTTGAGATGGAGTGAGCCGGGCAGCATGGAACGGTTGTTCCCTATTTAGCTGAAAATGTCAAACGCCCCATCGCAGCTGCCTGGACGAGCCGGTTTCTTGGGCCTTGAATTGAAAACCCTCCCCGTGGAGAAAGGGGCCAGGAATGTGCAGATGTGGGTTCTGAGCGGAGCCTTGATTTCAAAGGTACCGGAGGAAGTTGTCTTTACAAAATGCCCAGGGTTTGGATAAGGGGGTTGAATTCTATCCCCTGTTTAATGGGGCTGCAGTGGCTCGGGGGTTAAGAAGCTTGCCTTGTTAGCTGGAAGGTTGGCAAGTCTGGAGTTCAAGACCCAGGTCTTGCATGACGGACTGAGCGCCCGTCTCTGTCCCAGCTCTCAGGGACTTGAAAGGAGCCTCATTCAAGCGTCCCCTGAGTGGAGTTTCTCCAGCAAAAATCCTTTCAACCCAGAATAATTTCTGACACGAAATTAAACTGGTTGAGCCCATTGTCCTGCAATATACAAAAACTTGGTAGCCAAAGGAGTTCTAGGCTCCCTCTTTCGATCGCTCTTTTTCACTCCTAAATGCCCTTATTTTATTATTATTATCATATTATTATTATGGTTTATACACAGTGGGAATCAGACCAACGTCCCAGTTATCTGGCGACGTGCCCCATGTTGTGTAAGGAAGGATTGTTTGGGTGGTGGGGGTTTTGGGTGGGGAGGAACCTCGTCTTTAATAGCAAAGCGAAACCGAAGTGGGCTGGCTAAGCAGTAAGGTGTGGACGACGGAAAGCCGAAGAAAAGTGTTTGGTCTCAGAGGAGCAGCGGATCAGACCTTTGGGATCCTAAATGACAGCAAGGGGAGGGCTGGAAAGCGTCCCTGCAGAGGCAAAGAGTGCCAGAAAAGCGACTTAAAGCGAATTCCCCTGGGAGAAAGGAATCGGAAGGGACACTTGCTTGGATGGAATACATCTTTCCGGCAAAAAAAAAAAGTTCTCCTGGAAGAAATCTGGGATCGTTTGGATTTCTGGATGTGCTTAATCCTAGTCTGGTGGGAAGAACCTGTGAGATGCATTTAATTCTTTGCCATTTCTATCTCCTGCCCCTGTCCTGGTACTGAAGCGCATGACTGTCTTTTCAATTGATCATCTTTTATTTCTATCATGGTACTAAAACCCCTCCTCAAATACTCCTCTTGGTCGGGTATGGATGTGCTCCCTGATTATAAAAACTGATGTGGGGATTCCACCACGGACTGACAACGGATTTGGCACGAAAGCATTTTCAAGCGCTCCGCAGTGGATCATGAAAGCCATAACGTCGTGGCACAGTCCAGGGCTTTCGCTGGACACTAGAAGCGTGGCGAGAAGGAAGGAAGCGGCTCCGGGGCGGAAGACTTCCAAGATGAAATGTGAACCTTGTTTTCCTTCTGCCGAAGAGCAGGTGGACCCGGAAGGAAGCCGGTCCATGGGCAGAAATTGTGATGCTGGCGTCTATGGGCACCCGGTCGTAATGGCAGGAGAGAGAGAGACAAGAAAGGTGTGGCCAGAGGTGCAAGTTGACCAATGCACTAGTGCAAAAGGTCTGGAAAATGGTGACTCTGTCCAGGTGTCCCGAAGGCTGTGCTCAGAAGAAGCCGGAGGAAGCCGGAAAGTGAGTGCGCTTGTGTACCGGGTGGAGGAAACCGAGTTCACCATCACAAGCCAAGAGGGAGAATCCCACCCAGTTGACTTTCCAGAACCGGACAGGAAAAGGGAAACGACCCAGCCCGCATGGCCGACGGTTGAGATAAACAACTTTGGCTGTCAGGGGAGTTTGGAAAGGGAGGCCGCAGGCCGGGGGACGGCTTTGGCCAACACTTTCCGAGGGACGCTGAGGAGGCAAATCACCCGGTCAGTCTCGGAGAGCAGCGCGGAAGGCCGGCGAGTCAACAAGCTGATGCTGAACTCCCCCAGCCAGGAAAACCAAGCCAGCCTCCGGAGGTGGCTCTCTGCTTCTGAGACTCCCGAAGATGGAGAGATGGAGGACGCTCCGGTACAAAGCGGGCCAGAAATGGGAAGGCAACAGGTTGGGTTCCCCAACAGCCAAGGCAAAGAATTGGGACCGTTTTCTGCCTTGACCTCTACAGACAACGGTGATCCCAACCATGGGCAGACTTTTCTGACCGGTGGAGAGGAGAGGGCAGAGGAAGAGGGGAGGGGTCACGGGGCCAAGGAGAGCCTGGAGGTCAAGATGACCACTGCTTTGAGTCTCGCCTTGGTTTCTGGAGAGGCTGGACAGTGGAAGGGCAGGCAGTCCTTTGGGGTCAGGGAAGGCCTCGACGTCTGCAGCGAAATGGGATTCGAATGGGACAGCCAGGAGAGTCCCTCGCAAAGTCAGGGCTCAGAGGGGCAACCGGAAGGCGTTTCCGGGTCTGGAACGAGGAAGGTGGCCACAACGCAGGTGAGCCTGGCTTGTCATGCCACGGAAAGTCTTCCCAGCCCGACGGCTGTGGAGGACGTTGTGCAGAAAGAAACGGCACGTTTGCAGCAAGAGGAAGGCAAAAGAGTGAAGAAGCCGGAGGACGAGAAGGCACTCAAGGTGGCCGACAGGAAGAAGACCTTTGAGAAGAGGAAACCTGCGGCGGAGAAGGCGGCCGCCGCCCCACCTGCCAGGAAAGGTGAGCCATTTCGCCCGCGGGTTAAGTGCAAGCGGCACCTGGCTGAGAATTATTCCCCACACACAACGCTTGGGGTCCTCCTCAAGCGTAGAAAGGAGGGGAGCGTAGAGAAGTTACATTTTGGGCCACAACTCTCAGCATTCCCCTTCCTCGCATGAACTCTGCTGGAGCGATTCTGGGCATTCTCGGACTCCCCCAAAATGTAACTTTTCCACTTTGTAGATCAGTTGCTGGAAGCCAGATTTGGAGTTAGGCAGGGCTTTATGGCAGGCTAGATGTGGAGCAACAGAAAGAGGAATAAACAGATGTTGTGGTGGTGTCAAAATTGTGATTAGGTGTGTTTTGTATAGGTAAAAGTCGCTCTTGCTCAAAAGCCAGTAGTATCTGACCCTAGGGTTCAGTGCTCATCTCTATTTATAGCCAAAGAGCCAGCGCTGTCTAGGTCTGCGGACCTTTCCGGGGACACGTGGCAGGCATGACTAGACACTGGAGTGCACGGAATGCTTGTTACCTTCCCACCGAAGTGTTACCTATTTGCAATGTCTTGCTTTCGAACTGGTAGGTTGGCAGGATCTGGGACAGACGACGGGAGCTCACTCCGTCGTGCAGCACTCAGGTCTCAAACTGCTGACCTACCGACCTTTCAATGTTTTTGCATGTGACACATGAAACACAGTTTTAATCTTCTGTTGATTAAATCTGAGTAAAATTAAAGAATAAATACATGCCAGATCTTTAAATGTTCTGTGCACTTCGGTGTCTAGTCACGCCTGCCACACGTCCACGGAAACGTCTGAAAACGCAGACTCTTCGGCTATAAACAGAGATGAGTACTGAACCCTACAGTCGGATACAACTTTCGAGCATGGGTGACCTTAATGTGAGTTAATCATCCGGAGGTTCTGTGGAAGTTCTCGGCTATCTGAAAGCTGTTGAAAATTAAGCATGCAGTTTCTACACTGCAACCCTAAAGTCCCTTGATTCAGATTAATTGTTTGAGTCCGTTTTCTTGGAATATAATCAGTATGCAATTAGTATCGCATTGGGAGAGAACGTCTGTGCAAGGTTTCTGTCTCTTGTATTGCCTGCAGAGATGGCAAGCGCTAATGAACTAGACATTTCCCCCAAGTCCCAGGTGAGTTACTAATTGCAAAGCTTCATCAAATCCTTTTGTCCCTGCAAGGTGCTTGTAATTCTGGAATAAAGCGAAGAAGCAATTAACATCAGGTCTCCTGAAACGGTGATTTGCTGCTGAGACTCAGACACCTTAATACAGGGGTGCTCAAACTTTTTGGGCCATGGACTGTTCATGTGGTTCATGTGGGGCTGGAACCGCCCCCAATGCCAATTCATCCGGCCCACAACACCCTTGTTGTTCCCGGAAGTAAAAGTAAAATGCACCCGTGTGGATCCGGCCCCCAGGCTGTAGCTTGGGCACCCCAGGTTTAAATCACCTGAGGAGCCATTCGTGGCTATGGGAACCTCTTCTCTCACCCTTGGGAAATTCAAAGAGCCAATTCGTTGGGAAAGGTCTGGAGAAAGTCATATATCTAAAGGGGAATAAATATGTATTTTGTGTTCATTATTTCTGTTGCTTTTACCACATGGCTCATATCAATTTTGGACAGCTGCTAAGAAGCAATGAAATGTCAAGGTCTCTCTGGAAGCCCAATTAATTTTAAGATACTCTGCAATTAATTTTTTTTAATGTTTTGTTGACTCTCTGATCTGCAATTAAAGACTGTCTGCAAAAAATAATTTATTCATTTTAAACCTACAGAAGGCCCCAAGCTATCTTTTCTGGAGCTCCTGGAAGCAGAGGTAAAATGCTTTCGGGGTGACAATGTTGGCACGGGCTGAATGAGTTGGCATTGGGGGGCCAGATCTGGCCCACGGACCTTAGTTTGGGCACCCCTGATCTATCTATATATCTTTTTTCCTCTCTATATATATCCAGTGCGTCACCTGAACATACGTGTATATGTTAAGTACATATACACGTGTGTTCCAGCGAAGCGCGCGTGAGAGCGTTCCCGTGGAGAACAGGTGTCGCGCATGCGCAGCAACAGAGCCACCTCCCCATCGCCTCAGACAGGTGCAAGCGCGCTTCCCTAGGGGCAAAATGGGCTCCCGCCCTTTTTTTGCCGGCCTTTCCGTGAGCGGATTGGCCGCCGTGCCTCCCGCGCTGGGCGGCGATTGGTCACTTTTGTCTCTCTTCCCGCCCCCTCCCTTTCCTGCCCCCTCCTTCTGGCGGGAGGGAGGGAGGGAGGGGGCGGGGAGACTGAGCTTTGCGCCGAGCCCAACGGCAGGGCGCGGTCGCTTTGAGAGGAGGCGTGGCCCGAGGAAGAGGAGGCGTGGCCGGAGAGGGGCGGAGTGGAGGAGCATTGGCCACGCCTCCCGCCCCCTGGCGGCCGGTCCGCGCGCGTGTCGGCCAGTCGGTCCCCGGCGGGCGGCGGAGGCGGAGGGCGCGCTCGGCTGTGGCAGCAGGTGAAGGGCGGGGGGAACCCAAGGGAGGGATGGGGGGGGGGCAAAATGATTAAATTAATTGATTAAATTAATTAACCACAATGGGGTGGTGGTGGCTCCTTTTCAATTGGGGGGGGGTGCTGATTAAAAAAAAGAAATGAGTGCTAATGAGCCAGGCAGGTTGATGACTAATGCCTCTCCATAAGAATAATCACCCTGTTTCTTAATTATTTACTCTTAAGTCTGCACACCCTTGTTTGGATGCTAAATCTATTTTTTTTCTACCCTCCCTTTAATGCATTGATCTACCTCCCCCCTCCCCTGTCTTTCTGCTTCATTAGGAACTTCCCCATTGATTCATTGACTAATCATAGTTGCTTGGCCTAATTAAGGTGTTGCCCCCTCCCAGGGTGGGTTTGGGTGATAATTTGCTTTAAAATGCACAGGGCTGACTCTATCTCCCCCCCCTTTTTTTTTTTTAATGATCCTTCAATGCTAATATCGAGTTGCTTCAGGGCTTGATTTAATGGTGAGTTGCTACCCGAGGAGACCCACTGACATGCATAGCACTTACACAACTCATAAGGCCTGTTGGTTTCACTGCATCTCTTCTAGTTGGGATTTTAAAATAAATAAATAGAGTCCTTACAGTTTAAAGCCTCCCACATTAAAAAAAATCTTATGTTTTCATTAGCTTTAGCCTTTAGAACTACAAAATTATTTTTAAAAAATGCAAATAAAGCCCCATTTTAATCAAGGCGACAGAGGATATAAGTATTCAATTGCCGCCAATATGTGTGTGCTTCCTCTTTTTTAAAAGATGGTTGTGTTTTCACAACCCACATCTCGTCTGTCACATGCAGAGAGATGATGATGATGATGATGATGATACAGTTGTGCATTTCGCAGGTTGTGACGTTGTGAGGGTGTCAGAACTGGGGAGATAATTGAAGAGGGGTGGGTGGGGTGTCAGCATGAAGAATGGGGATATGGCTTCCACACCACCTCAAAGCTTGTGGCTCCGGGAGATCATTTCAGTTGACACGCTCAGAGCATGACGTCATACGTGAGGGCATATGGGGTGAGGGGTTTGGGGTGGGGTTGGTCCGGATTGCATGGGGTGCAACAGAGAGCGTGGTGGATCGGGGCCGACGGGTATAGCCCCCCCGGCCCCCCGGGTGAGATTTGACAGGGTTGGGGTACTTCCAGCTGATTACAGGTAACCAAGAGGAGTTTTCTGGCTTGCTTTGGGTGCATTTTTGGCCTTTGGGGTGGCAGAAGAGATACAACATGCTATACTCACACACAAGGAAGAGGCAGGGCATGGCGAAAGGGGCCGGATCCGGAGGCTGGCACCCGTCCTGGCCAACCTGGGGGCAGGTGCTCCCAGCTGGCATTTGGGCGTGGGTGAGAGGAAGGGAACCAGTGTGCCATCTTGCCATGGGGGGGGGGGGATAGAGGGGGACGATTCCTGCTGGAGGAAATCAGGCTTTTTGGCCAGGGAATCAATCAATCTCTCTCTCTCTCTCTCTCTCTCTCTCTCTCTCTCTCTCTCTCTCTCTCTCTCTCTCTCTCTCTCTCTCTCTCTCTCTCTCTCTCTCTCTCTCTCGTTTGCAGCTTTTTTAATTAGCAACGATCCAGGCACCCACTGGAAAACTGCAGTGTTATTAAGGAAGCCAGAACAGGGAATTTTATTTAAGGGGGGGGGGGAAGAGGGTTGAAATTGTTTCATGACGCCTGTTTCCTGTGAGTCAGGCTGGCACAGACTGTGCAGGATGGGTCGGAAAGACTTCCCCTTCCCGCCACCCCCGGATTCCGAGGTGTTGCCCCCCCAAAAAACCCTCTTGGGAAGGGAAGCCGGTTTGATCTTATGGTCAGGATGGATTCGTGGTCAGTTCCATAGAAGCTGCTGTCAAGGAAAAGATAGGAGACCTTTTGGGGAGGGCAAAAATGGCATTTCTTTCTGATGCCCCCTCCCCTTGCAAACACCCACCCCCCAAAAACCGTCCACCATCCGGCCTTTTTGTTGCATGTGTAACAGTTGGTCTTTCCACGCGGGTCACACCTAATGAATCATGTGAGCGTCTTCTTCCCTGTGGGATGGAAAGACAGCTCCTTTGTTCTTCAAATTGTTGACTGTGTACATGTGCGGTGTTGCAGGAGAGGAGGGGGGAAAGCATTAGTCAGTTGTATAGAAGTGTGTGTGTGTGTCATCTGGCCAAACGCACACTTTCCTTCGTCCGGGGAGGGGAGGCCGGGAACTGAGCGAGGCTGCAGTTTTAAGTCCTGCAGTCCTAGACTTTGGCTTGTAGCAGGGATTCTCAACCTAGGGCCCGTGGGCTGGATGTTGCCCGTGGTACCATTTCATGTGGCCCTCCACTACCTCCACCACACCAGGAAGTGCCATGGGGTGGAGAAAGGGCAAAATGGCCATCCGGCCCCCAAAGCTGTCTGCGGGTGTGTGTCCGACGAGGACTGGATCACAACAAGGGTGCCCAAACTTTTCAGGCCGTGGGCTGGCCACGTGGTTCAGGGAGCTGGTCACAATGACCTGGGGGGGGGGCGGATGCGGCCCCCAATGCCACTTCTTCTGGCCAGTGAAGTCCTTGTTGCTCGTGGAAGTAAAATGCCCCCGTATGGGCAGGTTTTACTTCCGCTTCCAGGAGCGATGAGGGTTTTGCAGGCCAGGTGAATTGGCATTGGTGGGTGCATCTGGCCCACAGGCCGTAGTTTGAGCATCCCTGGCTTAGGTTCTTTTTCCTTTTGTGCAGTTAGAGAAAAAAGATCATTGGAACGGGTGACATGTTTGCCAAAGGTTGTGTTTGCCAGAGATAAAAGATCTGGCCTTACCCACTCCCTTGATGGTAAAGGTTGGGTCTTTGGGAAAACACAAACCCGGCCACGTGTCCTGCGTCATGATAGTAAAAATTTAATGGCCGTCTGTCAACTCGGGAGAGGCAGAAAGAGAGAGAGAGAGAGAGCGGCAATTCCTGTTTCTGCCTCTTTTGTACACAACTGTGTCAGGATCGTCCTGCCTTTTGATGAACTGCCTTTTCAAAACATCACTGGATGTTTTTCCTCCCCCCAAGTTGAAATGTCCATGCTTATTGCATCTGTTATGTCTGGGACGTCCTCCAAGCGCACGAGGCAGGGAGCGGATGCTGGCGTGATTGAAATGGAAGCCCGGAAAGTTGATATGGAGTGTTAGACAGAAAGAGAGAGAGAGAGAGAGAGGATGCCGAATAATTGCTTATTTATTACTCTTGCACAGCAAACTGGAGATGCTAATAATCGCCTCATTAAATGGTTCGCTTCCGCAGGAAGGTGTCACTTTGGCCTGGACAGTTCTCCAGTCTTATAAAAGATTGCTCAGATTACTTTCAGACCTGGTTTGGATCATCATCTTGTTCATTTATAAAACTATTCCGTTGAACTCTGGCTTGGTTGACTCAAACTTCCATCCTCCCAAGGTCAGTCGAATGAGTCCCCAGCATGTTTGGGGCAAAATGCTAATTGTAACCCCCCCAGAGTGTGTGCTAAGCGCTATGGCAGTGGTGGTGAACCTGTGGCACGCGTGCCAGAGGTGGCACTCAGAGCCCTCTCTGTGGGCATGCACACCATTGTCCCAGCACAGAGTTCGCCTGTCCCTCTGCCAAGCAGCCCAATGGGAGCGCTTCCTCCCTCCCCCCAGCACAGAGTTCACCCCACTGTGTTGGCACTTTGCAATAAATAAGTGGGTTTTAGGTTGAGGTTTGGGCACTTGGTCTCTAATAAGGTTTGCCATCACTGCGCTATGGGGTGGTATAGAAGTGATTACTTTAGCTTTCCAACCTGGTTTGAGTCATCATCCTGTTGATTTATAAAATTACCCCATTGAACTCTGGCTTGCTTTAAAAAGCCAAAGTGTATTTTGCTCCAGAGAGAAGTTGAATGACTTTGTTGAGTTTAGGGAGTGGAGCTTTCTCAGCCTAGACATTAAACCAGCAGGGAAAAGAAGGTTACAGTATTAGGATTTTCTGTACACCACCCTGGGAATTGTAGATTTAATGAAGAGGCAAGAACTCTCTCTTGGAAATCGCTTGCCTTGTTCAGAGAACGTGTTTTGCAAGAAACCTGGTATTTCCAACAGTTGAATTTTGCAATACGTACAGCAGTATTTTTGAGCACCAGCTGATTTTTATGGAAAGAGCAGGGGCTGAATCCAACAGGATCTGTAACCTTTGTCAAGCACCCAGGTGGACAAAAGAGAATTGTATTGTTTTTGTGTCAATTTACCTTTAAAAAAAGGACTTAATAGGTTAAGATGTTCTAGACCTGAAAGGTCAACAGTTTTAGATGGAATGAGCTCCCGTCTCTGTCCCAGCTCCTGCCAACCTAGCAGTTCGAAAGCGAGAAATTGCAAGTAGATAAATAGGTACCACTTTAGTGGGAAAGGTAACAGTATTCCATCTAGTCATGCCTGCCACATGTTCATGGAAACGTCTGCGGAGGTAGACAGATATGACTGGCTTTCAAGCAGTCACAGGTCCTTTTAAAAGCAGTTCCTGCCAGGTGGCAAAAAAATGGGTCTAAAAACCAACTTGATTCTTATTTGTAGGATGATATTTGTATATTATGCGTGTGAGAATGTAGTGGAGCCATTCATCAAAGCTCTAGGGATGTGTTTGGGCAGAGGATGCATCTGTTCAGAACGGGGCCGAAGCATCTTTTACCCAGAACATGGGATCGTCATAATCTCGTGTAATGTAATTAGTTTTCCCTTTCGTTCGTCGCCTCAAGTCATTATTCCATTTAAGAAGCAATTGCAATGAAATTAAAATAATGCTAGCGCAAGACCTAAACTCATTAAAGTGGAGTATAAACAGGTGTCTGAGGAAGGGAATTAAGGGCCCTTGGATGTAGACTTAGCTGGTTAAGGAGAGTTAAACATTTTTCATTTGCATGTTAGTTCTCTAAATAAACAGAATAAATTGTGCTGTTAAGAGATCATTAATGAATCGGTTCTGTTCGATGTACTTGTGGTATCTTGAATCTAAAAGGGAACTGAACGTGGGTCTTATCTATATTCCTAATACTGGTAGTGTAGACTAGTCATGGCGAACCTCGGCACTCAGGGTGTTCTTAAACTTCAATTCCCAGAAACCCAAGTCTTTGTGAATCCACACGAATGGGTTTACTGTGCATATGAGACTTGGGCTTCTGGGAATTGAAGTCTAAGAACACCCGTTCATGTGGATTCACAGGGACTTGGGCTTTTGGGAATTGAAGTCCAAGAACACCCATTCATGTGGATTCACAGGGATTTGGGCTTTTGGGAGTTGAAGTCCAAGAACACCTGGAGTGCCAAGGTTCCCCATCACTGGTCTAGACAGATTATGCATCTTTATTATATGCTGTCAAGTCAATTTTGAGTAGAAAATACTTAAAAATGGTTGCGATTTGCCCCGTATGACCATCGGCTGATTTTACTCCCAGGGGATAGAACTTCCAACCCCCGGGTTCTGCCGCTGGATCCCTTCCCCACTGAGCTATTCAGATTACAGGGATGTAATTAATGCTACTAGAGATTAGCAGGAGATAAGTAGTTCAAAGCAAGAGGGTGGCTGATCCCCAAAGGAGGGTCAAGATGGACTGGGAGTTTATTCCCATAAACCTCTCTGAAGCATTTCTTTGGCCAAATAATTGGGTTTGGAGTCCGTAGTAGCACCCCTTCCTTTCTTTGACTATATCACTGATGGAAATATGTACTTAATAATCCAAATGCTTTAAATAATATTAATAAAAAGTGATTGCTACCATGTTGTGGCTGTTACTTAAAACCTGGAAGCAGCAGGTAGTTTATCCGAGCTTAAAATTGTGGTTTATAAACAGCGGTGAAAGCATCCATAATTTTGTCAGCTGTTCAAGACCCGAGTGCTTGTGCGACGGAGTGAGCTCCTGTCATCTGTCTCAGCTCCTGACAGCATTCTGTGCACTCTGGTGTCTAGTCATGCCTTCCACATGACTACGGAGACATCGGCAGACGCAGACAGCTCTGGCTCTGTGGCAGTCAACAGAGATGAGCACAGGATGTCTGTGAATGTACTTAGTCGTTCTTTTTCAGCCACCCAGGTTTTTTTAGATCAGGGGTGCCCAAACTCTTTAGGCCATGGGCCGGTCATGTGGTTCAGTGGGCCGGTCACATGGTACAGTGGGCCGGTCATGTGGTTCCTCCCACCGGAAGCAGAAGTAAAACGCGCCTTGCAATCTGTTTTACAACAGGATGGGATAGATATTAAGCTGCGATTTTCTCTGCTTAAACCATGAGTGCCCAAACTACGGCGCATGGGCCAGATTTGGACCCCGATGCCCTCATCACTCCCGGAAGTGGAAGTAAAATGTGCCCAGGCATCTTCTCACCCGGACATGCGTGTTTTACTTCCGCTTCCGGGAGCAAGGAGGGCGGCACGGGATGAGGCCAGAGTTTGGGCACCCCTGGTTCAGATCCTGCAAATGTGTTTAATCTTACACTAATTGCTGTTGGGTTGTATGGTCAACAGACACCTTTAAGTTAAGGAGACCGTTCCCCAGTAGCTGGCGAAAGCGATTCTGGGATGGAACGGGATAAAGCTGGAAGATAAAGAACATCTGTAGGCGGGAGGAAGTGTGGTTGATCTCAAAAGCATGTGCTAAAACAGATGTTGGGCAGGCCATAATTGGTCCCACGAGCGAAGGGTTTGAGATAAAGCTCGATTGAAATGTTGGCCGCTCATTTCTGGTTCACCGTTGCAGGTTGCTGGACCCGAGGCAGATGTTTAATGTTTAAAATGCCGTGCTAGTTTGCAGTGCCAGGATTGGAAATAATCGTGGCAAGAGGAGGAGGATGCTCCAAACGGTTTTGAAACCACATTCTGATTTTTGTGCAACTAGGCAATGGAAGATGTTTTGCTTGAAGCCTCGCCCTGCACGGGAAAGGGCCACGACTCCTCCTCCTCCTCCTCCTCCTTGGCAGAGCAGGAGTTTAGCATTTCAGATCCTCTCCTTCTCTAGTTCCTAAATCCAGGCCAATGTATTTGTTTTGTTTTGGCTCCAGACCCCGAAGGAGACGAAGCCAGTTTAGAGGAGAATGTGGTGAAAAAGATGGACTGAAGTTCAGATGCTCTACAAAGCAGCATTCGGTCTTCTTGTTCTCTGGTACCAGCCTGGCCAGCTGATCCTCCCATGGTCATAGAGTAGACCAGTGATGGCGAACCTTGGCACGCCAGGTGTTCTTGGACTTCAATTCCCAGAAGTCCAAGTCTCCATTTACACACAGTAAACCCATTCGTGTGTATTCACAGAGACTTGGCCTTCTGAGAATTGAAGTCCAAGAACACCTGGAGTGCCAAGGTTTGCCATAATGGGAGTCGACCATCCTGCCAGTGACTTAGCGCTGAGTGTCAGATGGCGGTTAATCAACCTGACTACCCTGAGGACTAACGACCTTGGGTACCGAAGTCCACAGGGAAACATGATGGTCCCCAAGTGGATTAAATCCTGCTTGAATTCCTCTTGAGGGAGGGCAGCAGCTTCATCTGTCCTGGCGTGGGGATGATGATGAGGACTTTATGTGCCAAAAGGGTTCAGGACCAGAATCGGACTCACAGATCCATGGATCAGTGGTACTATGGGTGTCACGCTGCGATGCAGAAGGCAGATGAAAGGCCATGGCATAATATTCTCAGGACAGTCTCCGTGGCTGATCACCACAAGGATCACCAATATTCGGATTCAGAGACGGCAAAAGAAGATGAAAATATGAAGTTTAAGATGGGTTCTTTTCCAATTATTTCCCTTATAATCTCATTCCTGATTTCAACCCTTCGAGTTACTCCAATGCCCTCTGATGTCACCTCTTGCAACCATTCAAGGCAAAAACCCAGCACATTTCCTAGGCTGTGGGTGATAAGGACTGTCGCTCCTCCTTCTGAGCAGAAGTTTTTATACACTGAAAGAGGGAAGATCTGATGAGCGAGATTATTTCACAACACATCGAGAACGGCTGCCCAGTTCTACTGGTCTCTGTTTATTTTTTATCAGTTTGTTTTGGATAGACCCCACTTTGCAAGGGTAGAAAAAAGTCCCAAGCATTTTAAAAGAGAGAGAGAGATAAATGTTCAGATGCTATCATTTTTTTAAAAAAAGAAGAAACCTCTTAAATTTTCACACACTATAACAGATATTTCCATCATCAGAATCTATGCATAGTTCTCTGCATAGCTTCAGGCTAAATTTCTTAATAGTATCGACTGGATCCCATTCTGGAATTAGCAGAACCCGGTATGCATTCATTTTAATATACTTAATTATTATTTTTTGGCTTCCAGGAAGGCAACGTTTCATGTTTGCTTCCTGGTCGATGCCTGCTTACTAAAAAACCTTTAGTAGGTGGAAAGGAACTCCTTTATTTATTCATGGATAATCTTTATATCCTGTCTTTTCTTCAAAGTATACAAGTGGTTGCCATCCCTATTCTTATTCTTGCAACAACTCTTTAAGGCAGGAGTTCGCAACCTATGGCCTGTGGGCCAGACTAGGCCCACAGTACCATTTCATGTGACTCCACCCTTGCTGCCTCCAGAAGCAGCGAAAATGCCAAAAATATGCTGTAAAATGCACCCATGACTATCATAAATGCGTTTACGACGGCTGCGGACACGGTTTACGGTGGGGGGAACCACGTGTCTGAAGGGGTGTAGTCTGGCCCGCAGCGGGAAAACGTTCAGAACCCTTGCTGAATGGTATGTATGTTTGAGGGGGGGGGGGATGTAGCCCCATACCTCAGGTCAACCCATGAATTTGGGCGTTGCTGTCCAGAATCCATCTTCTTGGCTTTTTTGTTAGACAAACTTAAGTCCTTATTGGTGCATGCTTCCAATGGTAACCTGCAGACCAGGAGCTGATCCGGATTATGTATCTCTCCACATTCACAGGATTCCTGGTCTAGCCATAAAGTTTTGCTCTTCCTGCTGTAGTTACCGACAATAAATGCAGAAGTGATGCAACTTTTGGTTGAGTTGGCTTGCTCTCCAACTCAACTTGCCCGCGGCGTAGGGAGCCTCGTCTTTATATCCGCCCTCTTCTGAAATAGTTCCTAACGTCTCTCGCGGGGAAAATTAGACGAGCGCTGGACGCATTGCAGAGTGACGTAGAAATGACGGCGTGACGTGATGGTTAAAAGACGAGTCTGGGAGCGTTGAAAGAGCCGAAAAAAGTCAGTTAAGGGCCAAAACGGGTCTTTCGTGGCTTTATTAACCTTCTTAGGCTGATAAGGAAATTAGGTCAGTAGCAGAGAACAGGAAATGTAAAAAGGCGTCTTTATTATCTGCATACCTGTCTTTTGCTTTGAATTCTGGGAGTTATTTCCCCCCCCCCCCCCCCCGTTCTTGGCAAGGCATTTCTGGCTTGAGTTGAAGGTGGAGATTTTGGATTTCTTTTGCTCATTGCATCAACAGTCGCTGCTGCATTTGCTCAGAAAATGATAAGCCGTTCCTGCCTGTCCCTTAGGAAGAAGAAGTCCCTTGAACGACGTCTCTTCTTCATTTGGCCCCTTCTAGTGGGTCAGTGGTTAAGGCGCTGGACTTGATGACTGGAAGGTCGGCAGGTCAGCAGTTTGAGACCTGAGCGCTGCACGATGGAGTGAGCTTCCGTCTCTGTCCCGGCTCCTGCCAACCTAGCAGTTCAAAAACAAGAAATTGCAATTAGATGATGACGATGATTGCTATTGCTATTACAGTAAAACCTCGCACAAAGAAGAGCGCCTCGCTTAGAGACTAACTCACTTAAAGAGTAGAATTTTCTCTGAATGGTCGCTTCGCTTAACAAATAAAACCAACCAAAAACTCACTTAACAACTAAATCGGGATTCACAATCCCCACCCCACCCCCATAAGTCACAATGGGTCACTTCCCATGGTGTTTCGCTTAAAGAGCAAACTCACTCAAAGAACAATCTCATGGAACGCATTATGCTCTTTAAGCAAGGTACCACTGATTTTTTTTTTAATTTAGTGTCAGAAATTATTCTGGGTTGAAAGTGTTCTTTTTGCGGGAGAAACTCTGCTCAGGAAACCGCCAAAGGAGGCTCCTTTCTGGGACAGAGACGGGCTCTCAATCCATCATGCAGTACCCGGATCTCGAACTGCTGACTTGCCAGCCTTCCAGCTAACAAGGCACGCTTCTTAACCACTGAGCCAGTGCAGCTCCTATTTATCCTGCAAGTAGCTAAACAGGCACCACTTCGGTGAGAAGGTAAACAGCATTTCATCTCTAGTCCTGCCTACCACATGTCCATGGAGGCAGATCCAGACAGCGCTGGCTCTTTGGCTATAAACAGAGGTGAGCACCAAACCCTAGAGTGGGATACGGCTGGCTTTCAAGCCAGGACGGCCTTGGCCTAAGTTTAGAAGCTTCCTGCCTTTCTAAAAGCTCTGCTCCTTCTGGTCTGACACCCATGGATTCCTTTCCTACGAAGGAGAGTCAATATTTGAATGGTTTCACCTTTGCGGATTAACATCGCACAGGACTCGCTCCCTGCCTGTTTTAATTTGCAAGGCTGTCACCTTCCAAACGCCTCTTGCTTGCATAATCCTAAAGTTATTTGTCTTTCCTCCAGACTGCAAACCATTTGGATTTTCTGCTTTCCATTAAAAGCAGAAGCCGGCAGGCACAAAATAGCCTGGCCCTCCTTGTCTCGCACTTGTGTTTGTTGAAAATTTGGGATCAAAAGAGTGGAGCAGAAATGTGGGAGCTATTTCCACTTCATGTTTTTACTTTTAAAAACCCATTTGCAGAAGTGGTTACTCTTTTGTTTTGTTTTTTGTTCTTTGTTACCCGTAAATAGAAAAGATACTCAGTGTAAACCAGGCGTTCTTAATCAATGGCCCGTGGGCCAGACCCGGACCCTGAAACCTTGGGCTTCTGGGAATTGAAGTCCAAGAAGACCTGGAGTGCCAAGGTTCACCGTCACTGGGCTAACCTGTACAGTTATTCAAGTTTTGTATTTCTGCATAATACATTTCAACCTAAGCTTCTCATTCGAGTCGTCATAGCAGCTGCGATAGGGCCCTGTTCCATACCTGTGCTGCCAGATGTGGTTCAAAAACTTCCAAACGGTCTTTTAGGAGACAGGACGCGATTTGTTTGCTTAACCTTTGAGCCTGTGTCTCGTGATAAAACCTTGTTGAGACGGGCCGTGAAAGGTATTAATGACCAGTTTTTCTCCTAGATCTTGTATGGGAGGTTTCCTGTGCATAATAAGATTTGAGCTGACAGATTCATATTTGTGTTTCTAACCTTGGAGACCAGCTCAGCCCCTCCAAACTTGATTGGCGATGACCTTGCTCAATCCCTAGATGCTGATAACACACCAGAGAACTAAGTCCATTCCCCAAACAAAGGCAGAATGAAGGCGATACCTTTTATAGGATTGCTTAAACTAAAAACAAAACATCGCAAGCTTTCGTGACTCCCCCTTGCAGCGGCATGGGCCGGATGATTTGGCGCCACGGGTAATGGCCGGCCCACAGACTGTAGGTTGCCCACATGGGAAAATAGACAGCAGGATACATCTTTTTGCTGTCCAACAACAATTCCCCAAAGCACCGATCAGCCAATGTCCGGATTTACTGTATTATGCATCGCACCAGATGAAATAGACTCTGGCTTTTTGTTTTGTGAGCGTTGGGTTGCAATTAAAAAGAAATCTGCTTTGCATCCCTTTATTAGCTTCAGTTGTGAAATGCATAAAAAGGATGGGTTAGGTTTCTTTTTATCCTTTCTTTCCCAGCGGGGATGACGAGGAGGAGAGATTAGCCAGTGGTGTAGACAAATTAAGACGCAGAACAGTTTTGCTTTGCCCAAAGTGGTCCAGAAATTGCCTTTAGAAATGGTGGCCTCTCCCTCGTCAGCTTTCCGGCCAGGTTCCTTTAAAAGTGATAATTAAACACACCTTTCTGTTGCCCGGGTAAACATTTCTCCTGGAGCAGTTGACAGGCAGCTGCTCCTTGCAAATCTCGTTCCTTCTCTTGCTCCACCATAACGGAGGAGCCTAAAAGCCGAACGAGGTTGGGAAATTGTCTTTAGGGCTTAAAATAGAAGCCGAAAAGTTTCTTCTTTCATTTTCCGGCCAGAGATGGTCCTTGCTTAATACAGGCTGTATTGCGGGAGTCCTCAACCTTGTTAAGCCGGTGGGGGCATTGGGTCACACTCCCTAGGACAGCTTTTGGAGCCGGACGGTCATTGTGCCCTCCCTCCACCCCATGGCACTTCCGGGGGTGGCGGTGGCGGTGGGGAGCCACATAAAATGGCACCATGGGCCGCATCTGGCCCGCAAGCCGCAGGTTGACAATCCCTGCTGTATTGGCTCCATCCTTACAGCTTCTTATAACACCGTGTTTCCTAACCTTTGGGTTTTGGGACTTCAATTCCCAGAAGCACTGACTGGCCAGTGGACTGACTTAGGCTTCTGGGAATTGAAGTGCTCCTGTGGGGCCTGGGCCCCACCTTGGGAACCACTGTTAGGACGAGAACCCGTCCATTTCCCAGGCCCCCCTTTTTCTCGGTCTGCTTTCTACCTTTCTCCCCAACACCTCTGTTTGGCTTGAAAAGGAGCCAGAGCAAAATGGCCCTGATCCAGAATCTCTCCCTTGGATGTGGAGATGTATCCCTTGGATACAAAGGCTCGGAGAGGCGGCTGCGCATGTGTGTGCAATTCATCTCCGGGAGTTTCTGCTGTGGACATTTCAACCACAGAGCAGAGGAACCCTAGCGTGGCTGTGCGTGCGTTCGCATGCATGCATGCATGTTCAGAAAGAGAGAGCATGGAAAAGGAACGGCAGTTTTACTAGTAACTTGCAAATCACCTGTCTGTTATTGGAAATGACACCTGTTCAGCCATGACTATGACTGGCTTGAAAGCCAGTCGTATCTGACTCTACAGTTCTGTGCTCATCTCTGTTTATAGCCAACGAGCCAGCGCTGTTTACATCCACAGACATTGCCATGGACATATGGCAGGCGTGACTAAACACGGAACGCTGTTTACCGTCCCACCGAAGTGGTCTCTATTTATCCACTTGCAATTTCTTGCTTTCGAACTGCTAGGTTGGCAGGAGCAGGGACAGAGACGGGAGCTCACTCTGTCGTGCAGCACTCAGGTCTCGAACTGCTGAACTGCCGACCTTCCAGTCATCAAGTTCAGCATCTTAACCACTAAGCCACCGCAGTCCTTAGCTGACTTTAAAAGAACAACCCTGCAGAAATGACACTAAACCAGTGATGGCCAACCTTGGCACTCCAGATGTTCTTGCACTTCAATTCCCAGAAGCCCTGATCAGCAGGAGTGCTGGCTTGGGCTTCTGGGAATTGAAGTCCAAGAACCCATCTGGGGGCCCCAAGGTTGAGATACTTGCAGGACAAATAGGGGCTGTAGTGGCTCAGTGGTTAAGAAGCTCACTTTGTTAGCTGGAAGGCCGGCAAGTCGGCAGTTCGAGACCCGGGTACTGCATGATGGATTGAGAGCCTGTCGTCTGTCTCAGCTCTTGTGGACATGAAAGGAGCCTCATCCAGCTCACAACACCCTTGTCGCTCCTGGTCAATTCTGTATGGGGCGTGTTTTACTTCCGCTTCTGGGAGCGACGAGGGTGGTGTGGGCCAGATGAATTGGCATTGGGGGCCAGATCCGGCCCACAGGTTGCAGTTTGGGCGCCCCTGATTTAAACTCTTGGTATGAACATCTGGCCTTGTTGGGTGGCATGAGAGTTGCATTTCAGATCCAGTTGGACGAAGACCATCAGATTTATGTAGCTTTTGGCACAACCTGTGCGAGGGAAGCGCATGGTTGGGTGTTTTTGCAATGCTCTGGCAAAAACTCAAGTGGCCCCCAGGTGAAACTCTTGCCTTGCTTGTCTTAACACGACGGCAACAACACATACACCTATGTGACTCACCTCCCGGCTCCGAAAGTGACAACCGGGCCCGTAAGGGCGTTGCGCGCGCAGATCCGATACCTGTTAAGTGTGTGTGTGTGTGAGTGAATGAGTAAGAAGAACAGCTGAGTGGGTGAAAATGCCACAGCCCATGGTTGCCACACCCCAGAACTGTTGGGTGGCGTCCAGGCTGTGGAAAAGTAACTTCCTGTCCCTCCCCTTTTTAATAATAAACAGAGAGACGTGAGCCTGTGATCGTACAAGGGCAGTGATGGCCAACCTTAGCACTCCAGGTGTTCTTGGGCTTCCAATTCCCAGAAGCCCTGATCCGCAGGAGTGATGACTTTGGCTTCTGGGAATTGAAGTCCAAGAACACCCATACATGCAATAAACCCATGCATGTGGATTCACAGAGACTTGGGCTTCTGGGAATTGAAGTCCAAGAACATCTGGAGTGCCAAGGTTCGCTATCACGGCCTTATGACTTCCAAAGCAATTCGGTTCCAACTTCCATCGGCCATAGCCAACATGGCCCGTGGTTGGGGATCATGGGATTTGTAGTCCGAAGCATGTGGAGAGTGCTAACGTCCTCCTTGCCACTGTAATGCAGACCTCTGTCCCCTAAAGAAATCTGGGAAGCGGCTTTCTAAAATTCTCTTAAGGAAGGAGGTTGGATCACTTCTGTGGTCACATTTTTTTCCAGCTCCTGATTTCCAAGCAAGCAAGCGACGTCGGAGGCCAAAATGGCCTGGCGGACAATGTTGGCACGGGTCATTAATTTTTATTATTATTTAGCAAACAAAAATACTGTACCTTAAAAAAGAGGAAATATAGAACAATAACATAGATGCCAAAATAGACCCTTCTCTGGCTAAAGAACAGGATGGCCTGTTGTCTTTTACTGGTTTTGTGATGATGATGATGATGATGAAGGTTTCTTTTTCCCTTTCTTTTTTTAAGCACTAATGAGCCATCTGCTCTACTTCTCATTAAAACCACCTCTCTAATGCAAATTTTTTAAAAATGGGCATCCCCACCAGATTGCTTAAGGGTCTTGGAATAAGAGAGATGGGAGTCTTTCACCTCTGGGTCGCCCCCTTGAACTCTTGTTAAGGTCACTCCTAAATGAAGGTGGCCATGACAGTGACCATCTGGCCGCTGTTGGGGTGTCCTTGAAGCAGCTGGGGGGGGGAGAGAGATGTCTCCCTCTCATTCCCAGGTGTACAGACGTCTGTCCTGTGACAAGATGCCCCTTCCCTGCCATTTGCACCCTTAACATCTTCTGTAGAAAGTCAGATAATTCTTCTAGCCACAGAGCATCATTTTATTAGGCTCGGGCGGCACAATGGTTAAGAAGCCTGCCTTGTTAGCTGGAAGGCTTGCAAGGCTTTTCCTCTTTGTGTTACCTCTACATATATTATTCATTTTTCAATAATTAGTAGGCCAATTACTCTAGGTGGGGTGCCCAAACTTTTTGGGCCACGGGCCGGTCACATGTTTTGGTGGGTCGGTCATGTGGTTCCTTCCACTGGAAGCGGAAGTAAAACATGCCTTACTTCTGCGTCCTAGAATGATGAGGGTGACATGGCCCATAGTTTGGCCACCCCTGTTCTAGCTCCTTCAAAGGCCAGCACCATCTTTTTGTGTGGGATAAAAAGACCAAGCCTGGGAGTCTACCTTCTTTCCCCCCTGCTTTGGAGTTAACGAAGCTATTTTTCTGAACTGGCTTTAACTGATCCTCCTTATACAGGCTAAGCACCTGTGATGGGTCATTCTCCTTTGATCTATTGTCAGACATAGAACTCTTTCCTGGTTGACTGCTAGACAGCATGCCGGATTAGCATATCACTTGGAAAAACAACCAGATACACATTTCTAAGAATCCTTTGAAGTGTCTTTCATGGAGCATGTAACATGAGAGAGCCTTAGCCTTCTTGGTCAAAGCCAAGACTTGAAAGAAGTGAAAAGTCTTCTGTCTTCTTCTGTCCATTTCACACATCCACAGGGACGGCAAAAGTCTAGACTTTATAATCTACATTTTTGATAGGTCCAGTTGCTTGATTTCCAAATGCCTTCTGGGGGGAAAAAATCTTTGCTCAGTTGACTTATATCCTTTTGAACTGGAATTGTAAAGATCGGTAGCTTCGCCGCTCATAAACTTTACAGAAAGAGCTTTCTTGAAAGGTTATCTTTGTTTGGGGTGATGTGCCTCTGTGGAAATGGAAAAACTGGATCTGAGTATTACGTGGACTTCCTTATTCCTTATTTGCACCTGGAGTTGTGCGTAAGGGTACCTACCAAGCCGAAACAAGGCATCTGATTTTGCCTTTCTGTCCACGAATGGATGTTTGACATTTGCTGGTTTCCCCTTGAAATGTTGTGAAATCTTAGATAAGCGGCTGGAAGAGGAAATCCTTCTAGTCGCCAGGGACTCCGGTAAGCTTTTTGCACCGTTTGCTCCACCAGCCCAGGACTAATAATAATTTTGTGTCAGAAATTATTCTGGGATTTTCGCAGAAGAAGCTCTGCTCAGGGAACGCCCAAAGGAGGCGCCTTTCACGTCCCCAAGAGCTGGGACAGAGACGGGTGCTCAGTCCGTCATGCAGTACCCGGGTCTCGAACTGCTGACTTGCCAGCCTTCCAGCTAACAAGGCGAGCTTCTTAACCACTGAGCTATCGCAGCCATGAGATTTGATGATGGAAGGGGGGGTTCACTGCAGGGAATTATGGCCAGATATTCCACGTGGCCCGGATCAGGTTCGTCCCTAAATTCGACCGGTTCCCTGAAATTTCCCCTGCTCTTTTCCTCCTTAGAAACAATGAGACGGGTGGTACGGCAGAGCAAGTTTCGGCATGTGTTCGGCCAGGCGGTGAAGAACGACCAGTGTTACGATGACATCCGAGTCTCCCGCGTGACCTGGGACAGTTCCTTTTGTGCGGTCAATCCTAAATTCGTTGCCATCATCATCGAGGCCAGCGGCGGGGGGGCCTTCCTGGTTCTGCCTTTGCACAAGGTAAGCCTCGGACGATGTGTTTTAAAATCGCATAACAAAAGGAAATCCATCAGACGGATTAATTGGTTTCCAATGCATTCCTATGGCAAAACCGCGTTTTGATTGGCAGATTTTGGTTTTCAGTGCATTCCTGTGGGAAATTGCATTCAGTGCATTCCTATGGGGAATGTGCTTTGCAAATTTTTCGTAGTACGGAAAGGTCCTGGAGAACGCATGAAGTTTGTTAAGCGAGGTTCCGCTGTAAGTCTAATTGCTACGGTTTTCTCTCTGCCCTGATTTCTCCTTTGCAAATCTCTGGGGTTTGTTGAAGAGAAATCCCGCATCAGAAATCCAAACAAATGCAGAAAAGAGATGAATACCTATTTCAGGTTGTTCTGGGTTTCCTTTCCATGACCTGGGGGACTTCTTATGTGCCTGTGCCCCCCTGCTCCCCCCCCCCAAGGATCCCTGATGGCAGCCATCAGGCTCCAGCTTCCGCCTTTCCATCGATATGCCGAACACCATCAGCCGTGTCAGAGCCTCTATGGCAGTGGTTATTTTTTTTACCATATATGGCCATTCATGCGCAGGGCGCTTTGGGGTTGGGAGCCAGGGCTGAATCATTTCCACCCTCCTGCCTGGATTGGCCGTTGCGGAGAGATCGGCAGTTGCAGAAAGGAAAGGGGGGAAAATCCCAGGAGAAAAAGAGGAGAAGAAGCCGCTTTGCGTCAAGTGGGGGAAGGAAAAAAAAAGGACAATTAACTCCTCGCTCCCTGGATTTATTATTTCTTTAAAAAAATAGATTTAATTACCCATGCCACGTGCCCCTTTCCTTCCCCCAAAGGCCAGCCTGGCAGTTCTATCTCTCGGTATCTTGGTGTGCCAGAGCGTGGGAGGCGTCAGTCGTTCTCCTGGCAGGGTTAATCTGGGGAAGAAGCCGCTCTTCGGGACGGCCAGGCAAAACCTGCCCCTCTCCTCTCACCGTGCAGGGAACGGAAGCAGCAAACGAGTGGGAGGGTAAGAACGTCACGTCAGAAATGGTTCTGGGTTGGAAGGGATTTCGCAGGAGGAACTCGGCTCTGGGGATGCCCACGTGAGGCTCCTTTTGTGGCTCCAAGAGCTGGGACAGAGACAGGGAACTCAGTCCATCATGCAGTACCCGGGTCTCGAAATGCCAATTTGTCAGCCTTCCAGCGAACAAGGGGAGCTCCTTAACCACTGGGAAAAAAGCCCTTCTGCTAAAGCCGCGGTGGCGAACCTTGGCACTCCAGGTGTTCTTGGACTTCAATTCCCAGAAACCCAAGTGAATCCACGTGAATGGGTTTACTGTGTGTGTCCTTGGACTTCAATTCCCAGAAGCCCAAGTCTCTTGTGAATCCACACGGATGAGTTTACTCTGCATACACGCAGGGAACCCATTCGGATTCACAGAGACTTGGGCTTCTGGGAATTGAAGTCTGAGAATACCCAGAGTGCCAAGGTTGGCCATCGTCGTAATGCTAAAGGCATCTTGGCTGGGTTTCTTGGCCTGGTTCCCTGTACCAAAATGCTTTGGTTGGCAGCGGATGGCATCAGGAAATCACTTTGCAATTTAATGTTTTTTATTTTATTACACAGGAGCAGTTTGGGGAGGGGGGGGACTTGCTCCCCTCCCCAAAGAACACCTATTTAAATAAGCAAAATTAAGCCGTGAGACCCATCTGTACCGTCAGACGCTTGCAGAACAGAGCCGATACCTTTTTAAAGATTCTGACTGGAAGGCGGCAGGTCAGCTGTTCGATACCAAAATAGCATGGGACGGAGTGAGCCCCTGGAGTGAGCAGTTCGAAAGCAAGAAATTGCAAGTAGATAAATGGATACCGCTTCGGCGGAGATGGTAACAGTGTTCCAGTCATGCCTGCCATGTGGCCATGGAAATATCTGCAGACAGTGCTGCCTTTCCTGGCTGTCAGCAGGGCTTCAGAGGGTCGAGTGATGGCGAACGTTGGCACTCCAGATGTTCTGGAACTTCAGTTCCCAGAAGCCCTGATCAGCAACGTGGGATTCTGGGAATTGAAGTCCAAGAAGAGCTGGAGTGGCATCGCTGGTCTAAACGATGCTGACTTGGTTGAAGGAGGCAGCTCTGAAGGATGATGAAACGTTGCCCAGTTCTTTCATACCAGTTGGCAGCTTAGAAGAAAGGCCCGAAACCGCTGCCTCTGTTGTGCCAGATGTTGCAGAAGTTCCCTTTCATCCACATTGCCTTTTGTTCACGGAGCCAGCTGTGCATCCGAAGGCCTTGCCGGGAACGATGTTGGAGGGACCCTTTCCTCTTCCTTCTGGCAACAGATGGGCCAGATGCTAAACCTCTCCTTTGATTCCCACCATCTCTACAGATTGCAGGCAGGCGCCTCTGCGGAGAGGCCTTTGGCTAGAGGAGGGGTGGCCAAACTTTTCGGGCCGGTTCCTCCCCCCGGAAGCGGAAGTAAAACGTGCCTTGCAGTCTGTTTTGCAACAGGGTGAGATAAATTTTAAGCGGCCATTTTCTCTGCTTAAACCAGGGGTGCCCAAACTATGGCCCGTGGGCCAGAACCGGCCCCTGATGTCAATTCATCCAGCCCGCGCCGCCCTCAATGCAAGCAGAAGTAAAACGCACCCATACTGAACCCTGAGCAATGGCAACCCAATTGATGTAGGTAAAGGCCCCAGTCTCATTTCTCTGACGGGTCAGCCCTGGACACGTAGGATTGCTTAAAGGTAAAGGTCATCCTTCCTCAAAAGCTCGTCATATCCAACTCTAGGGCTCAGTGCTCATCTCTGTTTCATAGCCGAAGAGCCAGCGCTGTCTGCTTCTGCAGACTTTTGGTCACGTGGCTGGCATGACTAGACTGTTTACCTTTCCCACCAAAGTGGTCCCCGTTTATCTCCTTGCAATGTCTTGCTTCCGAACGGCGAGCTTGGCAGGAGCCGGGCCGGAGCTCATTCCGCCCGCCGGGCCCTCGAAGCTGGCGGGGAGAGAGCGTGACCCAATGGCCCCTGGCTTGAAAAGCTTGGGGACCCCCGTGCTATTACATGAGGTATTTCTGCCCAGGCTCAGGTGGGTGCGAGCTGAAGAGACTTGACGTGTTACGTGTTGCAAGTAGATCAATAGGTACCACGTGTTACAGGTGTGAGCACTTGTGTATTGGGCCTCTCGTCCTGCCCCTGAGCCCCCCCTCCTTTTCTTCTGACCTCCTCCAGACGGGTCGGATCGACAAGTCGTACCCCACAGTATGCGGCCACACGGGACCCGTCTTGGACATCGATTGGTGCCCCCACAACGACCACGTCATTGCCAGCGGTTCGGAAGACTGCACTGTGATGGTGAGTCAGGGGTCTGTGAAGTTCGTACCGGAAGGCGGGACGTCTCGCTGCAGGTCGGCTTCCACTGCTTGGGCGACGTTTGGGGCACCACATTCCATCCCCGTTTAATTCAATCAAATCAACTCTTTATTACGGTCCAAGGCCAGCATTAGTCCCCTATTAATTAGCGCTCGTGGTCTGCCTCGTCAAAGCATGCATGCAAGACCGCCGGCTTCAAAAGGGTTTCCAAGGCGAAGCTCCCTAGTTCCGTGATGGCGAACCTTGGCACTCCAGCTGTTCTTGGGCTTCAGTCCCCAGAAGCCCAAGTCTCTGTGAATCCACATGAATGGGTTTACACACTCCAGTTCTTGGACTTCATTTCCTAGAAGCTCAAATCTCTGTGATTCTGCATGAATAGGTTCGCAGCGCATAGGCGCAGTAAACCCATTGGTGCGGATTCATAGAGACTTGGGCTTCTGGGAATTGAAGTCCAAGAACACCTGGATCCCTGCCCCAGATGTTCTTGGCTGGTTTTTCTCAACACAACGGCGGGATTTGGAGCCATCGAACCCTTCAGGAGCCCTGGCGGCAGAGGGCTTAAACTGCTCTCATGCAGCCAAAAGGTTGTGAGTTCAGTCCTGACGAGGGCTCAAGGTCGACTCAGCCTCCCATCCTTCCAAGGTGGGTTAAATGAGTCCCTGGCATGTTAATGAGGGCAAAATGCTAATTAACCGAGCACTATGGGGCAGGCTATACAAATGTGACTGTTTTGCTTTCCAAAGAGCTTCCTTGTCTGGCTTTTTGCAGACATAATACAGAGGGGCTTCCTGTGGAAAAACAACAACAACATTAGCACTTCTTGAAAGAGGGAACTCCCGACTTTTCTTTGATGTGGGGTCCATTCCGACCTCTTCCCCAGTGACCTCACGGCCAGGGAATGGTGGGTCTCTCTTCCAACCCTGACCGGTCGAGCTTTAGAACTCCGGTGGGAACTCCATTGAGAGTCTCCTGGCATTTTGCTCACCAAGCCGGGACCGCAGTGGCTTGGTGGTTAAGACACTGAACTTCACGACTGGAAGGTCAGCAGGTTCGAGACCTGAGTGCCGCGTGATGGAGTGAGCTCCCGCCGTCTGCCCCAGCTCCTGCCATCCTAGCGTGAGGCTCCTTCCGTGTCCCAGGGATGCGTTTCTCGACCCTTCTTCCCCACGCCGTCTCCTGTGACCTTTCAGAAACAGTATCAGAATAGATTTGTAAAGGCTCATTTCCTTTAATTAAGAACCTTGTGTTTCAAAGGACAGAATGTCTCGTGAAAGAGCTGACATTTTAAAAAGCACATGGAATGGAAGGCGACATGCGCTCTGAACTTGGGCACCCAAGCCTCAGCCTTCGTGACACGGAAGCGGTGGCTTTGCTTCCGAAGCCAGGCTTGCCTAGCGGAGCCGGCGTGGGCTTGGAGTGGCTTCCTCTGGGACACGGATTGGCAGGGACTGAGTCACTGCGTGACACATTTGGGCGACAGACGGGCTTAGGGAAAAGTGTCTCCAATGGCGCGCAGGAGGAAGCGGCCACCCCGTCACGCAATCTGGCGCCCAGATGGAGATGGTTTTTTGGAAAGTGTCCCTTGAAGTGACTTTCCCAGCCTCCGGAGCAGAGAAAAATGTCCTTGGAGCAGCAAATTCCCAGCTCCTGCCAACCCAAAGCAGAAATTGCAAGTAGATAAATAGGGACACTTTGGCAGGAAAGGTTGCAGCATTCCGGTGTCTAGTCATGCCTGCCACATGTCCACTGAAACGTCTGCAGATTCAGACAGCGCTGGCTCTTTGGCTGTAAACGGAGATGAGCACCGAAGCCTAGAATCAGATACGACTGGCTTTTGAGCAAGGGTGACCTTGACTAAAGAGCCGAGCCACCATTCTGGCCTACTTGTCTGACTCCCCTTTAAGGGTTTGAGTCTTTGGCTGGGGAATCACACTCTCAGCTTAGGCAAGGCTGGCTTAGCAGCCATGAGTAGACGCTGGAGCGCCCGGAACGCTGTTACCTTCCCCTCCGAAGCATTACCTATTGATCTACTTCCAGCCGTCAGGTTCAGTGTCTTAACCACTAAGCCACCGCAGTCCCAGTAGGGTAATCAGTAGCAATTAGCAACGGCTTAATAAGGACAGGTTGCTTCCCTGTAACTACAGTATTCTTCTCCGTGGTCTCCCGTGAGTCCACAGGAATGGGTTTACTGCGCATATGCACCTCCCCACCCACCCACCCACCCGCTGGCGTGGACTCTCCGTGGCCCCCTTTGGCTTTGCTCATGCCCAGAGGCTGTGGAAGGTCCCGCAGCTCCTTTCTCCCCGGCGGCAGCTCCTTTTCCTTCTCAGCCCCCGGGACTTTTCTTCACTGACATCCGGCCGCTGGAATGCTCTCCTTCCCGCGTGTGGTCCTTGGCCGTCCTGGGGGATGCTCCTTCTGCCAGATGTGGCTTCTTCCCCCGTTCCCTCAGAGCATTTTGCAAGGCCTCTTGGTTCGGGAAAGAGCCAAACCCTGCCCGGGCCTCGAACCACCGCATTTGGAGTTTCACTCCCTTGGATTTTTCTGGGCCTTCTCCATGGGGATGCCTTCGGTGGAGCAAAGCATTTCCGTCCAGATGTGTTTGTGGGCCACAATTCTTGGGATTTCCCTCTGCGGCCAAAGCTGAAGGCCTGCCCGTCTCCAGTTTTCACCAAAGTAACCAGGAATTCGATATGGCCTCCCTCTTTCCCCACTCCAAGCATCATCGGGACGACTCCGAGTTCGGTTTTTTAAAAATCACTATTTTTAATTCAATAACGATGATAACAATGATCAAGTAAGTGGGTGCCCAAGCTTTTAAAACCAAGGGGATGCCATTTCAGCCAGGGTTCAATTCTCAGTCACTTCATGTGCCCCCCACCCCCTCCAAAGGCATTCAAGAAACAAAATGGCCACCCCTTTGAAGCTGTTGAGACAAAATGGCTGCCCCCATAGAGCAGGCAGGGCAAAATGGCCGTCCGGCCCTCAACGCTGACTGAGAGAGTGTCACCCGGCCCCCGGCTTGAAAAGGCTGGGGACCCCCTGCTTTACCGGGTGATGTAATTCATCGGAGTCTCCACCACCCGGGGAAAGAGCGTTGTAACCTTCCTTCCTCCAAATCTCTCTCTCTCTCACTTGCTCCTTCTTTTTCAGATCTCCCCAGGCGTTGCTTTGTTATTTCTACATTGCAACAACACGCCCTAACGAGTGTGTTTCCTGGCTCTGGGCCATGTCATAAAAAGAGTCGCGGTCCATAGTGCACCGCCAGCGCCTGTGTTGTGAGCCTGCAGCCTAGGGAGGGTGGGCCAGATGAAGCCTGGCTTATCTGAAGGCTTCGTGCCACGGCATTTCTGGCAGCTTTTGCACCCTTTGCACTGTGGCATTTTCCGGACCGCGCAGGGAGGGAAGGAAGAGAATCCTTTCTTCTCCTGGCATTATGTCATGCGGACTTTGGATGAACCCGGCGCTGAGCAGTGGCGCCCCTGGATCACGGGACGCCCCCGGGGGGGGGGAGAATGGCCTCCTTCCTTCCATCCTTCCTTTATTTTCCCCATTTGTCTTCCCTTGAATGAGGCGCTGCAAAAGCAACCTGTGAATTTTATTATACATAGAATACCTAAGGATTTCCATTTTCTCTATGCTTTAGTAGACGTCACGGTCACCCTTGCTTGAAAAGCCAGTTGTATCCGACTCTAGGGTTCGGTGCTCATCTCTGCTTACAGCCAAAGAGCCAGCACTGTCTGCGTCTGAAAAAATTTCTGTGGCTGGGGCTTCTTGCCGTGACCCTCAAACCCTTCGCTTCTCTTTGGCTGTTGGCTCAGACCTTCCAGTTTGGACAGGAGAAATCAAGTCCCAGGTTGCATTAATTCCCTCTCAATTAAAAACCTGTGGGTGCATTTCAACTAAGGGGGGGGGGTTGGACCAGAGTTTGGTGGGAGAGACGAACCTCCTTCTCCTCCCTTCCATATCTGCCTTCGAGCAAAAGGAAAATGCAGGCGCATCCACCACTCCTCTGCTGCCCCCTGTTGGGGGTGAGTGGGCATCTTCCCCAAACATTGGCCACCGTCGACGTCAGGAACCCGCCACCATCCCAGTGACCCAGTTTTCCCTAATGCCTTCTCCTCCCTTACGCTTTCCAGGTCTGGCAGATCCCAGAGAATGGTCTCACGCTGTCCTTGACGGATCCCGTGGTCATCTTAGAAGGACATTCCAAGAGGGTGGGCATCGTGGCCTGGCACCCCACGGCCCGCAACGTGCTCCTGAGTGCAGGTAGGCCGTGCCTTCCCTTCATGGGGAATCGAGATGGGATTCGATTATCCAAACAACTCCGCCATGTCTTCCTGTTAAGTTATTTGTAGCAGCAGGTTTTAGGCAATTTTATGTTGAAATGCAACCCTCCCAGTTCTCTCCCTTTATTTTAGCCCAGCTAATAAACACACTTGGACTAGATACTCGAGAGGAAGAAAAGTAGCATTGACTCACAAAAATCAGAAGATACGTGTGCTCAGGAGCCGTGGCGAAGTTGGTTTGGAAAGAAGTAAAGTCTTTCTTCCAGCCACGTGGCGTGGAGGATGGAGGAGGTCAAAAAGGACTCCTTTCCTCTTCCAAAACAGAAAGCAAGAGAGAGAAAGCAAAGGCAAACAGGGTCTGAGGCAGGAAAGAACCTTTTCTAATTGTAACTACAGACAAACAATGCAAAACACCTTCCTGCAGGGTCAGGCGAGTCTTTCCTGTCTCTCTGGTCACTGCATGCTAGGGTTGGGCTAAAACAGGGGTGGCCAAACTTTTTGGGCCGCGGGCCGATCATGTGGTTCAGGGAGCTGGTCACTAAGGCCTGGGGGCCGGGTGTGGCCCCCGATGCCAATTCATCCGGCCCACGAAGCCCTCGTCGCTCCTGGAAGCAGAAGGCATGCGTGGCCGGCGCTTCAAGGAAGCTGCTAAGGGTTGCCTTCTCGCCCGTTCCAGGTTGTGACAACGCCATCATCATCTGGAACGTGGGGACGGGGGAGCCCCTGATCCAACTGGACGAGATGCACCAGGACATGATCTACAACGTGAGCTGGAACCGGAACGGGAGCCTCATCTGCACGGCCTCCAAGGACAAGAAGGTCCGGGTCATCGACCCCAGGAAGCAGGAGATCATCGCGGTACGCTGTGTGCGATTCATGGGCCGCGCAGGAAACACTGTCCGTTTCTCCATGCTTTGCGCCCGGTCGCTTCATAGGCTGACCATGCGCCGTAGGTCAATATAAAGTGAAAGGCCGATTCTCACCTGGCCCAGGTGAGCTGCGGAAAGTCGGAAATGGGGCCACAAAGACGCACCTGGGCAGGAGGCCGTCCAAAGGCCGCTTCCAATGTCACTGCTAGTGCTCTGGCCTTCTTCACTATAGCGCTGATCTAATGACGGGCAGCGTGCAATGTCTGTTTCTGCCCCTGCGCTCTCTCAAGTTCCTTGTGGTCCTCTTATGAGTCCACATGAATGGGTTTACTGCGTGTATGTGCAGTAAGCCCATTTGTGTGGATTTACAGGGGACCACGAAGAAGGAGGAACAACAGATGCAGGTAAGCGACCTGTCTTTATAGCGCCCTGGTAGCGCAGGAGCTAAACGGCTGTCCTGTAGCCAGAACATTGTGAGTTCAGTCCTGGTGGGGCTCAAGGCCACTTCCATCCTTCCGAAGTTGGGTAAAATGAGTTCCTAGCACGTTGGAGTCAAGAGATGCTAAGGAACTTGGGAACCACCCAGGGAGAGTGTGCAAAGTGGGGGGCAGGTATAGAAGTGTGCTTGCTTTGGTTTGCTAAGAGGGGATGGAAGATGTGTAGGAATGGGGGTGGAAACGCACGCACCAGACTCGTCCCTCGAAGTTAAGGATGGTGCCAGCGGACCATTCGTCCCTATTTCCAGGCAGGCGGAGCGTGGCCTTTTCCTTTCTCATGCCCTTTCTTTTCCCCACCAGGAGAAAGAGAAGGCACACGAAGGAGCCCGGCCGATGCGGGCCATCTTCCTCTCGGATGGGAACATCTTCACCACCGGCTTCAGCCGCATGAGCGAAAGGCAGCTGGCCCTCTGGAACCCGGTCAGTCGCTTGGCCCACTCTGCAGGGTTGTGGTTTGGCATTTGCCTGGCTTTTGTCTCTGCCAGGGAGCTCTGAAGCACTCGGGGGGGGGGGTCAAGGGCACCCTTGCTCAAAAGCCAGTCGTATCCAACTCTAGGGTTCAGTGCTCATCTCTGTTTATAGGTCTAGATAACTGGAGCGCATGGAACACTGTTACCTTTCCTGCCAAAGTGATGCCTCTTTATCTACTTGCAATGTCTTGCTTTCAAACTGCTAGGTTGGCAGGAGCTGGGATGGGGACGAGAGCTCTCTCCGCAGTCGGGTCTCGAACTGCCGATCTCCCAGCCTTCCAGTCTTAAAGTTCAGCCTCTTAGCCACTAAGCCACCGCAGTCCCCACTTTGGGGGAGAAAATCCCCCTGACGACCCCTCTGCCGCGTGATTGGCAGAAAACCTCCAAAAAGGGGAGTTTAGGCCCGTCGTGAAGCCCCATCTCCGACTCTTCAAACATTTCCAGATGTTTTTAATTTCTTTTTCCCGCAGAAAAGTATGGACGAGCCCATCGCCCTCCACGAGATGGACACTAGCAACGGCGTCTTACTGCCCTTCTACGACCCGGACACCAGCATCATCTACCTGTGTGGGAAAGTGAGTCGGGGCTGGGCACGAGGTTGTGAATGCTGCATGCAAAAGGCAACCGGGCCGTAATGGCAAGCAGGCTCAATGTGGCCCTCCCGTGCTATGTGGCCTATTGGGGCGGCAATGGTGTTGGTCTTGGGCGAGGACTTTGTCCTCTTCCCGTGGAGTGACTAGAAGGGTTGAAATCAGGAATGAGATTATAAGTGACTGGAAGGGTTGACACCAGGAATGAGATTATAAGGGAAATAATTGGCAAAGAACCCATCTTAAACTGCGTCTCTTCTTCTGCCGTATCCAAATCTGAATATTGGCAATCTTCATCTGCCTTCCGCATCGCAGCATGACACGCATAGTTTCACAGATGTGCGAGTCACATTCTGGTCCTTAAGCCCTTTTGGCACGCAAAGTCCTCATCATCATCCCCAGGCCAGAATTTGATGGGAGTTGCTGCCCTCCCCTCCATCAAGATAGATTCAAGTGGGACCATTTAATCCACTTGGGGACCATCGCCTTTCCTTCCCTGTGGACTTCGCCACCCAAGGTCGCTAGTCCTCAGGGTAGTCAGGTTAGTTAACCGCTCCCTGGGCCTCAGCCTCAAGTCGCTAGCAGTAGAATCTACTCCAACGATGGCGAACTTTGGCACTCCAGCTATTCTTGGACTTCAGTTCCCAGAAGCCCAAGTCAGTATCCCTGCTGATCAGGGCTTCTGGGAGCTGAAGTCCAAGAACACCTGGAGTGCCAAGCTTGGCCATCGCTGGTCTACTCTATGACCATAGCAGGATAACCTTGTTTGTCCAGGGTGGGGCGGTTGAGTCTCCCCTATGACTTACTTTCTAGAAATCCCCCTTCCTCTCCCCCTGCGCATTACCTGTTGGGAGGCGTTCCTGCATTGTTGCTCCATACTCACACCTGCCTGATCTTCTCCACCCCTGACTTCTCCCAGGGCGACAGTAGCATCCGCTACTTCGAGATCACCGACGAATCGCCCTACGTACATTACCTCAACACCTACAGCAGCAAAGAGCCCCAGAGGGGGATGGGGTTCATGCCCAAGAGGGGGCTGGACGTCAACAAGTGCGAGATCGCCAGGTGAGTGGTCAAGCAAGGCCCGCGACGGCCAACCTGGGCACTCCAGCTGCTCTTGGACTTCAATTCCCAGAAGCCCAAGTCTCTGTGAATCCACATGAATGGGTTTACTGCGTGAAAGCTCCAGCTGTTCTTGGACTTCAATTCCTAGAAGCCCAAGCCTCTGTGAATCCACATGAATGGGAGTTGGGCTTCTGGGAATTGAAGCCCAAGAACACCTGGAGTGCCAAGGTTCGCCATGACTGCACTACGAAATACCCCTTTTCTGCCGACTCTTTCAGAACAATTATGCCAATCGTCAGTATGGAAATGCAATCTGTTAGTCAGTTTAATGGAATTTAGACAATTAATCAAGACCAGTTTTTGTTTTTAAGTGGGTGAATCTCTCCTGGGAGTTGGACTCTGGATTTTGAGACCTGCCGAGGATTTTGAACTCATCCCATTTTTTTGGGCTTTTATTCCCTTTCCGAAGGTTCTTCAAACTTCAGGAGCGGAAGTGTGAGCCCGTTATCATGACCGTCCCACGCAAGGTGAGTCCTGGGGGTCCTTTGAGGCAGGAGACACGAGGGCGGCGTGGACTGGTTGAATTGACACTGGGGCCCAGATCTGGCCCACAGGCCATAGTTTGGGCACCCCTGGTTTAAGCAGAGAAAATGGCAGCTTAAAATCTATCTCATCCTGTTGCACAACAGATTGTAAGGCGTGTTTTACTTCCACCTCCGGTGGGAGGAACCACGTGACCGGCCCGCTGAGCCACATGTCTGGCCAGAAACGTTTGGGCATCCCTGGCCTAGAGGTTCCTTCCCTTTGCTCCTCTCGGACGTAGGACTTTCCCTACTCTAAACCTGTTTGTCTCTCTCGTCCTTTCTCCGTCTTTGCTGGCTGCAGTCTGACCTGTTCCAGGACGATCTCTACCCGGACACGGCTGGTCCAGAAGCGTCTCTAGAAGCCGAGGAGTGGTTTGACGGGAAGAATGCTGACCCTATCCTCATCTCCTTAAAGCACGGCTACGTCCCGGGCAAAAACCGAGACCTGAAGGTGGTCAAGAAGAACATCCTGGACAACAAGCCCGCGGCCAACAAGAAGAGCGACCTTATCACTGCCCCAAAGAAAGCAGCAGATGCCTCCAGCACTGTGAGTGAAACTCAAGTGGCTAGACCTCAAGGTCTCAGGGTCTGGGTGTCATTTCTTTCCCCCCCATCTGGACGCGTTTAATTCCGCTTCCGGGAGTGACAAGGGTGGGCCGGACGAATTGGCGTCAGGGGCCAGATCCGGCTCACAGGCCGTAGTTTGGGCACCCCTGATTTAAGCAGGGAAAATGGCAGCTTGAAATCTCATCCTGTTGCAGAACAGATTGTAAGGCGTGTTTTACTTACACTCCGGGTGGGAGGAACCGCATGACTGGCCCCCCTGAACCACGTGACTGGCCCACAGCCTGAAAAGTTTGGGCACCCGTGACTTATAACCTCTGTCCCACCCGGATTGTCGGCTTCAACTTCTCATTTTGTCTTTTGGTTCTTGTTGTCGTTCCAGCAAAACGAAGCCAAATTGGAGGAAATTTTGAAAGAGCTCAAATCTCTGAAAGACACAATCACCCATCAAGACGAACGCATTTCCAAGTTGGAACAGCAGATGGCAAAAATGGCCAATTGAGGGCCTGGCGCCGGGTGGGGGGGGGGGGGAGGAAGGAAAGAAGGAAGGAAGGAAAGAAGGAAGAAATCCGAGTGCCTACGAATGAGAACCACTGCCTTGTATCAGTGTCAAAAGGCACTATTGACGTTTGGGAGGAAGATTTCCAGGTTATCCAAGCCTGGCCCGCCTGTTCTGGTTTGGTGCGCCGTTCCCAGGTCCCAGGCTTCTCCTCCTCAATCCGGAAGCGCCTGCAAAAAGCCGATGACAACTTTGAATCCAAGCCTCTTTTATTAGTGAAAATCATTTTTATTTCCTCTTTTTGTTTCGGTGACTTTTTAGTGGCCATTTCAAGACTGTTGCTGTTACAACTCGTCGATTCCAAAACCGGACCTCCCCCCCCCCCCCCCGGGTCCAACTCTCTTGGCGAGGAGCCAAGAATAATGTATTTGAACTTGCTAGGATTTGGGACAAAAATCACATTGCTCTTCAAAACAAATCAAAACATGCTACTTCTTTTTTTTTTTTACTTTAAAGTTGCCAAAATCCCAAAGTATTCCCTCCACACACACAAATTTTGTATTTTTACCTTTCCCCCAAATATTTTGTGTTTTTAATCTCAAGGCATATCACTCTCTATGCATCTGTGCCATTCAGAGAACAGAGTTTTGCATAACATTCTTAAATTGGTGATGGCGAACCTTGGCACTCCAGCTGTCCTTGGACGTCACTTCCCAGAAGCCCAAGGCCCTGTGAATACACACAGTCAACCCATTTGTATGGATTCACAGGGACTTGAGCTTCTGGGAATTCAAATCCAAGAGCAGCTGGAGTGCCAGTAAACCCATTCGTGTGGATTCACAGGGATTTTGGCTTCTGCAAATTGAAGTGCAAGAACAGCTTGTGTGCCAGTCAACCCATTCGTGTGGATTCACAGGGACTTGGGCTTCTGGGAATTGGAAGTCCAAGAACAGCTGGAGTGCCAAGGTTTGCCATCACTGTCCTAACTCTTTCAAACTATCAAGAGACGTGATTCCCGCTGCCAGGTTTGATAAACCTTCATCTTTTGAAGAGTTTTCAGCCGCCCAGCTGGTCATAAATACTTCAGCCCCGATCTCGTTCCTGCCTACATTCCCCCGCTTCCTTCCCTCTGCCATTTTACCAATGTCAGGAATCGAACCTCTTTTGCCAGAACTGCCTATTGGACTTTGTGCTGCCATGATTTAAACAAAACCTTTGCTTTGGGTTTCATCTTAATAATGTCAAAAACTGGCCTGTCATGAATGCTGAGTGTTCTGGGACCATGTTTTGATTCCCGCAAAATTGTGTCCTATTTGTCATTCATAGTTTTATATATATATTACACATTATTCCTGCCAAACCCCTTTCCCCCGGCTGCGTCATCCACAGGAGTCCACGGGCTTCCTTGTTCGCTTGCTAACAATCCCTTTGCTTCTTTAAAACCACAGCATCGATGAACCAAGCTTGGTTTCCTCTTTTGCTTGAGAAATTTTGGGCAAAATTGGAACGGTAAACCAGCAAAAGCAGCCGCTTAAAGGGCCTCCCAAGCTGAGAACTTCAATCGTCACCATTCCAGCCATCTTTCTTTGGCTGGCAAAGTTGCCTTCAGTCTTGGACTTTTGCAAAAAGGTACAAGCTGGATGGGAGGAAACTGGCTCCTGTGAAGGTGGCTTGTAGGGAAGAGAAGGAGAAATACTTTGACTTTCACATCTGGCAGGGTAGGAAGGAGGAGAAGGCATTTCTGGTTCTCTGGAGTTGGACTCTAATCTTCCTCCATTCATCGGCCCTTTGGCTGGCCCAAGGGTGTCATGGACAGAACAGAAATATGTAAGAAAAAACATCAGATTACAGCAAAATTCTCAGGTGTATCTTCTCCTTCATGCTACATTGCTGATGCTTTGTCCAGAATGTATCATTAAGGGGAAGATACACCTGAGAATTTTGCTGTAACCTGATGTTTTTCTTGCATAATTCTCATCTGTGTGGATCAGTTTATTAGAATGGTCCTCCAGTCTCTTCAGTGGCATTGTTTTGAATCCCACCGCTGCCACCATGTCAGCAAGCCTTAGGAGCCTGGATAGATCTGATAAGGCTTGCTGACAAAGGGTCCCTTGTGGCCTGTAGCTTTCGGACAGGGGCTCAAATAGAAGTCTAGCATGACATGGCTTATACCCAGCAGTGATGGTGAAACTTGGCACTCCAGCTGATCTTGGACTTCAGTTCTCAGAAGCCCAAGTTAGCATGCCTGTCGATCAGGGCTGCTGGGAATTGAAACTCAAGAACATCCGGAGAGCCAAGTTTAAGGACTTATGGCTGTGATGGCGAACCTTGGCACTCCAGGTGCTCTTGAACTTCAATTCCCAGAAGCCCTGATCAGCAGGAGGGCTTTGTTGGGTGCTGCTTCCCCATTTTTCTCAACCCCTTTATTTTTATTTTTCAAAGTATTGCATGGTTGAGTGTTGTCCTGAGAAAGATGCTTAAATGTTCTGGGGTCGGAAGTCCTATCTTGTGGTCAGATGAGATGAGAATCTTAACCTAGAGAGGGTAAGATAGCTTTTAGAAAGTATTTGAACGTTGAGAAGCGAAGCTGCTGGATTTGCGCTGATGAGCGTGTGAGTTGGTGGTCCAGAGAGAGGGGATTTTTTGGGAGGGTTGGATGCAGCGAGAAGGGGGAACTTGGGGGTTGTTTTTCAGAAAGAAGTTTTTTTTCTGTACATTTTAAAGGTTTCAGCATGTGTTTTTATTCTGGAACAGACCGTTGGATGGGTGGTGCCTAGCCGGGCTCAGAAGGAGTCAGTGCCTGTAACTTCTTGTTCGCTGTGACATTTTTAACCTCCCCCCCTTCCCCTCCATGAGATCCAGCAAAAACATTTGAAGAAATGTGCTCTTATAGAGCACCCCTGCATTCTGTCCAGATACTTGCTTCCGGTTTCAAAGATTTAAAAGAAAAATTGATTTTAAAAAAGTCCTGCTTATTATTATTTTTAAAATTTCTCCAATGAAATCTGCACAGCTTGACACAACCTCTCACCAGGGATGATGTGGGGAAATTGTATGAGCCGCTGAACAATGCAAAATCACGACATCAGCTTTATCCCCCTACAACCACGCCATATAGGCAGTTAAAACTGGAGGGAAAGGGGTGGTCGGATTAAAAATCAATGGGTTGAAGGTGGCTGCTCAAATATCCAGCTGGCTGGGGTTTTAGGAATAAAGTGTCTTTTGCCAGTCTCCAGTCTGAAAAGTCTGTAATTCAAGCGGTCAAAATCTTGCTTTCCAATCATGGACATTTCAGGACTCTTCAACAGGCAACCCATCGTACATAACTTGGCATTCTTCGGTTTAAGGGACTTTGACAGGTTTTTGTTTTAAAAAATGTAAACAAATTGCACACAATCCACCACTAATTCATTGTCAGAACAGCATCAGCAGGTCTAAAAATAATAAAAAACCTGAAATCCATAATACAGTATATACGAATGTCTATGGTGCATTGCCAGAGTTGGCCGCTAGAGGCCACTATTTGCACAGTAAAATATAGGGTGTGCTGTTATCTGCGGTTTCAGGTATCTGGTAGGCATCAGAATGTATATCTGCTAATATGGGGGAAATGATGTATATATTACATTGTCTGAGGCCTCCTAATGCTTCCTTACACTGCCATTCCCATAACAGAAAACCTATAAAAACAGTTGCCTGTAGTTGTCACAAATGTCGGATTCTCACTGTATTTTCCTTTTCTTGCTGTTAACAGTCTGCTTAATCTTTGGCATACATCAGGGGTTTCCATGCCTAAGGCCTGTGGGCTGGATCTGGCCTGCAGTGCCATTTCATGTGACCTTGCACCCCTCTTAGGGCATTTGAGAAACAAAATGGCCACCCTTTAAAGCTGTTGGGACAAAATGGCCACCCCCATCGTGCAGGCAAGGCAAAGTGGCCATCTGGCCCTTGAAGCTGATGGAGCGAGCGTGGCCCAAGGGCCCCCGGCTTGAAAAGGTTAGGGACCCCATGCCATACGCGGACATCTGGGTCTTCCCCAAGCTTGGCATTGTGCATCGCCACCACACCTTGTCTGTCTAGGCTAGGCATGAAACCGCCAAAACGAAGCCACCTTTGGGTGAGTTCATTCTGCAGTTCCTCTTGCTTGACCCAGTGTGAGAAAGATGAGCCGGCAGCACAAGGCTACCATTACCAAGGTATTACAGTACACCCGATTGTAGTTCAGAAATACCACAATCTTCAAGGAGGCTCTTTCTGTGTACCCCCCCCCCAACACACACACGTGCAAAGAGAGCAGGGAGGAGACCCAAGATGAATGAGAAAGTCATTGATTTCTGCAATTTTTTTTGTATGCTCAAAAGCTAGTCATATCTGACTCTAGGGTTCAGTGCTCATTTCTGTCTATAGCTGAAGACGCAGCGCTGTCCGCCTTTTGCAGCCACTTCTGTGGAAACGTGGCAGGCACGACTAGACACCGGATTGCACAGAACGCTGTTTACTTTCCCACCAAAGTCTCTCTTGATCTTGCAATTTCTTGCTTTCAGACTGCTCGGTTGGCAGGGGACGGGAACTCACTCCATCGTGCAGTGCCCGGGTCTCAAACTGCTGCCCTGCCACCTTCCAGTCAGTGTCTTAACTACAGCCCCTTTTAAAGTAAAAGCAACCCATAAAAAGCCCAACCGGTTGGCATTTCCAGGGAAATCCCAGGAGCAAACCAGGCCTTTGGACTTTTCCATTCTCTCCCCCCCCCTTAAAACAACTGAAAGGGGGTGTGTGTGTCATGGGTGTGTGTGTGTGTGTGTGTCATGGCTCAGAGATGATACAACTCAAAACTTGTTTGCAGGACACGGTCTTGGGCCTCCCCGTTCCCGTTTGCCGCTTCTGCCTCCTCCTTTGCAACTGCGGCTGAAAGAGGAAATGACGTCCAGGCCATGAGGAAAGAGTTTCTTGCGGTTCTTTGCAAGGAGTTTTGCTTTTATTTGAAAACACTTCTGGAAGAGGGGGTGGCTACTCAGAGGGAAGAGGGGGGGGCACAGATGTTTTTAGCATGGGGAATAATTGCACATCCATTTGTGACATAGGGGTCCATCGGGGTGCATGGCGGGTCTATGCCAATTTTTCTATAGCATCAGTTCACCTGTTTTGACTGCAAAATCCCAGCCTGAGCCCCCCCGGGGGGGGGGATGAACATTATCTTACCCAAGGGGACATCTTGCAAAAGGAACTGTTGTTCAGTCGCACAGTTGATTCCGACCCTTTGCGATGACCCCATGGACCACTTTGCCCGCCAGGCACTTCTGTCCTCCATCCTCCTCCTCAACCCGCCCAGCTCTGTGGCCATTGCGTCTACAATTCCATCCAGCCATCTCATCTTTGGCCGCCCCCTTCTTCTTCTTTGGCCCTCCACCTTTCCCAGCATCAGGATCAATAGGGACCACTTCGGTGGGAAAGGTTGAAATGTTCCATGCAGTCCTGCCTGCCACATGTCCACGGAAAGGTTTGCTTGCACAAATGAGCGCTGGCTCTTTGTCTATAAACAGAGATGAGCACCCAATCCTAGAGTAGGACACGACTGGCTTTTGAGCAAACGGGACCTTTACGATACTCCTCATAACTCCAGTGCCCAGAGTCCTCTATCCAGAAAGCTGGGTTTTGTAGTCCAGAAGACACCAAAGTCAGTGGGACCAAGGCAGGGAAGCGAATCCTGCCTTGTAGAGAAGCCACATTAAGAAACCCCTTTCTGAGATGGAGCCAGGAAGGAGATACTATTTGGCATTTGGGTTGTTCAAGCTTCCCTTCTGGCCATTTCACACACACACACACTCTCTCTCTCTCTCACACACACACACACACACACACACGTACAAGAGTCTCGCACCCCTCCCTGCCGAGAGGAAGCTGCATCATCGTCATGTATGTGCTACAAAACCACCACATCTCTTCCGATGTTGCCTTGTCTTCGGCTGCCTCTTTCCGCTGCTCTCCCCGTAGCAGGTAAGAAGTTTGGGTCTCCCTCTTTCCCTTTGAGCTTTGGATTTGGGGATTTTTCTCCCACCCCCTTCCTGTGTGAACACCTGCCGGGGGCGGCCCAAGGCATTTTGCCGCCTGAAGCCTAGAGGCAGGAGTCACCCTTCTTCCCCACCCAAAGGAGGGTGCCCATTAGCCACAGCCGGGCAAGTGTGCTAGTGCGGAGGGTGGAAAATGTGCCTCGCACTTCTCACCATTTTCTGATAGTAAAATTGCAAGGTGTAGTAACTGAAGCATCTGCGACTGTCTCTGTTGACCAAGGGTAGGGCCGGCCCTGCCAAAGGCCGCCGGCAACTCCTATGGAATCGGCTGCTTCTACCCAGTCCGTGCAAAAACGTGAAAAAGTTAAGTCAAGAGCCAGCCAGAAGGGAAACATTTGAAGGTTGATCAAATGAGTGGTGTCACAAATGCACCTTCTGGAACTGACTTTAACTCGTCCCACTGTTTGAAATAATAATAATATTAATCTGAGGGTTTCAGAGCTGGAAGGGGGGGGGGAACCGTACACATTTTCAAGCCCAGCCTGTGGTCGGGGGGGGGGGGGGAACCGAACTCCTGTCCAAACCATGGAACTGTGCAGCAAAGTGTGGCTTTGTTGTGTGCTCGTAGACAGGGGAAACAGCGCATCAGTACCGGTTGCTCCATGGCATTTCTCTTTCCTGCCCTGCCGTTGGTGGACCGGTGGTTTCCATGCTGTGTAGTTACTGTCGTGGCACGAAAGAGACCTAGCAAAAAACGACAAGGTGCCACGATGGAATGGCAATGATAAAACTGACAGAGCAATTTATAAAGATGCAACAAAGTGTAACGGTGTCCCCCCCCCCCCCGGAAAATCAGTAAAAAAAATAGAGTTAGATTGCCAACACCCTCAACAATAGTAGAGTTGCCACCAGTTGGGTGTCCTCTGCATCTGTAGATGCTTCCATGGTAATATGGCAGGCACAACTGGGCATTTGGAGATTATGGAACGCCGTTACCTTTCCCACCAAAGCGGCACCTATTTATCTACATGCAATTTCTTCCTTTCAAACTGGCAGGAGTTGGGACAGACACGTACAGGTCATTAATCTTCCGAGTGGATAGAAATGGGGCCCATTGGCCAATCCAAATTAATATTGATTTATGCGTTTGGCTTCATTTCCCAGGTAAGAATGGCTGCAACGTGTCTCGCCTTGACGGTCTTTTCCTTGGGCGTCGTCCTAGTTGGTGGCGTCGCACTTCCCCTCGTCCAAGATGGTCCGGTGGGAAAGGGTAAGGGGACACCTCAGACGGCTGAGACGGGGGCTTCTGCCCCAGGCGCCCCACAAACAACTGGCCGTGAACAACCCTTAGCAGCCCACCCAAAAGAAGACAAGAAGGTGGCCTCTAAAGACTCTCCTACGGCCGTTGAAGAACCACTCAAGAAAGAGGTCCCAGTTCCAACAACCACGGATGGAATCTCCACTTCTGGATTGACCCAGGAAGGTAACGTTACTGGATTTCCTAAGGCCATTTTGTCACCCGTGCCTCTTGGGAAGGTCCCTCAAGACGCCGCAACTGCCAACTCCAAGGAGGTCCTCCATGTCAAGCCACCCAAGCATGCCCTCCCATCTCCTGCCCCAAAGAGCGGCCAAGTTGGGGGCAAAGGCCTTCCGGTTGCGACCCAAAATCCTTCCCCGGCAGTACCGCTGGCAAACAAGACGTTGAACGTTTCTCTCGCGGAAGCAGGGATAGTATCGACAGTCACCGAGCACTGGCCGTGGTTGGAAGACCAAACTAGCGCAACCTCTCAGACACTGAAGGAAGGCGTAGATGTTTCCACCACGATCCCAAGTCCTCCAACCACAGAGTGGCCGTGGTTGCGTGATCAGTCTACTGCCTCCTCACAGACTTCAGTGGCTCATTTGTTGGACGTTTCCACAGCAACCCTGAAGGGCGGGATGGATGCCCATCAGCCTCATCTGAAATCAAAGGGAAATTTTGGGGTTCCTCACCCAAAAGTTGTCACTGCTCCTAAAGCGGTTTGGTCATGGTTGGATGAGTTGTCTACTCCTTCCCCAACCTGGGCAGTCGATTTGGATGTTTCCACTGAGACTCCGGGGCAAACTTTGGTCACAGAAAAGACAACCTTGAGAGGAAGAACCAATTCCCGTCTTGGACCAGCCACGGTCCGTAGCCCTAAGACAGCCACCCTCACCACATCTCCTTCCACGGCCTCTCCCAGGGGCAACTCCCGCTTGCTCAGCCAATGTTTGCTGGCCATCTCTCTCCTTGGCCTGGTGGCGGCCATATTTATCGTGATCACGGCCGTCCTGGCCCTCCTGCTTTGGCGCCAGAAGCGAGCGTTCAAAAGGAGAGGCCAGCGGCCCACTGAGATGGTCTGCATCTCATCCCTGCTGGCCACGGAAGAGGCCGACGAAGCCCGGGCGAGGCAGCCCAAAGTCAAGAGGGTGAAGATGTTGGCCGACACCAACGGCTTAGAGACGGAGATGGACAACTTGACTCTGAACAGCTTCCTGCCTGAGCATTGACGCAAACATCTCCAGAACTTGGAGATGTTCCCCAAGCTCTGTTCTTGCGGGGCTTTAAGCTTCTTTGGCCCACATCGACGGTCTCCGTCCAGAGCCATCAAATATTCAGCTGTGTTTATCGTTCGAAGTGTTATCGTTAAAGGACCGACTCATTCCCTGACTGTGTTCACCGTGCATCTTGCGTGCATCACGGCGGTCCATAATCCTGGCCCAGAAAAGGACAATGCCCTGTAATCTTCCTACAATGATGCCAAGCTGAATCGATTGACTCATGTTTCTCTTCTTTTGGCCACAGGTCAGCTTTCTTCTCGCGGAGAGCGAGTAAAGAGTATTGAGTCCAGTTTGGGTATGTGTCCATGTGTGTATAAATCTGTTGTGGGTTTTAATCTGACCGTCATAGAAGCCATCAAAAGTTATGAACCTATAAATTAGTATGTGAAACTTAGTGCAAATGTAAATAAGATCTGTCTTTGAAACAGTAAGGGCTAGAAACTTAAGTCAATTAAACACACACACACACACACACACACACACACACACACACACACACACACACACACACACACAGAGTATAGGTAAAGGATAAAGGTCATCCTTACTTGAAAGCCAGTTGTATCTGACTCTAGGGTTCAGTGCTCATCTCTGTTTATAGCCAAAGAGTCATCACTTCTGCAGACATTTCCGTGGTCATGTGGCAGGCATGACTACGTGCATGGAATGCCGTAATCTTTCCCACCAAAAAAGGTACTTATTTATGTACTCGTAATTTCTTAGCTTTCAAACTGCTAGGTTGGCATGAGCTGGGACAGAGACAGGAGCTCACTCAGTCATGTAGTACTTGGGTCTCAAACTGCCATACTTCCAGCCAAAGAGCCAGTGCTGTCTGCGTCTGCAGACATTTCCATGGTCATGTGGCAGGCACAACTAGATGGATGGAGCACTATTACCTTTCCTGCTGAAGCGGTACCTATTTATCTACTTGTGATTTTTTGGTTTTGAACGGCTAGGTTGGCATGAGATGGGACAGAGACAGGAGCTTACTCCGTCATGTAGTACTCAGGTCTTGAACTGCTGACCTGCCGACCTTCCAGTCTTCAAGTTCAAATGTAAATAAGATCTGTATTTGAAACAGCCTATATATATATATCTATATAAACCTGCCTTCCTTAGAACACAATATTTTTTGCCTATTTCCAGATTTTGCTCTTTTCCTGCATCCCGGAGTCTTTCCCCCGCAAATGCACTGCTTTGACTGTCTCTGTCCGGGAAAGGCCAACCTTAAAGCACGGCCCGTCCCTTCCACACAGTCCCCGGGTCCGGTTTTGTCATCCGCGAAGAAGAGTTACAGCCTGGCAATGGTGACTCATCCTCCAAAATCAGATGAAAGTCACATCTCCTTTCAAAGGCATAAGACGGAAGGCAACGGGTGAATTTCCGCTCCGTGTGTGTCAAAACACAACAAGGCAAAACACAACACAAGAGGCCTTTCTGCAGAGGGAAGCTCAGAGAGAAACCTCTCGGCCTTCCATGCTGTCTTCTTGTAAGCCGCATTTGGCCCACGGGCCGATGTTACAGCATCGGGGGAATCTTGAGAACCAGTTTGCCAGTTTGGTTATCTTGCCAGATTTTATTTCTTTCATCTAAAGCCAGTCTTTGTTTGGTCCACGAGCTTGTTGCGGTTTTTTGGCGCGAGGGGAAGTCTTCTGAAAATTATAATTATAGGAGTTTAGGATAATAAATCCCCCCAAATAACCCACGTTTCAAATATACCACAATATGTTGAGTTATAAAAGCATTTGCAAGCAATTCCCATCTCAATCCCACCTCTTGCCAACGGAGCAGTTTGGAAGCAAGACATTGTAAGTAGCTAAATAGGGACTGCTTTGGTGGGGAAGGTAAACAGCGTTCCGTGCTCTCTGGTGTCTAGTCATGCCTGCCACGTGACCACGGAAACATCTGCAGAAGCAGACAGTGCTGGCTCTTCGGCTGTGAAACAGAAATGAGCACTGAGCCCTAGAGTCGGATACGACTGGCTTTTGAGCAAGGGTGACCTTTACCTTGAAGCCATCTTACGTGTCTGTGGCTGAGCCCTGTCAGAGAAAAGACCCTGGGCCGGATGTGTATCAACAGAGAAAGGAGGCCAGATAATTCCTTCCACACCTTGGGCCGGGTGTCCTTGTGGTGGGCATCTTGAAACTCACTTACAGAACATTTCTGTATTTTTCTGGCTTTCTGTTCCCCAAACGACCCATAAAGGGAAGAGAGAACTCGGCATAAGGGTTCCCTGAGGCAGCTCGAACTCTATGGCAGAAATGAAAGTTTCTTGGCTTGGTTTAGACAAGGGGTGCCCAAACTACGGCCTGGTGGCCGGATCTGGCCCTCAACACCAATTTATCCAGTTCATGAAGCTCTCGTTACTTCTGGAAGTGAAACATGCCTATACGGGCACGTTTTACCTCTGATTCGGGGTGTGACGAGGCCTTTGCGGGCTGGATGAATTGGCGTCGGGGGCCACATTCAGCCCCTGGGCCATAGTGACCAGTCCCCTGAACCACGTGAATGGCCCACAACCCACCAAAAATGGCCACCTCTGATCTAATAGCTCAACTGGAAAGAACATAGAACGCCCGGTCAGAAAGCTGAGCGAGGGGCCTGATTCTGCACAGACCGACCTCGTGTCCTTTCGCATCGCCATCAACCGGAGCATCTTTGTGGCTTTTTAATCAGCAGAGTCACAAAGTAAAAACAAGGAAACCACAGGCACTCCCCACACCCCACATTCACACGGTCCGGCTCTTTGACTTCCCAGCGTCGAGAGCCCTGGAGCCAAGCTTGGGCTCTCTAGGTGTTCTCGGACTACAGAGCCCATCCATCTTGGCCAGGCCAGCCAACAGAGAAGCCTTCTGGGCAGTGTAGTCCAAAAACATCTGGCAGCCCTGAGTTGTGAAACCACCGCTCTAAGGACGCAATGTACAAAACCATTCTTTCTGCACTGAAGAAATTCGGATGAATCATAGAAGCGACACAGAAACCTTTTGGGGAGGGTGAGAAAGCTGCTTTCTAACAGCGGCTCCTCATGACGTCCACATCAGCTGCCTCGGACCCAAAGGGTGCGGGCCGGAAAGTTGCCTTTCCCGGAGCTATAATTCCTGGGAACTTTATGCAAGGGATCCTGGAGGATTTTGGAAGCTGGGAGCCCAGCGAATGAACTTACTTCCACAAGAAGATTTGCATGCGGTGATCCAGATGTGGCAAGCGCAGGCAGTGGTGGGCAGAGTTTAATTTAATGTTGTTTTCTTGGTGGCAGCAAAACAGCCCCGGAGACCAGCGTTGGGGGGACGGGGACATCGGGCCGCTCTTCTTTCTAGCTGTGTTGAGGAACTGGAGAGATCGGCTTCTCTTATTTTTAAGAGATGGTGAAAGGGCGCCTGTTTCCTTGGGTCATCCTGATTAGAGACGGCTTCGACATCCGCCAGACCGCCAATTACGGCACCTGCACCCTGAAATCTATGGGACTTTGTCGGCCGTTTTGTCGCCACAGATTTCCCTACAGATGTTAGTGAAGCTTCTCTGACAAATGACCTGCACGACAGGCATAGCTTTAGAAATGCTTTATTTGGAATTGAGCAATTGCACGGCTTCCAAAGCAGTGCAAAGATATAGCGAAGGTATTTGAGTTACAGACCTTTAGGTAAAAGGTCATGGTCAAGGTTGCCCCTTGCTTGAAAACCAGCTGTATCTGACTCGACGGTTCAGTGCTCATCTCTGTTTATAGCCAAAGAGCCCGCAATGTGGTTGCAGACTGGACATGTGGAACTAGACACTGGAGTGCACGGAACGCTGTTACCTTTCACACCCAAGTGGCACCTCTTTATCTACTTGCAATTTTTCTGGCTTTTGAACTGCTAGGTTGGCAGGAGCAGGGACAGAGACAGGAGCTCACTCCGTCACGTAGCACTCAGGTCTCAAATTGCTGATCTGTCGGCCTTCCAGGCATCAAGTTCAGCGTCTTAACCACTCAGCCACCGCAGTACCACTACAGACGTTGAGCATAAGCTGAGTAGCTTAGCTTTTTGCCAAGAGGTTTATCTTAACCAGGGATTCTCAACTTGTGGCCCACTGGCCGGATGCAGCCCGCAGAACCATTCTGTGTGGCCCACCACCACCTCCACCACACCAGGAAGTGCCATGTGGTGGAGGGAGGGCCAAATGGCTATCTGGCCCCCAAAGCTGTCTGAGGGAGTGTGACCCCAATGGCTCCCTGCTTTAAAAAGTCGATTAACTCCTAGTCTTAACTAACACTATTGGGAAATTCATTACCATTGTGACGAATGTGATTGTCATTCTCCGTATCCAGTTCCATCCTCCCTCCCAACTCTCTGGCCTGCACGTATTTTCTCTGAGCCTTCGGCCATTCTATTCCACGAATCCAAAGAAATGGGTCATGGGCCACAAAAGCTCACGCTAAAATCAACATCTTCACGGAGATGCCAGGATTTTTGCTACTCTTCCAAAATTCCTTGGCTGCCCTTTGATCATCTGTACAAAGGCAGAAATGGAAACTTTGGGGCGGACTTAAAGCGATGCCATTTCTCTCTGTGGGGGGTTTTCGTGGTCTTGACCCACCAAAGCTCGCAGGGAAATAAATTTGTCAACTGTACATTTCCAGACATGTTTTCCTTTCGGCTTTTGCGTTTCTCTCTGTTTGAAAACAAACGTGGGAATGTTGATAAAACTGTGATGTGCAATAAACGTCGCAAGAGGGCGACCACAGATCAGGCCCACGGCAAGCCAGAACCACTGCACATATTTGCAGCCAGATCAAAGTCTGAGAAAGGTACTTTTTTGGACTTTGCCTCCCAAAATCCGTCCCTTTGACCAAGCTTTGCCATTCCTGAGGTGTGGGGTTTTCTGCAGTCATTGTGTGACTCTAGATCAGGGGTTCCCAACCTAAGCCCCGTGGGCCGGATCTGGTCACCGGCACCATTTCATGTAGTTCCCCCACCCTTCCATGGGCATTCGAGAAAGATCTTTTGAGAGCCCCTAAATTTTAGCTTATCTGCTTTCTAAATATCAACACCATTTGTGAGATTGTTCATAGCTGTTTATTTGTTTGTTTGTTTGTTTGTTTGTTTATTAATCATGCTTGTTTATCGCCCTCCTCCCCGAAGTGACTCAGGGCGATTTACAACATGTCATTAATAACAATCAAACAATTTAAAACTAATTGAAAGGTTCAAGTGGCTCAAGTCACTAAGACGCTGACTGGGAGGCGGAAGGTCAGCAGTTCGATTCCCGAGTACTGCAGGACGGAATGAGCTCCCGTCTCTGTCCCAGCTCCTGCCAACCTAGCAGTTCGAAAGCAAGAAATTGTAAGTAGATAAATAGGGACTACTTTGGTGGGAAGGTAACAGCGTTCCGTCCGCTCCGGTGTCTAGTCATGCCTGCCACATGACCACGGAAACATCTGCAGAAGCAGACAGCGCTGGCTCTTGGGCTTAGAAACAGAGATGAGCACTGACCCCCTAGAGTCGGATACGACTGGCTTTCGAGCAAGGGAAACCTTTACCTTTACCTAAAAGGTTAAAAATTAAAAAGAAGTTGCTGTCTAATAAACGTGTTCAGTAATTCCCGTTTCTTCCATGAAAGAAAGAATGAGCGACCGACTGGCTGGCGGCTCACGTCGTAGAGACCCCAAAATTGGATTTCTCAAATCTTAAGGGAGCCGCAATCCCACCCCCATTTATGAGTATGGCGGCCTCGAGAATTGCACATTTTGAGGCCAAGCGCTATCGAAAAGCGATCTCGCCCAGCCCTCAAACCCTCTGGGGTGCCTTAGCCTAAAACAGGGGTGCCCAAACTACGTCCTGCGGGCTGGATCCAGCCCCCGACACCAATTCATCCGGCCCACGAAGCCCTCGTTGCTCCCAGAAGCAGAAGTAAAACCCACCCATGTAGGCGTGTTTTACTTCCCGGAGCAATGAGGGCTTCGTGGGCCGGATGAATTGGTGTTAGGGGCCAGATCCAGCCCCCAGGCTGTAGTTTGGTCACCCCTTGTCTAAACCAAGCTAAGGCATGTTTTACTTCCACTTCCAGGAGCGACGAGGGCCTTGTGGGCCGGATGAATTGGTGTCGGGAGCCGGATCCAGCCCGCAGGCCATAACGACCGACCCCCTGAACCACATGACTGGCCCACGGCCTGAAAAGTTTGGGCACCCCCGGACTAAAAGCTGGAGTGAGCTGTTCTCTCCTTCCCTTTTCTGCGGCTGATTTATTCCAGGGCTTCAATTCAAACCAGATGTGCTCCTTCTTGGTTGAGAAACCAAAGGGAGGCGGAGGGGCGCCTCCCCCCCCTCCCCGGTTTAGCAGGCCGGAATTAACTGCTTTTTTCCTTCAGAAAACGAAGTCAGTCATCGAAGTCTTGGAAGTTTCAGGCACTTTGTTCTCCCGGCCGAAGGGGCCGAAACGCCACTTGAACAACATGCTAAACCTGCAGAAGGCAGGGGGAACATGAATATATATACCCATGATGGCCAACCTTGGCACTCCACCTGTTCCCAGAAGCCCAAATCTCTGTGAATCCACACGGATGGGTTTACTGTGCTTTCATTTTTTTTATTTTACCATTTAATGGCAGGGGTTCCCAACCTAAGGCCTGTGGGCCGGATCCAGCCTAAGATGGCATTTCATGCGGCCCACCTCCATTTTGTTTTGAGAAACAAAACGACCTTCCATTTGATGCTAATGTTCGCCCCCATCAAGCAGGCAGGGCAAAATGGCCGTCCGGCCCTCAAAGCTGACTGAGAGCGCATGTGACCCAACGGCCCCCGGCTTTAAAAGGTTGTGAACCCCTAGTTTGTGGCCTGTCTTTCTCCCGGATGGCAACGCTGGCTGGGATTTCCATCCCATCAGAAAAGTTCCTTTCCCCCTAAGCCACCCCATTGTAAAAACTTGTATCCAGAGGTTCAAAGCGACTGCTAACGAAATCTCACTTTTAGGATAGAAACACAGGGCTGAGGTGGCCATATCCTGCCCACCGGCCGCAGGTTGAGAATCCCTGTTCTACAGAGCCGGTGGCCTTGAAATAAACCGTCCTCCCCAATATTTAGATGAGAGATTTCCGGCCCACTTTTAAAAGGGCCAGTTTTTGGGACTTCAGCGCCACGTCTTAGAGGCGTCCCTGTGCGTTGCTTGCATTCTTTCTTGGGTTTCGAATTTTTTCCATCTGAGGTCGAGGCTCCGTTTCCTCCTCCCTGTTGAATGTAAACGTCCAGCAATGAAATGAATCAGCATCTGCTAAGCTTTTACAGCCACAATCAAGAGAATATATATATATATATATATATATATACATAGAGATATATCTATTTTAAAAAAAGAAAACACTTGTTAACCAGACGAACTCCGGAGTTCCCCAGGCAGGCCAGTTGCCGTTTCCCTTAAAATGTCCCCTTTTCTTGCAAACTTGGGGATTCAAAACATAGCAAAGCCAGATGTTTTCAGGTTTTGGGCCCCCAGTGATGGGAGGGGGAAGGGCGCGTTTTGCTTAATGGGGACGCAATTTTGAAACTGGGATGGAGACTTCAAAGGCAGGGGGTTCTCCTTGGCACGTGGGGGCTCAGGGGCACCCGATTTTGCCCTGACGAAGGCCAACAATTTGTTTCTGCTTGGTTTGATTCTGGCTTGAGTTGGTTTTTTTTTTTTAACAAAATGTTACTTATTTATTATTCCTAATACAAAAAAACATAGGAAAGGAAAGTAAACAGAAAAGAATATGATGTATATTCAGTGGTGGGTTGACAAAATCTTCGCTACCCCACCGTGACGTCAGTGATGTCATGACGTCGTGGGCGGAGCAAAAAATTTTTAAAAATGTCTGTGCATGCGTCAAACCTCCGTTTGATGCATGCGCAGTTCCGGGCAGCCAAAATGGCTGCCTGAAAAAACATTTTTTGAGGGGTCCGGAGAGGCAACCGAACTGGTCGCCTGGGGTTTTACATCCACCACTCCGGCGATCCCTCCTGATGGGGTGCTATCAGTTCGTGCGAACCGGTCCGAACCAGTAACATCCCATCTCTGTGTCTATTCCTGAGCCGGTTTTACTCCTTTCCCCTCCACAAAAATATAATCAAGAAAGTCTCCCTATATTTCTATGTTTCTGGAGTTAATGCATCAGTGGAAATTAAAGCAGCCTTTCTGTCTTTTAAACAGTCGAGTCCTGGATTCTCTCTGCAAATGTGTTTTCTAGCACAGAAGGACTTTTTAAACGCTTCGGCCTTCTTCTTGGCCCTCTTCTGTGCCCGCATGAAAGGGCCGTTGTGCCTCTGTAATGACAGCCGTTCGTTGGCGATGGTCGTTCTGGGATGACGAGGGCAAGAATACACCCTGTGGCCCACCACGGACCCCACAATGAAAGCTTCCGAAGCCAAAACACACATGCAAATATCACAGGCATTCTTGCCGCTTCAGAGAGGCCAAGACCGGCGCTTCTTTTAGACTCCGTCGGAATAGCAAAGATGCCTCTAATTTCTCCAACAAGATGTGAAGGAAAACCCAGTTTCTAAAGATAGCGGCTAAAGTAGGATAGAAAAGCTGCTTCTCTCAAGCCTGTGGTTTTGCTCTGATCTTGTGCTGAAAAAGACCTTTTTTCCAACTCCAGAAAGTTTGTTCTTCCTTGCACTAACGAAGGGAAATGAGCAAGAGATTTTCCTCCTTAAGGTCAAAGTCTCCCTTGCTCAAAAGCCAGCCCTATCTGACTCTAGGGTTCAGTGCTCATCTCTGTCGATCACCCAAGAGCCAGTGCTGTTTGCATCTGCAGATGTTTCAGTGGGTCATGTGGCAGGCACGACTAGACACTGGAGTGCATTGGAACACTGTTTACCTTTCCACCCAAGTGGCCCCCTATTGATCCACTTGCAATTCCTTGCTTTCAAACGGCGAGGTTGGCAATGGCTGGGGCTGACAACAGGAGCTCACTCCGTCGCACAGCACTCGGGTCTCGAACTGCTGACCTGCCGACTTTCCAGCCATCAATTTCAGCGTCTGAACCACCAAACCACCGCACTCCTTTCCTCCCCTGGAGGCGTTTAAATCAACATTGAACAACCACCTTTCGAGGCTGCATCGGCTGGAATTTCTTGCATCTGTTTCGAGTTGGACTAGAATCCATGATGGCGAACCTTGGCACTCTAGGCGTTCTTGGACTTCAATTCCCAGAAGCCCAAGTCTCGGTGAATCCACACAAATGGATACTGCGTACATGCAGTAAGCCCATTTGTGTGGATTCACAGAGACCTGTGCTCTGGGAAGTCCAAGAACACCTGGAGTGCCAGTAAACCCATTCATGTGGATTCACAGGGACTTGGGCTTCTGGGAACTGAAGTCCAAGGACACCTGGAGTGCCAAGGTTGGCCATCATGGGACGAGATGATCTTTCAAGGTTCCTCTTTTCCTGCCATGCTGTAATTTCCCAAGCTGAAAACTTCCCTCCCTTTTCGCTTTTACGGGCAGCCTTCTCTCTGGGCGCCTTGATAAGACCGAGGGAGGAAGACAAACATCTTGGAAAGGAGATTTTTTTGGCTCTTTTCCTCCTTAAAGCCCAAATGCAAGACAGGGAGGGCGAAAGAAAGAAAGAAAGAGTAACATCAAACTATGAAATAATGCAGGACTGGGGATTCCGTTTTCCTCCCCAGGGCCAGATGCAGGGAGTCAGCATTTTCTACCATTGCTGCCAACAATTACAAGCCCTAGAAAACGTGGCAGGGTTGACCCACATGAAATACATCATCGTGGTGGGCGAGGATAACCTTCTAATATTGCGATTTGTGTGTCTTTTGCGTATCTACTTTTGCAAACCCAAACTCTCGCTTAAGCTGCAGGTGTGTGGGTGTAATATATTGTGCCCTAAAAAGGAAATCTGTAAACTTTCCAGTGTCACAAGACTCTTTAATGTCTTCCTCTCTCCATCTTTTCCTCTCTCTTGGGCTCCATCTTTTCCTCTCTCTTGGGTTCCGTTGTTTACGTCTTTTGGCACCTCTGAAAAACAAAATCCTTTATTTGACAGAATAATAATTTCATGTCAGAAATTATTCTGGGTTGAAAGGATTTTCACTGGAGGAACTCCGCTCGGGGGACGCCTGAATGAGGCTCCTTTCATGTCCCCAATATCTTTTTTCCCACCCAAGTGGTTCCTATTGATCTACATGGAATTTCTTGCTTTAAAACTGCTAGGTTGGCAGGAGCTGGGACAGAGACGGGCGCTCATTTCGTCGTGCAGTACCCGGGTCTCGAACCGCCAACTTGCCGGCCTTCCAGCTAACAAGGCGAGTTTCTTAACCACTGACCCACTGCAGCCTCTTTATTTGATGAGCAACCAGAGGACCCTTAATTTTGCTTTGGCCTCCCTGGTTGTGCAAAAACTATTGCTTCGGACTACGATTCCCATCGTCCGCCAGACAAAGGGGACCAGAAAGCTAACTTTCCCCAACTTTCTTTTCAGTTATGCTACTTTAATTCCTTACACCAAACTGAATTTGATGTTTCTCGTGATTCTTATGTCTTTCCTTGTGCGATTCTTCAATCTTTTTTTTTTTTGCAGTGGAGAAAAGGGGGTAGACAGAGAGATAAAACTTAATTTTCTTTTTTGGAGGTCAGAAGACAATCATTCTTGCCAAGGCCCCTTCGGACCCATCGCATTTCTCTTTCTCACGGGAAATTGTGCCGCTGATACGGTCTGTGAACTTGACTCTGATGTGAGTCAAGATATTTATGAGGCTAATAAAGCATTTTAGGGGGAATCATTGAGTATTTTTTAACCCTTCCTTGCCCCCCCCCCCCTCTGTCAGGTCTCCCAGTTGTTGCCTTCTCTGTAAAGAACTGCGGAGGTTTCCCAGTTTCCCAGCCTGGAACCTTAGGAATAAAATCAGGGGAAATCTGAATTAATTCTGCACTAGGGCCTCTCTATGGGGCTGATGCATTGAGGGCCAGTTCTGGCCCCCCCAAACCAACTCCTCGGACCCAAAGCAAACACAGCAAGCTGGAGACGAAGAGATTTGCACTCTGTGTATGCCGTGGGGTCTTGGAGTTGTTTCTTTAGGATCCTCTACTTTGGATGAAAAGACAGAGCGGAGAAGGAAATTTGATTTTATTGATCATGACTTTAGTGCATTCGAAACCCACATGACTTCCCCGGCTTAACCATCCACATTAAACTCACAAAACAACCGTTAAAGCAGGGGCACCCAAACTAGGGCCCGTGGGCTGGATCCGGCCCCTGACCCCAATTCATCTGGCCCCTGACGCCCTCATCACTCCCGGAAGTGGAAGTAAAACTTTGCTTCCGGGAGCGACGTGGGCATCGTAGGCAGGATGAATAAACGTCATGGGCCAAATCTGGCTCACAGCCCCCTGAACCACATGACCTGTCCTGCCCACGGCCCAAAACATTTGGGCACCGCTGCCTCAGAGGTAGGCCAGAAAGATGGGTCTTAAAAACCCCTCCGGTCTGGGAAAGGATATGCTCGGCCCCCGGAGAAGGCAACGAACCCAAAAAAGCAGGGAAGGGGGAAAATCCGAATAAACGGCGATGGTTGTGTTTCCACTGGACTCTCCGCGGGGCAGAGGCCGGCTCAACCTCCCCCTCCCCTCTTTTTTGGGGGGGAGGGAGGGGGCGGGGCCATGGGATGCCCCCCCTCCCATCCATCCCATTGAATACAAAAGCCGGAGCCGTCCGAAGTGCCAGATCGCCGACTGCGCCTCGAGCCGCGTTTTGCCTCCACCCGGACCCCCCCCTCCTCCTCCTCCTCCGCAGGTAATAAGACCCCCCCACCCCACCCCACCCTACCCCAACCCCGGGGGTGGCCCCGATCCCGCGATAGGAGGCCGGGGGGGGGAGAAAGAAAAAATGACCCCCCTCGTTTCCCTCCAAAGTTGAAAAGTTTTGCGCAAGAGTTGCAAAGTGGGGAGGGGAGGGGGGGTCCCGATCCCTCTCCCCTTCCTGGATCTCCTGCCAAGGCGTCGCCCCTTCCCCAAATTTCTCTGCCCCCCCCGCCCCCCCTTTCTAGGGAAGAAGCGGATTTTGGCTCTGCCATCCAATAGCTGCACCCGTCCGCGGAGGGAGCGTCGTCTTCGCATCCCGGCATCACTACTTATCCCATCATCCACACTCCCTCCCCCAGGAATGGGACTGGGAGAGCCTGGAGTCCTGTTTTTGAGAAAGTGTCGAGAGGCTTTCCAACTCCCTCCGAGAAGGAAAAAAGAGGCTCTTTTAAAGGAAGAAGGCAAAACTTCTGGCAAACTTTTGGCAAACTTTTTCCCTAGCAAGGGGCGCCCAGACCCGTCCATCATTTGGGGCCAGGATTGAGGGAGGGGGTTTCTGGGAGGCCTGGACCCCCCAAAAAGTAACTTTCCCAAACTGGCCAGGCTCCGTTCCCCGGCCAGGGCTCTTCCTCTTCCAGCTCCGCAGGCGAAGGAGGGAGGGAGGTTTGGTTGGGGCTTTAGGCTTCTCCCGTTCCTCACGCCCAGAACTGTCTTTCTGGGCCATCAGGGACTTTGCACTCTGTACATGCTCAGAGTCCTCGCTCTTGGCACCTTCTCTTCGCACCCCGGCTTGGATTTCAGCGCTAGAAACAGGCTCCAGGGTCGCCTTAACCCCCACCCCATTCAGGTGGCTTTTAAAAACAAATGACGGATTTGACCCAAGAGCTGCAGAGAAGAGAATTTGCACTCTGCATATGCTCTGGGGCCTCGGAGTTGGCATTCTGTTCCATTGCTTTAGCCCAGGAGTTCTCAACCTTTTAAGGCGGGGGGGGGGCATTGGTTCATGCTCCCTCAGACAGCTTCAGGGGTGGGACAGCCATTGTGCCCTTCCTACACCCCATGGCACTTCCTGGTGCGTTGGGGGCCACATGAAAGGGTGCCACGGGCCACATTTGGCCCATAGGCCACAGGTTGAGAATCCCTGTTTAGCTGCTTTTGGGAGGAGTCAGTTTGTCTGGGCTTGGGTTCCTTGATGCTGCGTAGACCCCCCAACCCCAGAATATCCCTTCTGTTTTCTCCTGCCTTCCATCCTCCGAAATCAGAAAAGTTACTTTTTACGGCACACCAGGTTTGGGATACTGGAAACTGCCAAACCAAAACAAATGGAATTCCCCCCCCCAACCCACCCACCCTCAATAGTGTTGCATCCGTGACTTTTCACAGAGACTCAATTGATTTTGAGCATCCTTGACCGAGGGGGTCTTTGGTACCCGTAAATGGGCTCAATCAAGGGCAAGAAGAAGCCCCACGGATAGGTTGTCCCCATTACTCTTGGGAGGGTGTCTTTTGCTTACACGTGTGTGTGTGTGTGTGTGTGTGTGTGTGTGCAAAAGGAGAGGAGCATCACATGCCTTTGTGAAGCTCAAAACCCGTTCCAGGGAAAAGTGGTTGGAAAACCGGTCCAGGGTTTGAAGGATGCTGGACCGAACGGCCCGCCGATCTGCGCCTTCCCGGACGAGAACGGCCTGCGCGAAGGGGTCTCGGGTTACACAAGTTTTAAAAAATCACAACGGCTTTCAGCGGGGAGGAAAATATGCGCTGCATCTTGGGAGGGAGACGAGGCCGCCAGGGAAGGCGATGCGGTCTGGACATTGGAAGCATTTCCTGCAGGCCAAAACCCCTGGGATATTTCAGGCGCCGGACTGGGGGCCATGGATTATTTGAGCACGTCATTTTACTCATGCACCTCATTTTTATTGCCGTTCTACCACTCCGCATTTAATCTACGATTGCCCCGTTTTATGCAATAATTCAATTTATTGTCCTTTATTATCCAATCCAATTTATTAGATTTTAACTTGATAGGGTCAGCTGGTAAAGGCCGCCCTTGCTCAAAAGCCAGCCGTATCAGACTCTAGGGTTCGGTGCTCAGCAGAAATAAGTGCCAGAGTTTTCCCCTCCTACCTGGAACGTTGTAAAGTTCGAGCTCAAAACCGGTGTTCATTTGCAGGCTACCAGATTGTGGAAAGAAACATGGAGGATGGGGGTTGCGACCTTCATGCCCCCTCCCCAAACTCTAAAAAAGGCCTTTGAGAAACCGCCTCAGAAACAGGCAGCAGTGGAGTCTGGAAAAAGTTCCTTTTAAAGACTACAGTACCCAGCATCCCCCCGTTAACATAGCCAGGCTGAGCCCCCACCCCCACCCCCCAAGCCAATGCTTAAGAAAGTCTATCATGTAGAGAATAGACTTTTCAAGCCAGTCTCCCGCTCTCTCCGCTTCCTGGGCCGGATGGCTATTTTGCCCTACCTGTGTGATGGGGGTGGCCATTTTGTCCCAACAGCTTCAAAGGGTTTGTTTCTCAAATACCTTTGGAGGGGGGGTTGGCACATGAAATGGCTCTGTGGGGCCAGATATGGCCCACAGGCCTTAGGTTGGGAACCCCCTGATGTAGATAACAGACGTGGCCTCTTAGGGCTCCAGTTTTGACCTCGGAGATGCTGTGGATTTTGGGTTCAGAGGTGAGGCAAATTGTGCGTCAGGAAAGCGAGCATTTCCTCAGGTCTTCCCACCCCGTCCTTTCCGCTCCAAGTGTCTGTTTCTCTTCAGGGAATGGGGTTAACATTTGAGCCAGCCCAGAGGGGAATTAGCTTGATTTAGAGCACTAAATATCCACACGCTCTCAGCCAGCGGTTCCCAACCTAAGGCCCATGGGCCAAATCCGGCCCATGACACCATTTCATGTGGGGCCTCCCCAAACACTCAAAGGGCATTTGAGAATAAAACCCCCCGATTCTTCCTCCTTGGCCAGGTGCTGGGTGGGTTTGGGAGGGCGGAGGGTGGCAGAGACGCCCCTCTAAAAATACAACTGGTGCTACAGATGTTTCCAAAGCCTCTCGTCAAGAGCGGGCCGTCTGTAGATAGACTTCAAAGGCTCGTTGGGGTTTTGCCTGTGTTTTAATTTCCGAGGGCCTCCTCCTCCTCCTCGCGGGTGTTCTGGAGACATCTGGGCTGTCCTTTGCCAAAGGAACAGGAGGCAAAGACTTAAGAGAGCCCAGATCCCGCCTCCTCCTCCTCTTCCTCCCGCCTCTTCTGGCCACAGGGAAAATCCAGATGGCCAACCCCTTCCCTGGCTTTGGAGTTGAGCCGCTTTGCGGGAAATCACCAAATATGGGCCAGAGTTTGAGATGGGATGGAGCTGGAGGGAGGAAGGGTAGAAACATCATTGCCTTAAACCAGGGGTGTCCTAACTACGGCCCGTGAGCCAGACCTGGCCCCCAAAATGCCAATTCATCCAGCCCATGCCCTCGTCGCTCCTGGAAGTGGAAATAAAACGCGCCCGTGTGGAAGTAAAACGTGTACTTCCAGGAGTGACGAGGGCAGCATGGGCTGGATGAATTGGCATTGGGGGCCATATCCGGCCCACTGACCGTAGTTTGGGCACCCCTGGTTTAAGCAGAGAAAATGGCAGCTTAAAATCTATCTCATCCTGTTCCAAAACTGATTGCAAGGCACATTTTACTTCTGCTTGGGAACCACGTGGTCGGCCCTCTGAACCACGTGGCTGGCTTGCCAAACCACATGACCGGCCCATGGCCCAAAACGTTTGGGCACCCCTGCCTTAAACCCACTTCCTTTTGCATGGGAACATCTGGCTTGGCAAAAATGAAACGCTGCCCAGAAGGCTCCCCCCACTCCCTTTGGAAAGAAATCTCAGGGAAATGTGTTAGCCTCTGAGCCTGTGCAGAGTGGAAATTCCCCACGGGAAAGGATTCCGAGTTCTGCTCTGAAGTCAGGTGTAAAAATATCTAATTTTGCCAATTGCAAACAGTAAACCCCATTTACGTGGGTTCACAGAGCCCACAAAGACAAACTTGATAGAGCGGAGGGACATAAACGGACATTGTAGATAGCCCATAATTAGAACATTGTTATACTGTATTTAAAAATTGTTATATTTGACAAGGATAAATGAATGAATGAATGAATTTAGCAATAGCAATGTCACTTCTATCTTGCCCCGTTAAGAGGTTCTATGGTCAGGGCTCAGATAAGAGGGTTTCTGAACATGTGCAAAGAACTTTGTTTCTGAAAGTGGGAGATGTTCCTTTTTGGATCGTGGTTGTGCACATTTCAGTGTGCTGCAGATTTAAGGATCAGACCGTTAATGCTTGTGTCTGTTTGGTCTTCCTTTCTTGCAGAGGTTCCCGTGCAATGGCCACCCAAATGATCCTCTGCCTTTTGGTTGTGGCAATGGTCCCGTGGTCGGCTCCGATGTCGATCCAGAACGCAGTGCTGGAAGACAGCGGGGGCAGTGGAGACGGGGAGGGGGCTTCCTCCGTCCCACCCCCGGCCAGTGTGACGTTGGGGGTGGACCCCACCTTGGAGGACGTCAAGGTGAACTCTGGCAACGGGACGTCAACGTCCTTCAACCTCTTGGATGGGATTGTGGACTTCTTCCAGACCTACATGCTGTTGATCATTGTGGTGGGGTCGCTGCTCTTCATCTTCCTCTTCATCGTATGTGCGGCCGTCATCCTCCGGCAGAAGCAGAAGGCGTCTGCCTATTACCCGTCCTCTTTCCCGAAGAAGAAGTACGTGGACAAGAATGACCGCTCCGGAGGCGTGAAAGCTTTCAACGAGGTCCCCGAGAAGCCTGTTGATCGCAACCATGACGAGCCGGTCGATTCCACCAAGCAGCTCCAAGCAGACATCTTGGCCGCCGCTCAGAACCTGAGGTCCCCGGCGAAAGCCCTGGCGGCCAACGGAGAAGGCGTGAAGATTGAGGATGGACCAAACCAGAAGGACGATGGAGAGGAAGCCAAAGACGGAGGGGAGAAAGGTGGAGAAGGGACTCCGAAAGTGCAAGACTGTCCACAGGAGGTGGGACTTCCGGCCACGGAGACGCCCGTCACCCATGACTCTGTTGATACCGAGATCAGAGGAGGAGCAGATGGCTGCTCCTCAAGCGATGAAGAGAAGCAGCAAGTAGAGGAGACCAAGCCACCTTCACTGGAGGTCTGCATGGAGACACCAGGGATGGAGAAGACCCCTCCTGCCCAGATTCCTGGTCCTGAAAAAGAAGAGATAAGCTCCCCACCTTCTCAGGAGGCCCAGCCTTGAGTTGGGTTGTGGCTGACCTATGGGAGGCTGATGAGCTGAAACCTGTGATGGACACAAACAAGAGTGTGGGAAGGCCAGAAGGTCCATGCTGGGCCTCCTGTGACCCAACTTGCCCACCTCTGAACTTAAAAAGCCCCATTAGAAGTCACGTGCCATGGATTTCCTCAAACAGCCTTCTCAGTCGCAGTTACATTCAATTGTCCAGCCAAAGAACTGCTCCACAGGTTGAGGGTCACCTGGTTTTGGACATCACTTGAGGTGACTCAACATCCCCTTTAAGGAGAAACACAACCCTTAACTGAACTTCGTCACGATCTCAAATCAGTTCCTTTCCAACGCAGATGGCACAAACCATCCTTGAATGATTTAATCATCCTCCGTCCCGGGCTGGATTTGTTGCTCTGTAACCTCTGGGATGGTGTTCCACACTCTTGAACTTCTCAGACTTAATTGGCTTCTAGGTTTCCCCTTCTAACTCCAGTTCTGCAAACTCATCCGCTGGTGACCACATCGGAAGACCAAAGGACTGGCCTCGCCTTGACATCTGTACAACGTTCGGCTTGAAATACAACCCCCTTCCCTTACGTAACCCATAAAAGAGGTCTGAAGGCCACCTTGGGTTGGATCACCCGTCCTCAGTGAGTTAGGGTCAATCTAGTACAGGGGTTTCCAACCTAAGGCCCATTGGCCAGATCTGGCCCACAGGGGTATTTCATGTGCCCCCACCCCTCCAAGGGCATTCAAGAGACAAAATGCCCCCTTTTAAGCTGTTGGGACAAAATGGCCACCCCCATTGTCCAGACAGGGCAAAATGGCCATCCGGCCCTCAAAGCTGACCGGGAGAACATGACCAGGCCCCCGCCTTGAAAAGGTTGGGAACCGCTGGTTTAGTAGCTAGTGCAACCCTTCTCATATAGTTTCTGCATGTTGCATGGCAAGCGCAAGCTTCATTTGCAAGTCTGATGGGCAGGGCGTGGAGCTCTGAAGGAACTACCTCTCTAGAGTGAAAGCATGACAGCTGTTTCTCAATGTAAATTCTTGTATAATTTGACCCCTAATAGGAGGAAAAGTCCCTGGCAGACATCAGCTTCCAGTTCTCAGATGCCTTGAAAATCCCAAAGCTTTTAGGTCACCTGGAAGCATTTCTGGGGCCAGACAAACTCCACAGATTGTCCGAAGGAAAATGTGCATTCATTTAGGGATGTTTTATACCTGTGGCACACTTAAAGATCCAGGAACACTCAGACATTCATACTGTCCCAAGAAGTGTGTGTGTATGTGTGTGTGTGTGCATCTGTGTATCTATAAGGCCTCAAGACAATCACAAGTGGAAAAAAATACTCTCTAAATTCACCTTTTGCATGGCTTGCATCCTGAGCAACTTCAAGGGTTAAGCAGTCTCCATCTATTAATTATCATCTTTCGATGCATAATAATAATAATAATGCATGCACTTAACATTTGGGATACTTAATAATCTCCCTATCATTTTGAGAAGGTTTCATGGACAGGGAGATTTCCTTAGCCAGCATGACAGGGCTGCGGTGGCTCAGCGGTTAAGAAGCTCGCTTTGGAAGCTGGAAGGCCAGCAAGTCAGCAGTTTGAGACCCGGGTACTGCAAGAACTTCCCCAAAATTTCCCACAGGTGTCAGCATTGGTGGCATGCTTGAGTCATGAGCTGTGAATTTATTTTTCCTCGCTGAAGGCTCCTGGGATCCCCAAGTTTTTAGGCCTGTGGCTAAACTCCCCCCCCCCAAGACATTTTTTAAAAATTGATCTCTAAAGAGAAGCAGAAGGAAACATCCACAAAGAAAAGCAAAAGACCTTCCCGTGGGTTTCATTTTAAGCATCTAAATTTGAATTTTGTACCTTTTATTGTACCGTGCTGGTCTTGGACCATAAAAAAGTGATTGATTGGATGGATGGATGAACGGATGACTGCAAAAACCTTAAGATAAATCGAAGTCATTCTTTTGAGTTCTTCCATGGAAAACATCAGGTTTGGACTGTAAAAAAGAGATTGACTGATTGATTGATTGATTGAATCAATGAATGAATGAATGACTGATTGCAAAAACCTCAAGGTAAATCAAAGTCATTCTTTTGAGTTCTTCCATGGAAAACATCAGGTTTGGACCATAAAAAAGAGATTGATTGACTGACTGATTGAATGAAGGCAAAACCCCCAAGATAAATCAAAGTCATTCTTTGGGGTTTTTCCATGGAAAATCTCACTAGGCAGCTCAAAACTTTTCAGCTCCAGAGGAAACACAGCAAAATAAAGCCAAGAACGCCAGAATCTGTTTGTCCAGAACTGTAGCAGTGAATTAAAGAGTATAAAAATAAAATAACTAATCCAGCAAATTCAACCAGTTTTTAAAAAAAGTAAAATTAATTAATTTCTTTTCTCTCTCTTGCATCCCCCCCCCTTTAACTGTTTATTTGCTAATAAATATATTTTTTATTTCCTATGCAGGGATATGTTTCATTTTGTGAATTCCAGGGGTGTGGATTTCAGTGGGTTGTGTCATAAGAACAGGTTTCTGAAACAGGTTTGTTACCTGTTACAAGGAACAGGTAGTTACAAGCAGTGATGGGATGTTACCGGTTCGGACCGGTTCACCCGAACCGGTAGCACCCCATCAGGAGGGGTCACCAGGGTGGTGGTAAAACCCTGGACGACTGGTTCAGTCGCCTCTCCGGCCGCCTCCAAAAATGTTTTTCCGGGCAGGCAAAATGCATGCGCAGTTCCATTTTTTAGTGTGCATGCATCAAATAGCGGTTTGATGCATGCACACTAAAAAAAACTGCATGCGTCAAACGGTTTGATGCATGCGCAGTCATTTTTATAATTTTTAAAATACTTTTTGCTCCGCCCATGTCATGACGTCATGACACCAGCTACGCCCACGTTGTCGATGACGTCACGGTGGGGTAGCAAAGATTTTATCAACCCACCACTGGTTACAAGGAACTAGTTACAAGGAACAGAAGTAGTAAAGAAAGGGTAACAAAGGGTAACAAACAGTGGAGCCAAATTGTATTTCAGATGCAGTGTAGGGAATGGAGGAAAAACAAGATACTTCAGGGGTATTTCGATTGCTAAAAATGTCTCGTCCGTTCCAAATTTTAATTTTAAAGGACATTTAAAGGCACCTAGAGACACATTTTTGACAGAAATTGTATGTCATTCTCTAGTCCGCCCAAAGGTTTCTCCTCCTCAAAATAAAGCAGGGATTCTCAACCAGCGGCCCATGGGCCGGATGCAGCCCATGGCATCATTTCATGATGCCTCCACCATACCCGGAAGTGCCACAAGCTTTCAAGCAAGAGCTCCATGGTGCATTTGTGTATGTTTGGGGTGTGTATCTGGTGTCTCTTTTGTCCTGCGCACACCTGGGGCCGGTAGGAACGGAGCCACACCAACGGTGGCTTTGCCTTGGTCCAAGGCCGGGCCGTAGTTACCCGGGCCGGTTTGCAGCCTACGTTTTGTGGGTTCTCAAGGCCTTCAGCTGCAAAGAGGGCCACCTTGAACTTTGGGAATGTCTACGCAGAACACACACCGCGTTCCCTTTGCAAGGTCACAACCAGCAAACCCAGGAGACAGAGAAAAGCACAGGCAACTGCTATTCCGTGGTTGGGTTCCACCGCGCCTTGTTCACTCGAGTGGCACAAATCCCCACCCCACCCCCCAGGTTCACGAGGTCTGTGTGCATCTCTTTGCCGTCTACCCTTGGTGTATAGCAAGGGTTTCCAACTTAACACCTGTGGGCCTCATCTGGCCTGCAGCGCCATTTCATGTGGCTCTCCCACCCCTCCAAGAGCATTCGAGAAACAAAATTGCTTCCCCTTTGAAGCTGTTGAGACAAAATGGCAGCCCCCATTGTGCAGGCAAGGCAAAATGGCCGTCTGGCCCTCGGAGCTGGCAGAGAGAGCGTGACCCAATGGCCCCCGGCTCCTTTCCACAGGAGAGACAAAAGTCTTGATGGCCTTCCCAGGGCTCTCAGCTTCCAGGGATTACAGCTCCCTCCATCCGGCACAGACTCCAAGGTGCCACACGGGGCTTAGCTGGGTCTCCCCCCATCCCAGAAGTCTAAAATTGACTCCCAGCGTCTCTCCTGGGGGCTGCAGCTCTGGGCGCCTCTCTTGGGCTGCCTTGCCCCGTTCTCTGGCAAGAATCAGATGCTTTAACTGTCTAAACTAGGGGTGCCCAAACTACGGCCTGTGGGCCGGATCTGACCCTGAATGCCAATTCATCCGGCCCATGCTGCCATAATCGCTCCTGGAAGCAGAGGATGCACCTACGGGCGCGTTTTTACTTCCGCTTTTGGGAGCGACGAGGGCGGCGTGGGCCGGATGATTTGGCATTCAGGGGTTGGATCCAGAACACGGGCCATAGCTTGGACAGGGCGGTTTAAGCAGAGAAAATGGCAGCCTAGAATCTATGTCATCCAAAAAAGATGGCAAGGTGCATTTTACTTCGCATTTTACGACATAACCGGCCCACGGCCTGAAGAGTTTATTTATTTTTCAACTGCTCAGCCTCATGAATGTTTTCTGAGGTGTGCGCACCGGGCCTTTCAGCAAAAGTGTGTGTGTGTGTGGGGGGGGGGGTTTCACAGCACAGCTGACGTGGTAAAGCATGATGCGCCTGTGGCAGCTGGGAAGCCTCTTCAGTTAGAAACGTGAGCTGGTAGTCAATAATTTCCAGGACTGGCGCGGGGGGGGGGGGGGGGAGAACAACTGCTGCCTGGGCCCCAGAAGGGGTGGTGGTGGTGGCGAGAATATTGGATTGATGCATTTCGCACCCGCTGCAGAGTCCAGGCCTTAGGTTGGGAACTCCTGCCCTACCCCACCCTGGGCTGTGAACCCCCTGAAGAACGCACGACGTCCTGGAAGTGTAATTGCCGCGGCCCTTGACCTACCCGGCCAGGAGGAAGAGCAGCTGGGAGGGCGGGTGGCTGATTCAGGAGACGAAGGTCCCTTTGCCAGAGTTGCCAATGTAGGTGTTGGTCTTTTACGTTTTATTGTATTGTTATCTTTTATTGTATTGTTATATCTTTATTGCATTGTTATATTATATTGCATTGTTATATTTTATTGTACTGTAATGTTCGAGATGTTGTGATTTTTGTGAGCCGTCCTAAGTCGGCGTATGCTGAGTGGACGGCATACAAATCGAATAAATAAATAAAATAAATTGTTATTCACAGGATTGGGGCGGCTCAGTGGTTAAGAAGCTCGCCTTGTTAGCTGGAAGGTTGGCAGTTCAAGACCCGAGTACCGCATGACAGAATGAGTACCCGTTTCTGTCCCAGCTCCTGCCAGCCTAGCAGTTCGAAAGCCAGAAATTGCAGGTAGATAAATAGGGACCACATTCGGTGGGCAAAAAGATCTTGGGGACATGAAAGGAGCCTCATTTCGGGGGTCCCTTGAGCGGAGTTCCTCCAGCAAAAAAACCTCTATTTCAACCCAGAATGGCCTTAAAAAGCCCCCCGAAAGTCCACGCGTGGAATGAAACACACAGTTTTGTTGCATCAGATCAAAAGCCATATATATTATTATCTTTGTAGAGGTTTCCACAGTACGGGCTGTACCTAAACCTGGCGCTGACAGACACAAGACGGGTCCAGATAAGGCAAGACTCGGCCCTTAAAACCCAAACCAAGGAAACTGCTGATGTCTAGGCTCGGCTTTCGGGGGCTGCTTTACATCTAGGATAAAGCATCGCTCAGGCGCCACAAGCCCCTCCGTGGCCCCAACACAGCTCAAGGCCGTGACGCTGTCTTGCTTTATCTGACTTTCGGCCCCGAATGCCAGTTTGCTTTAAGTGCCCGTTTAAAACAAAACGTTTGTTTTAAAAGTCAACAAAAAAATGTTAACACATTAGAAGATGTTGCCTTGAGGGTTGGCAAATCTTCGGGGCTCTTCCTGAACAGGCAGCCGGGAGGCCCGAAACGAACACGTGCTCCCGATAACAGAGAAATTCTCACACTATAATCACAAGAGAGAGTGCTGGTTTTCATCTTTACACACACAACCAAGGGACAGAGAAAGGGTTATGGCAGAACAACTGAAGGTGACCTCATGACGAAAGCCAGGTGACCGCCAGGAGGTTGTGCGTATGAGAGACGTGCAGCTCTTCCAAGGTGCACGAAGGCGACATCATAGCTCGAGGACTTCTTATGCGCTGGCCACCTCTTCGTCCGGCTCCTTGGGTCCCTGCTTCAACTTGTAGTCGGCCAAGGCGGCCTTGATTGCGTCTTCCGCCAGCACTGGGGAGGAAGAGGAGGCCAAAGTAAGTAGCAGGAGGGAAGCGAGAAAGGGACAAAATATCTTGGGACGCAAAACAGGCCCCTCAGCAAAGAACCGAAATCCTGGCTGGTTTAATAAATGTTGTAAAACCCTCCAGGGGTGGTAGCAAAACTGGGGAGAATCTCTTCTAGCACAATGGCCAAATGGGATCCCAAAGATGATGCAAATCCGACTAGTGGGGAGGGGACCAATCCACCAGCAAAACGCCCCCCAGCCTAGCGGCTAACCTTCGCAGTGGCAATTCCAACTTTCCAGAAAGGGAAACAGAAATACAGACGTTGGAAATTATCTAGCATGACATTCTAGGGCGAACTTTGGCACTCCAGCTGTTCTTGGACTTCAATTCCCAGAAGCTCAAGTCCCTGTGAATCCACAAAAATGGGTTCACAGTGACTTGGGCTTCTGGGAACTGTAAGCGAAGAACAGCTGGAGTGCCAAGGTTCACCATCCCTGTTCTAAGGGGAAAGGATACAACTGGCTAAAGCAACCCAGAAGATTCTAGAACAGGTAGCTTTGGAACCCAGGCCTGAAGTTTATCACCCAGGAAGCATAAAGCCAGGACCCAGGAATTCCACCCCCCTGTGCCCCCCCCCCCAGATGGCATTTTGCAGGGAAATGGATGGTTGCCATTCAGCTTGTTTTAGCTCAATCTGCTCTATGATCGACTCACTCTTACTTTGTAGGGAAATGATACTGATTTTTCTCCTCAATGTTGCAAGATGACATTTGCAAAAGCCAATTGAGAAGAGACCACTTTAAAAAAAGTTAACTTACTGGAGCAGTGGAGTTTTACGGGTGGGAGGCTGAGCTCTTTAGCAATGTCGGTGTTTCTGATCTTTAAGGCTTCGTCAACCTGAAACACGCAAGACCTGTGATTTAGTTCCACCCACGGCCTTCCAGGGTTACAAGGACATCGCTTGGATTCTGGTTTACCGTAACCATTTGCGAATGACTCTTACATCTCAGGGTGAAATCAAGAGCATGTACATGAGAGAAATAGCCATGATAGTCTGTGTTTCCAGCATATCAGAAAACAATCCAAACCAAAAGCTGTAACACTTTAAAGACCAACAGTTATATTTCAATGTGAGCTTCCGTGGATCAGGTCTAAGTGTACTTGATCCATGAAAGCTCACATTGAAATATAACAGTTAAGTCTTTAAAGTGCTGCAGCATCGTTGTTTTTAAATTCTCTGATATACATGAGAAAATTTGCCCTGCAGAGAATGTAGCACGGAGTAGACATTATAGTTAGTCCTTTGTTAGAAGTTTAAACCAGTTACTTATTCCACAGATGTGATCCTTGAAGATGATTGTGACATGGAAACCGCACTAGCAAGCCAAGCCTGTATTTGGGTCCACAAGACCAATGGCAGAACAAAACACCCCCACGTTCAGAGGGTGTGAAAAGGCCCTGAAGCGACAATCCTGTTTTCAGAACGCTTTTCTAATAAAGGGTCTCCTGGAATGGATGGTTTGGCCTTGGGAATATTAATTTCATTCAAGCTCCTCGGATGGTGGGAAAGCAGGAGGAAGGTTTCTCTAAGTTAAGGCAAAGGTCTATAAAGAGTCCGGCCGTGCTTACCGTCTTCCCTTTCACCCACTCTGTGGCCAAAGAGCTGGAAGCGATCGCCGACCCGCAGCCAAATGTCTTAAACCGGGCATTAATGATCTTGCCATTTTCGTCCACTTCAACCTGGGGGCATTTTTGACAACATTAATTATTGAGTGGCCGACTCAGAAGAGCTCTTTATTACGGACGCCTTAAACTTGCCGTAACTTACTTGAAGTTTCATGACGTCGCCACAGGCCGGGGCTCCCACGAGACCCGTCCCGACATTCTTTGCACCTTTATCCAGAGAGCCGACGTTCCTTGGGTTCTCATAATGATCTACAACCTGGAAGGGAAAGTTCAAAAGCAAAAATTTGATAGGTTTCCTTCGTGAGGGGAAGATGACAGAGTCTTTGGCAGTTTAAAGAGGCCACAACGAACCTTTGCCTTGCAAAACTGATTTACTCCAGCAAAACTGGACTCTTTGAGTCTAAGGTGGAACTAAGAAGCCACGATCTTTGTGGTTTCTCATTAACTCAGGCTGCGATTTCTCAAATAAGACAACCAGCAGTGACGTGGAAGTTCCCTTTTCAGAAACAGCCTCTTACCGCAGTATAGGAACTGTGAGGTCAAAGTTGTTATCAGGAGAATTGCCTATGAATTTCCTCACACATGCGTGTGCCAGACATCAGACCTGCCATTGTGCCAAAGTTTACCTTCTAATAACCCATTAGATTCAATTCTGCACACACAAAAACATGCTAAATGCAAGGTCTGTAATATAAGAAGAAAAAACCACAAGTGAGGTAACATGTAATTCAATTGTTCCTCAAATTTTGGACTACATCTATACCTCCAGTATGAGCTAAGCTCTGGCTGCGCTGGCTGGAGGATCAGATGGACCTTGATTGTGACAGCTATGGACTGTAGTCTGAGTTTGACTTTTCAGATAGCCAAGTGTAGGCAGTTTGTCTGTAGGGAACAGCATCAGTGCCACCTACTGGAGATATTTCTTACTTAATAGGAAGAAAGGGGAGATGCAGACACAGCGGATTGCCCTACCCTGAATAGAGAAGAGCAAACTAGATGGCATTTTCCAGTTGTAAAGGTAAAGGTCACCTTTGCTCAAAATCCAGTCATAGTTGACTCTAGGGTTCAGTGCTTATCCCTGTTTATACCCGAAGAGCCAGCATTGTCTGTGCCTGCAGCCATTTCTGTGGACATGTGGCAGGCATGCCTAGACGCTGGAGTTCACGGAATGCTGTTTACCTTCCCACCGAAGTGGTACCTATTTATCTACTTGCAGCTGTTGATTTCGAACTGCTAGGTTGCCAGGAGCTGGCACAGAGACGGGGGCTCATTCCGTCATTCAGTACTCAGGTCTCAAATTGCCGACCTTCTGCCTCCCAACTAACATCTTAACCACTTGATCGACTGCAGTTTCCAATTATACGGCCCCCTTAGTACCTTGACAAGTCTAAAAAAGCCACAAGAAGTAACTGCGACATCCACAAACAGCCCCTTCAAGAGTTAATGACACAGAAACTAGTTACTGGGGAGGGTTATTACCATGGTTTATTTCTGTCTGTTTGGACTACAACTCCCAGAAGCTCCAAGGTGGCACACACTGGCTGGGTTTTTTCCTTCTTCTTAATTTAAAAAGAGGTAGGATTTTAATAAACTTCCACACCTCAAACCCCCCCAAAACAACAACAACAACATAGAAAAGCCAATTTACTCTTTTTCAACTGCTTTTTAAAACGACAGCTCCAGGGTCATGGATTCTGGTCCTCTTGCAGCCCCTACTAAAACCCTCTCCTAAAGGATTTCAACCCCTGGGGGGATTCTGGGATTTGTAGTCAGGAAAAAAGGAGGGGATTTTTTGTTTTTTTTAGCAAGCTCACCATCTCCCCCCCCCTCCCCAAATATCCTCCCCACAAATGAACATCAATTTACAGCTTTTTGAAACGACAGATTCTGGTCATTTTAGCCCCTAAAACTAAAAGCCTTAACGGATTTCAACCCCTGGGGGATTCTGGGTTTTGTAGTCCAAATAATAATAACGGGTGTGTGTGTGGGGTAATTGCAGTTAAGCCCTACAACCGCCCCCGCCTTCCTCACCTTCTCGTGGTACCCGAGGGCCGGGAGGAACCGCTGGGGGACCCCGCCGAGCCTCAGGAGAGCCGCCGCGGCCCGCACGCCGAGAGCCACCAGCGCCGCCATCTTGTCTGTTTTGAAAGGACGCCACAGGCGACGGAGGGACGAAGGCATAAAAGGGGGGCGGGGACAGAAAAATGGGCGGCTCGCAGTAATGACGTCACCCACTTCCCTCCTCCCCTTTTGCGGGAGGAGAGGCGTTGCTGAGCAACAGCCAGACGCAGAGCGGCCTTCCTCGAAGCCCCGACGCCGCACGTCGCCTTGCGAGGCTGTCTACAGACATGCCTGTATGAATTTAAAAAAAGGTTTATTCGCCAACTCCGCCTGCCTGCCATTCACGCACCCCCACTGCCGTACCGGATAATTAATATCCATTGCTATGAAAAGGGTTCAGGCCTTGGGCCGCCTCTCTGAGGAGTGTTTTTTTAAAAAATCAGGCATTATGTTAGACAGCCTCCAAGGGAAAAGCGGGGCGAGCGGAAGGGGGCTTTCCTGAGGGGGGAGCGAGGAGGGCGCGACGTCCGAGCAAGATGGCGGCCGCGCTGGAGGATCCCTTCTCCGAAGAAGGCCTCAGGGAGGAAAAGGACTGGGACGAGGAGGAGGAGGAGGGCTCTTCTTCTCCTAACGCCGTCGCCCGCACCCGGGATTCGCCGGACTACGATGAAGGCCTCTCCTTGGACGAGGAGGACGAGGAGAAAGAGAACGAGGCCGAGATCCAGCGCCTGGAGGAGCAGGTGAGGGGGGCGGGGCTTAGTTAGAGAGGGGGAGGCCACGCCCCCTTTGGTGTGTGGGTGTGTGTGGGGGGGTCTCAAGGGTGACCATCTCTCCCTCGGGGTGCAAATAGTGGGGATCATGGAAGCGGTTCTTACTCTAGGGAGGGAGGAGTTCTCTTGCCTCCTGTTGTGTCTCTGCAGGAGTCTCTGCTCTGATCTCGGGACTTTGTGGGGAGAGGGAGGGGTTTGGTGGGGGGGGGACCAAGGCCAAAAGGGTGGGTGGGCGAAGAGGGCATAAAGTCATCCACTTGTCAAAAAGAGAGAGGAGTTCTTTCTCTTGGCATGTCTCTGCTTGAGTCCTTGTTCTGATCTTGGTTCTTTTGAATGGGGTTTTTTTTGGGGGGGGGGAATGGTAAGAGGAGAAGGCAAGATAAGGACAGAGACCACTGGTGGCGAACTTGGGCACTCTGGCTGTTCTTGGACTTCAATTCCCAGAAGCCCAGGTCCCAGTGAATCCACAGAGTGAACCTGGGAATTGAATTCCAAGAACACCCGTATGCGCAGTAAACCCCTTTCGTGTGGATTCACAGGGACTTGGGCTTCTGGGAATTGAAGTCCAAAAACATGCACAGTAAATTTATTTATTGGCTCAAGTGGCTAAGACGCTGACTGGAAGGTGGGAGACCAGCAGTTCGATTCGCGAGTACTGCAGGACGGAATGAGCTCCCGGCTTTCTCCCAGCACCTGCCAACCTAGCAGTTTGAAAGCAAGACATTGCAAGTAGATAAATAGGGACCACTTCGGTGGGAAAGTAAACAGCATTCTGTGCGCTCTAGTGTCTAGTCATGCCTGCCGCATGACCACGGATATGTCTGCAGAAGCAGACAGTGCTGGCTCTTCAGCTTTGAAACAGATGAGCACTGAACCCCAGAGTTAGATACGACTGGGTTTCAAGCAAGGGAGACCTTTCCCTTAATTAAAAAATGTAAATGCTTACGATATAGTTAAAATGTATCGTAAACATATCTACTTGAATTAAACATGTCTACTTGAATTAAAAGTAGAATAAAATCTGCTCTTAAGGTTTGTGTTGCAATAAGTGCTGCTACATTTGAATCAGGCGATGCAACAGCACTTCTTTGTATCTAGTAAAATAATAAAAGAGGGCACATTTACATAATTAGGACACCTAGCAGATCAAAAATCTGACATAAGTTTAAAGGTTATGATTGCAAACATGAACATAAACAGTTTGTTTACAGTACGTTACCGAATAACATGTATCTATATACAAATGCACAGAATGGATACAACGGATTCCATGCAATATAAATTGGTAACATTGAAAATAAGATTAAAATTGAGAGGTAACATTGATTATAGCTGGTGTTTAACCTGTCCCCTTTGTAGAAAGTTTCCTAGGGCGACCAGCTTCTCTTTGGGAAGAATTGAGTGCAAATAGTAGAAACAGAAGCAATTCTTACTTATTTTCTTATTTGTTTCTTATGAACATTTACCCACAAAACGTTGTTTTTATCTGTGCTTTAAAGCTCTCCATCAATGCATTTGACTACAACTGTCACCTGGACCTGATAAAACTTTTGCACCAGGAAGGAGAATTAGTCAAACTCCGAAGAGCCCGTCAGAAAATGAGTGAACTTTTCCCTCTTACTGAAGGTTTGGCAGCATTTTTCTGGCTTTTCACAACATCTACCTCTTAAAATCAATTTGCTCCTGGAATGAATTTGTCTTATTTGGTTTTCAAACTGTCCTAGAATTTGCTGAAGGTCTCCATAAACTTCTTGCCTTGCATAGAGGGTGGCACAGGATCTTGGCCTTCTACAGCTGCATAACGATAGAGGTTACAGCATAACAAAATATCTGGCAGGCTAATAATTCCTGCTTACTGCTGTGTAATTATTTTTTAAAAATCTAATAGTTGTAACACTTGGCAACTTAAAAGCACTGTCGTTCCTATGGGAGCTGTGGAAAAACTTCTTTGATTGGTCTTGTGTTTTGCAGAGATCTGGCTAGACTGGCTGAAGGATGAAATTCGGATGGCTTCTGAAAGCTCAGACCGGGAAAAGATCTACGATCTCTTTGAAAGAGCCGTGAAAGACTACATTTGTAAGTATTTTTTAAGGAGGCTGCATTTGACAATATCTCCCCCCCCCCCATGGAACACATTTTCATGGGTTTTCATTAAATTCCATTCTAAAGAGGACCTCCTGATAAAGTCCTTTTTGTCCTAGATCCGTGATGGCGAACCTTGGAACGCCAGGTGTTCTTCGACTTCAGTTACCTGAAGCCCAAGTCAGCACTTCTGCTGAGGAGGGCTCCTGGGAATTGGGTTCAAGAACAGCTGGAGTTGCAAGGTTTGCCATTACTGTCTTAGATTCTTCAGCACAGACTTTTTTAGTAGGTAGTAATAATTTTGTGTCAGAAATTATTGTGGGTTGAAAGGATTTTTGTGGGAGAAACTCCACTCAGGGGAAGCCCGAAGGAGGCTCCTTTCATGTCTCCAAGATCTTTTTCCCACTGAAGTGGTCTCTATTTATCTACTTGCATTTTCTTGCTTTTGAACTGCTTGGTTGGCAGGAACTGGGACAGAGGTGGGTGCTCATTCTGTCATGCAGTACCCAGGTCTCTAACTTCCAACTTGCCGGCCTTTCAGCTAACAAGGTGAACTTCTTAACCCCTGAGCCCTTCTTTTTAGTAGGTAATCTCCCTGGTCTTTCTTTTAGGTCCTGAAATCTGGCTGGAATATGCCCAGTATTCCATTGGGGGTATTGGTCAAGAGGGAGGCATAGAGAAAGTCCGTGCCATATTTGAAAAAGCGTTGACCGCCGTTGGTCTTCACGTAACAAAAGGAGCTGCCATTTGGGAGGCGTATCGGGAGTTTGAAAACGCCATCTTGAGTACGGTGCAGGTGATCGCATTTGGCTACTTTGAATTTGTACTTTGGTTGGGTGGTTGATTCCCAAGTGGAGGGCTGTGTTGGCTTGGGTTGGAGTGGGAAGATGGTTTCAGAGGTCCTGTGCATGAACCCCAAGTTTAAGACTGGACAACTAGGAGGAGCAGCAGTTACTACCTCTGACTTTTGACAGCGCCCAGGTACCTGTGGGTGTAGGAAACAAAGGTCAGGGGAGGGTCTATATCAGTGGTGGCCAACCCTGGCACTCCAGCTGTTAATGGACTTCAGTTCCCAGAAGCCCTGATCAGCAGGTGTGCTGACTTGGGCTTCTGGGAATTAAAGTCCAAGAACAGATGGAGTGCCAAGGTTCACCACCACTGGTCTATATATTCTCCCTAGTCTTTCAGGGCAGGTCAGTGCAGATGCAGTGAGTAAAACTGGATTTGCTTTAGTGTGCCTAAGGGCAAAGATGTGGCCCTCTGTTTAGCCTTGATAAAGAGAAGAGGATGATGGGGGTTGATAGCACTCTTCCAATACCTGAAAGATGGTCATAAAGAGGAAGGGCAGGATCTGTGCCCCGTCATCCCAGAGCACAGGAAACATAATAATGGACTCAAAGTAAAGGAAGACAGATAGCAGCTCAATATTTGGAAAAACCTCTGAACTGTTAGAGCAGTACGATGGCAGAACACACTGCCTCGAGAGGTGGCGAGGGCTCCAACAGCGGAAGCATTCAAGAGAGAATTGGAAAGCCACCTTCTTGTCAGGTCTGCTTTGATTCGGATTCCTGTATTGAATAGGAAAGTTGGACCCAATGGCCTAATATTCTCCTTCCAATTCAGTGATTCTAAGAACTGGATATTGAACTAGGCTTTCCATAGAATTTGGGGCATTTTTATTGGTGACTTCTAGAAACCTCTTGGAAGCTGCTGTCACGGCGTCTTCTGGGTCGTGTTGGTTGCAGATTGTAAAATCCCACGTTCTGGCTTTCTGGGCTTAAGGCCGCTTGCCCACTTCTTCCCCCTCTCCCTGCAGCCTGCAGCTGGCAGCGTTGCATCCCCTGAACAAGAGGAGACTGTCCGCGCGCAGCTTGAAAAGATCCACACACTCTTCAGGCGCCAGCTGGGAATCCCACTTTGGGGTAAGAAGGGGTGAACATTCATTACTGATGTCTGGAGTCTCCGTCTGCCTGGAATGCATGCCGTGTGGTGTCGGCTTTCTCCCACCGAGTGCTGGTCAAGGGCTGTGGGGTTTCTCCTGGGTCTTCATCCTTGATCATGGTTTTAAAAATATGGGTTTAAACACAAGCGGTTGGGGCAGAAAGGAAAAAAAGGTAAACTATTAATGTGTTATTAGACATTCAAGTGGATATAAAGTGTATGTTCCAGACAGGGTTTTTTTTAATTGGTATTGGTAACAAGCAGGGGTTGCTTAAAGTCAGCTCTTCTGACAATCGAATCATGGTGACAGTTTATCCGTACAGACTTAAAGTGTGAGAATTTTAGAGACATAATTGCGTACAGGATGCAATCCGAGTGGTCAGATTCCAAATGGCAGGGATGTACTGTAGCAGTGATAGCGAACCTTGGCACTCCAGCTGTTCTTGGACTTCAATTCTCAGAAGCCCAAGTCTCTGTGAATCCACATGAATGGGTTTACTGCGTGTCCTAGAAGACCAGGGCTTCTGGAAATTGAAGTCTAAGAACAAATAGGTCAATCTTAGAAGAAATCAATCCTAACTGCTCCTTAGAAGGTCAAATAGTAAAGATGAAGCTAAAGTACTTTGGACATCAAATGAGAAGAGAGGACTCACTTGAGAAAGCCTCGATGCTGGGAATGGTGGAGGGCAAAAGAAAAAGGGGGCGGCCAAAAATGAGATGGCTAGATGGTATTGTAGAGACAATGGGCACAGAGCTGAGCAAATTGAGGAGGATGGTGGAGGACAGAAGTGCCTGTTGGACAGTGGTCCATAGGGTCGCAAAGGGTCGGAATCGACTGTGCATCAGAACAACAAAACTATTTGATTTATATTTTACTCCAATTGCTTATAGCAGTGTTTCCCAAATGTTGGGGTTGGGACTTCAATTCCCAGAAGCCTAAGTCAGTACATTGGCTGGTCAGTGCTTTGGGGAATTGACTTAGGCTCCTGGGAATTGAAGTCCCAACCCCAACATTTGGGAAACATTGGTTTATAGCAACTCTGGGTGGCTCACAATGAATAATACATCAAAATTAAATATCAAATAACAAAATATCAAATAACGAAAATAAGAATGTTTCAAGGAATCCTCAGTCAAAGTTACAAAATAAGTGGGAGTCACAACGAAACAATAGATCACAGCTACAAATATCAGATAATGATCTGAGTGCCAGTAAACCCATTGGTGTGGATTCATAGAGATTTGGGCTTCTGGGCATTGAAGTCCAAGAGCACCTGTATACACAGTAAACCCATTTGTCTGAATTGGTTTTTTCTTTCCCGATGACCAGATATGGAAGCGACGTTTGCCGAATACGAAGAGTGGTCGGAGGAGCCCATTTCAGAAGCCGTGATCGGAAACTACCGGAAGGCTTTGCAGCTCTTGGAGAAATACAGGCCTTACGAAGAGGCCCTGGTCAGTCACTTCCTGGTTCAGTTTTATATGGATGGTGATTCTCCCCCCCCCCCCCCCCGATACATTGAAAAAATCTAGTGCAATTGTTAGAGCGATTGTAGCTGGCAGCTGAAAATAGTCCGGCGGTTTCCTGTCGAAAGACGATGGTTTCTTGTAAGGTACTAGACTTGAGTGAGAAACAAACTTTCCTATGCAAAAATCATATAGTAATACTGTATAGTAATTTCGTGTCTGAAATTATTCTGGGTCAAAAGGATTTTTGCGGGAGAAACTCCACTCAGGGGACGCCCAAATGAGGCTCCTTTCATGTCCGCAAGAGCTGGGACGGAGGCGGGAGTTCAATCCGTCATTCAGTACCCGGGTCTCCAACTGCTGACTTGCCATCCTTCCAGCTCACAAGGCGAGCTTCTTAACCCGAGCCACGCCAGCCCCAGCCATCCAGATGTTGATGCTGCTTTCCCACTCTGTGTGCTATTCCTTGTCTCCCCCCCCCCAGTTACTTTTCTGTCACTGACCTGGGTCTCCTTTGGGGCTTTTACTTTCTAGCTGGTGGCCGAGGCACCCAAACTGGCCGAGTATCAGGCTTACATCGACTTTGAGCTGAAGGCCGGGGACCCCCCTCGCATCCAGCTGACCTACGAGCGTGCCCTGGTGGAGAATTGCCTCGTCCCAGACCTCTGGGCCCGTTATGCTCAGTACCTGGTAAGGACCCTCTGAGGCGCCTGGTTCTCCTCATCTGAGGGTCTCCTCTGGAGGTGCCTTGCTTAGACTTTCGCATGCAGAGTCAGCCACACATTTTCGCCAGGCCTTGACTGGCCTGTTATCTTTTAAAATCTGGACGTTTTTAGCCCCAGGCGAGGGTCAGTTTTAGCTAGGTTTCCAGAAATAAAATAAATCCAAAAGTGAATTTCCCATGTGTGAGGTAAATGTCAAGGTCACTCTTGCTTGAAAGCCAGCCGTATCTGACTCTAGTGTCCAGTGCTCATCTCTGCTTATGGCCAAAGAGCTAGCGCTGTCTGTGTCTGCAGACGTTTCCGTGGACTTGTGGCATGAGTGACTAGACACCGGAATGCACGGAATGCTGTTTGCCTTTCCACCGAAGCGGTCCCTATTTATCTACTTGCAATTTCTTGCTTTCGAACTGCTAGGTTGGCAGGACCTGGGACAAAGACGGGAGCTCATTCCACCATGCAGCACTCAGGTCTCGAACTGTTGACCTGCTGACCTTCTGGTCATCAAGTTCAGCATCTTAACTGCGAAGCCAGGGATTCTCAGCCTGCAGCCCATGGGCCGGATGTGGCACACAGCACCATTTCATGTGGCCCCCACTGCCTCCACCACACCAGGAAGTGCCATGGGGTGGAGGAAGGGCAAAATGGCTGTCCGGTCCCCGAAGCTGTCTTGAGGGAGTGTGACCCAATGCCCCCCCCCAGCTTAAAAAGACTGAACACTCCTGCACTAAGCCATGTGTAAATCCCCACATGGTCTCTTTCATGCAGCAAAGTCACAATGGCTCGCCTGCTTCTCCCCCCCTCCCCCCACTCTAGTGTCACATAAACCCTGTGAGGTGTATAGATGGGGTGGGGGTGGGGAGAAGGAGCTGCACATGGCCACGTCATACCCCTGGCTGTCTCATTCACCCACTTCTTGGTCTCCCCACCCAGGACAGGCAGCTCAAAGTGAAAGATCTGGTGCTTTCCACCCACGAGAGAGCGGTTAGGAATTGCCCGTGGACCGTCAAACTGTGGAACCAGTACCTCTTGGCCCTGGAGAGGCACCATGTCGAGCACCAGGTGATTTGTGGTAAGAGAGAGAGAGAGAGGGAGAGGGAGGGAGGGCCCTTGTTTTCAAAACCAGGGAAGAGGCTGATGCGGCTTTAATGAGTAACATGCTTTATATGCGCTATTAACATTCTCTAAGTCATTAAAGACTTATTTTTGCCAGCAAGCCTTTAAAGGGGCTTATAAGATCAGGAGAACTGCCTTGTGTTGCCCCTGGATGTATTTTTTTTAAATCATTAACTGCCACTTACTGCAGCTCATACTGTTTATTACACTGCACAATGATTTTGCTCCTGGGAATAATACATGTGATTTACATGAGATTGAGTGTGCTGATTCCAAATCTGAACTCAGACATTGCCTGTCACATACAGATTTTAAGGTGTGCTATAGCTATTCAAATGGTTGGTCATTGGGTCATGTATTTTTACGTGGGGACATTATAGCAGTTGCAGCTATGCCTGCTGCTGCCATAGCTGAATCACGTCCCCTTGTGGCATGCATGTTCCAGTAGCAGCTAGACAAGTCAGTGAGTTCATGTCAGAAATAGATATATAAGGCCAGATGGACCAAGGGCTTGTCTCTAGTGTGAAACCCATCTTATTGGGTAGTACAGCTAGGCCAAAGTGAGTCAGTTTTGAGCTACAGATGAGTAGGCGCAGCTGTGTTAATAAACCGGACAACTTTTGCTACATTTGTGGCAATGCAAGAACCTGTACACATAATTGATTTAAGATCCTGATGTCCTAGGCAGAATTGGACTTCAGATTTGGATTCAGCACACTAGGTTGAGTATAGGACGCATGGATTATAGTCCAAGTAGCAGACAATTCTTATTATTTTTGCTATGCAGTGTTATGAATACTGTTATGGTTTTTAGATTTCTGATGCCAAAAGAGCCGAGCCGAGCTCTGAGTTTTACAAGTCTTAAAGCCATGCCTTATTACTCCTGGGAGGTATGGAAGAAGGACTGGATCAGACCACCCAAGCCGTACTGTTTTGTTTTCCTTCGTCCCCGTTAGAAACCTTCCAAAAGGCTTTAAACGCTGGCTTCATCCAGGCCACCGACTACGTGGAAATCTGGCAGGCCTACCTGGATTATCTGCGGAGAAGGGTGGATTTTACTCAAGGTAACTGGAGACGAGGTTTCAACATGGCCAAAGTCAGTTGCACTTAATTTGCCACCGTTGCGGTAAAAATCATCCGAGAGACTCCCTCCCCGCCTCCCTGTGTGTTGATGTTTTTTCCCCCACATGGTTTTTCAGACTCCAGTAAAGAACTGGAAGAACTCCGTTCTGCCTTTGCCCAGGCGTTGGACTACCTAAAGGAAGACGTTGAAGAACGTAAGCCTGGAGATCTGCTTAGAACAGGGGCTCCCCACCCTAAGACCCACGGGCTGGATCCGGCCCCTGGTGCTGTAGCACTTTTAAGGCTACCTGCTCTATATGCCTGTGAGCCTCCGTTCTGTTTGTTTCCATCCCGCGCAGGGTTCAGCGAGAGCGGCGATCCTTCCTGCACCCTCATGCAGACCTGGGCAAGGATTGAGGTAACGCCAGCCGGTTCCCCGTCCCCCCCCCTTCACTTTCAAACTCCCAGTGTCCATTGGCCTTCTGAGGGACTCAATGGTGGCTCAGTGGTTGAGAAGCTCGCCTTGTTAGCTGGAAGGCTGGCAAGTCGGCAGTTCGAGACCCCAGTGCTGCGTGATGGAGTGAGCGCCTGTCTCTGTCCCAGCTCCTGGGGACATGAAAGGAGCCCCATTTGGCGCTTTCCCTGAGCAGAATTTCTCCTGCAAAAATCCTTTCAACCCAGAATAATTTCTGACATGAAATTATTGGCGTTCTGCCCCCCTAACATGTTGGGGGCTCATTTTCCCGACCTTGGGAAGATGGAAGAGGCTGAGTCAACCTTGAGTCCCATCTGGATTGAACTCACAACCTTCTGGCAGCAGGACAGCAGTTTAACTGCTACACCACCAGGGTCCTACGAGGACAGGTAGCTTACCTATCGCTGTGGCTCTTCTTCGTGGTCCCCTGTGAAGTCACACGGGTGGGTTTACTGCATGTGTCCTTGGACTTCAATTCCCAGAAGCCCAAGCCTCTGGATCCACATGAATGGGTTTACTGTGTGTATGTGGAGTCCACCCATCGGTGTGGCTTCACAGAGGCCACGAGGAAAGAACTCGTTAGAGTTGACAGTAGGAGAAGGGGAGAGGAGTTGCCAGCGCACGGAAGCCTCCCCCGAGGGCCTCCTCCACCGTGGGTCTCTTTCGCAGGCTCGGCTGTGTAATAACATGCAGAAGGCCCGGGAGATCTGGGACAGCATCATGACCAAAGGCAACGCCAAGTACGCCAACATGTGGCTCGAGTACTACAACCTGGAGCGGTAAGAGGAGGAGGAGGAGGAGGAGGAGGAAGAACAGAGGGGGGAGAAATCGCCCGGGCGGCCTGTGGCCACTGCTGCGGCTCCCCCTGTCTTGACCAACCCCTCTCAGCCTCTTCTCTGCCTCCCATCTTAGGGCTCACGGGGACACCCAGCACTGTCGCAAGGCTTTGCACCGGGCCGTCCAGTGCACTAGCGACTACCCGGAACACGTCTGCGAGGTGCTCCTGACGCTGGAAAGGATCGAAGGTGAGCTGCTTTGGATGTCCTTCCTTTATGGTTTGCAGGTTGGTTTTTAGTTGGGGGAAATCCTCCGCGATGTCCAGTTCGTCTTTTGTCTGGTAGTAGCAAAGTCTGGCCGGACATCCCGCGACGGTAACGGAGTAGACCGTACAGCCAGCGACTCAACACCAAGGGTCAGGCAGCGGTAAATAACCGAACTCCCTAATGGGGCCAACGGCTGCGGGTGACTAAGCCCCTTTAGGTGGGGTGAGGGTCCCCCTCGGTGAAGGAAATGCCATTGGAAACCATCCTTTGGGGCTCAAGGGCAAGATGAGCAGAGGAGGAACTCTGACTCCCAGCAGTTAGGGAGGCGGAATTGGCCATGCCAGATGGACTGGCTGTGAAGGCGCACCTTGATCCTATTCTCTGTCTTGATGGCCCCCATTCAGCCCTGCGGAAGGCAAGAGGAGACCCACTGGTATCATTTCTCTCTCTCCTTTCTTTAAGGCACTTTAGAAGATTGGGATGCGGCTGTGCAGAGAACGGAGACCCGGCTTGCTCGAGTCAATGAACGAAGAATGAAGGTGAGAATTTATGTAGTATCAGAAATGGGTCATTATTTTATTAATGTTTCTTGTTTTTGTTTTAAACCCTTGTTTGGATCGTTTTGCCTTTCAGGCTGCCGAGAAGGAGGCCGCCGTCGCCACGGCTCAGCGGAAGCCGTCCCGGGCCGAGAAGAGAGCAGCTAAGAAGTCCAAGAAAGCAAAGGCCGGGGACAAGCGCAAAACGGGCGACAATGGCGATGGCGATTGGGGGCAGGAGGAGGCAGGTGGGCTTCAACAGGCCAGGGGACAGTACTTTGGGGGCCAACGCGGGGGGCCCGTCCTCTTGATCCTTCCTTGACCTCGGTTGTGGTCAAGCCCTTTGTTCAGCGGACGGAGGGCTTTGTATGAGGGGAAAATAAACCGGATCCCATTCCTGTTTCTTGGACTAGAGGACCAGCCGAGCAAGAAGCGCAAGGTGACCGACCGTGGAGACATGGCAGCAGTGGAGGAGGAAGAGGAGGAGGAGGAAGAAATGGAGACGGAGGCTGGGCTCTTTGGAAGAAACGCCCCGCCCAAAGCAGAGCCGAAAGCGAAAGAGGCGGCTCCCAAGTGGAAAGACCTGCCCAAGATTGCTCACAACAGCGAGAAAGACAACGTCACCGTCTTCGTCAGCAACCTCTCCTACAGCCTGCCAGAGCCAGAGGCCACGCTGAAGGCTCTCTTTGCGGAGTCCGGGGAGGTGGCCGAAGTCCGGCCCATCTATAGCAACAAAGGGCTTTTCCGGGGCTACGCGTACGTCGAGTTCACGGAGGAGAAGTCGGCTCTGCAAGCCCTTGGCCTGGATCGCAAGAACGTCGAGGGGAGGCTCATGTACGTCTCCCCCTGCGTCAACAAGGCCAGGAACCCAGACTTTAAGGTATCCCCCCCTTTTCCTGAACAGTCCATCGTGCTGTCGCTCGCTCAGCTTTGCTTAAAGCAGGGGTGACCAAACTTTTTGGGCTGTGGGCCGGCCACGTGGTTCAGTGGGCCAGTCACGTGGTTCCTCCCACCGGAAGCCGAAGCAAAACACGCCTTTGCAAATCTGTTTTGCAACAGGACGAGATAGATTTTAGGCTGCCATTTGCTCTGCTTAAAGCAGGGGTGAAATCCACAAGAACAGCTGGAGTGCCAATGTTCGCCATCACGGGTTTGAGGCCCTGGGCCCTTTCCCCCATTTTATTTACTTCTTTATTTGAATTTATTTATTGCCGCCCCCTCGCCAAGGCCGCTCACAAATAGAAACATCACACAACAATAAAACAGCAACCTCAAAACTTTAAAAACCCGTTAAAATCCCCTCCCAACCACCACCAATTAAAATTGAACTGAAAGTCCTGTTCCTTCTCTCCTCTAGGTCTTTAAGTATAGCACGGCCCTAGAGAAGCACAAGCTCTTCATCTCCGGCCTGCCACGGACCTACACCCAGGAGCAGCTGGAGGAGTTGTGCAAAGCTCACGGGAACGTCAAGGAGGTCCGGCTGGTTGCAAACCGAGCTGGGAAACCCAAGGTTTGTGTATGTGCACACAGAGCTCACGAGACCTGGTGGATGGGGCCCTTTCTCTTCTGCCACATCGTGTCGAGACACCGAAGGGGGGTTTCTTAGCCAGGGCCGCCCCGGTTGTAAAATGCCCTCCCTTCCGGAGGCCCACCACTGGAATTACTTTGGGGCCAAGTGAAAACCTAGCTTTTCCCTCTCTACTGTAGATCTACATCCTGGGTCTTGTGCCTCTGTGTCCTGTCTGTCGCTCAAGTGGCAAAAACTGTTTAAAATTATTTCTGAAGTGTATGCAAACAAAAATTCATATAGTCAAGGCAATGGTATTCCCTGTGGCAATGTAGGGTTGTGAAAGCTGGACCATTAGGAAAGCTGAGCACAGAAGAATAGACGCCTTTGAGATGTGATGTTGGAGGAGAGTTTTGAGAGTCCCCTGGACAGCGAGGAGAACAAACAGGGTCAATCTTAGAAGAAATGAACCCTGACTGCTCCCTTGAAGGTCAAATAGTAAAGATGAAGCTAAAGTACTTTGGACATCAAATGAGAAGAGAGGATTCACTTGAGAAAGCCTTGATGCTGGGAAAGGTGGAGGGCAAAAAGAAAAAGGGGGCAGTCAAAAATGAGATGGCTAGATGATATTGTAGACACAATGGGCACAGAGCTGAGCGAGTTGAGGAGGAGGGTGGAGGACAACAGGGAGTGCCTGGCGGACAGTGGGGTCCATGGGGTCATCGCAAAGGGTCAGAATCGACTGTGCGACTGAACAACAAATGCCATGGATGGTTTAGGGACCACCTTTAAAATAATTTTATGGGCCGCCTCCCATCGTGAGAATTGTTGTAGAGGAGGCAGGTTAGAAATACTTTTAAGAAACGTGTCCTGACTAGTGAATGCCTGAAACCTGGATTGGCCTGGGATGGCTTCCCTTAGGGGGAAATTCTCAAGTTGCCATTTTCAAGGGACTGTTTTGGCACAGTTTGAGACCCCCAGTGCTTCACGGCGGAGTGAGTTCCCATCTCTGTCCCAGCTCCTGCCAACCTAGCAATTTGAAAGCAAGAAATTGCAAGGGAATCAATAGGGACCACTTTGGTCGGAAAGGTAAACGGCATTCTGTGCGCCCTGGTGTCTACTAGTCCTGCCTGCCACGTGACCTGGGAAATGTCTGGAGACACCGACCGCGCTGGGTCTTTGGATGTAAATGGAGATGAGCACTGAACCCTAGAGTCGGATACGACAAACGAGACCTTTACATTTCCTAAATCAAAGGACAATTCAGGAAGCGATGTTTTAAAAGTATTGGACAATTCATTGCTGAAACGAGAAACGAAATACAGTGGGTGGGAAAACATGGCTAACGGCTCCTGTGCCTGGTTTGGGACATTTAATGTCAGCCAGTTGATTTTGGAGAGGCTGATATTGAGACGCTTCTCGGGGGGCAGAAGGGAACCCGTCCTGTGTGTCTCCAGGTGTTTGGAGTGCCCCCCCTCTCTCTTTCTTTGCCTCCAGGGTTTGGCCTATGTGGAGTTTGAGAACGAAGCCCAAGCATCTCAGGCCGTGCTGAAATTGGACGGCTTCACCATTGACAAGCACACCATCAAAGTGGCCCTCAGTAACCCACCGGCCCGGAAAGTCCCCGAGAAGCCAGAGGCGTCAGGGAGAAGCGCTCAGGCCCTGGGCCCTCCCCGGCAAGCGTATGGCGCGTGAGTATGCCTAGCAGCACATGTGCGTACAGGTGGCCTGGGCATCACTGGGGGCGAGTGGCTCCTGTAGGCCTGGGATGGCGAACCAGCCTGCGCCGCCCTCGTCGCTCCTGGAAGCGGAAGTAAACCACACCTGTATGCTTCCTGGAGCGACAAGGGCAGTGCAGGACGGATCGGATTCATGGGGGCTTGGGCTTCTGGGAATTGAAGTCCAAGAACATCTGGAGTGCCAAGGTTCACCATCACGGGTGTAAATAAATAAATAAATAAATAAGTAGTAATGATAAAAACACAATTAAAATTATGCAGGCCATCTCCTTTGAATTGCCCTTTTTCGAGTGTAGGCCGTACGACTCAGGGTTATAAAGCCATCCTTAGAATAACTCTTGTTCTCTCTTCCTCCCCAAAGCCGGGGCAAAGGGCGGACCCAGCTCTCGATGGTCCCGCGGGCCTTGCAGCGCCAGACCAACCTGGCCCCGAAGGTGGAGAACGGGACGGCCCAGAAACCGCCAGTCTCCACAGTCGCCACCGCTTCCTCCTCCGAGGAACCAAAGAAACTCTCCAACGCAGACTTTGCCCGGATGCTTCTGAACAAGTGAGCCAGTGGCAGCGACAGATGTGACCAGGTGTGTGGGGGGAAGGGGATGCCATGGGGGCCGTCTTAGGAAACCACCGCCTGTCCCTTGTGTGCTAGCAAAACCCTCACCCCCCTGACCCGGACTTCCACGTCTACCGATCCGCCCAGAGGGGAAACAGCTGCTGAAATTGACTTTGACACACACACACCCCGCCTCCAACCACCACCACCCGCAGTTTACTGTGCAAGATGTTGCATTGGGGGTTTTGGGGATGGTGCTTGAAACGGCTTCAAACAGTCCCTCATATTGAGGGGTCACGTGGTAAGAACGTGGTTGGTTGTAGCACTGGCTTACGAGCGCTCCTCCTCGTTGGCTTGTTTCTGCCCCAAACCAATGAAACTGAACACAGAAGCGGAATGCTCTCATTGTGTGCAGACCCCACTGCGGGCCCAGACCTCGGGAGTCCGTGGGCAGCGTTTTCCCTGCAATGCGTTGTGCATACACAAACGACACTGCCCTCACCTCCTGTTTATAGAGTTGTTAAAATGTTATGTTAACAACTTCACCCGGACGGCCTCTTTTTAGGAATGAGACGGGCATGTCTGCACGGAGACTCTACGACTCATTAGTTTATGTTTATTTTTTTAATCACCTTTCTTCATGTGTTTGTAAATGAGATGCCAGATGATTATCTTTTGAGTTTTCTTTTGAGACCAAGGGACGGGAATCCTTCCCCCCCCCCCCCCCCGGGACGCTTAGATATGTCCAACCTATGGGGCTTGTTTTGGTTTGTTTTTAACCTCTGCCGCTTCTTTGCTCTCTCTTGATGCCTTTGGTTTCTCTCTGTCATTTTTTTTTTTTTGCTTTCCTTTTGAGAGGTTTTGTACACGTTTGAAATGTGGACTTTGTCCTTTCCTTTTGGGTTGATTAAAGTTCAGTTCTCAAACTGCACATGGACTGTTTTTGTGTGGCGGAAGAGGAGACGGGCCTGGATTTGCACTTTATTGTGGGTGATGGGAGAGGCATTTAAATGACGGAGTCCTGGGGATTTGGAAAGAATGGTCTCCCTGCTCTAAGGAAGGTGAACATACACTACTTGTTGGATGACAGTCAGGAAGGGGCCTCGGTGTATAATAACCCCCCTGCCTAATTTACTAGACCAGTAATGGCGAACCTCGGCACTCCAGGAGTTCTTGGACTTCCAATTCCCAGAAGCCCAAGTCTCTGAATCCACATGAATGGGTGTTCTTAGACTTTCAATTCCCAGAAACCCAAGCCTCTGAATCCACTTGAATGGGTGTTTTTTGGACTTCAATTCCCAGAAGCCCAAATCTCTGTGAATCCACATGGATGGGTTTACTCCATGTACATGTAGTAAACTCTTTCGTGTAAATTCACAGACTTGGGTTTCTAGGAACTGAAGTCCAAGAACATACACAGTAAACTCATTCATGTGGATTCACAGAGAAGACTTGGGCTTCTGTGAATTGGCAATCCAAGAACACCTGGAGTGCCAAGGTTCACCATCACAGTACTAGACAAACGAACCAGACTGCCTTATCCCATGAACCTTGGCAAGGAGGTCTGCTCTGGGATGTAATCTCACTGCTAAAGCAACACCCATTTCCCCTTTAGTCACCTGCAGCACACGAATCTTCACGGGTAGAAAAAAGGCTGATTTGAACACGATATTCTCTATTTTGATCATCAATCAGAAGCTTGACCCTTCAGATACAACCAGTCAGTGTTAACAATAAATAATTTGCTTAGCTTGACATTATGGAAGTAATAAATATACGTAGATATTGCTGCAAATCCAAAAATACCTTAACTTAAATACTTATTTAAATAATTGAAATGTTTAAAAGAAAGTGCTGGATTCGTGTTCTGTGGAGCTGTTTGAAAAATCTCTTCCGTCCTTCTGCCCTCCCCCCTGTGCATGTTGCTTCCCCAAAGCCACTCAAGTCCGGGTTTTGACCGAAATGGTCTGCTTACAGTCTGACCGGGCGCTGCCGGGCGCTTCTGGCAGGCCCACGGAGTACTCTGTGGTGGCAATGAGCAGCAGGTCTAAGGTGGTCTCTGTGCATTTGGCGATGAAGCGGATGAAGGGCCGGACGTCTCCCTCGTTGGCCGTCTCCAGCACGTGGTAATACTCGGCCCGCTGTTCCTTGCGGATGGTGATGGGCGGGTAGCCGGCCTGCATGAGGATCAGGTTCATCAAGAGCCGGGAAGTCCTCCCATTGCCATCCACAAAGGGGTGGATGTAAACCAGTTTGTAATGGGCCAAGGCGGCAAACTCAACGGGGTGGAGTCCCATGGCCTCCTCCGAGTTCATCCACTGCACAAACTCAAGCATCTGCTTTTCGACGTCGCGAGGGTGCGGCGGGACATGGTGGCCCACGAACACCTGCGTCGCCCGGAACCGCCCGGCCTCCACGGGGTCCACATAGCCCAGCACCCTCCGGTGGATCTCCAAAACGTCGCTGAGGGTGACGGACCCGATCCGGGAGACCAGGGTGGTGTTGACGTACTTCATGGCGGCGTGCATGCCGATCACCTCGTTCTGTTCCACCAAGCTCTTCCCGGGCACCGCGTACCGGGTCTCAATGATGTGCCGTATTTCGGACAGGGTCAACGTGTTGCCTTCGAGGGCCACCGTGTGGTAGATGTGGTGGTAGTAGGACTCCTCCATCACCCTCCGTAGGGCAGAGTTCCCCTTGGGGATAGACATGACCTTCTGGACTTTGCTGTCGATGATGCTGAAGTAGCGCTGGTCGATTTCCTCGACCAAGGGCAACGTCCGGTCGCGGTTGATGAGAGCCTTTTCATTGTTCGGGGAGATGGTCAGGGCTTTGGAGTACAGGAAGTCTGCCTGAATGATGTCTTTCTCCTCCTCGGAGAAGAGGCCGAACTCGGTCAAGGCATCGACGTAATCTGGGTCCATCTTGAGGGCATGCAAGAAAAGCTTGTGCGCTTTCTCACGCTTGCCTTGGCGCTTCATCTCCAGCGCTTGGTTCAGGGCTGCTTTGGCTTCTAACCTGACCTCTGAGACAAAAGCGACGGAGATTAGGGTGGTGGTGGTGGGACCTCCAGTCCCAGATGTTTTGAAATTCAGCTCCTAGAGTCCATGACTCTTGGCCATGGAGAGGAGACCCAAAACATCTGGAGGGTGAACAGCTGACAGCCCTTAGTCTAAGCCAGTGATGGCGAACTTTGGCACTCCAGGTGTTCTTGAACTTCAATTCCCAGAAGCCCAAGTCTATGAATCCACACGGATGGGTTTACTGCACAAAGACTTGGGTTGCTGGGAATGGAAGTCCAAGAACACTTGGAGTGCCAAGGTTTGTCATCAGGGGTCTAAGCAAAGCCTCTGAGAAATCATTGTGGTTTACACAACAGCAGCCCCCAGGGATAAAACAGAAAAGCTACCACCGTTACCTTTCCTGCCAAAGCAGTACCTATTTATTTACATGCAATTTCTTGCTTTTGAACTGTTATGTTGACAAAAGCTGGTATAGAAAAGCTTATAAATACGTCCCTTGCTCAAAAGCCAGTCGCGTCTGACTCTAGGGAACAGTGCTCATCTATTTACAGCCAAAGAGCCAGTGCTGTCTGCGTTTACAGATGTCTCCTTGGTCATGTGGCAGAGCGTATGAAACCCCATTACCTTTCCTGCAGTACCCATTTATCTACTTGCAGTTATTGCTTTTGAACTGCTAGATTGGCAGGAACTGGGACAGACGACGGCAGCTGTGAGCATCTTCCTCATTCCAACCTACCTGCAGAGACTTTGGGCTTCAACACCAGCAGGTCAAGAGACCCAGAGGTGACACTGAGGCTGGTTGTCGGCCCAGGGTATTGGGCGATGCCCACGTGGTCTAGGCCCAGTTTGCTCTTCAGCAACGACAAGCCCTTGAAAACGGCCCGGTACTGTTCTTCCACTGCCGTCAGCGGGAGTAGTAGTACGATCAGGGCGGCGAGCGCGACCACGAGCACCGCGGCCCAGCGGACACGGAGCCACAGGGACAGCCATTTCAGCTCCGGCTCCACCGCGGCGGCCACAACTGCCATTGGCACAAGGTTCATTTGGGCCCAGGGAACGGCAGGCGGTGCATCCGAGCGTTGAGAGACCTCACCTGGGAACAAAACAAGCAATTAAAATGTGGATAGCTTTGCAACAGGGAATTCTCTCCTACCGAGTCAGACCCAACACCACTGCCAGAACAGCCAGCAAAGGGCTGGTTGCAACCTAACAGGAGAGACTTTGCCTCCCTGCCTTGAACGCCTCTCGATTTCTTCCTCCTCGTGGGGTTTGAAGAAATTCCTTTGTAGGGGGGATGATGGGGTCTGTTAGTCCCAAATACAAGGTAGCAGTTCCCGTCCCCTAAACTGGGGGTCTCCCCCTTGGATTGAGGGGCTCTCCCACCCACTGCTTTGAATATCTCTCCATGTCCTCCTCTTTCTGGGGTTTGGAGACATTCCTTTGAGAGAATGATGGGATATGTAGTCCAAAATACAAGGTAGCTGTTCTCCCCGCCCAAATTGGCGATCCCCCCCTTGAAATGAGGGGTAACTACTTACCCACTTCGCCTTGAACGCTCACTCCTTAATGTCCTCCTCTACCCCTTAGGAGTCTAATTATTCTTTCCCGCCCACCCCAATTAAGACACCCCATAATTAGGGTCCCCCTCTTTACCTTCCACCCCAGTTTTAATCCCTGCGCCTCTGCTGCCCCCTCTGATCTATATCACCCTCCTCCTCCCCCTAGATTGATTGAACACCCCCTTCCCTTCCCTTCCCTTACCGGGAGCTCCGTCTGGTTGCCAGTCGCTTCTCCCCAACTTCCGCCTTCCGCCCACTAGGCAAGCCCTCGCTTCCCTTCCCTGCTCCCCATTGGTCACTCCTTTCGTCACTCAGCCTATTCCCCGGCGCCATAGTCCGTTTCCTCTGCTTCTATTGGCCGCGCCTGCACGTCCATTTCGGAGTTCCTCCCTTCTGGCCCCGCCTTCTCACTCTAGTCTGCGAGGAAGGAAGGGAATGGGTCGCTGTGGCCTCGTGGACGGCAGCGATTGGTTCAAGTCCCCGTCCGTCAGGAAAGCCGGCTCTGGCCAATGGAGAGGCGGCTACGGAGGGGAGGCAGGCCCTGGGAAGAAAATGGCGGGCGGGGTTGCCTAGGAAACGGGCAGGAGGGCGAGAAATGCCCAGCCAAAAAAAGAAGAAGCTTTTTGTTGTTGTTTTATTATTAGTGGAAATTATTAAAAGCATTCATTTGAGAATACGAGAGAAGAAGCAAGAAGTTTCCCCTTTTGCTTTTGTTTAAAAACAAAACACTAAAAGCATGTTATTTGTTTAAATATAAAAAAGAGCTGAAAAGCAAAATAAATGCTGCATTGTTTGGAAAAACGAGGCGGGGGCATATTATTGTGAATTTGTAAGCTTTTAAAAAATATCCAAATGTTTCTTAGCAGGGGTTAAATAATACCCTTACCCTGTAGTTAGCCACGCAAGCAGCTGGAATAGCTGCTGCGACCCATTTTTTAAAAAACAAAATGTTAAATAAATATTCATGGCTGGATGGCAAGAAGATGAAACGCAACAAAGCGTGGCACAGTCGTAATAAAATTAAATGGAAGGCCATCATAATACGAAGACAAGCGCCAAAGACTGTAACGACATTGCAGCAAAACGAATAAAGTTTTTGGGGCTGCCTGCAGTCGTCGTCATGCACTGCAGAAGATGCAAAATGTGAAGTTAATGACAGCACGTATAATAAAGGCAGTGATTTGGATTTATTTCCGAGTTGCTCTGTCTCTCTCTAGCCCTTCGTTGCCGAATTCCTGTTCTAGATCCAATTTGAGGAAAGCAACAGCAGAGGAATTTTATATATTGCAAGGGATATAATTTTTTTGCAAAACGGAAAAAAAAAGCAAATTTGAAGGAGTTTTGTGCCTGCCTGTAGATGGCAGCAAGTGATTTTTTTAAAATAAAAATAAAATTCTCAATTCGGTTCATAAAAATCTCTTCTTAGCTTTGTCAATTATGGTTGTTGACATTGTGGTAATAATGAAAAATGGAATTTGAGAGAGTCAGAGGGAGAGAGAGAGAGACCACCTTCTTCTGGACCCCGTCGTGGCTGGACGGGACCTTTGTGGCTGCAGCGTTCGCCGAGATGGATATTGAAAGCGAAGGGCAATTTATTGACATGGATGGATTATGACAGATCCTTCCCGATGGATTCGTCTCAAGGATGATGCAGGAGTAGTGTGATACAGTACCAGAAATGGAACCTGTGTGTATAGAAACTGTCATTAACTTCACCTTTTGCATCTGCAATGCATGACGATTGCAGACCCTAACATTTTATTTATTTTGCTGCAATGTCGTTACAGTGTGCTGGTGCTTGCCTTCATATGGGGGTGAGGTTGGGGAGGTAGATTTGAGTGGCAGCTGCCCAAATGTTGTTACCACTATGACCAGGGGCCAAAGCGGCCACAGGATTCTGTGAAATACATCACAAAACAACTGGATGTTTTCCATGAAATCAGTGATCCCATTTCATCAAGGGTGGCCAATCTGCTCCGGATTTGCCCCTGAACTTTCCATGAGCTATCCAAGGTGCTGAATGCTAGCGTCCTTCTCCCTCCCCCCCCCAAAGAAGAAAGTTGGGTCTAAGAATTTCAGGACCTCGGACAGCGATCACTCACACTGGAACATGAATTCTCAACCTTTTATAGCTGGGGGCCATTGGATCACGCTCCCTCAGACAGCTTCGGGGGCCGGACGGCCATTTTGTCTTTCCTCCACCCACCCCATGGCACTTCCAGGTGTGGCGGAGTTAGTGGGGGGCCCACATGAAATGGGGCTGTGGGCCAAATCCAGCCCCATGGGCCGCAGGTTGAGAATCCCGGCACTGGAACATTGCCAGCTTGCAGAGGGATCTGAAAAGAACAGTGTGTCTTTGCCGTGGTAAATATTACATTTTAAACTAACCCATATTCTACAACCTCCCACTCTGCTTCCTCGGGGACGCTGCTTTAAAAACGACAAGCTTTTAAAACAGCACAATTTATGGAAGGAACAGGCGGTGTCTTGCCAGCGGTGTGTAGAACTTTATGCCCGGTAAAATTTGATGCATTGCCATAAATTCCCTTTTGACTGGCGATGTTGTTGGATAGAAATAAAATGCCATTTCCCCCCCCCCTCTCCTTTTCCTTCTCTCACCAAACCCACACTTGCCTCTCCCTCCTTCTCCTTTAAAGGAAAGACACCGTAAAATTTGGTTTTTGCCACAACTGCTTGCAAACAATGTTGAATGCTAGAATATTGATCACCCCAACTCTTCAAGGACCGAGGGCTTCGTGGGCCAGATGAATTGGCATTGGGGCCGGATCCAGCTCCCAGGCCGTAGTGACCAGCCCCCTGAACCACATGACTGGCCCACGGCCCAGAGAGTTTGGGCAGCCGTGGGCTAGAAGACATCTTCTCTCCCCCACCCCCAAATCTGTGAGATAAAGAGCTTCCAGATGCCCGACACCACCTGATAGAAATAAAAGCACTTGAGAGAATCTTGCGCCATTTCTTCACGTGCACCCGGAATTGGCCGAGTTTCCATGGGAACCCAAGGATGTGATATTTTGCGTGTGGGCAAGGCAAAAACTTTCTCTTTATGACAGGGGTGAAGTTAATAAAGTGGGAAGTTTCCAAATTTCACTTTTGCAAAGGCACGACAACGTCTTCTTTTATTCTCAGGTTCCCTTGGAAACAGGTCTTCCGAAGCAAATTGACTGATGGAGCAGAAAAAGTCTGTAATTTGCCGTCAACAGATGCTTGTTGGGTTTCAATTACCCAGAGCCCAAATCCAGCCAGACAGTCCATCCATTTAAGACTTAATCCCAATTAATCTGACTCGGTAATGGATTCAGCAGGCTCGCTCTGATTGGCTTTATTGATAGGATTCAGGCCCTCAACCCGATCGTGATGGATTCTGCAGACCAGGACGCATGATCCAGGAAGAGAACGTCAGCCTTAGGTTGCTGGGAGAGATCTAAGCTTGCCACGAAAACTCTCCGGAGCCAAATTGGTCTTTCCCGGAGCGGTTCTTGATCTTGTGTAATCAGGTTAACATCAGCCTCTCAAGCTTAACTAGAACCAATGCGTTCAATAGCAAAAATTGATTTTGCTTCTCACGCTCGGTCAAGGTCCAGCTTAGGCAGCCCAGGTCAACGTGCTCTCGCTTACACAACTAACTTTCCTTAGGCTCCAGCTCTCACAGCCGTACATGACGGCTGGAAAGACCATGGCTTTAACCGTGCGGGCTTTGTTGGCATATTATGGGAGCTGTAGGTAAAATCTGGACCGATGTGACCTTAGTAGAAAGTGCTGAAACAGGTATCCCTGCTGCCTGCCAGGAAAGCAAAGCTTCTCTTAACTTGTGGCTCAGGGACTTGTGCTTCTGGGAATTGTAGTTCCAGAACCCCTGGAGTGCGACAGTTCACCATCCCTGCCCTAGTTAGGTTGGGTGAATTCGTCTTCCCACCAGTGCCGTCTGCTCATTTGAGCCTGGAGATTGAAACCCACCCCTCCTTTTATCTCCCGCAGCTAAACCGTTTCCGCCGATCTGCTTTAGGATTGAATCAAACTGGGATTTCGGCAGAGGGATCATCACCTGTTCCGAAAGATTGCAAGTCGGAGGATTGGGCGGCCCGGCCTGCCGCTTGGGTGACCTCCGGGTCCTCCCTCTGGCTTTACGAGTCTGTTATTCGAGAGACGGTTTAGAAAAACGCCAAGCCTCTCGGAAGGAGATTACTTGGGCTCAGTGTAATTGAAACCCAACCAGCATCTGTTGGCCATCAAGTCCATCTCTCTCTCGGTTTCTTTCTCAGTTCCCCCCCTCTGACCTCTGCTTTGCCTTAGCTTAGTGGTTAAGACGCTGAACTTGACGACTGAAAGTTCGGCAGGTCAGCAGTTTGAGACCCGAGTACTGCAGGACAGAGTGAGCTCTTATCTCCTATCGTCTGTCCCAGCTCCTGCCAACCTAGCGGTTCGAAAGCAAGACATTGCAAGTTGGTAAATAGGTACCACTTCGGTGGGAAAGGTAAACAGCATTCCGTGCACCCCAGTGTTTAGTCATGCCTACCCCATGTCCATGGTCTGCAGATGCAGATAGCGCTGACTCTGTGGTTGTAAACGGAGATGAGCACTGAACCCTAGAGTTGGATACGACTAGCCTTTGAGCAAGAGAGACCTTGACTAAACATCTATCTAAGTTGTCAGCCCCGATGGAGTCAAATCAGGCCTTCTCCGCCGGAAGCTTCGGATGGAGATGAAAGAGATGGCTGTTCAAAACTGCCTCAAGGCTCCCATTAATTAACAAATTAGTTCATCAACAGCTCCCCTCACTTATCCATGATCAAAACAGTCCCATTAATTAAACAGAGCGTGCGTGGAATGGGATAATTTGCCTGGCATCATGGCACGTGGAACTGATAAAATGACTTTCCCCCCCCAAAATAATCATTCCCCTTCATAATCGTGCTTGCAAGGTTTTGAGAAGCACAGAACTCTTCAGCAAGCAAGAATGAAACGAGCACGTGCTAAATCTACAGGCAGTCACACGTTTTCCCCAAAGTTTGTTTTCCAAATCTCCACGTCCACATCTGTCTGACCGGTTAACCTCTTGATGTGTTTAAGGCATGGGTTCCCAACCTAAGGCCCATGGGCCAGATGTGGCCCACAGCACCATTTTATGTGGCCCCCCTCACCCCTCCAAGGGCATTCGAGAAACAAAATGGCCACTCCCTTTGAAGCTGTTGGGAAGTGCTGACCCTCCAGTCGTCAAGTCCAGCGTCTTCACCAGGAAGCCACCGCATTCAGTCTAGAGGAGGAATAGATCGATGGCTTGGCAAACCAGGCAGTTTGACGTTCCATGGCAAGACACCCTCTTGCAATATTCATCGTCTTTGGGTGTCACACAACGTCTGCATTTTAAAACTTCATTACATGGCTGTGCCACGGGATGGGAAGCCGAGGGAAACTTAATTCAATTACCTGGAGTTACTGCCTGCGCTGCTTGCCAGCGGAGTTGGTGGAAGTCCAACGGGGAAGGGACCTGTGCGCGCAGGAGAAAGGAAGCCATGCGGAGGTAGAGTTGGGAGGCACCGAGGGAAATCCATCGTGTGGCTACGTTGTCTTCTTCTTCTGGCAATATATGTCTTTATTCTTTATTTCCTTGGGCTTTCTCAGCAACCTTTTGGCAGCCAGGCTGGTTTCAACTTGGTGCCAAGTCCAAAAATGCTTATTTATGAGAATTTTGGTTGTTGGTGGTGATGGTTTGAGGATCTTGGCCAGTTGAGGGCCTGAAGCCATCATTTTAATGCCTATTCTATTCTATTCTATCCCTATCCTTATCCCTATCCCTATCCCATTCCTATATTATATCAGGAATTAGCAACCTATGCCCCGTGGGCCAGACCCGGACCCTGAAGCCAATTCATCCGGCTCCTGACACCCTCACCACTCACAGAAGTGAAAGTAAATCATGCTCTGTGCATGCGCAGAACGTTGCTAAAAGTGTTCTGCGCATGCATGGCACATGTTATACCGGTACTTCCACTTCTGGGTAGGAGGAACCACGTGACCGGCCCGATCAGCTGCCCAGGGGTGGTGGTCAGGCCCGTGGCCTGAACACTTTGAGAATTGCTGTATTATATTGTATATAAATGGCAAAGAGGGGAGGTCTCTTCTGCCTTGAAAGTCTTCCATCATCTCCTTCCCTTCCTTTATTTTGGGAGCGGATGATGTCTCAGCCAGCCTGGGATTGCAGGCGGAAATTAATTGTGGAAGAGTTCCCCCAGATAATTTATTATCTATGCTAATTAATTCCTGTAACAAAGGATGGGAGGGGGATTGATATATTTAAAAAAACCCAACAACCTATGAATATTTATGGGAAACGGCTTTATGGCCGTGTTTTCTTCAGGGTTCGTATTGATCTGCCAAGGTGAAGGAGACATTAGCGATTCACCATTAATCACAACGGCACTGAATGTGTGGAAATAGCAAGGAGGGAGGGCAGAATGCCGTGGGGGAATTTAGAGTAATTGATTGATTGAGGATTGGGGCTGCCGTGGCTCAGTGGTTAAGAAGCTCGCCTTGGTAGCTGGAAGGCCGGCAAGTCGGCAGTTCAAGACCCAGGTACTGCATGATGGATTGAGTGCCTGTCTCTGTCCCAGCTCTTGAAAGGAGCCTCATTGTCCCCTGAGCGGAGTTTCTTCCTCAAACATCCTTTCAAGCCAGAGTAATTTCTGCCACAAGCCAGGGGCCATTGGGTCACGCGCCCTCAGATAGCTTTGGGGGCTGGACGGCCAATTTGCCCTTCCTCCACCGCACGACACTTCCGGATGTGGTGTGGTGGTGGGCCACATAAAATGGTGCAGTGGGCCGTATCTGGCACATGGGCCGCAAGTTGAGAATCCCTGCTGTAGGAAAACAAAACCCATAGAGAGACTTTTCATGGGAGAACTTATTTTATTATTAAAATAGATTGTGAATAAAAGTGTCATTTTCAAGACTATTTCTATTAGCTTTTCGGGGGGGGGAGGTATGTTTTTGGATTATATTAATAATAAAGTGGAATAGAGGCTCAGAGGGGAAGGAATTACTTGCAAGTAACTCGTTACTGACTGCTAGTTCCTTCCAAATTCCAATCCCTCTGATTCAATAAAGGCAAATGAGCTTTTCTTTGTAGGAGGTCTGAGTTAACACGGGTTGATAATTTAATTTAATTTAATTTAATTTAATTTAATTTTTAGATTTATAAGCTGCCCCATTCACAGAGCGACTCTGGGCGGTTAACAGAGATACACAATATACAGTTACAGGTTCCACACAGTCATAATAAACATATCACAGTACAGGTTCCACAGTCATAATAAACCTATCATTATCACAAATCGTCACCGTTTCAACAGTATCAATATCACAGTAGCAATCAAAAAGCATCAATATCACAGTAACAAAGTATTGCAAAAACAAAAGACCACATTTGCTAAATCCACAGCACTCCTATGAGAAGTCCCACAGAAAGTGGCCGAGGAAAAGGCCCGAGGGAAGAGTCCGGTGGGGGTGGAAGTGGCGAGGTGGCGTTGTTATGGCTGGCCGGCCGCGCCGCTCAGCTGATCTCGATAACATTCTATCTTTGCAGGTCTTACACCAAATAGATGATTGGGGGGGGGGTCATAGGGTCCCCTTCTGTGGGGTTTCCCCCTATAAACCCTCAAATATCCCTCAAATAAACCCCTCTTGTATTCCTTTTCTTAAGCTACAACTTCCAGAAGCCGGTAGCTATGCTGGTGGGTGAATTTGGAGAGCGGCAAAGTGGCAGCAGGAATAGAGGAAAGACCAAAACATGAGATGGACCGACTCCATAAAGGAAGCCACAACCTTGAGGTTGCAAAAAAAGCGAGCAGGGTTATTCATGATAAACCACTGCCGATGCCTCTCCTTCCTAGGGTCAACGGAAGTCCGAGTCAACTTCACAACGCAGAAAAACAGTGTCAAAAAGGGACTTGTGCGATCCCTGTTTCCCTTTGCCTCGTTGATTTCAAGCTGGGGAGGGAAAGACCATAGATAGCCACAGGGCTCACATTTTTCTCCATATGGGGTTCTTCCGTCTCCTGAGTTTGAGCGATGGATGAAAAGAGAGGATTGTCCACTTCGGCAGGATGGCATTTTGCAAAGCGGTTCAGCCCAGGGAGAAATTTATGTCCTCCACTCCAGCCTGGACTTTAAAGCCTGCCCGGGGGGGCTTCTTCTGAAGTTTTCCATGTGCTCCGCTCACCTTGTCTAGTGGGAAAATAATTTATCCCAAGGAGTTTTCTTGGAAATCGAGTCCTTCCAACCTTCCCCTGCTCTATAGGTGACGGGCGCAGCTGTGACCTCAATGCGGATCCTGGCTGTGTGTGCTTTAAAAAAAAAAATCCTGACAATTAAAAATAAAAACTGGAACCATGGGATATAAATTATATGCCAATCTGGAAACCAGCTTGCTTGCCAGACTGACAGCGCACGGCGGACCCTTGAGGGACGACCCGAAATCTTTGAACAAAAACAGGGTTTTTTTTCCTGGGCAGGGGAGGCGGTTTTGGAAGCCAAATTCTGAAGATAAAAAAGAAATAGGTTGTCCCTGCAATGAGCCAGGCAAAGTCCGCAGAATTAAAGAGTTGGAAAGGGGGGGGGGTGTCTTTGAGTCCATCTAGTGGTGCCCAAACTAAGGCCCGGGGGCCGGGTGCGGCCCCCAATGCCAATTCATCTGGCCCGCGAAGCCCTCGTCGCTCCCGGAAGAGGAAGTAAAACGCGCCCGTACGGGCGCGTTTTACTTCCTCTTCCGGGAGCGACGAGGGCTTCGCGGGCCGGATGAATTGGCGTTGGGAGCCGCACCCGGGCCTTAGCAACGGGTTCCCTGAACCACATGATCAGCCCACGGCCCAAAAAGTTTGGCCACCCCTGATCTAGATTGACCCCCCCCTTCTCCACACGATGTGTTGGGGCAACCAATTGGGGAAACCAGAGAGAGAGAGAGTTCAAATAACCTTGTGTTTGTTTGTTTGCTTGCTTGCTTATTTGTTTGTTTGTTTGTTTGCTTGTTTGCTTGTTTGATTGTTGAGGTGGCTCTACAGGGCACACTTAAAATATCTTCTCTTGTGTCAAAATTTGCAAAAAGATTCTCCTGCGGAAACTTGGGGGAAACCACAGAAATGCAGAGAGAGAGAACTGGATTAAATGCTCCATCTCACTTCCTTTTTTTAAAACCAAGAATGCCCGGGTTCATTTCTGATGCGCAGCGATGGGCCTTTACGGTCTGCCAGGCTCAGGGCTGCTGCGTGAGCCAGAGAGCCAGGAGGAGACGTGACCGGAGTGTGTAGGAAGCCCGTCCATCTGAAACCCCCCAAGGGAAGAGATCTGAATGAACTGAAGGGTCAGAGTTTGGCCAGGACCAGGAGGTCACCCGTCGCCAGGAGGCAGAAGATGGCACGAGGGCGGCACTGTAGGCACACGCAATGAGAGGGATGGATCCTCTTCCTGTAAGCCTATAGAGTGGGGGGTGCCCAAACATTTCGGGCTGTGGGCCGGTCATGTGGTTCAGAGAGCCAGTCGCTATGGCCTGGGGGCCGGATGCGGCCCCAATGCCAATTCATCCAGACTGCGAAGCCCTCGTCGCTCCTGGGAGCGGAAGTAAAACGCCTGCAGAGTCTTTTGTCAATTTTGACAGAAGAGGAGAGATTTTTAAGTGCCAGAGAAGCTGCGACTGCTTTTTATGCACTTTATTCTACCTTCCCAGCTGTAGAAAAAAAATCAAAGGCTGGGGCTTTTTTTGCTTCTTTTCCTGTTGTTTTTTGTCACCCAGATCAAGACCTTCGACTTGTGTGTCAACTTGATTCACGGCTCCGTTTGGCTGGTTCGGCTTCTTCTTCTAGGTCAGCAAAACGGGAGGCAAGGGGAGTTTCTCCTCCTGGTTCTGATTTCCCAACGGCTTCCCTGCGCTTTGTGAAAGCAGCAGAGCGGGTTCCTTTTTTGTTCTGGCACAAGCGATGCTTTTCTGACGTGTCGTAGACGGTCTGCCTGGTGCCACAGCTCACATTTACATGTTCCCCTTGGCTTCTTCTTTGCAAGGTAGCAAGACGGAGTGTGCGTCTCAGCAAAAATCCAAACCGGGCGGAGTGGGTCACGGCAGGGGGTTGGATAAGCACGAAACAGCCCACAGTTCCCACACTTGAGCAGGGTGTCCTAGGCTCCGATGTCCAGTCCACGGGACTGCGGCAGTGGCTTTAGTGGTTAAGATGCAGAATTTGCTGACTGGAAGGTGCAGCACGACGGAGTGAGCTCCCGTCTCTATGTCCCAGCTCTGGCCAACCAAGCCATTTGACAGCAAGAAATTGCAAGTAGATAAGTAGGTATGGCTTTGGCAGGGAAGGTAACAACATTCCATGTGCTCCGGTGTCTACTCATGCCTACTGTATGAACACATAAATGTCTGCAAACACAGACAGCACTGGCTCTTTGGCTATAAACTGAGATGAGCACCGAAGCATAGAGACGGATACAACTTGGCTTTTGAACAAGAGGAACTCTGCTCAGGGGATGCCTGAATGAGGCTCATTTCATGTCCCCAAGATCTTTCCCCACACAAGTGGTCCTTATTTATCTACTTGCAATTTCTTGCTTTCAATCTGCTCGGTTGGCAGGAGCTGGGACAGAGACGGGTGCTCATTCCGTCATGCAGTACCCAAGTCTCTTAACTACTGACTTGCCTGCCTTCCAGCTATCAAGGCAGGCTTCTTAACCACTGAGCCACCACAGCCCCACGGCCTTTTAATAAGGTGAAGCATCGGATGGGTTGTTTGTGTCTTTTTGATCAAACAAGCAGCTCCTCCTCAATTACTGCATCTGAGGTTTGCTTCACTGAGGGGGAAATGTGAGTTTTGTGCTACGACCAAAAGGTTTGAGGTCTTGTGGGGGCGAATTAATTCTCGACATCCTGCCTCAATGCGCCTGCTACACTCCTGGTTTTCATTTTTAAAGGAACCTCCTCAAAACAAATGTTCGGAGGGACTGAAATCCACCCCTCAAACAGAGCAGCTTCCAAAACTTTGGAGTGACGTCCGTCCAAGAACGCTTGTTGTTGACGCTCAATATTTTGACACTTCCTCTTGCAAAGTTGCGAAACGACAAAAAAGAAAAAGAAAAGAAAAGAAAAATAGGATGATTGTCATTTTGAAGGCAGGCTGTGCAGTTCTTTGCTACAGTAGGCATTTTGAAAATAAAGTCTATCCCAGGGATTCTCAACTTGCGGCCCACGGGCCAGATGCAGGCTACGGCACCATTTCATGTGGGGCCCCCACTTGCACCATGCCCAGATGTGCCATGGGCTGGAGGAAGGGCAAAATGGCCGCCCGGCCCCCAAAGCTGCCTGAGGGAGCGTGACCCCCCAATGGCCCCCAGTTATAAAAGGTTGAGAACTCCTATTCTATTCACTGTAAAAGCAGGATTTCTTTTGAACAGGAAGGATACGGGTTTTTTCCCAATCCAAATAAGCGTTTTCTGACCTCACTCAAAGCCGCCTCCATTTCATGTGGCATAAAAGAGGGTTTAAGAGTTTCCATGAACCGGTTTTGATCCATGCGCCTGCCATGTTTTCCGTCTGGTTCCATGACTACCAGGGCATTTAGGTACAGAATAAACAGAAAAACGGAACATTTTCCCATTCATCTTTCTTGCCTTGCCATAAAAACCGAGAAAGGGGCATTTTCCCTTCCCTGCCTTATGACGTCGGTGAGTTCTGGATCGTAGCGGATGTCAACGGTGAAGTCTTTGCAGGAACAGACGGTGCGTAGGCCGGAGGTAAGCCAAAACTGCTTGCGTCGAGATAAGAGTCTATTTCTGTTTTTCTTTAGCCAAAGCAGGGATTCTCAACCTGCAGCAGCCTGTGGGCCAGATGCGGCCTACCTACGGCACCGTTTCAAATACGAAGAAAGATTCATCTGGACTCCATCCTCAGAGTCTGTCTTTTTACACCAAAGCCACCCACCCCGCCGTTTGTTCTTAACATCTCTTTTTCCGTAGAGAAGGGAGATAATTTCAGCTGGTTTAAATTTTTTCAAAAAAGTGATAATAATAATTTCTCGTCAGAAATTATTCTGGGTTGACAGGATTTTTGCTGGGGAAACTCCCCTCAGGGGACGCCCGAATGAGGCTCCTTTCATGTCCCCAAGATCTTTTCCCCACCAAAGTGGTCTGTATTTATCGATTTGCAATTTCTTGCTTTCAAACTGCTAGGTTGGCAGGAACTGGGACAGAGACAGGCGCTCGTTCCGTCAGGCAGTACCCGGGTCTCGAACTGCCGACTTACTGGCCTTCCTGCTAGCACGGCGAGCTTCTTAACCAAAGCAGCATCTGGACCTAATCGGTGTTTTGGAGCTGATGGCGCTAGGGCTGGTTGTGAAGAAATCGTGCTGATTCTCTCATTCTCAGCAAAAGCAGCTGCCTCGGCATTTCATGCCTTCCGGTCAAACATTTTATTAGCTTTCACAAGACTGTCAGCATGAGAACGGCACGGTGACTCAGTTTCCCCCTGAGTAATTTTGGAAATGCCTCTGTGCAATGGGCATGAGTTTCCTCTTGGTGAAGCTACCGTATATACTCGAGTATAACCCGAGTTTTTCAGCCCCAAAAATGAGCCCCCAAAAAGGGACACGGCTTATACTCAGGTCAACGACTATGAGGGTCCCAAGACTGTGCCAGATTGAGATGCACCGACAATTTAATTAATTTTACCGTATTTTCATGTATTTTGATTATTGAAACTCACTAGCAGCTGCTGCATTTCCCACCCTCGGCTTATACTCTGGTCAATCTATTTTTCCTGGGTTTTCAGGTCAAAATTAGGTGCCTCGGCTTAGATTTGAGTTGGCTTATATTCGAGTATATACGGTAAGTGTTCATGAAGAGCTAGGACAGGAGAACTGGCTGATTAATCAGAAAGATGCGAGCAACCCATTTGATGCTTTTACTGTTTAAAAGTCAGTACAAAATGGCACCTCCTTGCATAGGTAAAGATAAAGGTCACCCTTGCTTGAAACCAGTTGTATCTGACTCTAGGATTTGGTGCTCATCTCTGTTTATAGCCAAAGAGCCACCGCTGTCTGCATCTGCAGATGTTTCCGTGGTCATGTGGCAGGCATACCTAGACACCGGAGTGCACAGAATGCTGTTTACCATCCCACCCAAGCGGTCCCTATTTATTTACTTGCAATGTCTTGCTTTCAAACGGCTAGGTTGGCAGGAGCTGGGACAGAGACGGGAACTCACTCCGTTGTGCAGTACCCGGGAATCGAACTCCGACCTTCCAGCCAGCGAACTCAGCATCTTATCCGCTTGATCCCCTGCTAGCATAGCTTTGCACAGTTGCGTAACGTATGCCAAAAGGAGTTCCACAAATGTGTCAGTTCTCATCCAGACCGAGGGGGTGGTGGGGGTGGGGGGTGGAATCTGAGTCGGCATGGCAAGTGGGCGGCAATATAAATTTGAACTAATAAATAAATAAATAAATAATCTTGTGTGAAGTTTTGTAGCAACGAGAATGCAACAAATTAGGATGTGTCTATCGCCTTGGCTTGTACAGTATCTGCTTTTGCTGTGCTCTGAATTTTGCAGACTCGGTCTAGCTAAAAAATGACATGGAAACAAATGACCATTAAGTACTGCAGTGTTAAAAAAAAACCAATCCTAGGAAGATATACTGGAGAAGTCAGATTTGGAAATATCATTTTTTTTTTAAGTCCAAAATTCCTAGAAATCTGGAAGTTGCAATATTAAAAAAAAAGAAATTTTCTTCTCCAGGGTTTGCGTCGGAAATGACGGCCTTTTAAGAAGCAACACGTACCCAAACTTCATGGTCAACTTTGAACTCACGAGTTAGTGAACTACGAAAGCCGGCCTGTCTTTTGAGTGCTTTGCCCTCTCTCGCTTCGTATTTCCTGCTAAAATACACCCGGCGTCCGTCCTGTTCCTGAAGGTGAAGGATTTGCTCCTGGTGGTGTCTTAATGCAAAGGCGACTGAAGTAGCAGACCTTTAAATGTCAGAGTCAACAGGAGAGGGCTTTCAAAAGGACGCCGGTTTTCTTGGGGAGAAACCTGAGCATGAATTATCCATCCACAGGGAAGGAAAAATCTCTTTTCCGTTGTCTCACTGACAGGGAGGATTTTTCTAGCACCGGTGATGGACCACCGGAGAAAGCAGCCTCCGGACTCCGGTCATTCCCGAGTTGTTTATCTTAAAACCTGGATGGGAAAGCGATGGAGAAGAGAAGGCTTTTGGGAAAAGGTTAAGCCTTAGAGTCAGGAGTCCTGAACCTTTGAAAGCCAGGGCCTTAGAAGCATAGGTTCGCCATCACTGGCACAGTCTCATCACAGCCTAGAAAAGTTACTTTTTCAGATAATAGCACAGAGGGACTCAGCTGGCTGGACTATGCTCCAGCTCTCAAAGTAACTTTTTTTTTTTTTTAATTGGGAATCATAAAAATCATTTTAAAAACACACACACACCGCAGGGGGTCTTAAAAACTTGACTAATCCAATCCAGATCTTGAAAGGGGATCCACTTTTACCACGTTCCGAATGAGGATCTGTCTTCTTAGCGCATCTAAAACCCAGCTTCTTCCACCACTTTCCCCATAAGCTCCTACTTCCAGGGAGGTGATCCTAAGATCAAAACCTTATCTCCAGATCTTAAACTTCCCATCGATTCTTCTCCAAATATGCTCAACTCGAAGCTTTAAAAGTTAACTTTTGGGGGGCAAACTTTTTTTTAAAAAAAAATCCCTGCCAGCATTACTGTATGCTTAGCGGAGGTGTCCTCAACTGCAGCCCGAATGTGGCCCACGACACCATTTCATGTGGCCCCCCCAAGGCCTCCACCACACCCAGAAGTGCAGGGCGAAATGGCCATCCGGCCCCTGAAGCTGTCTGAGGGAGCGTGACGCGGCTGCTGGGCTTGAAAAGGTGGAGACCCCCGGGCGGAGTGCCTTGAGATTCCCGGGAGCCGAACTTTTCCAAAGGGGGAAAACCATTCTGCGCCATGGGTTATTTTTGTTCTAAGGCCTCCGTTTTGCAAACAAGCCACGAGTGTGACTCTGGAACTTTGCCTGGTTAAATGATAGACTTTCTCCCCCGCGGGCCCAGCTGGAAAACGGGTAGAATTAGGATATTTAAAAAAAAATGCTCACTAGGTTTATGTAAAAGGAGCAGATGGGCATGAAATCACCAAATTAGTTTCCTCTTCCTTTTTTTTGGCAAAAATTTCTGGCCAGCTGGGACGTCAAATTGGAATTTTTCTTGATTCCTTGATGCAAAAACTAATTGGAGAAAAAAAATTACTGACGCTCATTCAGTGTCATGCTGGCCTCCAGAAATCTGTTTTTTTTTACAGTGGGGAGGCTGTTGTAAAATATCGTCCCCTCTCAAAGACTGGCTTGAAAGCCAGTCGTATGCGACTCTACGGTTCAGTGCTCATCTCTGTTCATAACCAAAGAGCCAGCACTGTCTGCATCTGCAGATGTTTCCATGGTCATGTGGTAGGCATGACTAGCTGCATGGAACGCTGTTACCTTTCCCACCAAAGTAGTCCCTATTTATCTACTTGCAACTTCTTGCTTTCGAACGGCTAGGTTGGCAGGAGCAGGGACAGATGACAGAAGCCCACTCTGTCATGCGGGACATGGGTCTCAAACTGCTGACCTGGTGACCTTCCAGTTGTCAAGTTCAGCATCTTAACCACTAAACCAAGTCCCTCAAGAGGAGATAGGATTGGATTTAAAAACTGAAGAATTAATTGCTTAACCGGATTGATCAGGGCAAAATGCCTTTCCGGCAGCTGTGTTGTAAGTTGGCATCGATTTCCTGGTTGTTAAAACAATGAGTTTTCAACTGTGTGTGTTTCCGTGTCGGAGGTTACTCTGGTTTGAAAGGAGACCCGAGTGTCCCTCAAGGGCAGCTGTCAGGTCTCGAACCCTGTCCTTCCAGTCTCCAGCTCAGCGCCTTAACCGCTAAGCCACCGCTGTGCTTTTAGAGCTAACAAACAACCGGTTGCCTTGAGTCACCTCTGGGATTTCTGTGTCGAGGTGTCTACAAGCGTAAAAACTCCCACAAAACTTCCTCTCAAGTGATGGAGGCCAACAAAACTTTGGAACATGCGCATCACGCAATTCACAGGTCCGAGGACGTCTCCTTAGATCAGTTGAGGTCCCATTGAGAGCGAGAGCGAGCAAGCGCCAGAGTCTGGGATTTAGACCAGATGTTACAGATGTTACATGAAACCCGATCTGGACTCTCCATTCCCTCCTCCTCAAACATTCAAGAGCGAGATCCGCAGCGACGTGTGTGGGACTGAAAGAGAAGCATTTCCCCCTCTTCCGAAGCTGGTGTTTGTAAGGAGATTCGTTGGCCATTGGTTTAAACAACGCCACACACGGCGAGCGCTTGCCATTCGCGATGGGTGAGCAGAATCGAGAAAAGTTATTTCTCATCCAGGGATTCCCAACCTGCAGCCCGTGGGCCGAATGTGGCCCACAGCACCATTTCATGTGCCCCTCCTGCTTTAGATGCTGTTGGTGGCCGAGATGTTCCAGTGAACCTGAACGCAGTTAAAATCTGCAAAGCCACTTGGCGCTCGGTAACGAGGGACTTAATTCAGCCAATCTGGGGCATCTTAAATGGTGACGGGTACAAACGAAGGCTGGCTTAACGATGGCCAATGAACGACTGAAGGGTTCTTGTTCCTTCCCCCCTCAGCTTTTGTTCATCCATCCTTTACTAAATGAGGAGTCATATGACCAGATCAGGTTAAAATGGGGGTGAAACACATCAGATAAAATGTGATTACATAGAACGGAATAAAAATAGGTTAAGATAAGAATAGAATGATGTACTATCAATTAAATGAGATATAAAATTTACTCAATAAAAGGATCCGTAAAATCCATCACCTTTACAGGCAACTTCTATCTGGTCAATAAAACATCCCTTTGGAATAGCCCCAGCCATAAACTTGACAGATCTAATATTTACATATTGATTTTTGGGCTCTGAAGGGAGAAAGTTAGTCTTTTATTAGAGTCCCAGCATTTCGTCCTGTCTAATAATGCCTTTAGATACTGGGCTCTTATTTGTGGCATATAAGTGCAGCTCGAAAGCCAGTCGTATCTGAATCTAGGGGTTTGGTGCTCATCTCTGTTTAGATCCAAAGAGCCATCATTGTCTGCATCTGCAGACGTCCCAGTGGTCATGTGATTAGACACCAGACAGCACAGAACACAGTTACCTTTCCCAGCAAAGCAGTACCCCGTTATCTACTTGAAATTTCTTGCTTTCGAACTGCTAGGTTGGCAGGAGCTGGGACGGATGACGGGAGCTCAATCTGTCGTGCAGAACTCGGGTCTCAAACTATTGACGTTCTAGTTATCAAGTTCAGCTGCAGATGGTCCTATTACTCCTGACTCCAGCTGTAGGTCTTAATATTACTCCTGACTCCAGCTGCAGAAGGTCCTATTATTACTCTTGGCTCAGTTGTTTCATGGTGTAGTTAAGCTGAGAGCTCCTGGCTCTGAATGGGCAGCAGATCCTGGGAAACCACATTTTCCGCGCTTTCTCTTCAGCCTCCGCTGCCTGATCTTCTGCCACCGGCTCAAGCGTTCTTCTGTACTGGTTGAAAGCCGTCTGCCAAAGCCTTCTCAGATACGTTGGCCAACACTCTCTTCAAAGGTTCTCCGTGCTCTTGATTTTCTGGACGCACCTTCAAGGAAGGCACTTGGCGTATACGTTGGCCGCACTTCTTTCCCCTTAATGAAGCAAATACACATTTGCCTTTCCGTCTCCAGTTTTCCTGGGTCACGGAGTTACACCCGATCTCCCAGCTGTTGGTTTAAGATGCTCTTGCCAAATGCTCTCATCCTGAATTTCTGGTGTGGCTTGTTTTCTACTCTCCTCCTCCTCCTCCTCCTCCTTCCTCCTCCCTCTTCCTCCTGCTTTTAAAGCTTCCACTCTTTCAACACATGAATTTATTCCATTTTCTTCCCGTCAAAGAAGATACTTCGGGGATCATCTATCCAGAGGTGGACACGAGAAACAGAGGTTTTCCCAGCCTGATACAACTGGGTCTGGGACTGTCGAATGGCTTCTCTGAGGGAAAGGACGACAACACCAGCTGGGTCTACGGGAGAGTAACATTTTTCTACCCATGGGGAGGAAAAAAGGATGGAAGTCGTAAAGCAAGAGAAAAGCAGTTGTCTACCTCCTCAGGTATTTTTCTCCCTCCTCTCTTGACAAACCTCTTTTGTTTGGCTCCAGAGAATGCGGTATTTAAACTTACTGTGACCTGAATCTAGTTGGATCGAAAGAGGGGACTTTGCAAGACCTCAGCTGCACAGCTGATTCAACAAGACCTAATTGACTTGGTCATGAGTCTAAGACAGTGATTCTCAACCTGCGGCCCATGGGCCAGATGCGGCCTGTGGCAGCATTTCATGTCCCCCCCCCCAACCACGAAGTGCCATGTGGTGGAGAAAGGGCAAAATGACCATCTGGCCCCCAAAGCTCCCTGAGTGAGCATAACCTGACCCCTGGCTTCAAAAGGTTGAGAACTTGGGCTTCTGGGGCTTGAAGTCCAAGAACATCTGGAGTGTCAAGGTTGGCCATCACCGACCTAGGTGGTTGGGTGGTGGTTCTACCTAGGCGGTGGGGGGGGGGAGGAAGCAGAAGGACAGGGTGGCCCAAGGAGACCACACCAACCTTCTCATCTGACCAAAGCCACCTCCGTGCATGACTCACATTAGGAAGTGGCTGGCCATGAGTTTCTATTCTTGGATAACTCTAGTCTAACAAGCTGCCTGTACTCAACCGCACATTGAGCATGTTGAAAGCAATCTCTTGGGGTCCTGGCTCCCACCCTGACACACAGGCTGCTCTTTTGGATGAGAAAGGATTGGTCCTTTGTTGTGGGCTGCTTGCGTGTCTACCCTAAAACCTTCTCCCCAGGAGTTGGGGAAAGGCAGGAGAATCCTTCTGACTTCCCAATCTCTTCCCTCAGCAGTGCCAGGATTGGACCCACTACTGTCTGCCATGTAAGGCAAGTGTTTCCAGAGTCAAAGGTTCAGGATTTGGCTTGAAGCCCTTCCATATTCATTCTGGGTAGAATTAGGCTCTTGGGTGTGTCTTTTTTTAAATGGCTGCTATCTACCATGATAGGGGACTGCGCTGGCTTAGAGGTTGAGGCACTGAACTAGACGACTGGAAGGTCGGCAGTTCGAGACCTGCAGCACCACATTTCAAAGCTGTCTATTCTTCTGCGCTCAGCCTTCCTTATGGTCCAACTCTCACAACCATACATTACTACTTGGAATACCATCGCGTTGACTATGTGGACTTCTGTTAGCAGGTTCTGTTGGCAGGTGCAATTTCTTGCTTTCTAACTGCTAGGTCAGCAGGAGCTGGGACAGAGGTGGGTGCTCAAACCGTCATGCAGTGCCCGGGTCTTGAACTGCCAACTCACCGGCCTTCCAGCTAACAAGGCGAGCGTCTTAACCACTGGGCCACCACAACCAATTCCATTGATACAAGTCTATGATTCTGTTATTGTGACATTTTATTTCTTGAAACTAGATGGTTTGTGTAGAGCCAAAGTGTTGTGTGGTTGTTCACAAGATTTACAGATCTTCTCTGAACTGGAGTGGATGGAGAGAATGACCAAACTCTTCCTTCCCTTTCTCCTTCCTTCCTTCCTTCCTTCCTTCCACTCTCTCTTGTCTTCTATTCTTTCTTTCTTTCCTTCCTTCTTTATTTTTTCTTTCTTTCATTCTGTCTTCTCTTCTCTTCTTTCTTTCTTTCTTGAATTTCTGTACCACCCATCTGGCTGCTATCCTACTCTTCCCACCCATCTATCCATGATAGGTCTTCTTCTTGGATGGCCAACCAGTTGGGGGCCGTTGACCTCAAGAGCCCAACTTGTTGTCACTCGGGCAGCAGAATATGTTGACGGCAGCCTCCTCAAAGAGGTTGTGGTTTGGGGAAAGAGAGTGCCGCTGCAAGCGGTTCTGCTGAGCCTGCAGGAAGGCAACTCCAAGAAAAGATGGGGACGGCATCATGGGTTCCCACCTCAGCTGCTTCCTCTTTGAGATAATAAGGAAGGATGGGGTTTTTGTTCCCTTCCAAGTCTGCAGTCTGGGGCAGAAGCCACATCACTCGTCATTCTTCTCTTCCCAAGGTTGGGGCACTTGTCGTGCAAACGGTTGCACGGAAGTCATGGAGCAGTGAATGTTCTTGGAACCAGACGATGAAGGCTCACATCACCTGGACCTTTAGGAGGACCTGATCGCTTTCAAGTAGACCTGACCGAGCTCCACCTGGCAACCGATATAACCTCAACGTAGCTTCTCAAAAGGGTTCGGGACCCGAAGAAGGTCCTCACGCCAAGTAAGTTGAGCCTCTCCGTCCTTCTGCTTCCCTTCCAAAAGTTGTCACAATGGAGAGGTTTTCTCTCCCCCCCCCCGCGCCCCAGAGAATAATTAGTTTTCTCATCTCCGTTGCAGCTTCTGCCAACCTAGCAGTTCGAAAGCAAGACATTGCAAGTAGATAAATAGGTACTATTTTGGCTGGGAAGGTAATAGCATTCCTTGTCTTTAGTCACGCCTGGCACATGTCCACATAAACGTCTGCAGACGCAGACAATGCTGGCTCTTTGGCTATATTTTATTTATTTATTTACATTTTTATAAAACAGAGATGAGCACTGAGCCCTAGAGTTGGATACAACTGACTTTCGAGCAAGGGTGACTTTTACCTTGTGGGAAGCAGAACCCGAGCAGTTATTTAATTAACTAGTTCTTCCCGTTTGTTACCATGTTTGGAAAGCAAACTATGTTATAGGCTTATTCTTTGCAATGCTAAAAAGTAGCTCCTCATGGTGTTACTTGTTGCTTTGGGTGATGCTTTTCCATTACTTTTGTGGAAAGGGGGAAAATGATAAAAGCCAATTGGCATTCGATGATGCAAGTAACATGAAACAAAATCTCCTCAAGATGCATCTAGAAATCTCTTTTCAAGTCCTTGAAGAATAAACGGCCAAAAGATGTTTTGCCACTGAACCCGTCGAGTAACTTTGGTCCCCTCGATTGCGTCCAAAGCGTGCCTTGAGGATCACACGCTTTGTACACCCCCAAAAAAAGTAACTTAAAAAGTAATTGAGCTTCTCGTGAGTTCATTGTAACCCACACGGTGAAGTTTTCTTGTTCTAAAGCTGGCAGCTAAGATGAGATACGAATGGCTAATACCTATTTTGGGGAGAATTTGGGTTGAGCGGTGATTTTTCTGTGTAGGAGGGGGGAGAAGGGGTGTAATTCCTGGTGGAGTTCACATTGCAACACAAACAAGCTGTCCCACCCACCCCCCACCCAGCAAATATATCTCATTTTCTCAGTGGGAATGGTTGGGAGTAAAGAAAAAGAGAGAACCCAGTGATTTATTTATTTATTTTAAAAGTCAGTGCGGATGGGGCTTCCCCCTCCCCTCCCTTCTCATGCAGAAGTGAAAATAACTTTTGCAAGACTTCAGATGCGTTCAGGGAAGGGGCGAACGCAGGAGATGTTCACGTTCTTGGCTGCCAATGCGATGCGCTTCCTCTCGCTCGTTCATGCCATTAAAGCAACATCTGTTCGTCGTTTTTCACTCCTACGGATTCCTTGGGGGGGATTTTTTTTTTCATTGTGGCTTTGGCGAGGCAGAACGTAAGCGTTTCCTCATTCAGCACGAACATCTTGTCGACAAGCCGGCTACGGCATCGGGGACGAACCGAAGTTTCCGAACAGTCTCCCAAGGCCGCACCATGTAGAGCCCATTTGCAGTAGTGCAGCCATTCTAGGTCCTGTGATTCTGCTAAGTCAGAGATTCTTAACCTGTGGCCCATGGGTCGGATGTGGCCCACAGCAACATTTCATGCCTCCCCCCTCCACCACACCAGGAAGTGCCATGTGGTGGAGGAAAGGCAAAAGGGCCATCCGGCCCCCGGCTTTAAAAGGTTGAGAACTCCTTTTGCTAAGACGCAGCAGTAAATAGCTAATAGGGTCTTTTCTTTGCTAACCCTCCTCTTCTTCCCTCGATCCTTCATCTCTGACTATAAAGCAGGGGTTCCTGACCTAGGGCCTGTGGCCCAAATCTGGCCCATGGCACCATTTCATGTGGCCGCTCACTCCACCAAGGACATTCGAGAAACAAAATGGCCACTGTCGTTGAAGCTGTTGGGACAAAATGGCCACCCCCATTGCACAGGCAGGGCAAAATGGCCGTCTGGCCCTTGAAGCTGACTGAGAGAGCTTGACCATCCGGCCCCCCCTGACTTGAAAAGGTCGGCAATCCCTGAAAAGTGCAGCCGGGGTCATCGGAAGCGTAGGCAAAGGGGTTGGGGTTGGATTCACACTCATGGACCACCCTTCTCCGAGCCAGCTGTTAAGCCCATGTTCCAGATGTTGGGTCATTGTGAGCTGTTCTTTGCTTAGAGGAGTTCCACCTGGCATGGGTTGGGACAGGCTTGGGATGGGAGCCAGGATCCGTCTCCACATCACAGCTGTCGGAAAAGAGGCAGTGCAAAACATAGTGGGGGGAATGTTCACCCCTTCCAGAAAGACTTTAGGCAGTCCTTGGGGCCCTCTCGGCCACCTGAGGGCCTTGCTTGTTTGAAAGGAAGAAATTGCAAGTCGATGAATAGGTACCACTTTGGCTGGGATGGTAACGGCATTCCGCATGCCTTGGTTTCTAGTCATGCTTACCACATGGAAATGTCTGCAGAGACTGACAGCTTTGGCTTTTGGGTAGTGAACAGAGATGAGCACTGAACCCTAGAGTCAGATACGACTGGCTTTCGAGCAAGGGTGACTTTGACCTTTCCCTAATGTTGCTGTTCTCCAGGCTTCAGTGATGGGTAGAAAAACAGGCCCTTTCAGTACCTCCGGGTGACGTAACGGCTGGCACTGCGTTATCTCCGTGATTCAACCTTCAGCTATGAAGCTTCTGTAGCGGAGCCTCAAGGCCAGACGGGAGGGCCAGAAATCCCACGCCGGCCGGTCGGCCTCCTCGTCCGGCTGCAGGAAAAAGGGAGAGGGTCACACAGTCCCCGCTGGGCGGGCAGATTTTGTCTCCTTGGCTGCTGCACGTCGCCAGCGGCTGTCAGGATGGATGGGGAAACTAGAGGGACCTTTAGGAAGCGGGCCAGATGTTCCTTCCACAGCTGCACAAAGCCTCCGCAAATCCCACGGCTGTTTGGACTCCTTCGCAGCCAGGATCCCGGGGAGGGAAACATTTTAGGAGATGGAAATCCAACTCTGGGAGATGCCTTTCCCCAGAGGTGGAGGCCACAGGATCAGAGAAGCCCCGTCCAGAAACCCTTGCCTGCATCCACCTTCTAAGGCAGGGATTCTCAACCCACAGCACCATTTCATGTGCCACCTCCCACCGCCTCCACCACACCCGGAAGTGCCATGGGGTGGAGGAAGGGCAAAATGACCATTCCGGCCCCCAAAGCTGTCTGAGGGAGCGTGACCCCCCCCCCAATGGCCCCTGGCTTTAAAAGGCTGAGAGCTCCTGGTCTTTGAGGCTGTGACATCATTTTACACCCACATCTCTCTTATCTATGACATCCGTTTTGACTGTTGCAAATGACACCGTTCCTTAGAGCCATTAAAATTTCAAAGCTCACGAAGGCCTTTATTTCAGCAGAGGGAATTCCGGGGATGGGGGGGGGAGAGAGATGTTAGTCTTCTATTTGTCATGTACTGAATTATTTAAAACAATGCGCACGGCTTGCCAAAGTTGTTTTTAAATTTCCATTTTGTGAAATGACAACTTACAACACTACATCGTTACTGCCGTGTTTAGCTAAGATAGTGATGGGCAACCTTGGCACTCCAGGTCTTTGTGAATCCACACAAATGGGTTTACTGCGCATGTTCTTGGACTTCAGTTCCTAGAAGACTGGGTCTCTGTGAATCCACATGAATGGGTTTCCTGTGAGTGTTTTTGGACTCCAATCCCCAGTCTCTGTGAATCTGCAGCATGCACAGTAAACTCATTTGTGTGGATTCACAGAGACTTCGGTTTCTAGGCACTGAAGTTCAAGAACACCTGGAGTGCCAGGGTTGGCCATCACAGATCTAAGACAATATTTAGCCGTGAGTCTCCGGAAAACCCTGTTTCCATTGTCTTATCGAAGACTGAAACTTCCACCTCTCGTTCTTTCCCAGCAGGTCATGGAGGCTTCGGACGACCTTTCTGACAATTATACGGAGTATTATTACAACGATTATGAATTAACCACCGAAGAAACGTTCAGAAAGTCCCCATCCCACAACTCCGTTCAAATCCTCGCTGTGGTCATCTACAGCGTCACTTGCCTTCTTGGCTTATTGGGCAACGGCTTGGTCATCGTGATGATTGTCTTCAAGATGAAGAAGTCCGTCAGCATCATTTGGTTCCTCAACTTGGCCGCTGCCGACTTCCTCTTCAATGTCTTCCTACCCTTGAACATTGCCTACACCGCCATGAACTACCACTGGGTCTTCGGCCAGGTCATGTGCAAGGTCAACTCCTTGCTCCTCAATTTCAACCTCTACACCAGTGTCTTCTTGTTGACCACCATCAGCTTCGACCGTTGCATGTTGGTTGCATGTCCCGTCTGGTCTCAAAACCACCGGAACGCGAAGCGAGCCTGGGCGCTGTGCCTTCTCGTTTGGGCGTTCGGCTTCTTAATGAGTTCCCCTTCGCTTCTCTTCCGAGACACGGCCATGCATGATGGCCGCGTCCTTTGCTTCAACAACTTCTCCTTGTCCACGTCTCCAGAAGACCACCCGATGGGTAAGCAGAGGCACGCCGCGGTCATCATTGTGCGCTTCTTGGTGGGCTTCATCATACCGCTGATGGTCATCACATTCTGTTACGTGACCGTCATTTTCCGCCTGAAAAGGAACCGCCTCACCAGGTCAAAGAAACCGATGAGGATAATCGTCGCGATCATAGCCACTTTCTTCATCTCTTGGTGCCCCTACCATGTCTTCCAGCTGCTGGAAACGCAACACCACTCCGTCCCAAGTGCTGTCCTAGAATTCGGCCTGCCCCTTGTCACGGCCGTCGCGGTCTCCAACAGCTGCATGAATCCCATCCTGTACGTCTTCATGGGCGAAGATTTCAAGAAGTTTAAGATGACCGTTCTGTCCCGGTTGGCCAACGCCTTGAGTGAGGACACCGTTCACTCCACGATCCCTCGCCGGACCTTCACAAAACCCTCCTCACAGACAGAAAAAGAAACTATTATCTCCTGAGGTCAGGAACGCGTGTGGAACATGGGATGTCCACAAAGACAGAGAAGGGGTTGGTTGACGTGTCGTAGCTTCCACCTGGGATCTAAAGAGGGTTCCTTGTTCTTCAAAGGTTCCCACAGTGGCATGGATTTGTGATCACGATATGTGGTCAGTTGACTCTCCTGGGCCATCATAATCTGTAAATCTTCCAATTGACCATATTAATTCCCTTGAAAGAACTGGAGATTACACTGCATCACAAAAAATAAATAAATATTGTCTGCTACTTGGTTTAATCCATGTCTCCTAGACTAAATCAAGTGCGCTGAATCCAAAACTGAAGTCTGAATCTGTCTAGAACGTCAGGATCTTAAATTAGCAAATCTCACCTTCTTGGTTAGGGTTTTGCGTTGATCACATGGGGTATATTTATTAACACAGCTGCACCTACTCCTCTTTGGCTCAAAACAGACTCCTTACAGCCCAGCTGTACTATCCAATAAGATGGTTTTGCACTAGAGACAAGCCCTCCGTCCACCTCCCCTTATAATCCTATTTCTGACGTCAGCTCACTGACTTGTCCAGTCGCTGCTGGAACATGCATGCCACCAGGGGACGTGATTCAGCGGAGGCGGCCGCAAAGAGATTATAATCCTGTCCAATCTTCAGTATGACGGGGTGGGGTGAGGGTGGGATGATAATATTTTCCAGTAAGAAACAAAGATTTTTATTTTACTATTTCCTTTTTTGTGCCTGTGTTCTTGTGCCAAGAACCTCGTGGGGCGAATTGCCATCCATCTCTGTCTTCAATTTGAGAAATGCTGGTTTTATTCTTACCTCAGCAACCCATTGCTTGCATAGCCTATAATGTGATTTCACAGCCTTTATTTGGATGGTTATTTCCTCGTGAACCTTTCCGAGAAGCACATTAAGACGCCAGACACGCATCAAAGAAGCACATTTGAATAAGCAAACAGCCGCTTCTGAAGAATCCTGGGAAAGAAGCTCCGAGAACATTAATTTAATCCTTAACGGGATTAAAATTCACAAGGCACGGCTGCTAATCCAGTTTCACTCTGTAGTGTAAACATAACCCTTGGCGTCTCCAAGATGCAGAATTGGGAATATGGCTGAATCGAAGCTAATTTTTGTTCTATGGCTGTATAACTTATTATGGGTTCTTTGGGGGATAAAAAAATAATCGTCTTAATTTCCCCTTTCTTGAATATCTGCTTAGATCTCAGTTTAATATTCCCAGGGCAGACAGATGATTAATATACACATCCTTTCTTACCTGTTTGGTAAAGTTACTTTTTGAGTAACTTCCTTTAAGTAACTTAGCTGCCCTGAATTCATTCATTCATTCATTTTTCTTTTCTTTCTATCTATCTATCTATCTATCTATCTATCTATCTATCTATCTATCTATCTATCTATCTATCTATCTAGATTAATTGATTGATTGATTCTCTTCTACCTACCTACCTACCTAGATTAATTGATTGATTGATTCTCTTCTACCTACCAACCAACCAACCAACCAACCAACCAACCAACCAACCTACCTACCTACCTACCTACCTACCTACCTACCTACCATGCATTATCCATCCATCCATCTTTCTCTCCATCTCAACTACCTACCTACCTACCTACCTACCCACCCAGCCGGGATATTTTCCAACTCTGGGCGGCATACAATAATTAAAACCAAAAAATATACACACAGTAACAATAGATGTTATCTATCTGATCATGGAAGCTTGCTCTATAGTGTTGCCAAGTCACCTGAAAGAGGTTCTCACTTGTGCTCCTGCGCATTTTACGGCATCTCTGTTGCGGCGACGATTCACAGTGAAGCCGTGACACTTATTGGAACGACGTCTTCGCAGGCACGGGGATTTCGTGTCCTTGACTGCGAATATCAGTGGGACCCAAGCGGCGCAGAAGCACCGTCCAGTCTGGGGAAATTTGGCAACCTTCTCAGCTTGCATCCTTTCTCCATGATACCTCACGGGCCCCATGCACACTAAGGGACAAACTGTCCAAGGACTCTGAGAGCTTGTACTGTTCTATCTTTCTCTCTCTGTACTGTGTATGTATATATTAATGAACTGATTAGCTTTTCCTTTGAAAGCCCCCCTCCACCTGTTTCTGAACACCTGGCGCTGGGGCGGAGGGAGGGAGGGAGGGCTGGCTCTTTCTGCATCTGGAAGTTGTCAGGCGCCTTTGTTTGCCCTCTTTCCACTGTACATAATATTTAATTAAGTGCTAAAATGTACGGCCCCAGAATCCTATTAGCTCAACGTGCGTAGAGGTCAAACGCTTTGTCTAAATCAAGCTCGGAGGAACAAAGGGGCCTTTCGTAGCTGGCAGGAGAGAAAAATGCCTTGGGGGAAATAGAACGGCACGCCAAAATAGACTCATCCTGCACCGTCTGCCACGGAAAGCTATGGCGGGAGGGTTTCTGCTGGAAAAGACGTCCGCAAGACCTAAAAATACAGGGAACTCAGATGTAAAATAACCATTTGAAAATAAAACAGAAAAGGTTTGTACTAAAAAAAAAAAGCAAAGCAATCAACCTTGATCCCTGTAAGGACTAAACTCACAATGTTTAGGCTGCAGTACAGCAGGCTAACCCCTGTGCCCCCAGGGCTCTATAATGACAGGTTGTTTACCTGTAACTGATGTTCTTCTTCTTCTTCTTCATGGTCCTCATGCATGCAGTAAACCCATTCATGTGGATTCACGGAGACCACGAAGAAGAACTTGACGGAGAGTAGAGGCAGAAGTAGACATTGTAGACAGCCCATAATTAGAACACGGTTGTATTTAACAAGATATGATTTCATAGATCTTGCTGAAGGCTTCTGGAGCGGGGGTTCTCAAACTGTGGCCTGTGGGCCAGCTGTGGCCCATGGCACCATTTCACATGGACCCCGAAGCTGTCTGAGGGAGTGTGACCCAATGGCCCCTGGCTTAAAAAGTTTGAGGACTCCAGTTCTAGAGGTTATGCTCCATTTCCCATGCCTTTCTGATGCTCTGCAGAGGGACGTTGAGTGGCGCACAACTTAATAATAGGGTTGTCATGTTCCTCTCTTCCCCATCTCGGATCTTCTCCTCCATCCTGTTGCTTTAATCTCTCGACAAGTGCCGACAACCATCTCTCTCCCTGTTTGTGTCAGCCCGACGTGTTCGGCCTCTGATACGATCGTGCAAAATATTGCGCTGGTGCCGGTGTGATGGAGAATTATTAACCACAGTGACAAGATTGCTCTCCGCTCTGTGGCAATTTACATCTCGCAGGGCGCCATGCGGCGGAGGAACGGTGCCGTTCACCAGCTCCTTGGTATGGGATTTTCCCCCCCACCTCAAAAGATGCATTTCTATGGCAGGTTTGCCTGGCTTTGCGTCTCAGAGGAAGAAACGAGCGATCGAAAAACTCATAGGCCAACCCAAACCCAGCCTCGAACTTGGGAACTGGGAGACGGCGGTTTCCCAGTATTCACGGGGGTCCCTTGCCCGCTTCTAAATGGTCAACCTGCCCTTCAAACCTGTCCGTCCCAGCAGGAAAGGGTTTTAAGTGAAAAATTATGCTGGTGCTTCTTCTATTGTGAAGGGACGGCAGTGGCTTCATGGTTAAGATGCTGGACTTTATGCCTGGAAGGTGGGCAGGTCAGCAGACTGAGTGCTGCAAGACGAAGTGAGTTCCCGTCTCTGTCCCAGCTCCTGCCAACCTAGCAGCTTGAAAGCAAAAAATTGCAAGTAGATAAATAGGTACCACTTCGGTGGGAAAGGTAACAGTGTTCCATTTGCTCTGGCACCTAGTCATGCCTGCCATATGTCCATGGATATGTCTGCAGCTGCAGACAGCACTGGCTGTTTGGCTATAAACAGAGATGAGCATTATGTCAGGGGCCGGATCCAGCCCCCAGGCCATAGTGAACCACGTGACCTGCCTGTGGCCCGAAAAGATTGGGCACCCCCGCCCTCAACTCTCGGGGATTTCTCCAAGGTCCTGAACCTGGTTTTGGAAACGGAATTCGATGCCGGAGGGATCTCCAGGAAAGCTCAGCTTAAAGCCAGTTCTCCACCCATCTGATCCCGGATCCAGTTTCCCTGAAAGGTCACTTCGAATCTTCTCCCAGTCCTAGACGTTAATTTTCAGCAGCTTATCTCAGTGCGGCCTTTCAGCCTCGCCTTGCACAATTGCACACCCCTTGGCCCATCTGTTGCTCTTTTGAGACGGCCCACCGTCTTGAGCCAAGGCACTCGCACCGATTGCAACGGAGTCATTTCCCGGCCCACCGAGTCTCTCTCCAGAAACCTTCGCCTACCCAAAAAGAAGCATTTCTTAAAAACCTTGCAAGGAGACGCGGCAGCCGGAGTTTGGGAAGGAGATGTAGCGTTGCCACAGCAACGGCTTCCGGAGGCCAGGCCTGGCTCGGGTGCCGATTCCCGGGAAAGGCGACTCGGTTTGGGGAAAAGGAGAGACATTGGAAGGTTGGAAGCAAAGAAATGGATAAGACTGGCTTTTAAATGAAAAGCCTGGCCGGCAGGGTTGAAATCCATCCAAAAATTAAGGACAGCTAAAGCAGGGGGTGCCCAAACTACGGCCCATGGGCCAGATCCAGCCCCCAACACCAATTCATCTGGCCCACACCGTCCTTGTCGCTCCCAGAAGTGGAAGTAAAATACACCCATTGGCACCTGACGCCAATTCATCCGGCCTGCACTGCCCTCATCGCTCCTGGAAGTGGAAGTAAAACATCCCCACGGGGGTCAACGTCTTAACCACTAAGTCTCCGCAGCCCCCCAGAAAAGAAAAAATAGGGAGATCAATATTCAAAGTATATATTTAAAGTCACCAAATGGGCACATTTTACTTCTGCTTCTGGGAGCGACGAGGGCGGCAGGGGCCGGATGAATTGGGATTGGGTGCTGGATCTGGCCCACAGGCTGTAGTTTGGGCATCCTTGGTTTAATGGCAGCCTAAAATCTATCTCGTCCTGAAGCAGATTGCAAGGTGCATTTTTACTTCCACTTCCGATGGGAGGAACCACGGGACCGGCCCACTGAACCACGTGACCGGCCCACGGCCTGAAAAGTTTGGGCTCCCCTGAGCTAAAGCAAAGGTGACATTTGCCTAGCCCCTGGTTCAGTTACCATGCAATGGAGGACTTTAGGGGTGGCCAGTTTAGAAAAGTAACTTTTCCAGCCCTTGCGGCCCGTTAACCTTCAATCGCCACTCTGATCCTGCGACTGTTAAGTTAGCGATGGTAGAAGTGGCTCACGTGGCCCCATAAATCTGCCGGGACGTACGTTGCATGATCCTAATGAAATTACTTCTAATAAAAGACGGGCTAAATAGGTTTCCAGGCAGGCTTTCTGGAAAAGAGTGCGGAATAAATATACGGGAAGGGAAGAGATAATTTGACAGCTGCTTCGGCCAAACGCAGATGGATTGGTTTGCTGACTGCGCCGTTCTCTGAATACGGTTTGGCCTGGACGGTCTTTGGCTCCGTGGTTGGCAAAACCACAGATCTAGGAAAGTTACTTTTGCAAAGAGCCATTTTCTTCCCTTCGTTATTATTATATATTTTTTTAAACTCACCACCGTCACAATCTGATCTATCGATTACGGTGTTTCCCAAGCAATGAAAACCGTTCAGTGACTTTAAATATATACTTTGAATATTGATCTCCCTTATTTTCTTGCCGTGGTTTACGTGGTTAAGAAGCTGAACTTGGCAAGTGGAAGGTCAGCAGTTTGAGACCCAAGGGGTGCAAGAAAAATGCGGGTGCATTTTACTTCTGCTTCCAGGAGTGACGAGGGCGGCGCGGGCCGGATGAATTGCAGTAAACCCATTCGTGTGGATTCACGGAGACTTTTGGGAATTGAAGTCCCAATCTTTTTGCTCGGCGGTGCTGGGGAAATAAACATCGTTACCTTTCATCGCAGACATTTCTGTTCTTTCCTCTTCAAATCTTCTCGGGGGGGGGGGGAAGACCCACATGGGAGGCCGTTTTGCCATTTGCGTGTCTAACCCAGACATCAAAGATCCCCCTCTTTTTCAATATTTATTTCTGCCTTAATGGCTCCTGCAATCCCAGCCTGCCACACCGCCAATATTTTATGAGGCGCTTCCGTGATGCTCTCCCTTCCCTCCATAAATACTAGACTTGAGAAAGGAAAGGTCAATGTCGGAGTATCCGAACAGAGGAGATGCGGTGCGCTCCGTCACAATTATGGGCGAATTTATTATTTACATTTCTATGCTGCCCATCTGGGACATTCTGCCAGTATCTCATGTGGGGGGGGGGGGACACCTTGGCCAGATCTGGACCGCTGGAGCCAAAGAGCGCAAGATGGGATCTAGCCAGAGTGAACCTAGGTCCGTGATGGCGAACCTTGGCACTTCAGGTGTTCTTGGACTTCAATCCCCAGAAGCCCGAGTCCCTGTGAATCCACATGAATGAGTTTACTGCGCATATGGGAACTGAAGTCCAAGAACACTTGGAATACACAGTGAACCCATTTGTGTGGATTCACAGAGACTTGGGCTTCTGGGAATGGAAGTTGAAGAACACCTGGAGTGCCAAGGTTCACCATCAGGGACCTAGGAAAAAGTCTCCCTTGCTCAAAGGCTAGTTGTATCTGCCTCTGGGGTTCAGTGCTCATCATTTACAGCCAAAGTACAAGTGTTATCTGCATCTGCAGACATCTCCGTGACCCCATGGCAGGCACGACTAGACACCAGAGCACACGGAACGCTGCTACCTTTCCCGCCAAAGCAGTTACCTATTTATCTACTTGCAATGTCTTGCTTCTGAACGATATAGATAAGGGGTTCCCAACTTTTACAAGTCGGGGGGGGCAGATCATGCTCTTGCTCGGTCAGCTTCAAGGGCTGGAGGGCCATTTTGCCCTGCCTGCATGATGGGGGTGGCGATTTTGTCCCAATAGCTTCAAAGGGGTGGGCATTTTATTTCTCAGATGCCCTTGGAGGGATGGGGGTGGCCACATTAAATGATGCCATGGGCTGGATCTGGCCCCTGGGCCTGAGGTTGGGAACCCCAGATAGAGATATTGTGTACAACTGCCAGAATGCCTGAAACAGATGCAGCAGTTTCACACACACACACACACACACACACAAAAGGCAAGCGACTGGACTGCAGAATTATGAAATCAAATGTTTGTTTAATGAGCAGCATTTTTTTGACCTGAGGATTGTTCGGAACAAGAGTCCAAAGTCCAGCAGCTTTGCAGGTCGTTCCACGCGTGGGAAAAAGGGAAACGAAACAGGTCTCCTGTGAGGGAAGTGGCCATTTGGCCTCTGAGAAGCAAAAGAAAGGTTGAGGAAACCGCTTGGTGTAAACAAGGTTCAAACAAGGGGGGGGGGATCCGTTTCCATTTGCCCCCACACCCAATTCCCCCCCCCCCAACCCCAAATCTGCCTTATTCTTTTTTTGGCTCCTTTAACAAAATACATTCAGGAGCTTCTTTGGCTTTGACATACAAAGCAAGGAACGGAAAAAAGCAGGATGAAATCAAGAACCAGACGAACGCGACACGCAAACGTTCCCAGCATTGCGATTCCGGCCTTTGCCCCGTCGCTTCCGACCATGAGGGTGCATAAAAAAATATAGATCTCTTTCCCAATCGTCCAAATGTTCCTCACCGAAGCGATAAATATCTTTGCTGTCCTCAGATTTGGAGAGATGGAAACCCAGATCGAGAAAATGTGCCTCCAAAATGCAGCCGGAGATATAAAAGAAGCCGGGTTAAAATATATGGCTTTTTGTTTGTATTTACATTCAATGGGAGGGAAACCAGTGATGAAAAGGTGGGACTGCTTTCTTGGAAAGACTAGGGTTGTCCACGGAGGGAACCACAAAGGGTCGGCTGCTTGGTCCTTATGACACCTCAACCGTAGATCTTGTTAAAATGTCCCCATCGCTCTCCTCCACCATTTGTCCTGCTCACAAAGTAAGGAAAACACATGAAGCATGAAAATTCAAGGGGTTCTACAGCTCAGCTTGGGCAACCAGTAGTTCTCCAGATATTGTTGCCTACAACTCCCATGATCCTTTGCTAATTGACATCCTGCCATTCCTCCGATGGAAGGTAGCGTACGTAGCTCTCTCTCTCCCTACTTTATCCTCAAAATGACTCTCTAAAGTAGGTCCACGGAAAGAAGGAGATAAACTGGGCCTAAACTAGGTGCCAAGTTTCACAGCCCAATGCTCTAACCTCCACACTACCCTTGGGGAGGCCTCTTCAGCACAGGTGGACAGGACAGTTGGAGCGGCGCTCCGGAGGCATCAAGAGGTCCACACTGCCTTGCCCATTCCTGATGTACTGTAGATTGAGGAGAACACCAGCCTTGGTAGTTAAAGCCTAGGCATTCACGAGAATAAAGAGAAGGTCAAGAAGGTTCTAGACCAGTGATGGTGAACCTTGGCATTCCAGGTGTTCTTGGACTTCAATTCCCAGAAGACCAAGTTAGCAGTCCAGCTGATCAATGCTTCTGGGAATTGAAGTTCAAGAACACCTGGAGTGCCAAGGTTAGCCATCGTGGTTCTAGACTGCAAATGGAGATGGTGGAACCTTCTCCTTGAGACACCTAGAAAAAGGGCCCTCATAGGGAAGGCTTGGAGGATGACTGTCATGAAAAGATCTTCTCCATCTCTTCAACTGGTATGAATGAAAATCCCAGATGCAAAATGGGGAAACTCACTCCTCTTTCTAAAGAATTCGGATCGCTCCAATACTTGGCCTCCTTTCTCCGTCTCAATGATTGTATCTCTTATGATGCACACATTGGACAAGGCAATATCTCAACACAAGAAGGGAAAGAAGCCAGTAGTTTAGTTATCGTTAAAACCCCAGTTTTGGGACCACCTCCCTTTCATCCCCAGCTTCGCTTCTACCTCGGACTTTCCTGGCTTGGTGAGGACCATCTCTCAAACACTCATCTTCTCCTGGGTTCAGATGAGCAAGGCATCATCTGGATTTGATCCACTGTCTGGCCTCTGGGGTTGGTGAAGAAGGCCTCCGCTAATGCATCGCTTGAGGTGTGACTTCTGCATGACCTCAAAAGGTCATGGAGCCATCTTCATGCACCTGCGCAAAAACCCTCCTTGATACCTCACAGCCAAAGGCTGTTTATATTTGCATGTGCAAAACATATGCTGGAGATCTGGTCTACGTACACAAGACAAGTGTTGAGCTGGGTCGACTGGACTGTATGACATACATGTGGGGTGCATGTTGAGCACCCACCTTCCTTGAAGAACCCTCCAGACTTCTCCAGAGAGGACTAGGCTAGGACAGGAACATACCAAGCAGACCCTTCACTGCCACTCAGTGGCTTGAAGAACTAGGGTAGATGCAACAAGAATCTCACTCAGGAGAAGATACGTTTCTCCTGCAACTATGAAACCTCTGGAACGGGTGCTTCTCAATGTTTGTGGAACTGCAAAATGAACTCGAAGAGGAAGACACAAGAAGAAAGAGGAGGAGGAGGAGGAGAAGACGAAGAAGACGAAGAAGACGATGACGATGAAGAAGACAAAGAAGAAGAAGAAGAAGAAGAAGAAGAAGAAGAAGAAGAAGAAGAAGAAGAAGAAGAAGAAGAAGAAGAAGAAGAAGAAATGCTTGTTTTCAGAGATCTGTGCCATAATTGCTGGTGTGTAACAGGGTGGAATTAGAAATATCAGCTGCTAGATGTGCTCTGAAGTTCTTGGCTGTACAACGAAGAAGATCCTGGCGCTCTAGTCCAAGACAAGGAACTTGCTCAAACTCTTAAGCTTTGGGTGCCATAAATCTTTCAAGATTCAGCTGCCTTATTGCACTGCTCGGTGAGCCGACCCGACGGAAATCAAGCATCGTTGTGTGTGAATCAAGGCCAACAGTCCAGTCATGAAATGCAGATGATCCAAATGACATTTAGCCATTCCTAAAGGCAGGGGGTCGGACCGGACGCCCTCAAAGGCCCCCTTCCAGTGCATTGATTCTATGATTCTAAAATTTGGATGGACCAACCAGACCTTACTGGAAGACCCAACTGCCAACTGGGCCCATGACCTAAATGGACTACAGGACCTTTGGAAACACATCTCAACGTGGATCAGGTCCAGGTCATGATGCCCAGGAAGCAGTGGTGGGCATCAGCAGGTTTGCACCAGTTCGCCAGAAATCCTGGCTGTCCCGGCCCATCCAAGTTTTGAAATAAAGTAGTCTTAATTCAGGTGCAATGCAGGGCTTTCCCCTTGGCCACACCCACCATCCCACGCCCACAGTGTGGTAGTAAAATTTGTCTGCAGCCCACCAATGCCAATAAGCCCATGGCAAGGCTGTTGAAGGATCTAAGTGCTGCGATGGGCGAGAAAAGGACTTTGATCCCACTTACTGGGAATGATGGGAGAACAAAGTTCTGGTGAAAAGGTGACAGCAGAAGCTGAGAAGGTTCTCCAGGGCTTCACAAGGAGCATCTCAACTGCTGTTCCCATCCTACGTCAGGTTGGGGAGGGTGGATTGGCCAAGCAGCAATGGTGGATGGAGAGACATCTTCAACTCACACCATGGTGAGCAGCAGGATACGACCTAGAGAAAGGCCACCCATTAGGTGGACATTGATTCTGGCAAGGGAAGGAGGAAAGAAATGCAGGAACGTCTTCAACTGAATTGGTCCCTCCTGGCCAAAAATCGGTCTCTGTGGAATGGAACCATCATCTTGGGTAATAGTCTTCTGGGACTCCTGTCAGGTTCCGGACTTTCAAGGCGGCGTCCACCGTCTTGATGTAACCGTTGATCATTCTTCTCATCTCGGGCGTGTAAGGATCATACTCCAGTTTCCGCAGCCCCGACCGCTTGAAGTTCCCGTCCTTCTGGCCCTCGACGCACAAGAGGCGGTCCTCTTGGACCGCGATGCCCAGCAGGCTGACCATCCTGCTGAGCTGGACAAAGAGGTCGCGCTTCAGGTCCTCGAAGTGGACCACCAGGACGCTCTTGCCGTACTTCAACCAGTCCACCGTGTGGGTCGCCCACCACGGAGCGTAGTTCTTGACAAATTCCGGCCACTCTGAAAAAGAAAAGGTGGAAATCCCATTGGGTCAGCCACGAATGGCCATCATCCTAAACGGCATTTGAAGGGGGCGGGGAAAAGAGGCCTCTTTTTGTGACCTTTCACATTCATTATCTTGACCCTTGTCTGTGATGATAGTAATAATTTCGTGTCATAAATCATTCTGGGTTGAAAGGATTTTTTGCTGGAGGAAACTCCACTCACGGCGCTTACCTTTTCCTCTCCAGTGGGCCTGAGGGGCGAAGCCAATGTGGCCGCCGTACTTCCGGTTGAATTCGGCCATCAGCGCTTTGTAGGGGTTGCGGATGAGCAAGATGGCCGAGTCAAAGGCCTCGATTTCCTTCTGGCCGCTCTCGTGGGTTTTGATGCAAATCGTCCTCCCACTTCGCCAGTGGTCTCGCTCACCTTTAAACCCTGGCAAAGAGAAAGGGGGGGGGGGAGGAGTAAAATTGCATTTAATTCAAGACATGCCAAACAGAAACCGTTGTATCTCTCACCAGAAGTTAAACGCACCTGCACATGTGCAAAATGCACCCACAAATGCACCCACGGCTTCCATAAACGCATTTACGACAGCTGCAGTGCATTTATGGCAGCCTTTTGCACATGTGCAGGTGTGTTTAATTTCCGCTTTCGGTGAGCAACGAGAGTGGCATGGGCCAGATTATTCAGCACCACAGGCCAAATCTGGCCCACAGGCCATAGTTTGGGAACCCCTGTTCCACACCAAACAGCAGGATTATGGCCAACTACAACATTTCTGTCAATAAGCCCTATATAGCCTCTCATGTTTCCACATTCCTACGTTGTTACAAGGGTTGGTTGAAAAACTGCACAAAAATTTCCTACACTTTACCGGGACGCATTTCTTCCTAAGCCACTCATTTCCTAAACCCATTATCCATCTCCGCATACGTGCGCCACTAAAACACATTTGCCCTCAAATGAGCTTTTGAATATAAGTTATGCGGTGGAAAATGGCATTACAAAACTCCGGCTAGCCCAGGCAGCTGAAGGACGGATGTGTTTCCATCATCACATTAGTTCGGGAGAGGCGGATCGAATCGGGTTGCGGAAAAAATGGAGCCCTTGATCATCTGTAGCAAGGGTGCCCAAACTACGGCCTGTGGGCCAGATCTGACCCCCGACGCCAATTCACCCAGCCCATGCCACTCTCGACGCTCCCGGAAACGGAAGTAAAATGTGCCAGTATTAGTGCATTTTGCTTCCACTTCTGGGAGCGATGAGGGCTGAATGGGCTGGATGAATTGGTGTTGGGGGGCCGGATCTGGCCCATGGGCTGTAGTATGGACACCCCAGGTTTAAGCAGAGAAAATGGCAGCTTAAAATCTATCTTATCCTGTTGCAAAACAGACTGCAAGGTACATTTTACTTCCACTTTCGGTGGGAGGATCCACATGACCATCCTGCAGCCCGAAAAGTTTGGGCACCCCTGGTCTGAAGCCTGAAACGGCCCCTAAGACCCGCCACTCCCCGAGGCCTTGAAACGCCAGTCTCTTGTTTCCCGAAACGGCAGAAGGGCGGCACCGAATCAAATTCCAAATCCGGTTAAACAAAATTCCTTCCCACCGGCCCGCTCTGGAGGTCCCATTTCCAAGAATGTATGAAAGGGGAAATTGTTCTCTTGTGGTTTAAAGGGCAGCGACAGCCTGGTCTGGTTTTCCAGCACTGAATGGAAGTTTTATTTTCTAGGGATGGGAAAGTGCTTTCTGTCTGATGCGTGGAATAAGCGCACTGCCAGATTTAGGAGAATATCTGACGCTGGTTGGTTTACAGCAGCCTCGGGGAGCCTAAATTCTGAGGCCAGATTTGCCAGCTCCCCAGAGGCCGGGACACGATGCCATAACGTGGCAATTCCACCAGATTTTGCTCTAATTTCATCCCATTTCTGATGCACCAACATGCCTTTCATGTTGGCTCCGAGAGTTTTAAGCTGAATTAAGCTGGATATTAGGGGTCCATTTCTTTGGGATGTGCTCCCGTCCCCAACAGGGAAATTATTTTGACCCTTAGACTTGGAAAAAGATTGCCCACCCATTGGCTAGACAGGGTGGAAATTTACCAATCCAGCGGAATGGCTGAAAGTCGCTTGCGTGAAAATGTAACTTCAATCTAACAAAATGGCCAAATGGGTGTGTGTGTGCAAAAAGTGTGTTCACAACCCCTGAGCTAATCCACATTCTGCTGTGGGTTTTAGTCTGAACTTTATTCTGAGCACCTTAGACTGCCACGTTCCAGCAAAATCCCAGGGATAATTCTTTAGGTCAGCAAAACTTGAGTTACTTGCCTTTGCTGGTGAGAAGAAAGGACTTTGCTCAACAGTCTTCGCTTCACTTGCCCTTGAAAATCCACCCCTCCTTTATTTGACTTCCGAAGGACATTCTCACCTTTGTTATAAAGAGAGCCGTCAAAGTAATAGCTGCCGGTGTAGAAGCCGGTGGCCAGTTCGATGAGGTGCCGCGCCCACGTGTTGCCGGCCCCGGGAAAGCTCGCCAGGGCGACAAATTGTTTGGCCCGAGATGTCAAAAATTTCCTGTCCATACATCGGTTGTCTGCAAACAGATTAAGACATTAGAGATGGGGGAGACCCCGGGAATTCGAGAGTTCTGACCTGAGAGGGGACAGAGAAGTGCATTGGGGGGACTTTGGTTCCACCCTCCCTCTTTAAGAGACCAGGAAGAAGCCCCAAATACAAGACCCATCGTCCACGGAATTCTGCCCCGATGGGTCACCTTCAGAAGACCAGCCATTTCTGCGCCCTGATGTGACAATCCGGATGCATCTGCTGAAGCAGAAGACAACCAGCTCGCCAGAAGACACCTGAAGAGCCACATTTCCTCCAAAGGATTTGGGTAGATAAAGTTAAAGATAAAGTTCACGCTTGCTTAAAAGCCAGTCGTATCTGACTCTAGGGTTTGGTGTTCGTCTCTGTTTATAGCCAAAGCGCCAGCACTGTCTGGAGACGTTTCTATGGACATGTGGCAGGCATGACTAAACATGATGTGCTGTTTACTTTTCCCACCAAAGTGGTCCCTATTTATCTACTTGCAATTTCTTGCTTTTTCGACAGCTTCGGGGGCCGGATGGCCATTTTGCCCTTCCTCCACCACATGGCACTTCCTGGTGCCCCCCCCCATGAAATGGTGTTGCAGACCACATTCAGCACCCAGGGAGAACCCCTGTCCTAACTGCACTAAGACCGGGCCTGCAAAACCTGTGGCATCGCGTTGAACCACAACAACACATAGAAACAGAACTATAAATAAATAAATAAATAAATAAATAAATAAATAAATCCCTTCTTCCCACACAAGGTCCCACCCCCACCCCAGGCCCTCCGTTCCTCCCACCTTGGACTTGAGTCTGGTAGACGATGAAATACTGAGACGTCCCGCAGCTTTCAAATTCCTCTCCGCTGCATTTCTCGGCACAGAACTGTTCGTCTTCTCGGTCGTGCAAAGTGAAGAGGTTGGTAGGGAATCCACAATGGCAGACAGTCCCAGCCAGGGCGGCGAGAGGGAATTCCTACAGGCAGAACAACCCAGGAAAAGTTCCCAGATTATGCTTTTGAGAAACCTATTTCTGACCTCAGCTCACTGACTTGCCCAGACATGCCTGGCCACTGCTGGAACACGCATGCCACCCAGGGACGTGATTCAGCTGAGGCAGCAGCAGACCTAGTGGTAGCTGAAACTGTTATAATGTTCCCATGTAAAACCACATTATCCATTGACCAATTTGAACAGCTACAGCATGCCTATAACATAAAATCTGTACATGATAGGCGAATTCTGAGTTCAGATTTGGAATCAGCAGACTCGATATCATGTTATTCCCAGTAGCAAAATTGTTGTTGTATAGTGTTATTGGCTCGCAATTTCCAGGCAGCTGAGTACCGACCACATTTCAGGGACCCAATGCGTCTTCCCCTCTTACCTTCCCGGTGCAGAAGTCCACACACCGGTCCACGGACATGTTCTTCATCACCTTGCTGGCTGGCAAAGCCACAGATATGTTCTCCGGCTGGCGGAAGCAACCACGGAAAATGGCGCTGCCGTCTGAAACGGAAAAGTGGACATTTGGACAAGTGGACAATTTCAGCGAAATCGTAGCTTTGGCCCAACCAACGTCTCTCCTAAGTGCCAAACTCATTCCACCAGGAAACCCATTCGTGTGGATTCACGGAGACTTGGGCTTCTGGGCATTGACGTCCAGGAACAGCTGGAGTGCCAAGGTTCGCCATCACAGTCCTAGAGGCACTTGATCCTGCTGACCCTTTACCAAAGAGTGGGGAAAATCCAAACCTTCCTTCACTGGAGACTGAATTCAGCACCATGGTTAGCTCATGCAAAGTTCAGACTAAAACCCGGAGTGAATCCACCCCCCCTTGCAAAATCACTTTAGTGTGGGTCTTGGTTACACCTTTTCCCAGTTTCCCATTTGAAACTGACTTTCTCTCTCTCTCCTCCTAATCGGATTCTCCCTACCAGCCTGGGAGGAAAGAGGGTCCAGGGAAAGCCCCCTAACCGGACTCTCCTCGTTGCCTTTGACATTTAAATGTCGACTAATGAGCCATTCTGGCCCAGCCTCTTCACTCCTGCAGGCTGAGATGCGTGCAACGAATGCAAAATTATGTGGAGAAGCCCTTTGAATGTCAGGAAGAGATCAAAAGCTCATTTCAACCTCATTAACTGGGCTTGAGTAGCTGGGCCCCTCCCCTCCGGCAGGCCTAAATTAGACTTAATCTAAGAGGTTCAAAGGCCTCAATGGGATGCCTCCCCCAATTATCCCTAAACGATCCTATATATACCGTATTTGCCGTCATATAAGACACATTGGAGCATAAGATGCATCCTGTAATTACCAAAATAGCCCACTAGAGCAGGGGTCCCCAACCTAAGGCCTATGGGCCGGATCTGGCCTTCCAAGGATATGTGAGAAACAAAATGGCCACCCATTCGAAGCTGTTGGGACAAAATGGCCACCCACTGAGAGAGCGTGACACGGCCCCCGGCCTGAAAAGGTCGGGAACCCCCTACACTAGAGGCTACAAAACACACTCCATTTTCTCCAGTGTATTTTAAGGGGGGAAATCAGAAATTGCAGTGGCTGAGTGGTTAAGAAGCTCGCTTTGTTAGCTGGAAGGCTGGCAAGTCTACAGTTCAAGACCTGGGTGGTGCATGATGGATTGAATGCCTGTCTCTGTCCCCAGCTCTTGGGGACATGAAAGGAGCCTCATTCGGGTGTCCTCTGAGCAGAGTTTCTCCAGCAAAAATCCTTTCAACCCAGAATAATTTCTGGGTCTTATAAGCCAGCAAATACAGTACTGTATATAGTTTTTCTCCTAGCAGGGGCTCAAAACCATCCATTGACTTGAATGGCCGAGTGGAGCACTGAACTCCCTCGGCCTTTCAACGAGGGCGCTAACCAGAACACTTACACCTCCTGGCCGACTCCTGGGCCAGCTCCAGCCGGAAGATGGAGAGCCGGTTGGGTCCGCCACAGATGTTGCTCTTCTCTCCTTTACACTCCATGTTGCACTCGGCATCGCTGACATTGGCGCCCTGGATTTTATGCCCGCAGTAACATTCGGCTCCAAACTCCAGGCCGGCGTAGAGGTAGCCCCTGGCGAGACAGAGGGAATGGGTTTGGGGTGGCCAAAGCCAGAAGCCATCGGCAACGTCCTTGTCAAGCATGCCTGCCCAAGGGTTCTTGGAAAGTCCTAACAGAAAGCGTCCTATCCCGAGCCCGTTCCCAAAGCGAGCCTCATTTTGGGACTTGCAGATGTGGTGCAAGAAAGTACAAGTCGATAACTAGGCACTGCTTCGGCGGGAAGGTAACAGCAATCCATGTACTTCGGCGTCTAGTCATGCCTGCCGCAGGACCATGGAAAGATCTACAGACACAGACAGCCCTGACTGTTTGGCTATAAATGGAGATGAACACTGAACCCTAGAGTCAGATACAACTGGCTTTTGCGCAAGGGCAGTCTTGACCTTTCCCTAGGTGTGGTTGGGTTGGGTTGAATGTCCAGAACGGAGGATTGTGGGTTCAAGAGTGTGAAAAGTCTAAACGGCACCTTCGACTGAGATATTCAACCTGCAGCTTGAACCAGTAAAGAAATTGACAGCCCAGGTGAGATAAAACCTTCTTTTTGGCTTTATTTAGAACCAGAAGGATCCCCCCCCACCCCTTTTTGAATGCTCAGCCAGTCTTTCCGCACTTCCGATGTACATGCTTTGCTTTTCAAAGAGTAAAGGGTGCTTGCCTTCCACAGAGATGCGTTGCCCCTACTAAACAGATTATAGCAAGAAATAGGAGCAGCCCCTGCTTCCCTCTTGCCTGGAGAACCAGGGATTTGGTGGGATGTTTCTGAACAAAGTGTCTGGATAGTTCTCAATAAGGTGTCTTGCTACATCAAGACAGAGGGAAGCATTGAGAGGACAAAGTGTACCCAAGCAAGGGTTGCCTCTCGAGACCAGAGCAAGGCCTGCCTTGCTGGGGAGCTCTCCAAGGTCCTGAAGTGTCAGCTATCAAATTGCCGGCTGGACAACGCTTGCTCCGGAGCTAAATCGTCCCCAAGATCTGGGCTTGTCTGAGGATTTGTGGACTATTCGTGGATATTTTTTGGGGAGGCTCCCAGTTTTATAGAGCCAAAGGCTCTCTTACATCAACCAGCTAGTTAATAAAACTGCTAATCAATGCATCATTTTGCTTTTTAAAAAAGTGCCAAGAAAATAGGGTCGTCGGTGTAAGGGTTTGAAACAAAGCAACCCCCACTGATCTACCCTTCCCCACAGCAATTAGTGCACTCTTTGGGCAGGCCACGTGTTCATGAGCCTTTTGCCCTCAACATGCTGGGGATTCATTTTGCTGACCCTCGGGAGGAGGAAAGAAGCTGAGTTCACCTTGAGCCCTGGTCAGGATTGAATTCACAACCTTTGGGTTTCAGGACAGCAGTTTAACCCTTGCTCCCCCGGGGCTCTTAATGAAATGTTTCATTCCCCGTGGCCCTGGGCCGGAGTGGGATAAAAGGATCGGAGAAAGCCCCCTCCCCAGTCTTTCCCAGGAGCTGACAATGTGTCACACTGGACCGTCCAAGCTTTGAAATATATCTCCAGCACTCTCGGCTCCAGGCTTGTCTGGGAGGCCATTTCCGTGGCACCCTCCCCACGAGAAGGAAGGGGAAATTGGATTTTCCACAATGGTTGGGTTCAGAGAATACAAGAGAGGAAGCAAAACAGCCACGGAGGGTGGAGGGAAAAGAGACGGCCCGAGCCGACAATAGAGACATCCACTCAGTGGTGCCACGGAATTAATTAATTAAGTCCCCCTCCCTCCCCCCCTGGTTTATTTGCCAACCTACCGTTCTGCGCAGTTGTCCTGGCAACGGAACAATGTCATTTTTTTGTAGTCGAAAAAGGACACGCCGCGCAAAGCACGCTGGTGGATGTTGTCGACGTAGCAGCCGATGTATTTTGCTGGTGGAAAGAGGGAGGGAGAGGATGCGTGAGAAACAGCCATGTTTAAAAAAGAATAAATCAGTCCGTCAAGAAACCGTTCAAGTGGAGAGAGACAGACAAACAGACAGACTTTTTGAATAATAAGAATTATATGTCAAGGGTGGGTGGGTGGGTGGGCATCAGGATTTTAGAGATGCCTAGGAGGGGCATGGCCAAAAAAAGGCTGGCCCAGAGTTTAGAGCTGATTCACACACATACCCAAATCGGGTGGTTTTGAACCCAAGACGTGCCGGGGAATCCCGAGAGACGTAGGCAAAAGTAACACAGATCCAGACATTTGTAGATTTCGGCACAGTGCTGGGGAAATGCTGAATCCTCCCCAAGCGCCTCCTGAAATTTCCCCCCTTTCCTTCTGAAAAGCATCTTTGTAAGTCCTTCAAGAGGAGACGGAGGGCCTTCCTTGTGATGTACAAATGGTTCCACATCTGTCAAACAACACGGCTTTCTTCTCACCCAGCCCTGCAGTGGTTTTTGGATGTCTTGCGAGCGCTTTCGGGTTCTCAAAAGCCTTTCCTCCGCCTCTCCTATTCCTTTGCTCCATTGATAACTGGAGCTGACCCTTGATCCAAAGATGACTAAGGCAGGGAACCGGCTTTCTGCGCACGGTGCCAAAAAGCCGAACTTTAAGAGGGACTGGATCCAAGATCTCTGCTACGTCTAATGGGGCAGCCGGGGTCAAATGGAAGTCTGTGGCAAAGCAAGGCAGGAGTCTAGAAATCTTTGGCTAGTGTTTGTCATTTTTGACTCCCAGCCCGGTTCTGCCTGCACCTGAGGATGCCTTGAGCCGGGGATCTCAGACTGCGCCTGGCCCAAGTCTGTTTTCCCCGGCAGCTGACCTGTCAGATCAGGAGTCTGACAGTGATCAGCCCTCAGTCAGGGAGAGGTCCAGAAAGGAGCTACACCTGAGACAAAGGCAGGCTAGAGCGAAGCACCAAAGAAGGCTCCCAGCTGATACTGATTAGATGGGAGGCTTATAAGCAAGCTTCTTGCAGCCTGCCAGCGTCGGTACAACTCTTGTGCGAAGACCGACACCCTGCTTGACTCCAGGCTGCCTGCCATGACCCTGACTTCTCTGCCAACCCTGATGAGACCCCCGGACACCCTTTGGATTAGGCTACTGACTCGAACTACCAATAAACAGACCTCGGCTTGCCTTTTGGACTTTGATCTCTGGACTATGCTCAAAACAAGGCTCTCTGTGTAGCGCTGCTGTGCGGCGACCGTGCCTGCCCAGGTGGGTCAGCAGACTATTTTAACCTTTTTCGAACTGCGAGGTTGGCAGGAACTGGGATAGATGACGGGGGCTCACTCTGTCGTGTAGCACGCAGGTCTCGAACGGCTGACCTGCCAACCTTCCAGTTGTCACATTCAGCGTCTTAACCATTAAGCCACCACAGTATGTATTTCTCCACCTTGTCCTGTCTTGACTGGAGAAATCGCACAACCGGGGGTGTGGGGTGTGGGGAGGGAATCCGGGCCCTCCTATGCGTTTGTGCAGACTGCATGTTCAGTGAACCATGTCTCCTTCCTATTACAGAGTGGCGTGGAGGCGGGAGACCGAGGGTGTCCATGACTTTTCCAGTGCCGGGTGGCGATTCGTTAGCAGCTCTGGAATCTATTAAAGCCATGCCTATTAATACAGCCTGACAGGAAGAAAGCCTGCAGGTTTTTTGATGAAGGCAGAAATGGCTCCTGGGCATGGAGCCGTGAAAAGATTGCTCACTAGACACACTCATTTTGAGACAGCTCTCTCTCTCTCTCTCTCTCCCAGAAATCAACACACACACACACACACACACACACACACACACACACACAGAGAGAGAGAGAGAGAGAGAGAGAGAGAGAGAGAGAGAGAGAGAGAGAGAGAGAGAGAGAGTACAATGGAACCTCGGTTAACGTAATTAATGTATTCTTACAATAAAATTTACTTTAGCTGGATTTCCCATAGGAATGCATTGAAAACTAATTAATCCATTCCAGGGGGAAATCTGTAAACTGAGCCACTGTTTTCTATGGATATTTCCTTTTGTTATGCGGTTTTCCAGCTCTGAGGACCAGATGGCCATTTTGCCTTTCCTCCACCATATGGCACTTCCTGGTGTGGTGGAAGCAATGGAGGCACACATGAAATGGTGTTGTGGGCCACATCTGGCCCACAGGTTGAGAATCCCTGGTTTACAGCCAAAATGCCAACACAGTTTGCGTTTGCAGACGTTTCCGTGGACACGTGGGAGACATGCCTAGGGACCAGAGTGCATGGAATGCTATTTACCTTCCCACTGAAGTGGTACCTATTTATCTACTTGCAATGTTTTGCTTTCAAACTGCTAGGTTGGCAGGAGCTGGGACAGAGAAAAAGCAAAATGATTTAGAAATCTCCCAAAGCTCCTGGCATGGAAACGGCAGCATGAAGTGTGGTGGTTGGTTGGAAAGGCTTGCCATAATTTGGAATAGATTTTATGGCATGCAGGTGACTCACAGGAGGAGCGGAAGCCCCGAAATAGGAGGAAAGATTTCCACCTGTTCTCGACCACCTTTGCCCATTTGGGTAGAACGGTGCCGTTTCCTTTCCCCAGGCCAGCCCCATCCCCGTCATTAGGAATTAGCCCCTTTCCTATCGGAGGTTAATTGTGCCGGACACACCGCATATGGTTGGAGCCGCCACGGCCGCCTGTACAGTCAGCGGTGGCCGGTTCGCTCTCACCATCTGGTAAGAGACACGCTGAATGTCAATTTAGATTAAACTAATGAGCAAAGCCAAAGATGTTCCAGAAATGAGCATTTCCTCCGTCTTTCTCCGCAGGCCGACAACTTTACCAAAAGTACATGAGGAGGAGGAGGAAATTGGGGCAGCCATTTTGGAGTGAGTGAGTCACGGGCCACGGCCCCCCTAAAAATGAAGCTTTTAAGACAGGGGTGCCCAATTTTTTGGGGCCATGGGCCAGTCACGTGGTTCAGTGGGCCGGTCCCGTGGCCCACTTTAGATGAGATAGATTTTAGGCTGCCATTTTCTCTGCTTAAACCAGGGGTGCTCAAATTATGGCCCATGGGCCAGATCCAGCCCCCAATGGGAACTGCCATTCTCTAATCTAGGAGTTCTCAACCTTTTAGAGCCAGGGGCCATTGGGTCACACTCCCTCAGGCAGCTTCGGGGGCCAGACAACCATTTTGCTCTTCCTCCACCATATGACACTTCCTGGTGTGGTGGAGGCAGTGGGGGACCCACATGAAATGGTGTTGTGGGCCACATCTGGCCCACAGGTTGAGAATCCCTGGTTTACAGCCAAAACGCCAACACAGTTTGCGTTTGCAGACGTTTCCGTGGACACGTGGGAGACATGCCTAGGGACCAGAGTGCATGGAATGCTATTTACCTTCCCACTGAAGTGGTACCTATTTATCTACTTGCAATGTTTTGCTTTCAAACTGCTAGGTTGGCAGGAGCTGGGACAGAAAAAAAGCATCTGGCCTATAGGCTGCAGGTTAAGAACCCCCTGCTCTAATCCTACCAAAACTATTGCTGGCATCAACTCACAATCCCCTCCCCCCTGTCTTTTTCCTATCCACCCCCTAAACATTTTACTGATATAAAAGTCTTCCCACGTCAGCTGGGGATATTAGAGGGGATCGGAACCATATCATTTTTAACACGGTACAAGCGAGGGCGACGGAGAGTGAAGGACGTCCGGATGGAAGAGAGGCTCCCTGCCCTGATAAATGAACGCAGCCGTGAGACGACACCCTCCTCCTCCTCCTCTCCCCAAACGAACATCCTGTCAGGGAGAGTAAATGAGGCCTTCAGGGATGCTAAGCGCTCCACAGACAGTCCCATAAGTCACCAAGTGGGAGATGCCACCCGCTCGGAGAGCCGGAGAACAGCTGGGCTTTCTGCCCTGGCAAATTAACCTTCGTGGGACTGTTTCCCTCCGGGGTAACCGGGCGGGGACTCCTCCTTCCCTTCATCCCTTCTTCCTCACCTTTGGGAATCCCCTCCTGTCCTACGTCTCTCCGTCCCTTCCTCCTCTTCCCTGCATCAATATATAGTAGAGGTTTGCAACCTCCGGCCAAGTTGCAGCCTTACATCCATCCAAAGAAACGTTACCGCGCTCTTCGTCTTTCTCCCGGACGTTCCTGCCCTTCAGGGCTCGGCTCCAAGTCCCCCCGTAATCTCCGCCTTTGGTTCTCCCCGGAGAGTCTCTGGGAGGGGTTTTGAACCAGGATCCGTATCTCCGGGCCATCGTGAAAGAATCCGGCATGTCTTTCGACCCTCTAACCAGAGGCAGGACGGCCAGAGACTGGGGGTTGGCCCCGTATCCGGCATCCCCGACGCTGGCTTCATTCTCCGAGACCCTGGGACCGCCTCGGAGGGTGGCGTGGAGGAAGACCAAGCTCCCGGCCGTCAGGTAGACGGCGATCAAGGTGAAGAACCGGATGGGTTTCCGCCGGAAATATCTCTGGAATTTCACCAACAGCTTGGCCATGCCAGCGTCATTACGTCCCCGGTTGGAGCACGAACCACGAAACGGAACCAAAGGCCAGACACCGCTTGCAAAGGCGATCCCAAGGTGGCTCAAGAGACAACCGTCAACGCTGAAGGCCAACGGGAAGCCAAGAGATACCTCATTGCCGAAGCCTCCCGATTCTGGGACTTCACATGTCAGAGCACCCAAAGGTAATGCCCTTTCCTATTAATGGCTCCTTCAAAGGACTCAACTTACACAAGGTCATTGTGGTTATTGTTTTCCTCAGCTCTGAGGAAAGACGAAGCTTTCTGTCTCTCAAACCATCGTTCTATAGCTAAGAAGGATACAAACAACCCATTCGGTGCTTCAGATTCTTAAACAAAACCCTAAGCAATCTAGATGTGGGCAATTTGGGGAATCCATGGAAATTAACTAAGCGTAGACATCGCACTGTTTTGCCCCTTTCCAAGCCAACTGATTTGGGGGGCTTTGGCTGGGATTTTTCCACATGTAAGAGATCCCAATTTTAGATATCCATTTTCTTGGTCAGCCCTTAATGGCCCTCAGAACGATCCCCGGGAGAGCCGGTTGGCTGAAGGATCATGTTTGAAAACGAAACAGGCGTCAAAAGCTGCTTGAAAGGCAATAATCCCAGGGCAGGGTCTCCCGCCCGGCTTTTAGTCCAAACGAGCGGGTTGGTCTCCAGCGGCCTTGGCTTTTTCTCCAGCCCAGGAGAGGAAATCTATCCGGAGATGTTCTGGCTTGAAAGGAGCCTGTTCAACAAAACTCCATTCATCGCAGCCCAAGCCTCCTCTAGGCAAGGAAATTCTACCTGGAGGGGAAAGAGAAAAACAAATCCAACAGTGAGGAAGAAAAGTGGATATTTGAAACCCTCAACCAAAGGATTAGACCAGGGATTCTCAACCTGTGGTTCATGGGCCGGATGCGGCCTGTGGCACCATTTCATGTGGGCCCCCACTACCTCTACCACACCAGGAAGTGCCATGTGGCGGAGGAAGGGGGAAATGGTCGTCTGGCCCCCGAAGCTGCCTGAGGGAGCGTGACCCAATGGCCCCAGGGGCCAGTGGTTAAGAAGCTCTTGCTGATTCAAGCTCATGGCTTCCTTGATTGAGTCAATTACTCTCACATTCAACCTTCCTCTTCTCCTGTTGCCTTCTGTGTCCCCCCCCCCCAACACTGCTGTTTTTTTATTTAGTAAAGATAAAGGTCACCCTTGCTCGAAAGCCAGTCATATCTGACTGTAGGGTTCGGTGTTCATCTCTGTTTATAGCCAAATAGTCAATGGCGTGGGATACCACCCTAATGGGGGGTATAGAAATGCAATAAATAAATATAAATAAAATAACTGCTCTGTGCGTGTCTGCAGATGTTTCTGTGGACATGTAGCAGGCATGACTAAATGCCGGGGTGCGTGGAACGCTGCTTACCTTTCCCACCCAAGTGGTACCAGTTTATCTGCTTGCAACTTCTTGCTTTCGAATGGCTGGGTCGGCATGAGCTGGGACAGAGCTGGGAGTTCCCTCCGTCGTGCTGCTATCAAGTTCAGTGTCTTAACCACTAAGCCACTGCAGGTGCCCCTAGTGTTTTAGAGACCCACCGACTGGACTAGAGGGTTTTGGAGAGTTTTGGAAAGGAAAAGGTGAGATAATTTCCCCACAGATCAGCTAGAAAGGAAACGGAGCCATTTATAACACGGCTACCACGTCAAACATTTGAGCTAGCCAGATGGCCGTAAAAGGCCCTCTGAGATTGGTTTGGGATTTTGCTCCATATGCCTCTCTCTATGCCTTTCCCCCCTCCTTTTGAGGTTTCTGGATTCCTATTTATACAGGTCACATGCCACGAAGCAGGAGCCACGAGTCCCGGGGCCTGGCGGTTTCGAACAAGAACATGTATTGAAATCAAATAGACCCGCTGTGAAACACCCCATAGTTCAAACAAGAACGCTTCCACCCTCCTTCTGCGGGAAGAAACAGGCCAAATGCAGGACATGCCTGGAAATTTTAGCCACGTAAAAGTTTTAAATCAGATTATGGGGTGGATTAAGAAGGCTTGTCAGCTACACCCTGGAGAACAAGAAGGCCTTCTTCAAAGCCTGGAAGAATTCCTCTATTAGCAAATAAAGAGAATATTGCCATTTTGCAAAGCTGAGAATCATCAAAAGATTGCAGCATTGTAACTATTCTAGAAAACTTGCAAAAATCATTTATTATTATTAGCACAAACAGGAATTGCTTGGGAGCTGTTGACATTTAAAAGCAACTCTTCCAAACTCTGGCATAACTTGCATTTTCCCTGGCCACCGGTTGCTTCCAAGAAATGCCCAGGCAGGGGAGAAAATAGCATTGCATCTTCTGTGGTTGCTTTGTAGCACACTGCTCCTGAGCATGGAAGTTCTACACGGCCACATTGGCCTCTGGTCTTGTTACTCAAGGGCACCCCAAAAATGTTAAAGCCGGCCATTGACATGGGGTGAATTTGCATGGCCCATTAACCCTCCACTTGACGAATTACCAACTAGTTTTCCTTGTTGTAAGGCTGTGATGGCGAACCTCGGCACTCCAGGTGGTCTTCGACCTCAATTTCCAGAAGCCCAAGTCCCTGTGAATCCGAACGTGCATGCAGTAAATCCATTCGTGTGGATTCACACAGACTTGGGCTTCTGGGAATTGAAGTCCAAGAACACTTGGAGTGCCGAGCTTTGCCATCGCTGTTCTAAGGCCACCCATTCTGTGTTTCCAGTAAGACAAAGGGAAAATCCAACCCAATGCCCGTGTCAGAAAAGAGACCACATCTATAAAAAGCCACGTCGTCTCATGTTTTGCCTGGTTCTGTAATTTCCTTTGCTGTAAAAGCTAGACCCGGCCTTTCATCTCACTGCCAGCTTTTGTTCGGGAGTCTCCGCAATCTAGCATGGCAACGCATCGTCTGAAAAGTTAATTACTGACATTCAGATGGTTTTTCTGTATTTCTGTGCATCTCCCATAGAACAGATGCTCTGGCCAAACCAGATGCCAGTTAAGCTGTAAAATAAGTCTGTAAAATAAATAAATAAATAAATAAATAAATAAGCTGAGTCTGACTCCATGTAGCACTGGTTTACGGTCAGTCATGTAATACAGGCACTCGGCCTGACCCTTCCCATAACCATCCTCCACAAAGGACGTTCACAACTTGGTTTAAAATAACAATCCAGCACTAGAGGCTTCCTGCTTCACAAAGAGCAGGCAGTTTGTTAGCTTAACGGGACTTAATTGCTCTTTCAAGGCCAAGCAAATCCAAGACACAACTTATCTTTCCCTCTTTGTGCTATTATGGCCCACAGGGGTGGGAGGCCACACAGTGGAGGCCGGTTAAATCCAATTTTTGCAATCCACTCTGGGTTTTAGTCAGAACACTAGAGTCAGATATGTTAGCAGACATTTCTGTAGACATGTGGCAGGCATGATGAGACACTGGAGTGCACCGAACACTGTTTACCTTCCCACCAAAGCGGTCCCTGTTTATCTACTTGCAATTTGTTGCTTTCAAGCTGCTAGGCTGGCAGGAGCTGGGACAGAGGCAGGTGCTCATTCCGTGATGCGGTACTTAGGTTTTACGCCTCCCAGTCAGTGTCTTAACCACTGCAGACCCTTGGCCAAACTCTAATTGACTAAAAATAAGACCAGTTATGCAGAGGGCGAGTTGTGCACCCGATTTCACTGCCCACACGTGTGACCAGTCACACAACACAGGCCTGGGAAGGAATGGAAATCTTGACACAACTGGACAATTGGCGAAGCTTTCCTTACCATCCAGCTGCCCAGCTCACGAGGGGGACCGGAAAGAAAAGTTACTTTCGTTTCACTTCACCG